>CM059429.1:140971346-141592927 GCA_030390025.1 Squalus acanthias | reverse complement strand
AGGGAGGGGGTGAGGGTGAGGGGAAGGGAGGGGGTGAGGGTGAGGGGAAGGGAGGGGGTGAGGGTGAGGGGAAGGGAGGGGGTGAGGGTGAGGGGAAGGGAGGGGGTGAGGGGCTGATCTGATCTTGGCCTCAACTCCATTTTCCTGCCCGCTCCCCATAACCCTTGATTCCCCTGTTTTTCAAAAATCTGTCCATCTCCGCCTTGAATATATTCAATGACTCAGCCACCACAGCTCTCTGGGGTAGAGAATTCCAAAAATTCATGACCCTCAGAGAAGAAATTCCTCCTCATCTCCGTTTTAAATGGGCGACCCCTTATTCTGAAACTATGCCCCCTAGTTCTAGATTCCCCCATGAGGGGAAACATCCTCCCTGCATCTACCCTGTCAAGCCCCCTCAGAATCTTATATGTTTCAATAAGATCACCTCTCATTCTTCTAAACTCCAATGAGTATAGGCACAACCTGCTCAACCTTTCCTCATAAGACAACCCCTTCAACTCAGGAGTCAACCTAGTGAACCTTCTCTGAACTGCCTCCAATGCAAGTATATCCTTCCTTAAATAAGGAGACCAAAACTGTACACAGTACTCCAGGTGTGGTCTCGCCAACGCTCTGTACAGTTGTAGCAAGACTTCCCTACTTTTATATTCCATCCCCCTTGCAATAAAGGCCAATATTCCATTTGCCTTCCTAATTACTTGCTGTACCTGCATGCTAACTTTTTGTGTTTCATGTACGAGGACACCCAGATCCCTCTGTACCGCAGCATTCTGTAGTCTCTCTTCATTTAAATAATATTTTGCTTTTTTATTCTTCCTACCAAAGTGGATAACCTCACATTTCCCACATTATACTCCATCTGCCAAATTTTTGCCCATTCACTTAACCTATCTATATCCCTTTGCAGACTCTTTGTGTACTCCTCACAACTTGCTTTCCCACCTATATTTGTATCGTCAGCAAATTTGGCAACAGTACACTCGGTCCCTTCATCTAAGTCATTAATATAGATTGTAAATAGTTGAGGCCCTAGCACTGATCCCTGATGCACCCCGCTAGTTACAGTTTGCCAACCTGAAAATGACCCATTTATCCTGACTCTGTTTTCTGTCAGTTAGCCAATCCTCTATCCATGCTAATATATTACCCCCAACCCCACGAGCTCTTATCTTGTGTAGTAACCTTTTATGTGGCACCTTATCGAATGTCTTCTGGAAATCCAAATACACTACAGCAGAGAGTGCTGAGTTTGGGTAAGTGTGAGTAGTTCTTTAATTGTTAGTTCTCTTTAAATCATTCTTGATAAGAGTACTTAAGCAGTTTAAGTGAAGGGGAAAAGTTAACTATTTGGGATTCTGTTGGTTGAAGAAGATTGGCTGCCTCATCAGCCAGCAGGAGAGTGAGGAGAGCAGCAGCAGCAGCAGCAGCAGAGTGGTGGTCTCATTGACCAGGGAGAGGAGGAGGAACCAGACTGCAGACCACCACCAACACAAGCACTACAACTGAGGTGCCTGGAGAGAGAGGACAGGAGAGGAGAAGGAGAAAGAAAGGAAGGCCAAGACCAACACCAGAGGAGGAGAGGCCTTTCCACACTGCCTTCTCAATTGGCCTACATTTCAGGAGAGGGAGAGAGGAGAGAAAACAGCACCAGCAACCATCATCTGCTTGGAAGGAGGGAGGAAGAAAACATCTATATCTACAGGTGGGTGTTATTTTGGTGCACTCTCCCAGAGACTTTGTTTTGCAGGTGGGGGGAGGAAAGAAGAAAAGAAGAGGGCCGGAATAGCCAAGGGGTGTGTGTGTGTGTGGCTTTTGAAAGAACTAGGCCGCACACACCACTAATTAAACACCCCTTCCCATTGCCTGACCTGGGACAGCTGGAGCTGCCTAGGTGAAGTCCCCAATTCATTTTCATCTGATTGGGCATCGTTAAGACCTGGTGCAGGACTGAGCCTGGGCATCTCCAGCTTTCCCAGCTGAAGACATCTTCTCCCCCCACCAGAAGACCACCGGAAAGGACTCTAATTTACATCGGAGAGTGCACCCCCTGCCAACACCCACCCACCCACCATCCTGAGTGGCGACCCTGCCCTTGTGGCTTCCCTCCTTCCCACCCCCCCTCTCTCTCTCTCTCTTTGTCTCTTGTCTCTCTCTGCCTCTCTCTATCAGAGAGGCACCTCATTAATCTTTTAATTATAACCCGTTGAGCAGAGGGGAGAAGGCCCCTCTCCTAATTAATTCAAATAAAGGGAGAGGTGTGCCTTCAAATTAACAGCTCCCTCTGCTCAGGGGTAAAAAAAAACCTACCGAGGCCATTAACACCGTCAGGCCTGTGACTTGGGGTGAGTGTAGCCCTTAAAGACCCACCCATTATGGCGACCACATCTTCGTCGGTGGAGGGGGCAGCGAGGACGTATGCGAGCGTGGCAGCCGCGGCCACGGCCGCAGCCACGAGTCCTCCTGTTACCCCGTCACCTTTTACCCTCCTTACGAGGAAGAATGGGGTCAAGAGCTACACTCACCCCAACATGAGTATAGAGGCGTGCGTAAAAGCCATGGCTGGGGTTGTCGGCCCTTCAGCCATCGTTGCCGCCTCTAAGATGTACGGCAAGGCTGTGTTCTTCCTGGGGTCGGAGCGGGCGGTGTCCCTGGCCATTGAGAAGGGGCTCACCGTGGGCGGGACCTTCCTGCCGGTGGACCCCCTTGAGGCCACCGCGCAGAGAATTGTTATCTCCAACGTCCCGCCCTTTGTTCCGGGTGAGCTCCTCCTCCCCCACCTACGTCAACTGGGGGAGGTGAGGTCGGGGATCACACCCATCCTGCTCGGCTTCCGGGAAGCCAGCCTCCGGCACGTCTTCTCCTTCCGGCGCCAGCTTTTCGTCCGGCTGGCGCGGGAGGAGGACACGGACGGCGCGTTCACGGTGCTCCATGGGGGGACCGCCCATCGCGTCTTCTGGACCTCGGACGGCGTGCGGTGCTACGCCTGTAAGGAGGTGGGGCACGCCCGGAAAAACTGCCCCGCCTCCAAGGCCGCCACGACATCCAGTGCGGCCAGGGCTGGCGCCGCCGCCCCCCCTCCCTGATACTGTCCGCGCGTCAAGGACAACAGATGCGCGGTCGACGTCGGGGGCCAACACCATCACGGCCTCCGGCGGGGGGGAGGGAGAGCGTCTGAGGGGAAGGAAGGCGTTGAAAAAGACAAAACACCTCAGGGTGGGTCCCCTCGTGGAAGACACCACCGAACTACCAGAACTCATGCCCGCGCTCCTCGCGGAGTTGACGGGGACGCGCAAGGCTGGGGAGGGCCTCGTGCCCGGGCCCGTGACCGCAACTGCCGAGGCAGATAAATCAAGACCTGCGGCCGGGCTCGGGCCCGAGGGGCCCAAGGAACCCAGTCATCGGGAGGGGACGGAGAGGGAGGCCCCGGCAGACATGGAGGCCTCCCCCTCTCTGGGCCCCAACACGTTAAAAAGGAGGCACGACCCCCAGGAGGAGGACTGCGAGGAGGAAGGTCCCTCCGCAAAAGGGAGTCGTCGCCCGCCGCGGGTGCTGCGCCCCACCCCACCATCGCGCGCGATCGGCAGGGGTCTCCTGTCCCTCGGGAGGGTGAGACAGACAAGTCTGTCAGGCCTGTGCCTCCCGGGGATGGGGAAGAGACCCTGCCCGTGGGGGGGGGGGCCGCGGAACAACCCGCGGAAATTATTAATAACATAGAATTACCAGAACCGTTGCTCCTCGCCGGGTCGGGCGTCCTGGGGACTGGGGCGGGCGAGGCCAAAGAGGCCGAAGCTGAGCCCGCCCACTACGACCCAGACATCTCCCAGGGACTGCTCGACCTGGTGGAGGAATGCAACAATCCCCAGCCCGCCGGGTCGGAGGTTGGTGGCGGGGAGACAGAAAGCCCCCTGACTCCGTCTCTGACGTTGGCGCCGGACGTGCTGGAGCAATTGGGAATTGTTTTCTCCCTGGTTTCTCCGGTTGCCCCGGCGCCTGAGGCGGAGGGGGCCCCCGAACCGCCGCCGCCTCCCGGCCCGGCGCCCCTGAAGGAGCCCAGGGAGGACTCCTCTGCCACCGATCCTGGGGGTGGGTCCGTGACAGAGGCGGGGCCGGCCGGGGCGGCCGAGCCGTTCGCTGCACCCCGTGCGACGGACGGGTCGGCCGCCAGTGACGACCTCCCGGAGGAGGACGGGGACTCGGTGTTGGGCACGGAGGATGATTTGGAGTCCATCGGAGGCGAGACGATGGACGCCCTCGTGCCCCTCACCGACTCTCCCCTCATCCCCGTAGGGAAACTCCGGGATTTTATGGCCACGTGCCGGGGTCGTCATAATCAGATCCGGCTGGCCCTCAACAAGTGGTCGGAGCTGGCGCTGCTCGTCGTGTCCGTCCGCGCCGCCGTTAAAATCATGGGCGCAGACAAGGACGTAAACCGGCCCGAGCTGTGTCGGCTCAGGATGTTCCACACTGGGCTGCTGAGGGAGTGGCGGTCGTCAGTGACCGCGCTCTCCCCCCTCCCCCGCCCCCGTTAGGTAGAGGTTGCAGTATGCTTCTGAGATGAAGATAACCATAGCCAGCCTTAACATCAACGGCAGCAGGGAGGCGCGCCGTAGATTCAATAACTTCTCTGTCCTTCGGGATGGGAAATATGCGGTGTGCTTCCTGCAAGAAACCCACACCGTTCCGGGAGACGAGGCCACGTGGCTCCTGGAGTGGCAAGGAGGGGTCAGCATGAGTCACCTCTCCAACAATTCCTGCGGGGTGGCCGTCTTGCTGGCCCCGCATTTTCAGCCGGAGATCTTGAGGGTCAAGGAGCACGTGCCGGGCCGCTTGCTCCAGGTCACTGTTCGCCTGGGAGGCGTGCCGCTCCATTTAGTGAACGTGTACGCCCCCCAGACCGGTGCGCAGCAAGTGCGCTTCTTCGGAGAAGTGTCCGCTCTTCTGGGCTCCATCGACGTGGGCGAGTGCGTCATCCTCGGGGGGGATTTCAATTGTACCCTCGAGGCGCGGGACCGGTCGGGTCCCCCGCGAAGCCCGGCGGCGATGGAGAAGTTGCAGGACCTGGTCGGGTCCTTCGACTTAGTGGACGTCTGGCGAAATCTCCATCCCGACTCCAGCGCCTTCACGAGCGTGATGTCTGGAGGAGGAAGGTCCAGAATCGACCGCCTTTACATTTCCCGGGCGTACGTCTCCTGCGTTCCGGTGGCTTCCATGCGGCCGGTGCCGTGCACGGACCACCACCTGGTGTGGGCGGAGCTCGCTCCGTTTCACGCGCGCGGGGGGGGGGGGGGGGCGCGTACTGGCATTTTAACAACCTGCTGCTGGAGGACGCGCGGTTCCGGGATTCATTTCGCCGGTTCTGGGCCGACTGGAGAAGGAAGCGGGGAGGCTTCCCCTCCTTGAGGCTATGGTGGGACGTGGGCAAGGCTCACGTCCGCGTCTTCTGTCAGGAGTACGCGAAGGGGTCGACCAAGAGGCGGGAGGCCCGGGTCGGGCGATTGGAGAAAGAAGTGCTCGACCTGGAGTCCCGTCTCGGTCAAGTCGTCGAAGACCCGGCCCTGCGGAAGGTGTACGAAGAGAAGAAGGGCGCGCTGAAGGACCTGCAGCTGGTCGGGTCCCGAGGCGCATACGTGAGGTCGCGGATCCAGTTCCTGCGGGACCTGGACCGCGGCTCCCCCTTCTTCTACTCGCTGGAAAAAAGACGGGGGGTCCGTAAGCAGCTCTTGGGGCTGCTGGCCGACGACGGATTTCTGGTCTCGGATCCGGAGGGCATCAGCGCGGAGGCCCGGGCCTATTACGGGGCTCTGTTCTCTTCGGATCCGTCCAGCGAGGATGCACGCAGAGTTTTGTGGGAGGACCTGCCGAAGGTCGGCCCGGAGGGCGCCGAGAATTTAGAAGCTCCGCTAAGCCTGGCGGAGCTGACCGGTGCCCTGCGCCAGCTCTCGAGGGGCAAGTCCCCGGGGCTGGATGGGCTGACCGTGGAGTTCCACAGGGCGTTCTGGGACGTCTTGGGGGACGACTACGCGCGGGTCCTGGGAGAAAGTCTGGCGACCGGGGAGATGCCCCTCTCTTGGCGCAGGGCGGTCATCGTCCTGCTGCCCAAGAAGGGCGATCTCCGCCTTCTTAAGAACTGGCGCCCGGTCTCCCTCCTCAGCACGGACTACAAAATTTTCGCCAGGGCTATGTCTGCTCGCCTTGGCACCGTGCTGGCCCACATGATCCACCCCGACCAGTCCTACACGGTCCCGGGCCGGTCAATCCACGACAACATCCACCTGGTCCGGGACCTGGTCCACCATTCCCAGAGGGCTGGTCTGTCGGTCGCCTTCCTTTCCCTGGATCAGGAGAAGGCGTTCGACAGGGTGGATCACGAGTATCTTTTCGGGACTCTGCGCGCATTCGGGTTCGGGACGCATTTTGTCGCCCGGATCCGACTTCTGTACGCCGCCGCGGAGTGTCTGATTAAAGTTAACGGGTCTTTGACGGCGCCCCTTCGCTTCGGGAGGGGGGTGCGTCAGGGATGCCCCATGTCTGGTCAGTTATACGCCGTTTGCGTGGAGCCTTTCCTGCGCCTCTTGCGGAAGAGGTTGACGGGACTGGCTCTGCAAGGGCCGGACGTGGAGGTGGTCCTCTCGGCTTACGTCGATGACGTGCTCCTCGCGGTCACGGATCCCGTCGACTTGCGGAGGATGCGAGAATGCCAGCAGATTTACTCGGACGCATCCTCCGCCAAGATCAACTGGGAGAAATGTTCTGGACTCCTGGTGGGCCCATGGCAGGTGGACTCCCTGCCGGAGGAGTTCAGGCCCTTCGCCTGGAGCACAACGCACCTCCTCTACCTGGGAGTCTACCTCAGCCCGGCCGAGGACGCCTGGCCGGCGAACTGGCGGCCAAAGTCACCGCTCGCCTAGGGCGCTGGACAGGACTGCTCCGAGTGTTGTCCTACAGGGGTCGAGCGCTGGTCATAAACCAGCTGGTGGCCGCCATGTTGTGGTACCGGTTGGTCACTTTGATCCCTCCCCCTGCGTTTGTCGCCAAGATGCAGAAGAAGCTCGTCGACTTCTTCTGGGACAAAAGGAAGCACTGGGTCTCTGCCGCGGTTCTGAGTCTCCCGCTTAGGGAGGGCGGTCAAGCGCTGGTGTGCCTTCGCACCCAGGCGGCGACTTTCCGTCTCCAGACGCTGCAGAGATACCTGTACGTGGAGAATCCTCCTAGGTGGCGTGTGCTGGCGACGTATTTCTTCCGCCAGCTACACGGCCTCAATTACGACACGCAGCTCCTGTTTGTGAGAGTGGGCGGCACACGTGCCAGCCTGCGGGAGCTGCCTGTCTTCTACGAGGAACTGCTATGGGTTTGGAACAGCGTCGCCTCCAGGCGCAGTTCTCCCCCGTCAGGAGCGGCGGCCGTCCTTCGGGAGCCGCTGCTCAGGAATCCGCACCTCCACGACCGCGGGTTCGGCCGGCTGGCGGAGGGCAGGGCTGTGCCCGGTAAGGTGACTAGAGTCGGGGACCTGCTCGATGGCGGAGGAGCGGGCTGGATGGCGCCGGAGGAGTTGGCGAGGCGCATGTCCTGGATCAACGTCCGGCTCGCGGTCAAAGCCATCGAGTCGCTAAAAGTGGCACTGGGCCCCGACTCCACTAGGTGTATCGAGGAGGCTCAAGCACGTGGGGCGATCCCGTCCGAGCTGACCCCCGTTCGGACGGAATTCCTTATCAGCGCCCGGCCCCGAATCCTCCCTCAGGAGCCGCCGCCTCACCACTTGAGCCTTCTCGGAGAAATGCCCTCCGTGCCCTTTCAATCCGCACGGAGGCGTTTCCTGTACGGGCTGCTCCTGCACACTCTCCACTTTGCCATCTTCGTCTGCCGTCCGGACACGCCTTGGCGTACCATCTTGCCGTCCGGCGGAGGCGAAGGTCCCCAATGGAGGGCTCTCTACGCGGGAGTCTTCCCTTGTTCTATTGGGGACTTGGCCTGGAGGGTGTTGCACGGAGCAGTCCCATGCAATAGACTGTTGAATAGGTTTACGGACTCCCAGGCCGCTTGCCATTTCTGCGGCCTGGAGGAGTCCGTTTTTCACATCTACGTAGAGTGTGAGAGGTTGCAGCCCCTCTTTCATTACTTGAAGGGGTTGCTCCTCAATTTCTGGTTGCACTTCAGCCCCACGCTCCTGATCTACGGTCACTCGGTGCGGAGGGGAGCGGGCAGGTCGGAGGACCTCCTCGTGGGACTGCTCCTGGGCCTGGCTAAGAAAGCCATTAATTGGTTCAGGCAGCGGGCGGTCGAGGGGGTCGTTCGGCCCGATTGCCTGCCTCTCTTCCGCGGCCATGTTCACGCCCGGGTGGCCCTGGAGATGGAGCACGCGGTGTCCGCTGGCACGCTTGAGTTTTTCCGCGACCGGTGGGCGCCACGGGGACTGGAGTGCATCGTCACCCCGGACTACCAAATTTTAATTTGATTTGTTAAGTTTCCTTTAAAGTTTTACTGAGTTACAGTTATTTAATTGGTTTTATCAAAAAGAGAAAGAAGAGTAAAACAAGGTTACACTGCAGTAGGAGTAAATTGGCACAGCAGGCAGTGGAAACCAGTTTTCTAATCAATCAGCAGGGGTGACTCATTTGGCTGTAAACAAACAGTATAAAAAGACCAGTGCTAGTGCGAGCCAGCACTGGGTGCAAGTCAGCAGAGAGTGCTGAGTTTGGGTAAGTGTGAGTTTGGGTGAGTGGAGTGTAGGGTGCTCTTTTCAAACTTTAACTCTGGGTTGTAGTTAATAAGGCCTTTCTGGTGCAGAGTGACTGTTGGTAAACCATTTAACTGGTGTAATTTAGAGGGATCGATTTAATTTAAATCCAATTAATTAGAGGGGATACTAGCAGCTATAATCGGGCAGAGAGTGTCCATAACTAACAATAAAAAATGTAATTAATTACATAGAATGGAGCAGGTGATGTGTTACTGTTGCGAGATGTGGGAGCCGGTGGACCCCATTGAGGCTCACGGTGATTACATCTGTGACAAGTGTCTGCTGCTACAGGAACTCCAGCTCCGTGTTGATGAGCTGGAGTCTGAGCTTCAGACACTGTGACACATCAGGGAGGGGGAGAAGTACCTGGACTTTGTGTTTCAGGAGGTGGTCACACCTATGAAGTTAATTAATCTATCTTCTCTCTTTTTTAGTCATCCTTTGCTGGTTTCTAAAAATTTCCCAATCCTCTGGCCTACCACTAATCTTTGCAACATATGTACCTATCAAATAGTTTGAAATCCAATCAGCGTTACATGTATAAAGGAAATGGAAAATTCTTCTATGATTCTGCTTCCTCTGTTCTCGGATCACTTTTTCTAAACATTTATGTCTATACTGGGTTAATATTAGTTAAGTAATGTCCTACTATCATAATAGATTTAGAGATAGTAGACAACAATAGTTTCAAGATTTAGCATTTGCCAATCGTTCTGGATTCCCTGTATACTGTGGGGCAGGGCTTTCATAAATTGTACTGCAACAAATGCATCTCCCATCATCCAATTGTAATTCACTAGTAAGATCACACAATCTTGACTGCTTAGCAAAAACATCTTTATGGCAAAAAGTAATTCCTCCAAGTGATATATTGGGCTGAACATAAAATATAATGCAACAAATTTGCTAGATGAAAAAGATCAGAAAACATATTAAGATAACACAATAGACTCTTACTACAGTACTGTTTGGGAGCCAGCCAAATTGAAAATATTGCAAATTTGTCTCATTTAGACATATGGGGGTCGATTTAAACTCCCCCTACCTAGCGGAAACCAGGGGGGTGGGGGGGGGGTAAGTTAATATGGAGCAGAGAACTTACTCGCTCCGTTCCTGCCCCAATCTGGCCGACTGCCATTTTAAATTGCCCAGAAAACGTGCACTTGCACGAGTTCATACCCTAGAGTTTTTGAGTCCCCATGCTTTCAGCCTTGGAGCAAAGAAACTGGAACTCAAAGTAGCAACTTCCGTGTTTATTTTTGTTCCTATTTTAAAGGGTGCTGATGGAAAAGAATTTGGAAGCAAACCAAAACCTCAGAATAGTTAAGAGATTCTTATTATAGTCCCTTCTCAGTATTTTTTCAGTCAAAGTTTATTTATTGTATGATAACTTGATTTACCAACATAGTTAGAGATACTAAAACTCAAAACTTCAAATGGTTGATCTGGCAGGGTAATTGTGGAGCCATCTGGATAGATTATAATGGCCCTGAAATTCGCCTCTCCGGCTTGCCGCGGGGGTAAGGATCGCGTGCGCACTTACCTACCGCGCCTGCCGTTGACCTCTGGGCCCACGGGAACTTCAGCTCCTGGGCGTGCTCCAAGTGCCGGCGCGCAGTGCTTGCGTGTCCCAGGGGCGTAGTTAGTGCGATGCGTCCCCTGGGATCACGTGGGCCATGGAGAGCCAATGGCAGCAGACCATCTTTCATTCATAGATTTGACAGGAAGACCTGTCAAATCTATGAATTGAAATCAGCCCCAAAAGAACAGCTAAACTTAAAATAAATTTTTAAAAAACCATCACATTTATAAAATAACTAAGTTAAATAAATTAACTACTTTAAACAAAAATTTAAATTTTTGAAAAAATTAAAATACTTTTTAACAGTGCTAAAAATTAACTTACCTTTCTTTAAAGTATCTAAAAAAGATAAACCTGTTGAAAAATTGTTTAAATTATAATTAATTAACCACTTACCTTGTTGAAAACGGGTCCTGCGCCTCCTTTTTAAAAGCGCAGGTTCTTCAATACTTACCCTCCCGTAGAAACCTGAAAAAAAACCTAAGTTTGCTGCGTGCGCGCAGCCTCTACCGCGCACGCGGTTCACCTCTGAACCGCTCCCTTCACCAGACCGGAAGTTCCGGTTTCCCATGCATGCAGGAAATCGGCACTTCAGGACGTCTTACGGGTGAGTACACAGTGCGTACTCACCCAGCAAGGGCCGAATTTTTGGCCCAAGAAGTTTAGTGCTGTACTATTGGAACCAAACAAAATTAGAAGGTATGTCATAGCCACATTATAACTGATTACACTAAAACAGGAATTGGTGTAACAACCTGCATTTATATAAGGAGAGATTTTCCGTTGCAGCCCTGCTGTGTATGCCAAGTGCACATATTGGTCATTTTAAGCTGAAAGCTTACTTACACTGACTTTGACTAAAACATCCCAAAGCACTTTCTATGTGAAAGCAGATAGAGTAGACTTCATATTTTACAGAATTTCATAATTAATTTCATTTTTCATAAAATGTTTTGGTTGACAATACATCCTGTTCCTGTCCCATATGTATCCAGTTTGTACAGCAGCAGCTTGGCAACAGCTACTGATGCCCCAACTCAGCATAAAAGGCTGTGGACGTGAAATTGGAGCCTTTAGCGCCGGCTGTTCAGGCCGGTTTAGAAGAAAAAAATGGCGGCCGCCTCACTTCCGGTGGGTCCCTCAGCGACTGCCATTTTGGGCAGGTCGGCAGCACTGCCATTGTCTGCGCTCGCTGCAGATATTGAGATGAGGCAGATCGTGACGTCAATGAGTGTGCAATGCTGATTTAACACACGATCTGGCATTTTCAACGCTGCCGCTCTATTTAACGCCCTCTCCTAATCACGACCAGCTGAATATACATTCAGCAGCAGGAAGGACACCCCAGCAGCGAGATTTAAAGGAATAATCAACAACTTGCAGCTGACTTGCTTTTTCAGTTCTACTGGTTCTGTGTAAGTTTGTGCAACTGTTTGGAGCTTTCTAGAGTTGTTTAAAGTTGCTGAGGTGACGGGGAGTGTTGCTGCAAGTGCAGAACGCCTTGCTTCTCATTTAACGAGTTTTGTTCACACCACTTGCTCCCAGTCATGGGGGCTCTACTTGCAGTTTCCCTTGTGCTCTCCGAGTTCGCCATCCATCGCAGCATCCGGGAGGTCAGAGAAGCTGTATTCCAGGGGAAGGGACTTCACTGTCTTTGCTCTGAACAGAGAAAAGCAGGAGGAGCTCGCACGTGACTTTGCCAGGATATCGGGCTTCCCCATGGTGCAGGGCACCACTGACTGCACATACGTGGCTTTGCAGCCGCTGCATACCGAACCTGTAATCTACCACAACCACAAAGGCTACCACTCACTTAATGTGCAGTTGTGCAACCACGCCCAGCGCATCATGATGGTGAATGCCTAGTATCCTGGCAGCAGTCATGATGCTTTAATTCCCTTGACTCTGGAAAAGTCCCAGCGGATTCAAAAACCGCAAATGTAACACCCTTATTCAAAAAAGGAGGGAGACAGAAAGCAGGAAACTATAGGCCAGTTAGTCTAACATCTGTCATTGGCAAAATGCTCGAATCCATTATTAAGGAAGTAGTAGCAGGACATTTAGAAAATCATAATACAATCAAACAGAGTCAACATGGTTTTATGAAAGGGAAATTGTGTTTGACAAATTTGAGGAGGTAACAAGCAGGGTGGATAAAGGGGAACCAGTAGATGTAGTGTATTTGGATTTCCAAAAGGCATTCAACAAGGTGCCACATAAAAGGTTACTGCATAAGATAAGAGCTCATGGTGTTGGGGGTAATATATTAGATTGGATAAAGGATTGGCTAACTAACAGAAAAGAGAGTCAGGATAAATGGGTCATTTTCAGGATGGCAATCTGTAACTAGTGGGGTGCCTCAGGGATCAGTGCTGGGGCCGCAACTATTTTCAATCTATATTAATGACTTGGATGAAGGAAGCGAGTGTATTGTAGCCAAATTTGCAGACGATACAAAGATAGGTGGGAAAGCAAGTTGTGAGGAGGACATAAAGAGTCTGAAAAGAGATATAGATAGGTTAAGTAAGTGGGCAAGAATTTGGCAGATGGAGTATAATGGGGGAAAATGTGAGGTTATCCACTTTGGTAGGAAGAATAGAAAAGAAAAATATTGGCCCGTATTTTCCAATTGGAGGCTTCCTGCGTGCGGAGGCCTCCGATCTGGAAAAAATCTACGCCCTTACCTGAAGGCTCCAGAGGTCCGGCCATTTCCGCTCCTGGGCCTCTGCTCTATGAAATGCGCAGGGCCCAGGTATTCCAGGGGCGCATGCGGTTCGCAAGCATCCCTGGGATCATGTGGGCCATGGGGAACTAATGGGAGAAGGGAATCTCCCTTCATACTTTTGACAGCTTAGACCTATGAAAAGTATGAATGGAGATCACTCCAAAAGCACATCAAAACATTAAATACAATTTTTTTTAAATCACATTTTTAAAATTACATTAAATTAAATATTTTAAACAAAAATGTAATTTTTGGAAAAAAAATTAAAGTTTTTTACAGGCTAAAAATAAACTTACCTTTTTTAAAAGTATTTTTAAATTATAAATGAGTGAAATCATTTTTTTAAAAACTTTTTAAAGCTCTTATGCTGGTAAAAGCAGGCCTTACGCCTGCTTTTACCAGGCGAAAGATTTTTAAGTGTTTTCAGCGGGCGGAGGTTCAGAACACTCCACCCGCAGAGGCCCTTCTCCAGGGCAGGCGTGCGATCTGTCAAGAGGATTCTTGACAGATCGGAAGTGCCGGTTTTCAGCGCATACGCTTCGCATGCCTGAAACAGGCACTTGCGAGGTCCCTACAGGTGCGTACACAGCTCGTACACACCCGTAGGGATCGGAAAATACAGGCCAATATTTAAATGGAGAAAGACTACAGAATGCGGCGGTACAGAGGGATTTGGTTGTCCTCGTACATGAAACACAAAAAGTTAACATGCAGGTGCAGCAAGTAATTATGAAGGCAAATGGAATGTTGGCCTTTATTTCAAGGGGGATAGAGTATAAAAGTAGGGAAGTCTTGCTACGACTGTACAGGGTGCTGGTGAGACCACAACTAGAGTACTGCGTACAGTTTTGGTCCCCTTATTTAAGGAGGGATATACTTGCATTGGAGGCAGTTCAGAGAAGGTTCACTAGGTTGTCTTATGAAGAAAGGTTGAGCAGGTTGGGCCTATACTCATTGGAGTTTAGAAGAATGAGAGGTGATCTTATTGAAACATATAAGATTCTGAGGGGGTTGGACAGGATAGATGCTGAGAGGATGTTTCCCCTCGTGGGGGAATCTTGAACGAGGGGGCATAGTCTCAGAATAAGGGGTCGCTCATTTAAGACGGAGATGAGGAGGAATTTCTTCTCCCAGAGGGGCGTGAATCTTTGGAATTCTTTACCCCAGAGAGCCGTGGAAGCTGAGTCATTGAATATATTCAAGGCTGAGATAGACAGATTTTTGAGCAACAGGGGAGTCAAGAGTTATGGGGAGCGGGCAGGAAAGTGGAGTTGAGGGCAAAATCGGATCAGCCATGATCTCATTCAATGGTGGAGCAGGCTCGAGGGGCCGAATGGCCTGCTCCTGCTATTTCTTATGTTTATCCTGCGCCAGGCCGGGATGTCAGCAATCTTCCAGCCACCATGTTGAACCTGAGGGTGGCTGCTCGGAGACAAGGGCTATCCGTTCGACACCTTGCTGATGACTCTCCTCTGCAACCCCACCACATGTGGCCAGCACTCGTATAATGACAGCCATGCTGCCATGAGGAACGTCATCGAGCAGACCTTCGGGGTGCTAAAGCAACGGTTCCACTGCCTTCACCGCTTGGGAGGAGCCCTCCAGTACACGGAGCGAGTGTCCCATTTCGTGCTGGTCTCCTGCATGCTCCACAACTTGGCCATCATGAAGGCGCAGCCCTTGCCAGCACGAGTTCCGGGACCACCTCAGGAGGAAGAGGAAGAGGAAGAGGAGGAGCAGGAGGAGGAGGTAGGCAGTAGATCCCCATTCCGGACGGGATGTCCGTGAGCGCCTCATCAGACTGCGGTTCCAGTGAATGAAACCACAGATCTCCATTGCTCACCACTTCCCCATCTTACCATTGCTCTGTCACGAAACGCAGTGTCCTCCTGGGCACAAAGATGAATTAAGAGCCACCACAAAACAAACATTCCAATCATAATTTATAAATTTATCAAATGCAAATCAAAAGAACAAAGTGAACTAATCATCCTTCTGCATTCCCTTAGTGTCTTTCGTGTACCTTTTCGTACTCTAGTGCTCCCCTAGTGGCTGCAGCATGGCTGGTGGAAGGCTGCTGACTTTCAGTGGGGGAAACTGCAGATGGCCTTGCAGGATGACCTCGAGCAGCTCTGGGCCTAGAAGGCCCGGCAGTAGACGGCACCACTTCGGCATGGGCGGCAGCAGTCTGGGCTGGCTGGATGACAGGCAGCAGCAAGGGCACTAGTGGAGTGGCAGTGGTGGGCGTACGAATGCTGTCATCCTGAGAGAGGACAGCAGGTTCTTGCTCCACTGAGCCACTGCCACTCCCCCAGGGTGGCACCTCAGCATTCCTAGCCATCTGTTGGGGGCAGATTACTGGAGTGCTGTGAGACCCTGCAAACCCCTTTCCCCACTCGTAAACCCAGCCACGATGGCAGCAGTCTGAGCTTCCAATGCAGCACTGAGACGTTCGGTCGCTTTCACCGGTGCTGCAATGGAAGCTGTGACATCGCTCATCACATGCAGCATCATGGCTGGGTCCACAAGGTCTCTAATGGAGTTGCCCATCATTTCCATCCTGGAAATCACAGGCTCCAAGCTCCGCGCAAAGCCCCATGCAATGTTGGAGCCGGACTCCTCCATGCTCCTTGACACTGACAAGAGGCTCTCTGGCAGGCTTGCCATTGCACCAAGCATTTCTGAGTGCATGCCAATCACCCTTCTTCTGAAGGCTGCTCCATTGAGGTCATCATCTAAGTCTTGTGCAGCAGAAGTCGTGCGCAAACTTGCCCACCGGGGAGTTACCCTTTCTCCCTGGCCTGGCTTCAGCCCACCCAGTGACTCACCATGTGCAGATTCTGCCTCTATACTACCCTCTAAAGTAGGCACAGTGCTATTTTCTGAGCTGGTGTCTGCGAGTGTCAGATGCAGTGCCGGTGTGTCGTCTTCTTCTCTATCATTGTCCTCCTCCATCACTTCAGGGACAGGCTGGGCTGCTGGCAGTTCTTGGGTATCTGAAGAGAAATGCACAAGGGTCAGGTTATGGTGAGGGGGTGGGGGGGTGAAGCAAGATATCCTTGTATAAACCATCAGCAGCTTGTAAGTGAGAAGAAATTGTGGGATATGGGGAAGTGGGATGTGAGAAGGATTAGGTATGAGCATACCGTCATCATCAGCAATGCTTTCAACGTCCCCGCTCGCCACGGGTTCTGTGACTGCCCCTCCAATTATTTTGAGAACTGCTTCCTCCAGCTCTGAGGTTCTGCAGTCTGTCTTCCCCTCCACCCGTCTGCTGCTGCTCCCAGTGGTTGTGTGCCACCTTTGCCTGCAAGAGAAAGGGAAGTGTGTCAGTGAGTGTGGTGCAATGTGTTTGTGTGCTGTGTCTGCCCTGGTTGAGTAGCTGGCAGTGTGTGCAAGAAGTGAGATGTGGGTGTGAGTCTTGCAGCAGTGCTAAGTATGTAAGGGTGAAATGAAGCTATGATTGTGGGGTATGAGTGGTGATTGCTAGAGACTGTTGGTAGGTGAGTGATGGGGTGTGGTGCATTGAGCAGTGTGTGAGGCTTGTGGTGCAGATGGTGGGATATGGCATTTGATGATGCATTCACTCACCTTGATCACTCGTGTGAGGTCATTAAACTTTTTGTGCCACTGGATCCAGGTCCTGGGGACAACACTCGTCGCAGTGACGGATGGAGAGATCTCCTCCCACAGCCTGGTGTTCAGACTTAAAGGTCTCCTGCCCCCCTGCAGCTAGAGGACCTCACAGTGTCTTTGTATCCCCAGGACCAAGGCCTCCAGTGCCGCATCCGAAAATCTCCTTGCCCTTTCCCTTGGCTGTTGGGCCATGGCTCTGTTCACAATGACAATGAGGTGTTGCTGCAAAAAAGCACCGCACCTCCCCTTTACGTAGTGCAGAGAGCCCCCCTGTTCTGCGCTAAGCTAATCAGTGGCACGTTTAGCGCTGCATTCATTATAATGAGCAGGCAGCACGAACTTTGAGTGCTGCCTGCACCACTTTGAACAGGCGCAGGCACATAGCACTGTGCGATGCCCGTACCCATTTTCGGGCCTTGTCCAATTTCGAGGCCGACGAGTTTGATACTCTAACCAGAATCAAGATCCTATTTAATTATGTACTCCAACCGTAAGGCATGCTGCAGAAAATTAAAACCTTTCTGAAAATGAATTGAAATCAGTCATGGAGAAACATGAACTATCACGAGTACCATAGGGATTCTATTATAAATGAATTATGAAAGTCTTTTCTATGGTTTAAATGCAGATATCTTTCAAATATTTATTTGACGATTATTAAGTGTTTTTATTAAGAAATGTTTCTTTTATCCAATTACTGCCTCTCACCCCTCGACTCCTAAAGGCAGTGACTCACTTTAGGTAATAGCTTCACAGGCAGCAGTTGCCAAGTAGCAAAATGAGTCTCCAAGAGTGAGAAACAAGCTGGAGCGACAGACCACGCACGGTTCAAATCTCATTACCATCTGGTTAGGAGGCAGGTGCTTATAGCTTGTCTTGCAGGGCCACCAAAGGCAAATATGTTCTTCTTAATCCCTTGTTGCACAGTGGATGATTTCTCATAAGTGCCATAGAGAATATAATTTGTCCAGTGTTAACAAGTTTTTCCATTTAAGAAATCAGCTAAGATAGCATAGCTGCAAGTATGACGTATCCATATTGATCATTATACTTCTATGCTATGCTTAGCTGAAATAAAAACCTGCTTCAGGAGCCATTTCGTGACGCATTCCAATTTTTTCAATGCTAGTAACACCTCCAAAAACGGAACAATTGGTCCCTAGGGGCTATGGGGAAAATAAGTAAATAAAGTTTTAAAAACAGTTTAGTAAGAAAAAACAATTAGGATAGATATAGCAGTTACGTTTTTGGGTTTTTACGCTAGATATTTCCTTGGATTCTGTGTCACTGGACACGCCCATAAGCAGATCTCTCTTCCCCAGGAAAAATGTGCCTCTATCTGCCTAATATCGAGATAAATAGAGTGAGACCCAGAGGTTGAGCACAAAACCCTCATCACTGTACTCTGGTTTATTGGCATATATCTCATGCGTCCACATGATCTCCTTGAGTTTGGTAGGTGAAAGAGAAAACATCAGACTATGTCTCATGTTATAAGCCATTGAACATAAAACAGGTAAAAGAACAGTATTCAGTACAAACACTATGACAGTAATTACAAACTTTTACTAATCTTCTAAAAATGCCAAAATCATAAAAATGCATTCCCTTTGCTAACCATCAAAATTAGGCTGACCCTCAAAACATAGCTGCTTACTTATTACATGGTACTCATTATTTATGGGGGTATGATTTGGACTTAGTTGCGCCTGTTTTACAGGTGTAAAATGGGCCCAATGAGGCCCAATTTCGAGGACCAATGTCTAGCGCTCCAAAGATGCCTGTAAAATGTCCGACCCAAAGCTGTGTCATGCCATTTTTTTTAGGTGTTCATGCCATCTGCCTAAAACAGGCATTAGGCCCCTTACATATGTAAATAAGTAGCCTAATGCCTGTTTTAGACCCCCTCGTTGACATTCTTCTGAGATGACAGGACCGGCTCAGGATTCTTTAGCTGCTTAAGCCACGAAAAGTATGTTTTTTTTTTAAACAATTGTTTTTTTTTAAAGTTCCTGTGGAGCCGGGAGGAGCAGGAAGGCTCCTCCTGGCTCCACAGTATTCCTGAGGGCCACTCCTGGCCCTTGACTGGTCCCCCTCCTGTTTTCCTCCCCTTGCCCGGAGACTTACACGAGGACTGCTGGTGGTGAGGTAGGCGATCCGAAATTCAATTCTTCAATCGGACAAGCCGCCTATGGAGGCACAACACGTGCCAGTAGCTCGCCCACATGATTTAGTTGAGATCCAAGGCCTAGATTCAGGCCGGTCTCAGGCCATGGTTCTTGCATGTATTGGTGCCTTTGTGCCTGAAACTGGGCGCTGACAAATTTCCATCCCATGGAGTGGTCTGATCGGGCTTTTACTCCTCAATAGCAAAATACTGCGGATGCTGGAAATCCGAAATAACAACAGAAAACGCTGGAAAAACTCAGCAGGCCAGGCAGTATCCGTGGAGAGAGAAACAGAGTTAACGTTTCAGGTCGAAGACCTTTCGTCAGAACTGGAAAAAAGCAGGAAATGGAATAGATTTTAAAGCAAGTTTAGGGGCTGGGAAAAGGGGGAGGGGATGAAAGAACAAAAGGGAGGGTCAGTGATAGTATAGAAAGTAGGAGAGATTGAGCGACATTAAGAGATATTCAAGGCAAGAGGAGGTGGTAATGGGACAGGTTAAGGAACAACGGATGGCTCCAGATGACGTGTGAATTGCGCTGGCAGAATGAAGGACAGCTACCATGTGGGAGGGAAGAAAAAAAGGGCCAAACAAAAGTGTGGATAAAATATATATATATATATATATATATATATATAATAATGTGATAGGGGCCGAGGTTATGATCTGAAATTGTTGAACTCTATGTTGAGTCCAGAGGGCTGTAGAGTGCCTAATCGAAAGATGAGGTGCTGTTCCTCGAGCTTACGCTGAGCTTCCGTGGAACAATGCAAGAGGCCGAGGACGGTGAGGTCTGAGTGGGAATGGAGTGGTAAAGTAAAGTGATAGGCCACCGGGAGCTCGGGGTCCCCCTTACGGAGAAGTCGAGGAAGGGAAGGGAAGAGTCGGAGATGGACCATGTGAAGGTGAATTGCGAATTGCGCTGGCAGAATGAAGGACAGCTGCCATGTGGGAGGGAAGAAAAAAAGGGCCAAACAAAAGTGTGGATAAAAAATATATATATATGTGATAGGGGCCGAGGTTATGATCTGAAATTCACATGGTCGAGGAACAGCACCTCATCTTTCGATTAGGCACTCTACAGCCCTCTGGACTCAACATAGAGTTCAACAATTTCAGATCATAACCTCGGCCCCTATCACATTATATATATATATATATATATAATTTTTTTTATCCACACTTTTGTTTGGCCCTTTTTTTCTTCCCTCCCACTTGGCAGCTGTCCTTCATTCTGCCAGCGCAATTCACACTTCATCTCGAGCCATCCTTTGTTCCTTAACCTGTCCCATTACCACCTCCTCTTGCCTTGAATATCTCTTAATGTCTCTCAATGTCTCTTGATCTCTCCTGCTTTCTATCCTATCACTGACCCTCCCTTTTGTTCTTTCATCCCCTCCCCCTTTTCCCAGCCCCTAAACTTGCTTTAAAGGCTTTTACTCCTGCTAGCCTCAGATTAGTGAGCTGAATGCAGGCGGGCCAATATAAACCTACAAGCTGTAGCTCATGGCTACAGAAATGTCTGTCAAAGGATCTGTAAAAAATCATGGCTCTGCTGCTCTCAAAAACCTGATTCGTCTTCAACACAGAAGCATATTACGTTAAAAAGATTCTCAGGATGTCAATCACCAGGAAGTTTGAAATGAATGGAATGGCTAGACTGCTTGCTCTGTTCCAAACACTTTGCTCAACCTGGGATTGCAAGTAATTAGCAGGCAATTTATATTGCCTCTCTTCATTCTTCCTTCCAAAATGCATCACTTGACACTTCTCTACATTAAACCCCATCTGTCATGTGTCCGCCCATTACCTCAGTCTGGCTACGTCCTCCTGAAGTCTGCTAATATCTGCCTCACTGTTTGCTACATATTAATGCCTTTGGTATACCAGATCACCTTGTATATCTGCTGGCAATTACAAAAAAAATTCCCTTTTGTCACAAATATATTAGAAACAGTTACAATAATAAAAAAATAGGTGTGGGGAAAAAGTCAGGACAAGTTTTATATATATCTTACAGCACAGAAGGAGGCCATTCAGCCCATCGTGTCTGTGCCGACTCTTTGAAAGAGCTGTCCAATTAGTCCCACTCGCCTGCTCTTTCCCCAAAGCCCTTCAATTTTCTCCCCTTCAAGTATTTATTGAATTCCCTTTTGAAAGTTACTATTGAATCTGCTTCCACCTCCCTTTCAGGCAGCGCATTCTAGATCATAACAATTGCTGCGTAAAAAATTACTCCTCATCTCACCTCTAACTCTTTCGCCAATTGCCTTAAATCGGTGTCCTCTGGTTACTGATCCTTTTGCCAGTGGAAACAGTTTCTCTTTAGTTACCCTATCAAAACTGTTCATGAGTTTCCGTGTTTCGTGTCATCTGCAAATTTTGAAGTTAGACTTTGTATACCCAAGTCCAGGTCATTAATATATATATAAAAAACAGTGGTCCTAATACAGATCCCTGGGGGACACCACTGTATACTTCTCTCCAGTCTGAAAAACAACTGTTCACCACTACTCTCTGCTTTATATCTCTCAGCCAAATTCGCATCAACGCTGCCACTGCCATTTAATCCCAATTTTGCTAACATGTCTATTATGTCTTTATCAAACACCTTTTGAAAGTGCATATACACATCAACTGCACTACCTTCACCAACCCTCTCCATTTCTTCATCGAAGAACTCAATCAAGTTAGTCAAACACGATTTGCTTTTAACAAATCCATGCTGGCTGTCATTGATTAACCCATATTTTTACAAGTAATTTTGTCACGGATTAATGTCTCTAAAAGTTTCCCCATGTTAGGCCGACTGGCCTGTAGTTACCTGATTTATCCCTCTCCCCTTTTTTGAACAGGGGTGTAACATTTGCAACCCTCCAGTCCTCTAGCACACTCATATCTGTATATCAGTTAAATAAGAACGCTAATCATCTCTTTGACAGCACCTCCCAAACCCGTGACCTCTACCACCGAGAAAGACAAGGGCAGCAGGCGCATGGGAACATGACCACCTCCAAGTTCCCCTCCAAGTCACACACTATCCTGACTTGGAAATATATCGTCATTCCTTCATTGTCGCTGGGTCAAAATCCTGGAACTTCCTCCCTAACAGCACTGTGGGAGTATCTTCACCTCACGGACTGCAGCGGTTCAAGCGGGAGGCTCACCACCACCTTTCTCGAGGGCAATTAGGGATGGGCAATAAATGCTGGGCTGGCCAACGATGCCCACATCCCGTGAATGAATAAAAAATAATTCTTGGACCCTTCAATGGAGAATAATCCAATATGTAACACAAGTACACCAGTTTACTCGTCCCTCCATATATGCCCAACGCAAGTCATCACCTATTGAGGGTTAAGTTCTGTATAATTATTTCTGTGAGGCTGTTTGACATGGCCTAACCCTAGGATTTAGAATAAAAAGGGCACAGATTTAGCCTGTGAATTTTACACAAGGAAATCTACAGGATTACAACTGCATTTTTAAAAAAGTGACTGACTTCCAGAAATCACAAATTTATGAAATAGATTTCCTCCCCTACAGAGCTTGTTGATACTCCCATCAAAATATTTTCTTGAATGACATTATTTAAATATATTACTTGTGATGCTAATGACTGAATCTTATTTGCTCTGGTATGATGCCATCCATTGGGCATGCTGCCAACAGAAGAGGTTCAAGCAACTACAGTTTTCTCATTACGTGGTTTGCAAACTCATGCCTTGGCAAGCATGCATGCGTGATGCATTAGAATAGCTGGAATCATCAATCACAAAATCCTCAAGTACACAAGCATGACAACTGACACAAAATAATTTCTTTATATTTGCATAATTTTAATTCAGAGAAAGGAGAAATGGGACGTGACCTTCAAAAGTGCCTGTTTAATTTATTTGCATAAAATTTGACAACTTCTGTCAAACATGATTATAATTAGTATTCCCATTTTTATTTAAAACAAACCAAAGAAAAAAAAACTGCTCCACGCGTTTATCAACATTCTCCAATGCCTCATTGCATGACATGGCTCTGCATACAAATAAGGCTTATCTGTTTTGTTGCTAACTATTGTAATGATGAGGATGTATTACTATTTTTCTGCGTGAATGCCCTGTAATACCATAAATGAGTGCATTGTGATATGGTATCCCATAATCTTTTCTTTTACTGATAAACATTTTAAGAGAAGTAGAAATTTGAAAAAACCTCAGCATTAGCAGTCAAGACTTCAACAGGCAAAATCAAATCCTGTCATACTGCACGATGCAAGCTTAAAAGTCAATTATAGCCTAAGTACAGGCTTCTGTGACTATTGATATACATCAGCATTTTGAGTCAGGTAGACCATTAGCCAGTCAATCAAAATATGTGAATAGTATTGCAGGATTGCACTACATTAGTGTGTGATTACTCAGCATTAAGCAACAATAACTTGTACTTTTATAGCACCATTAATATAGAAAAACATCCCAAGGTCCTTTACGGAGGGAACATTTTCATAAAGCAGTGCACACCAAGGCGTAGTGAGAGAATCAGAGAGATGGCCAAAAGTTCATTAAAAAGCTTTGAAAAAGGTTTTGAAAAGGATTCTCAAAGCATGGAGAGAAGTAGAGGGGCAGAGGATGTTTAGAAAATAGGACCAAAGGCTCTGCTCCACTGGTGGATCCAAGAGAATGGGAGAGGTGGAAGAGGTGCACACTGGGCTAAATGGTATGGAACGAGCTGTAAAGCTGAGTGGATTGCAAAGGAAGGAGTGGGCAATGCTGTCGAGGGATTTGAAGATAAAAACAAGTTTAAATTTAATACCTTGGCAGACCGGAAGCCAGTTCGATTAACAAGCATGGAGTGATGGGCAAGCAGAATTTAGTGTAGGCCAGGATATGGGCAGTTGAGTTTTGAATTATGGAGTTTATTGAAGGTGGAGAATGAGAGGCCAGCATGGACGTTTTTAGAGATATTAGGGTCAGTTTGAGTATTGGGTGGCTGACCGACAGTGACGAGGTAGCTGTGATTTTGAGGCCCATGCCTCATTTACAATGGATCGGCGAGCTGTGTGGTGCCAAACAGGCGTCCCAATGCAGCTCAACGGATTAAGGCTGATCTACATCATGCTGCCCCAGCTGGCCGATAGGTAAGTGCGAGGAGGGTGGGTAGTCCCAGGATGGCAGCAGCCCACATTATTTGTAAAACTTACCTTTGCTGGGCCTCTTCTCCTCTATTGCCTGTTAAACTGATCGGAGAATGAAAGGCGCACACTCTGATCAGTTTTCTCCTAAACTGTATGGCCTAGGATCCCAATTTGCATATTTAAAGGAGCCTACCACCTGAAACAGGTAGGTGCTTCAACCACCCAATGGTAGGCCCCTTTCAAAATGGTGGTGGGCTGATTGTCAGGGTTAACAGGCTGCCGCATTCATTTTTAGGCCCTTACCCTTACTTAGAACTGAGTGTCAACAGCATACGTATGAAAGTTGTCATTGTCACCAAGGGGCACAATATAGAAGAGGAAGAAGATAGTGCCAAGGATAGATCCTTTGGGAACTCTGAAGGTGACAGGTGGTAAGAGAAGCTGTTGCTGGAGATTCGCTGACTGCATTAAGATAGGGAAGGAATGAAACCATGCAGGGACAATGCCACGGAGTTGGACAACAGAGAGGAGGTAATGGAGGAAAATGGCATGGTCAACCATGAGATGGAGAAGGACAAAGATGGAAAACGCAGCACATTCGCAGTTACCAAGGATATAATTTGCGACTTTGGCCAGGGAAATCTCGGTTCTGTGAGCAGAGCAGAAGCTGGACTAAAAAATTCAAACAGAGACTTTTGGGAGAGATGGACACGTCATTAAAGTGACAGCATATTCAAGCACCATTAAGAGGAAAGAGAGGTTAGAGTTAGAATGATCGAGTGGGATTTATCAGAATCAGGGGTTGGGGCATAATGATGGTGGTTTTGAAAGAGAGAGGAGTGGTGCCTAACAAAAGTAGCTATTATCATCAACAAGCATGGGGGCCAGCAAAAGTAATTCACTGGTCAGAAATTGGGTGGGAATGAGATTCGAGTGAGCAGCAGATGTACTTGTGGTAAAAACTGAAGAGGATAGAGGGGAGATGGGAGAGAAACTAAGGAGTGACAGGGGATCAGGGATAGGTTGAGTATGAGACAGAGCGTAAAGGGGGGGAGTGGGTGAGAAGTGGTAGCAGAGGAAGCTGCATGGATGGTCTCAATCTTCGTGATGAAGAAATCCATGAAGCTGTGGGACACATTTTTTCCAAAGATAGAGAGTGAAGAAAGTGAGATCAGGGTAAATTGGGTGGTAAAGGAGACGTGGAAGTAGTCAGTGAAAGCCCCATCAGTGATGAAGACCGCAAAGGTGAAGAGGCCATGTTGACTGGACAGTCATAGATGTATGTGTTGGTGTAAGTGTTTATGTGAAGGATGAGATTAAGTGAAGACAGGATGGCAGTCGTCGGAGAGAGGAGACTAGGGGAATGTAGCCATAGATTAACATCACCAAACATGAGGAATTGGTAGAAGCAGAGGCTAAGGGAGGGGATCTCGGTGATGAAGTTGCTGTTGGGCTTGGAAAGGTAGTTTACAACAATGATTTTAAGAGAGAGTAAATAAGGATGTAAGAGGGTGAGGTGGTGAAGATGTCAGGGAGTAAAACAACAAACAAGAAAAACTAGTAAGGCTTTGCAAATGTATTTCTACAAGAATAAATTGGCTCCGCAACTCCCTTTCCATTAGCGTAGAATCATACAGCAGAGGAGGAGGCCATTCAGCCCATCATGCCTGTGCCTGCTCATTGAAAGAGCAAGCCAATTAGTCCCACTCCCCCGCTCTCTCCCCGTAGCCCTGCAAATTTTTACTTTTCAAGCATATATCCAATTCCCTTTTACTATTGAATCTGCTTCCACCACCCTTTCAGGCAGTGCATTCCAGATCAGAACAACTCGCTGCGTAAAGAAATTATTCTTATCTCCCCTCTGGTTCTTTTACCAATTATCTTAAATCTGTGTCCTCAAGTTACCGATCCTCATGACAGTGTAAACATTTTCTCTCTTTCTACTCTGTTAAAACCCCTCACAATGTTATTTTCCTTTTCGAAAGAAACTTTAAATTTTCATCAGCCTTTACTAAAGTAAAGTATAAAGAAGAGGTGATTCCTGAAGTTGTTAAGAGCTAGATGAAGGATAATATGATGGATAGAAGGAAGTACTCCCTCATGTTGAACACCACTTGGAAGAAGCACTGAGGGTAGCAAGGGCACATAATGTACTCTGGGTGGGGGACTTCAATGTCCATCACCAAGAGTAGCTTGGTAGCACCACTACTGACCATGACCTGAAGGACATAACTGCCAGACTGGCCTTGCAGCAGGTGGTGCGAGAACCAACGCAAGGGAAAAATTTACTTCACCTCGTCCTCGCCAATCTACCTGTCGCAGATGCATCTGTCCATGACAGTATTGGTAGGAGTGACCACCGCACAGTCCTTCTGGAGACGAAGTTCCATCTTTACACTGGGGACACCCTCCATCATGTTGTGTGGCACTACCACTGTGCTAAATGGGATAGATTCAGAATAGATCTAGCAGCTCAAAACTGGGTGTCCATGAGATTCAAAAAGGAGAAAAGCTGGAAATGGAAGGCAGAAAATTAGTGAGTGAGTTTGGAAGGCAGAGGAAGCAAAGGCAAGAAAATAGACAACAAAGGGATTTGGCAGTGCTTAATGGTATATACTTCAATGCAAGGAGTCTAGTGAATAAGGCAGATGAGCTGAAGGCATAGATAGACATGTGGAAGTATGATATCATAGCTATTACTGAAACATGGCTGAAAGGAGGGCAGGAATGGCAGCTCAACATTCCTGGTTACAGGGATTTCAGATGAGATAGAAAGGGGGATAAAAAAGGAGGGGGGTCGCAATATTGGTTAAAGAAATAATTACAGTAGTGCGGAGGGATGATATGTTAGAAGGATCATCAAATGAGGCTATATGGGTTGAACTGAAGAACAAAAAAGGGGCAATCACACTGCGGGGAGTGCACTATAGACCCCCAAATAGTCAGAGGGAGATAGAAGAACAAATATGTAGGCAAATTTCTGAGAAGCGCAAAAACAATAGGGTAGTCATAGTAGGGGATTTCAACTACCCTAATATTAACTGGGATAGAATCAGTGTAAAAGGTACAGAGAGTGCAGAATTCTTAAAATGCATTCAGGAGAACTTTTTTAGCCAGTACATAGCAAGCCCAACAAGAGAGGGGGCGATTCTGGACTTGGTTTTTGGGAATGAAGCTGGGCAGGTGGAAGGGTGATCAGTGGGAGAGCATTTTGGTGGTCGTGATCATAATTCAGTTAAATTTAGCGTACTTATGGAAAAGGACAAAGATAGAACAGGAGTAAAAGTTCTCAATTCGAGAAAGGCCAATTTTACTGAGCTGAGATGTGATTTAGCAAAAATGAATTGAAAACAGCTACTTGAAGGTAGAGCAGTGGAAGGCATTCAAGGAGGAGATGGTGAGGGTTCAAAGCAAATATGTTCCCACAAAGAAAAAGGATGGGACTCCCAAATCTGGAGCCCCCTGGATGTCAAGGGGTATACAGGGTAGGATAAGGCAAAAAAGGGAAGTTTATGTCAGACACCAAGAGCTAAATACTGCAGAAAGCCTAGAGGAGTATAGAAAGTGCAGGGATGAAATTAAAAAGGAAATTAGGAAAGCAAAGAGAGGGCATGAAAAAATATTGGCAAGTAAAATCAAGGAAAATCCAAAGATGTTTTATAAATACATAAAGAGCAAGAGGATAACTAAAGAAAGAGTAGGGCCTATTAGAGACCAAAAAGGTAACCGGTGTGTTGAGGTGGAAGACGTGGGTATGGCTCTTAATGAATACTTTGCATCTGTCTTCACAAAGAGAGGGACGATTTTAGTTAAGGAGGAGGAGTGTAAAATATTAGATGAGATAAACATAGAGAGGAAATATTAAGGAGTTTAGCATCTTTGAAAGTAGATAAATCGCCAGGCCGGATGAAGTGTACCCCAGGCTGTTAAGAGAAGCAAGGGAGGAAATAACGGAGACTCTGACCATCAATTTCCAATCCTCTCTGGCTACAGGTGTAGTGCCGGAGGACTGCTAACGTTATACCGTTGTTCAAAAAGGGAGAAAGGGACTAGCCGAGTAATTACAGGCCAGTCAGCTTAACCTCAGAGGTGGGCAAATTATTGTAAAAAATCTGAGGGACAGTATTAATTGTCATTTAGAAATCATGATGCGGAGATGCCGGTGTGGGACTGGGGTGGACAAAAATGAGAAGTCGCACAACACCAGGTTATAGTCCAACAGATTTATTTAAAATTACAAGCTTTCGGAGCTGTTGCCCCTTCGTCAGGTAGAGTTACTAAATATATGTAACTCTACCTGACGAAGGGGCAACAGCTCCGAAAGCTTGTAATTTTAAATAAATCTGTTGGACTATAACCTGGTGTTGTGCGACTTCTCATTTTTGTCATTTAGAAAGGCACGGGTTAATCAAGGACAGTCAGCATGGATTTGTAAAGGGAAGGTCGTGTCTGACGAGCTTGATTGAATTTTTTGAGGAGGTAACAAGGAGAGCGGGTTTGATGTAGTCTACATGGATTTTAGCAAGGCTTTTGACAAGGTCCCATGTGGCAGACTGGTCAGAAAAGTAAAAGCCCATGGGATCCAAGGGAAAGTGGCAAATTGGATCCAAAATTGGTTCAGTGGCAGGAAGCAAAGGGTAATGGTCGACGGGTGTTTTTGTGACTGGAAGGCTGTTTCCAGTGGAATTCCGCAGGCTCAGTACTAGGTCCCTTGCTTCTTGTGTTATACATCAATGATTTAGGCTTCAATGTAGGGGGCATGATTATGAAGTTTGTAGATCATACAAAAATTGGCCGTGTGGTTGATAGTGAGGAAGAAAGCTGTAGACTGCAGGAAGATAGCAATGGACTGGTCAGGTGGGCAGAAAAGTGGCAAATGGAATTCAATCAGGAGAAGTGAGAGGGAACCGAGGGACCATGGAGTGCATGTCCACAGATCCCTGAAGGTAGCAGGACAGGAGGATAAGATGGTTAAGAAGGCATATGAGATACTTTCATTTATTAGCCGAGGCATAGAATATAAGAGCAGGGAGGTTGTGCTTCAACTGTATAAAATACTAGTTAGGCCGCAGCTAGAGTACTGCGTACAGTTCTGGTCACCACATCACAGGAAAGATGTGATTCCACTAGAGAGGGTACAGAGGTGATTTACGAGGATGTTGCCAGGACTGGAGAATTTTAGCTATGAGGAAAGATTGGATAGGCTGGGGTTGTTTTCTTTGGAACAGAGAAGACTGAGAGGAGACTTGATTGAGGTGTATAAAATTATGAGGGGCCTAGATGGAGTGGACAGGAAGGACCTAGATTTAAAGAAATTGGTAGAAGGATTAGAGGGGAGTTGAGGAGAAATTTTTTCACCCAGAGGGTGGTGGGGGTCTGGAACTCACTGCCTGAAAGGGTGGTAGAGGCAGAATACTCATCGCATTGGATATGCACGTGAAGTGCCGCAACAAGGCTATGGACCAAGAGCTGGAAAGTAGGATTAGGCTGGATAGCTCTTTTTAAGCCGGCATAGACACTATGGGCCAAATGGCCTCCTCCTGTGCCGTAAATTTTTATGATTCTTTGATGAAGCGCTGTGGGCCATCAGCAGCAGCAGAACTGTATTCCACCAAAATCTGTAACCTCATGGCCCAGCATATCCCTCACTCTACCATTACCATCAAGCCAGGGGATCAACCCTGGTTCAATGAGGAGTGTAGAAGAGCATGCCAGGAGCAGCACCAGGTGTACCTAAAAATGAGGTGCCAACCTGGTGAAGCTACAACACAAGACTACATGTATGCTAAACAGCGGAAGCAGCATGCTATAGACAGAGCTAAGCAATCCCACAACCAACAGGTCAGATCAAAGTTCTGCAGTCCTGCAACATCCAGTCGTGAATAGTGGTGAACAATTTAACAACTTTATAAAGCGCTGGTTAGGCCACAACTGGAGTATTGCATCCAGTTCTGGTCACCACACTTTAGGAAGGATGTGAAGGCCCTTGAGAGGGTGCAGAGGAGATTTACCACAATGGTTCTGGGAATGGGGGATCTTAGCTACAGGGGCAGGTTGGAGAAGCTGGATTTGTTTACATTAGAGCAAAGGAGGTTGAGGGGTGATTTGATAGAGGTGTACAAGATTATGACGGGTTTGAATAGGCTAGAAGGGATAGTCTGTTCCCACTAGTTGATGGTACAAGGACTAGGGAACACAGATTTAAGGTTTTGGGCAAGAGATACGGGGGGATGTGAGGAAAAATTTTTTACGCAGCGAGTGGTGATGACCTGGAATTCGATGCCGACGGAAGTGGTGGAAGCGGAGACACTCAATGTTTTCAAGGGGAGACTGGATAGGCACTTGAGGGAAATAAACTTGCAGGGCTACGGGGATAGAGCAGGGGAATGGGACTGACTGGATTGCTCTACAGAGAGCGGGCACAGACTTGATGGGCCAAATGGCCTCCTTCTGAGCCGTTATGACTCTATGGGGGAAAAATTGGGTTGCTTTGCGCCTCCCATTAGCGCCCTAACGGGGCGCAAAGCAACTAGCGCCCAGGCGCAGCGCCGCCCACGCCTCCCGCGAAATTCAGCGGGAGGTGCTAACCGGTAGCGCCCCGCGACGCTGCACCGCCGCCGATGACATCATCGCCGTGCACAGCACCCCGGCCGCGATCTTCGGGAGTGCCCCCTGACTTACCGCCGGACGCTGCAGCACGTAGTACCGCGATATTGACTCGCAGCACCCCAAGAGGGATGCGGGGCGCTTCCAGTAGCACCCCGCTTCCCTCTTGGGGCACAACCACTCAATTTCCGGCGCGGGGTGCTAATTTTTCCAGGGTGCTGAAAGTAGCGCCCCAACTCAATTTTTAGCCCTATGACTCTATAACTAACAGGAGGATGAGGCTCCATGAACTTCCCCATCCTCAATGATCACAGAGTCCAGCATGTGAGTGCAAAAGACAAGGCTGAAAAGTTCGCAACCATCTTAGGCCAGAAGTGCCGAGTGGATGATCCATATCGGCCTCCTCTTGAGGTCCCCACCATCACAGAAGTCAGTCTTCAGCCAATTCGATTCACTCCATGTGACTTCAAGAAACGGCTGAGCACAAAGGCTACGGGCCCGCAACAACATCCCTGCTGTAGTGCTGAAGACTTGTGCTCCAGAACTAGCCGCGCCTCTAGTAAAGCTGTTCCAGTACAGCTACAACACTGGCATCTACCCGACAACATGGAAAATTGCCCAGGTATGTCCTGTCCACAAAAAGCAGGACAAATCCAATCCGGCCAATTACTGCCCCATCAGACTACTCTCAAACATCAGCAAAATGATGGAAGGTGTCGTCGACAGTGCTATCAAGCGGCACTTACTCACCAATAAACTGCTCACTGATGTTCAGTTTGTGCTCCGCCAGGAGCACTCTGCTCCAGACCTCATTACAGCCTTGGTCCAAACATGGACAAAAGAGATGAATTCCAGATGTGAGGTGAGAGTGACTGCCCTTGACATCAATGCAGCGTTTGACTGAGTGTGGCATCAAGGAGCCCTAGGAAAATTGAAGTCAATGGGAATCAGGGGGAAAACTCTCCACAGACTAGAGTCATACCTAGCACAAAGGAAGTTGGTTGTGGTTGTTGGAGGCCAATCATCTCAGCCCCAGGATATCACTGCAGGAGTTCCTCAGGGCAGTGTCCTAGGCCCAACCATCTTCAGCTGCTTCATCAATGACCTTCCCTCCATCATAAGGTCAGAAGTGGGGATGTTCGCTGATAATTGCACAGTGTTCAGTTCCATTCACAACTCCTCAGATAATGAAGCAGTCCATGCCAACATGCAGCAAGACCTAGACAACATTCAGGCTTGAGCTGATAAGTGGCAAGTAGCATTTGCGCCACACAAGTGCCAGGCAATGACCATCTCCAACAAGAGTGCCTAGCCACCTCCCCTTGACATTCAACGGGATTACCATCGCCAAATCCCCCACCATCAACATCCTGGGGGTCACCACTGACCAGAAAGTTAACTGGACCAGCCACATAAATGCTGTGGCTACAAGAGCAGGTCAGAGGCTGGGTATTCTGCAGCGAGTGACTCAGTCCTGACTCCCCAAAGCATTTCTACCATCTACAAGGCACAAGTCAGGAGTGTAATGGAATACTCTCCACTTGCCTGGATGAGTGCAGCTCCAACAACACTCAAGAAGCTCAACACCATCCAGGACAAAGCAGCCCACTTGTTTGGCATCCCATCCACCACCTTAAAAATTCACACCCTCTACCACCTGCGAACCGTGTCTGCAGTGTGTACCTTCTACAAGATGCACTGCAGCAACTCGCCAAGGATTCTTCGACAACACCTCCCAAACCCGTGACCTCTACCACCTAGAAGGACAAGTGCAGCAGGCGCATAGGAACACCACCACCTGCAAGTTCCCCTCCAAGTCACACACCATCCTGACTTGGAAATATATCGCCGTTCCTTCATCGTCGCTGGGTCAAAATCCTGGAACTTCTTACCTAACAGCACTGTGGGAGTACCTTCACCTCACAGACTGCAGTGGTTCAAGGCGGCGGCTCACCACCACTTTCTCTAGGGCAATTAGGGATGGGCAATAAATGCTGGCTTTGCCAGCAACGGACATATCCCGTGAATAAAAAAAAACTATTGTAGATAAGGTAGTTAGCCTAAAGGAAGACTAAGAGCCAGGGCCCGCTGCGATTCATCCTAGGATCCTGAGGGAGATGAGGAAAGAAACTGCAGAAATTAAATTGCTGGAAAAATGGGGAATTAACGACGTTTGCCATTATTAGTTCGTAAAAAACCCAGCAATTTGCAGTGAAGAGGAGACACGCCAGGAATTCCAATTCTCCACAAGTTGCTGGACAATTTGCCATTAGCCTCAACAAAACCAAAAAAATTGCAACCTCACAGTGAGGCTCCCAATTAAAGTTCATTGTGCGTCATGAAATTGCTGGATTTACCACCATTAATGCAAATTAATCTTGCCGCAGCCATTTAGGGCTGATAATTCATATTGTAAGGACCCTGTTAATGACATGATTTATGGTCCTGACATGCCATTCAACCTTAAAGCCATTGTCTTCGGTCCCCGCCAAAATCTCTGTTCACTAGCCACCAACTCCATCCCTCTCCTTGGCAACTGTATGAGTCCGAACCAGATCGTTCGCAATCTTGGCATCCTATTTATTATAGTGGGGGGGAGGGTTCAGGTGAAGGGGAATTTAGAAAGTCAAAGAAAAAAGAAAAGGTAATAGTGCATGGTAGCGATAGGGGTAATGAGAACCAGAGTGTGACAGGAAGAGATACAGCATACAAACTTAAGAGTGCACCAGCAAATAGAGTCAGAGTAGAGAAAAATGGTAAAAAGACAAAATTAAAGGCTCTTTATCTCAATGCATGCAGCATTCGTAACAAGATAGATGAGTTGACGGCACAAATAGAAATAAATGGGTATGATCTGATAGCCATTACAGAGACGTGGTTGCAAGGTGACCAAGGCTGGGAACTGAATATTCAGAGGTATTTGACATTTCGGAAGGATAGACAGAAAGGAAAAGGAGGTGGGATAGCTCTGTTAACAAAGGATGAGATCAGTGCAGTGGTGAGAAATGATATTGGCTCAGTTTGGGTGGAGATAAGAAATAAATGGGAAAGAAGTCACTGGTGGGAGTAGTCTATAGACACCCTAACAGTAGCTACACTGTAGGACAGAGTATAAATCAGGAAATAATGGGGACTTGTAAGAAAGGTACTGCAATAATCATGGGCGATTTTAATCTTCATATAGATTGGACAAATCAAATTGGCAAGGGTAGCCTTGAGGACGAGTTCATAGAATGTATTCGGGATGGTTTCTTAGAACAATACATTGTGGAACCAACCAGGGAGCAGGCTATTTTAGATCTGGTAATTTGTAATGAGACAGGATTAATTAATGATCTCATTGTAAAGGATCCTCTAGGGGAGAGTGATCATAGCATGATTGAATTTCAAATTCAGTTTGAGGGTGAGAAAGTTGTGTCTGAAACTAGTGTCCTAAACTTAAATAAAGGCAATTACAAAGGTATGAAGACAGAGTTGGCTAAAGTGGACTGGGAAAATAGATTAAAGGGTAAGACGGTAGATAAGCAGTGGCAGACATTTAAGGAGATATTTCACAACTCTCAGCAAAGGTTTATTCCAGTGAGAAAGAAAGACTGTACGAGAAGGATGAACCATCCGTGGCTAACTAAGGAAGTTAAGGATGGTATCAAATTGAAGGAAAAGGTATCAAATTGAAGGAAAAGGCAGACAATGTTGCAAAGATTAGTGGTAGGCCAGAGGATTGGGAAATTTTTAGAAACCAGCAAAGGATGACTAAAAAAATAATAAAGAGGGAGAAGATAGATTATGAGAGTAAACTAGCTAAAAATATAAAAACAGACAGTAAGAGCTTCTATAGGTATATAAAAAAGGAAGAGAGTAGCTAAAGTAAACGTTGGTCCCTTAGAGGATGAGACTGGGGAATTAATAATGGGAAACAGGGAAATGGCAGAGACTTTGAGCAAATATTTTGTATCAGTCTTCACGGTAGAAGACACTAAAAGCATTCCAATAATAATTGATAATCAAGGGGCTATAGGGAGGGAGGAACTTAAAACAATCACTATCACTAAAGAAAAAGTACTAGGCAAACTAATGGGACTAAAGGCTGACAAGTCCCCTGGATCCGATGGCCTGCATCCTAGGGTTTTAAAAGAAGTGGCTGCAGAGATAGTGGATGCGTTGGTTGTAATCTACCAAAATTCCCTGGATTCTGGAGAGCTCCCAGCGGATTGGAAAACTGCAAATGTAACTCCCCTATTCAAGAAAGGAGGGAGACAGAAAGCAGGAAACTATAGGCCAGTTAGCCTAACATCTGTCATCGGCAAAATGCTCAAATCCATTATTAAGGAAGTAATAGCAGGACATTTAGAAAATCATAATACAATCAAGCAGAGTCAACATGGTTTTATGAAAGGGAAATCGTGTTTGACAAATTTACTAGAGTTCTTTGAGAATGTAAGGAGCAGGGTGGATAAAGGGGAACCAGTAGATGTAGTGTATTTGGAATTCCAGAAGGATAAGGTGCCGCATAAAAGGTTACTGCACAAGATAAGAGCTCACGGTGTTAGGGGTAATATATTAGACTGGATAGAGGATTGGCTAACTGACAGAAAACAGAGAGTCGGAATAAATGGGTCATTTTCAGGTTGGCAAACTGTAACTAGTGGGGTGCCTCAGGGATCAATGCTGGGGCCTCAACTATTTACAATCTATATTAATGACTTGGATGAAGGGTGTACTGTTGTCAAATTTGCTGACGATACAAAGATTGGTGGGAAAGCAAGTAGTGAAGAGTACACAAAGAGTCTGCAAAGGGATATAGATAGGTTAAGTGAGTGGGCAAAAATTTGGCAGATGGAGTATAATGTGGGAAATTGTGAGGTTATCCACTTTGGTAGGAAGAATAAAAAAGCAAAATATTATTTAAATGGAGAGAGACTACAGAATGCTGCAGTACAGAGGGATCTGGGTGTCCTCGTACATGAAACACAAAAAGATAGCATGCAGGTACAGCAAGTAATTAGGAAGGCAAATGGAATATTGGCCTTTATTGCAAGGGGGATGGAGTATAAGAGTAGGGAAGTCTTGCTACAACTGTACAGGGCGTTGGTGAGACCACACCTGGAGTACTGGTAGATAGAAAGGAACTTTTCCCCTTAGTAGAGGGGTCAATAACCAGGGGGCATAGTTTCATGGTAAGGGGCAGGAGGTTTAGAGGGGATTTGAGGAAAAACTTTTTCACCCAGAGAGTGGTGGAATCTGGAATTCACTGCCTGAAAGGGTGGTAGAGGCAGGAACCCTCACAACATTCAAGAAGCATTTAGATGAGCACTTGAAACGCCATAGCATACAAGGCTACGGACCAAGTGCTAGAAAATGGGATTAGAATAGACAGGGCTTGATGGCTGGCGCGAACACGATAGGCCGAAGGGCCTCTTTCTGTGCTGTATAACTCTATGGGGGAAAAATTCAGTTGGTTGCCCCTCCTGTTAGCGCCTTAAGAGGGCGCTATTGGGGCGCAAAGCAACTAGCACCCGGGCGCGGCGATGTTTGCGCCACTCGCAAAATTAACTAGACATTTTGCGGCGGCGCTAAACAGTACCGCCACGATCTCCTGCTCCGGCAGATCGTGACGTCAGTCGAATGCGCAACGCCCCGGAGCGGATATTGAGTGGTGCCCCCTGCCTTACCGCCTGCCGCTAGCAACGACAGGTTGAGGAGAGCGTTTTGCAGTCAGGAAGGGACTGGGGGAGCGCTATTTAAAGGCGACCGCTTCCTGCCTTTTTTTGTTGGCGACATTTTTGAACCACGCATTCGGAGAGAGAGAGACTGACTTCTGGAGAGATTCAACGTTGTGTGAAGGAGTTTTGGGTACTGAGCAGCACTTTACAGGTTCATTTTGATTTGCCCTTCCTTGTATCTATTTAGAAGAGACTGTGGGGGCTGCACTCTGAGCTCTTTCCCTGGGCCTCTCCATTGTTCTTTCCAGCAGATTTGATGTACAGGTCTCTCCAGGCCGAGATTCAAGGCTACAATGAGCAGGAATTGGATGGAAAGCAAGATCAACCCTCCCCTTTAAGAACTGGCCAGGGCCATTGTGTCTGTGTTCCATTGCTGACTGACATCACATGAGCTTCGCCAGCGCTCTGAGTTAGCGCCTCGCTCCTTGGCCTTTGTACCTTAAGACAGATGTGTAGCGCCTGATTTAGCACTCCAATCACCTCCAGGGGCGATAAAAGTCAAGTTTGCAGTCGGAGGTGATAATTAGCGCCAGGCGCTAATCTTTGCGCCCGGCCAATAATTGCGCCCCAAACGGGGCAATACTGAATTTTTCCCCCCATGACTCTATGTACTGCGTACAGTTTTGGTCTCCTTATTTAAGGAAGGATATACTTGCATTGGAGGCAGTTCAGAGAAGGTTCACTAGGTTGATTCCTGAGTTGAAGGGTTTGTCTTATGAGGAAAGGTTGAGCCTATACTCATTGGAGTTTAGAAGAATGAGAGGTGATCTTATTGAAACATATAAGATTCTGAGGGGGCTTGACAGGGTAGATGCAGGGAGGATGTTTCCCCTCGTGAGGGAATCTAGAACAAGGGGGCATAGTTTCAGAATAAGGGGTCGCCCATATAAAACGGAGATGAGGAGGAATTTCTTCTCTCAGGGGGTCGTGAATCTTTGGAATTCTTTACCCGAGAGCTGTGGAGGCTGAGTCGTTCAATATATTCAAGGCTGAGATAGACAGATTTTTGAAAAACAGGGGAATCAAGGGTTATGAGGAGCGGGCAGGAAAGTGGAGTTGAGGCCAAGATCAGATCAGCCCTGATCTTACTGAATGGTGGAGCAGGCTCGAGGGGCCGAATGGTCTACTCCTGCTCCTATTTCTTATGTTCTTAACCCTGAGGTGAGCTTCCGACCTCACATCCTCATCATCATAAAGACCGTCTACTTTCACCTCCGTAATATCGCCTGTCTTCGCCCCTGCCTCAGCTCATCTGCTGCTGAAACCCTCAACCATGCCTTTGTTACCTCTAGACTTGTATATTCCAATGCTCTCTTGGCCGGTCTCCCATCTTACACCCTCCGTAAACTAGAGCTCATCCAAAAGTCTGCTGCCCATATCCTAACTCTCGCCAAGTCCTGTTCACCCATCACCCCTGTGCTCGCTGACTTACATTGACTCCTTGTCAGGCAATGCCTCTATTTTAAATTTCTCATCCTTGTTTTCAAATCCCTCCATCGCCTCAACCCTCCTTATGTCTGTAACCTCCCCAGCCTCTGCTCCTCCAATTCTGGTCTCATGTATATCACCTGATTTTCATCGATCCACCAGTGACCATGTCATAAGGAGGAGCTCCCATGTGCTGTGGGAACGCCATGTGTGGCCAGCTTATGCTAGTACTGCTCGTGCTACAGTTACTGGCCTCGCTGGAAGACCAACTGTTGAACCCTTTGTATGGAATGGTGCCAATGACCAGGGAGAGGTCCAGGGTCAGCTTCTTGATCAGGCCATGCCTTCAGCTGCCTAAGCCCTAAGCTCTGGAATTCCTTCCCAAAACCTCTCTGCCTCTCTCTCCTCCTTTAGAACTCTCCTTAAAACCTACCCCTTTGACAAAACTTTTAGTCACCCGTCCTAATATCTCCTTATGTGGCTCCACGTCAAATTTTGTTTGATAACACTCCTGTGAAGCACCGTGGGACATTTTACTATGTTAAAGGTGCTATATAAATGAAAGTTGTTGTTGCTGGAGGCCCAGCAAAGGAACAATGAAACTGTGGAATCTCACTGCAGATGGCAAATTGCTCCTCGAGGTATTTTAAAACTTTTCACATAAAGCACTGGTCAAAAAGAACAAAAAGCAGAAATGGCCATAGTGGGAGGTCAGCAAGTGGCTAAGGTCATCACTAAAGGACCAAAAGGAGCTGTAGCCACACCAGGAGCATAGAAAGTTATTCATCATCTGTAGGAGAGAGGAACTAAATGTGGGAGATTGAGAAGGGCATGCAAGAGCCAATTAAACAATACAAATGCCAGTATTGGAGCAAATAACAAGCCCCAGGCCTCTGATGTAGGGTAGGTCCGTGAAGCCAAAATTTAGTGGCTTGGTTCCCAACTGGAATTGAACAATTGTATGGATAAGTTTAAATATTATTTTCTGCAAATCATGGACATTTTTATGGTTATGTTATGTTTTGAATTGTATTTTTTAAGCAGTATTTAGTGGGTTGGCTGAAGAAGCAACATGATAATCAAAAAATGAAACTGGAAAAAAGTTAGTTCAACATTTCAGTTTGTATTTTTTACTGCAATTGCTGGTTTTTAAGTGGTAGCTTTGCAAAAAAAACCAGTTTACTGGTTCATTTTGTAAAGGTTAGTGATCGAGAAGTTTTCCTATGTGTTTATATGTGAGTAAATCAGCACAGTTAACTTAACAAATAGTAGTTATTTGGGCCAATGAGGCAGAATTGTGATATACACTTTTACACCTATGACACTTTCAAGTGTGCCACACACTACAGATATGTGCTCTATGCAACACTAGCTTATCTACTAGAAGATCTCCCATCAGTGGCCGAGCTAGGTTTGGCAAACTGGGTGGGGGTGGGGTGGTGGAAATCGAACTTGAGATATGTCTGACTTGGCAGGAAGTGAACCAAACTGGGAACTAGGGAATGCCGACATAACTAGTTCGAAGCCTGAGCCAGGAACCACACAGACTTCCAGGCTGAGGCGAAAGACAGGTGACAGAGGTTCCTAGGAGTGAAATGGAGGCGGTGCTCCAAAGCTACGTTGACCAACCTCAAAGTGATTGGGGCGGTCATGAACCCCTCCCACTGGCTCTGCCTCTATCTCCCATGGTGTTGTTCATGGCGAGATGGAGGATATGCTGTTTCCTTCCATATAAAATATATTATAATGGCTACTGATTAACTAATTAAATTGTTACATTACCTTTTTATTAGAGTATTGCGAGACTGTTGGTGGTATTTTCTGTTAAAATTCCATGGCTATGTGCATAATTAGCTGAGGTTCCATGGCATTTCTCGCAGTGAGTTGGGGGATTTATAAGAATAGTGGTGTACATCAAGTGGTATTATCAGGGACACTGATTTATTTGGTTTGGGGGAGGCCCTGGGATCTTGGCTACTTGGAGATTGCCCGAAGTCTGGGAGTACTGGGCTGGGGTCTCAGATTTAGCAGGCTAATGTAGGGGCTCGGGGTCTGAAAACAATGGGAGGAGGATCCTGGGGCTTTGGAGCATGTGGAGAGGGGTCTTGCAGGCTCTGAAACAGGTGCTGGGATTTGGGATTATGAAGAAAGCTGTCCAGGAGCACTGGGTGCAAGGTTTGGCAGCAGTGGAGGATTGCTCGAGTCTAGCAGTATTGAGAGGGGACGACTAGCTTTGAAGGGGAGGTGTCCTGGGAGAATGAGACCCAAACTTTCCAAGGCCTCCTTTGGATGATCGAGTATCTAACCACACTATATTTCTGCCAGACAGCCTCCTTCCCTGACGAGCCTGTGGCCTCATTCAGTCATCATGCACCTCCTCACTGCTTTCCCCTCCGTCAACCTTTAAGCATGAAACACAATATTGGTGGCTTGCCAACTTATACAGTATGACCTTGTGAGAGTCATGGGATGAAGCCCAAGTCTAGGGACTTGAGCGCATAATCTAAACTGACATTTCTGCTTAGTACTGAGGCACTGCATTCTTCTTCCAGTATAGTCTTTAAAAAAGATGACCTCATGAAACGCTGAAAGGATCATTATTTATGCAGTTTCCACATTTCTATAGAAAAAAACTTTGGGGTAAAAATTGGGTAGCGCCCCCTTTGGGGTGCTACCTTCGCTGGGGCGCTAATTTTAGTGCCCCAAAAAAGTTAGCGCACCCGCGGCCGATTTTCCCAGGTAGCGCCCCGAGAGGGAGGGGGCGCTACTGGAAGCGCCCCGCGTCCCTCTTGGGGCACTGCGAGGCAATATCACAGCGCTACGTGCCGCAGCGCATTGCGCCACAGTACTGCAGGCCTTCCTCCCCTTATTAAAGGGGAGGGGCCTGGCGCAGTGCGTCCCGGCGCCCAGCTGGGCCACCAGGGATCGGGAGTGCCGGCAAACGAGCCCAGCACTCAAGAGGAGTGCTGGGCTCAGGGAGAGCAGCCAGCACCCCGCAGGGGGACTTCACGGGGGCCGGGGACAGCAACAGGGGCAGGTGCTGGCAGACGGCCAGCAACAAAAATGGCCACCCGCCACCTCCCCTTTAACTAGCCCCACCCCAGCCACAGGTAGGCCCCCCTGACCCCGGCGGACATAGCATCCGGCGGTAAGTACGCCACCCAATGTTACAGCCGGGGCGCGAGTGGGGCACTGCGCACGGCAATGACGTCATCGCCGGCGGCGCAACGCTAACTGTTAGTGCCGCCGCTAACCTCCCACTGAATTTCGCAGGAGGCGTTAGCGGCGCTGCGCCCAGGCCTCTTAGGGCGTTAATGGGAGGCGCAAATCAACCGAATTTAGCCCCCTATATCTTTAAGCCCCAAAAATAGTTTGATTTTTGTCTTCTCACAAGTGTTCCTCATTTTTAATTTGTATGTTCCCTCCCTCTTCAGTTCTGATTTGCGGCTGTTTTTCAAAAAGCATTTTAAGTAATTCAATTAGCTCACATCCTTCTTTCTTTTATTGGTGGGTTTTCCTGATTGGTCATTCAAGATTGGGTCTTTTCATAAGACTGTGGTAATTTATTAACCATTTTCCTCACTCTTAGTGAGTCAGAGGATTTTTTGCTTTATAACAGTCTTAAATGTTGAGTTGAAAAGTCACACGTGCCTGTCACGTCACCTGTGGTGTTCTCGAGCATGTTGATATTTTGGTAAAGGTTGCGTCTACCATTACATCTCCTCTTTAAATGGTACTTAATTTTAAATTAAAATCTTAGATTTTCCTGTGTGTGCTTTGTATTTCTTCCCTATGTTTATGAAAAGTTATTGCCACGTGTTTTGTTGCTCTGTTTTTCTGCTCCGAGTTCCAGCTGGCCCAATTTTGGTGCTGTGCCCTGCTGTAATTGAGCCGGATATAATTAAATAAATCATGCTCCTGTGGACCCAAAAATATTAACACTAATTCTACTGCCAGTGACTGAAAACTAATATCACCTTTCCAAATCTGCATATTTTCCCCCTCAAAATAGCAATAAAAACCAGCCTTTTTAAAATCTGTTTAGTTCTAACTAGAAACTTAAAAATGAATACATTTCTGCTATTGCAGGTGCTCGCCCAATTCAATTTACATTGCCCAGATTTCTACCTTCAGTCTTTAAAAATCATGATTTTACCCTTAATTTAATTTTTGTACTATCAGTCCATTCAAATTAAGATTTTCTCTATTACTACTGAGCTAAAAATAAATTAATATAAATTACTGCCACCAACTATAAATAGCCACGGCACCATGGAATTTAGCTAATTACCTCCAATATACAATTGATTTTTTAAAAATCTTCTGTTCTCTTTCTTTAAAATAGTGATGGCCTTTCCAATCGCATCCTAAAAATGATTAATATTCTGAACGTCTACCATGTACCATGCACTTCCTCTACCTGTCACATTTACTTTCTGTAACACATTTTGTTCTGACACTCCTATTATTATAAACATATCCTCTGCCTCACCAGAGGCAGCACCTCAGCAGATCTGCTAGTAATACATTAAAATCATGGCAAGGATCAGGAGTTTCACTGAAAAATGCTTAGTAATGAGAATTCCTATGTTCAGAAAGCCATACTTACCTGGTACATTGCCCTGTGACACAAGTAGATGGTGCTTTAATAGTTGTTTAAGATATTAATTCTGCCCTGCCTGTCACACTTGGCTGTCATTGTAACACTCAGTGCTGGAGCCTGTTCATCTGGTTCTATAGCTACTATATTTTTATTTAATTTTTTTTTAATGTAAATAAATTGCTGGCCGATGCATCTTCTAACATTTTATATTTTCCTCAACTTCACTTCAGTAAGTTTTATTTTTAATCATATTGATAATTGTTGTACTTTCCAGCATTCATTTTATCTTAATTTAATCTATTTAATTAATTCCAAAACATCTCACACCCTATTAACTTAACCCCAACTGTGACTCTGCTTCCAGATTCATCTTCCCGCCACTACTCAAAATCTTTTCTGGCATTTGTGCTCTACTCCAACCACTGTGCTCCATTTCGTCACTTGCCTAATCTCTATTTCTCCTTATGCTGTGGATCCAAAGCTGGCAATTCTTCTCTGCATGGCAATTCATATCCCACCCACTATCCCGCCTTAATCCCCACTCCTTTTTGGCTTTTATTTTAGCTTACTGTGATTCCACCACAATCCCTTCTCCTTCCCAGCCGTGTGCAACCTACCTGCGACTCCGCCGCGATCCCTGCCTCGTAGATGTCGGCAGTCTACCCTAGATTAGCATTATACGACCATTTCTCCTCCCTCCATAATCCCTGTTTCTCTGGTGTTCGCAACTTATCTTACACGAGATCTCTGCCTCTTCTCACCCAATTTCATTTTTTTCCCCTTTGTCTTTTACCACCTGCTTCAACTCTCCCTCTTTCCCAATACTTTTTTCTGGCTTTCACAGCCCATGTCTCCTGATCCTTTATTTAATGGTTTTTCACCCATTCAATGTTTTCTCCACTTTCATCCCTTCTCTTCCTTTTCCCAAATAATTATTTTTCAGACAAAGCTAAAAATATAGCACAGCATACAAACTAAAATCACAGAAAACACAAAAAGCAAATCACCACAAATACACATATACAAGTGCAAAGAGATAGAGCTACAATACATCCCACTAGAAAAACAAACAACACTTGACAAAAGGAAGCAACAGCCCACGGCAACATACACATCACTAATGACATAAATCAGACATGAGAAAGAAAAGAAAATCAACTGAAAAAAAAGACACGCACTCAAAAGGAATCAGTAGCGCAGATGCAGATAAACATCAATTTTACAACTATCACTCAACATTAAAAAATCCCTATAAAGATCACAGGCACACCTGCAAGTATACATAAATTACTTCAAACACACACACACTAAGACATAACCATAAGATAGAAAGATAATCCTTATTAGAGACTATCTTATATTTATGACCTCCAGTTTTGGACTCCGACACAAGTGGAAACATCTCTATGTCTAGCTATCAAACCCCTTCATAATTTTAAAGACCTCTATTAGCCTTCTCTTTGCTAGAGGGAAGAACCCTAGTTTGTTCAATCTTTCCTGATAGGTATAACCAATGTTTCCTCTCGGGCCATTCAAAATACCGCACGAGAGGTTATTACACTGAAAAGCCAGCTGCGCGGGATCCCTGGAGCACTGACTTACAGGGAACATTGGTTATAACCTCTCGGTTCTAGCTCATGCAGAGAAAAAAATGGGCAGAGACTTGATAGGCGAAATGGCATATTTCTGTGCTGCAACCTTAATTCCTTTCTGTCAATATTTACCATTGTGAATTGCTATGGCAACATAGCCCATTGAAATGTGGCTGCAGTCTCTGTTGTAAGTTCTGAATTTTCTCTCCTAACATTATCACTATCTTGTGTATTAAAAAGCCTGTATTCATCAACTCACCATATCTAATTCCACTGTCAAATTACAAGTCCTTAAAAATAATTTTGATTTGTCCTGGATATCAGTTTTTCCATAACTTGCTATGTGGTACGGCAACCAACTACCGCTATTGAAAATATATATTTTAAAAGTAACATAACATTTTCTATGTAATAGAAGATTATGTTTTTTTTATTCATTCCTGGGATGTGGGCATCGCTGGCAAGGCCAGCATTTATTGCCCATCCCTAATTGCCATTGAGAAGGTGGTGGTGAACTTGCAATCTGTGAGGTGAAGGTACACCCACAGTGCGGTTAGGGACATACGAACATACGAATTAGGAGCAGGAGTAGGCCACTCGGCCCTTCGAGCCTGCTCCGCCATTCAATAAGATCATGACTGATCCGATTACTCCACATTCCCGCCTACCCCCGATAACTTTTCATCCCCTTGCTTACCAAGAATCTATCTACCTCTGCCTTAAAAATATTCAAAGACTCTGCTTCCACCGCCCTCTGAGGAAGAGAGTTCCAAAGACTCACGACCCTCTTTGAGAAAAAATTTCTCCTCATCTCTGTCTTAAATGAGCGACCCCTTATTTTTAAACAGTGACCCTTACTTAGTTCTAGATTCTCCCACAAGAGGAAACATCCTCTCCACATCCACCCTGCCCAGACCCATCAGGATCTTATATGTTTCAATCAAGTCACCTCTTACTCTTCTAAACTCCAGCGGATACAAGCCTAGTCTGTCCAACCTTTCCTCATAAGACAACCCGCCCATTCCAGGTATTAGTTTCGTAAACCTTCTCTGAACTGCTCCCAACGCATTTACATCCTTCCTTAAATAAGGAGACCAATACTGTACACAGTACTCCAGATGTGGTCTCACCAATGCCTTGTATAACTGAAGCATAACCTCCCTACTTTTGTATTCAATTCCCCTCGCAATAAACGATAACATTCTATTAGCTTTCCTAATTACTTGCTGTACCTGCATAGTAACCTTTTGCGATTCATGCGCTAGCACACCCAGATCCCTCTGCATCTCAGAGCTCTGCAATCTCTCACCATTTAGATACAGGAAACTCTCTTTTAACCGGCACCCAAATAACCAGAAATCTCTCTTAACCGGCAAAATTCTTGAGTAGGTAACCGGGGTTTTCCTTCAACTCTCCTTTAAAAATAACTTTTAAAAAACCCCGAGGCGTTTGCCTTGTATCGGAGCATGTAGATTGGGAGGGGAATGTGCAGCCCGGGTAGGCAGCGGACACGACAGATGGTCAGCTGCCGGTCCCCGTGGAGACAGAGCTCCGAATGCAGGCGCATGTCAGTGTGTACAGGGCTCTCGTACGTTGGGAGATATAACTCTCCGTTATCCGGACTTTTTGATTAACCGGCACCACGCCGGTCCCGTCGGTGCCGGTTAATAAAGAGTTTCCTGTAATATGCTTATTTTTTATTCTTCCTGCCAAAATGGATAACTTCACATTTTCCCACATTATACTCCATTTGCCAGTTCTTTGCCCACTCACTTAACCTATCTATATCCCTTTGTAGCCTCCTTATGCCCTCTTCACAATTTACTTTCCTACCTATCTTTGTGTCATCAGCAAATTTAGCAACCATACCTTCAGTCCCTTCATCCAAGTCATTTATATAAATTGTAAAAAGTTGAGGCCCCAGCACTGATCCCTGTGGCACACCACTCGTTACATCTTGCCAATCAGAAAATGACCCATTTATGCCTACTCTCTGTTTCCTGTTAGCTAGCCAATCTTCTATCCATGCCAATATGTTACCCCCTACACCATGAGCTTTTATTTTCCGCAATAACCTTTGATGTGGCACCTTATCAAATGCCTTCTGGAAATCTAAGTACAGTGCATCCACCGGTTCCCCTTTATCCACAGCACATGCTACTTCCTCAAAGAACTCCAATAAATTGGTTAAACATGATTTCCCTTGCACAAAACCATGTTGACTCTGCCTGATTACTTTGAACTTTTCTAAGTGCCCTGTTATAACGTCTTTAATAATAGCTTCTAACATCTTCCCTATGACAGATGTTAAGCTAACTGGCCTGTAGTTTCCTGCTTTCTGTCTCCCTCCCTTTTTGAATAAAGGAGTTACATTCGCTATTTTCCAATCTCATGGAACCTTTCCCGAATCTAGGGAATTTTGGAAAATTAAAACCAACGCATCAACTATCTCACTAGCCACTTCTTTTAAGACCCTAGGATGAAGTCCATCAGGACCCGGGGACTTGTCAGCCCACAGCTCCAATAATTTGCTCAGTACCACTTCCCTGGTGATTATAATTTTCTTGAGTTCCTCCCTCCCTCCCATTTCCTGATTTACAGCTATTTCTGGGATGTTATTTGTATCCTCTATAGTGAAGACCGATGCAAAATACCTGTTCAATTCAACTGCCATCTCCTTATTTTCCATTATTAATTCCCCAGACTCACTTTTTATAGGACCAACGCTCACTTTGTTAACTCTTTTCTTTTTTAAATATCTATAGAAACTCTTACTATCTGTTTTTATATTTCTAGCTAGCTTTCTCTCGTACTCTAATTTTTCTCTCCTTATTAATCTTTTAGTCATTCTTTGCTGTTTTTTATATTCTGTCCAATCTTCTGACCTGCCACCCATCTTTGCGCAATTATATGCTTTTTCTTTAAGTTTAATACTATCTTTAACTTTTTTAGTTAACCACGGATGGTGGGTCCTCCCCTTGGAATTTTTCTTTCTTGTTGGAATGTATATATTCTGTGTATTTTGAAATATCCCCTTAAATGTCTGCCACTGCAACTCTATTGACCTATCCCTTAACCTAATTTGCCAGTTCACTTTAGCTAGCTCTGCTTTCATGCCCTCATAATTGCCCTTATTTAAGTTTAAAATACTAGTCTTGGACCCACTCTTCTCTCTCTCAAACTGAATGTAAAATTCAATCATATTATGATCGCTGCTACCTAGGGGCGCCTTCACTATGAGGTCATTAATTAATCCTATCTCGTTGCACAATACCAGGTATAGTATAGCCTGCTCTCTGGTTGGCTCCAGAACGTGCTGTTAAGAAACTATCCCGAAAACATTCCATGAACTCCTCATCTATGCTACCTTTGCCCATCTGATTTTTCCAGTCTATATGCAGATTAAAATCCCCCATGATTATTGCCGTACCCTTCTGACAAGCTCCCATTATTTCTTCCTTTATACTCCATCCTACCATGTGATTACTGTTAGGGGGCCTGTACACCACTCCCACAAGTGACTTTATTATTTCTCATTTCTACCCAAACCGCTTCTACATCCTGGTTTCCTGAACTTAGCTCATCCCTCTCTATTGTGCTAATACCATCATTAATTAACAGAGCCACCCCTCCACCTTTTCCCACTTTCCTGTCTTTCCTAAATGTCATGTAGCCTTCAATATTCAGGTCCCAATCTATGTCATCCTGCAGCCATGTTTCTGTAATGGCTATCAGATCATATGTATTTATTTCTATTTGCGATCAGTTCATCTGTTTTGTTTCGAATGCTACGTGCATTCAGATTCAGAGCCTTTAGTTTTGTCCTTTTATTATTTTTGTAACCTCTAGCCTTATCTGTTGATTTACTCTTAGATTTGTAATCTCTATCCCTTCCTGTCACGGTCTGTTTATCATTTCCCATATTAATACCTTTACTCTATTGCCTTGGCTCTAATCTTTGAATTGCCACATCTTCCCAAATTTGATCCCATGCCCCCAATATTTGGTTTAAAGCCCTCTCTATCGCCCTAGTTATACGACTCGCCAGAACACTGGTCCTAGCACGGTTCAGGTGAAGACCGTCCCAACAATACAGATCCCACTTTCCCCAGTCCTGGTGCCAGTGCCCCAGGAATTGAAACCCATTTCTCCCACACCAGTCTTTGAGCCACACATTCATCTCTCTAATTTTATTTACCCTATGCCAATTTGCTCGTGGCTCAGGTAATAATGCAGACATTATTACCCTTGAGTTTCTGCTTTTTAATTTAGCCCCGAGCTGCTCATACTCTCTCAGCAGAACCTCTTTCCTAGTTCTACCTATGTCGTTGGTACCTACATGGACCACGACCACTGGCTCCTCCCCTTCACACTGCAAGTTCCTCTCCAGCCCAGAGCAGATGTCCCGAACCCTGGCACTGGGCAGGCAACACAGCCGTCTGGACTCTCGCTCTTGGCCGCAGAGAACTGTATCTATCCCCCTGACTATGCTGTCCCCAATTACCACTACATTCCTATTAACTCCGCCCGCTTGAATGGCTTCCTGTACCTCGGTGCCATGGTCAGTTTGCTCATCCACCCTGCAGCCACCGCTTTCATCCATACAGGCCGCAAGAACCTCAAACCTGTTGGACAATTGCAAAGGCTGAGGCTCCTCCACCTCCTGGGTCCCCATACCTTCCTCACTCGCAGTCACATCCTCCTGTCCCTGACCACAGGGAGGGAGTTCCAGGATTTTGACCCAGTGACGATGAAAGAATGGCAATATATTTCCAAGTCAGGTGGTGTGTGGCTTGAAGGGGAACTTGAAGGTGGTGGTGTTCCCATGCATCTGCTTCCCTTGTCCTTCTAGGTGGAAGAGGTCACAGGTTTGGGAGGTGCTGCTGAAGAAGCCTTGGTGAGTCGCTGCAGTGCATCTCGTAGATAGTACAGACTGCAGCTACGATACGCCGGTGGTGGAGGGAGTGAATGCTTAAGGTGGTGGATGGGATGCCAGTCAAGTGGGCTGCTTTGTCTTGGATGGTGTTGAGCTTCGAGTGTTGTTGAAGATGCACTCATCCAGGCAAGTGGAGAGTATTCCATCACACTCCTGACTTGTGCCTTGTAGATGGTAGAAAGGCTTTGGGGAGTCAGGAGGTGAGTCACTCACCGCAGAAGACCCAGCCTCTGGCTTGCTCTTGTAGCCACAGTATTTATGTGGCTGGTCCAGGTTAGTTTCTGGACAATGGTGACCCCCAGGATGTTGATGATGGGGGATTCGACGATGGTAATGCCACTGAATGTTAAGGGGAGGTAGCTAGACTCTCTCCTGTTGGAGATGGTCATTGCCTGGCACTTTTGTGGCGCAAATGTTACTTGCCACTTATCAGCTCAAGCCTGAATGTTGTCTAGGTCTTGCTGCATGTTGGCATGGACTGCTTCATTATCTGAGGAGTTGCGAATGGAACTGAACACTGTGCTATCATCAGCGACCATCCTCACTTCTGACTTGATGACGGAGGAAAGGTCATTGACGCAGCAGCTGAAGATGGTTGGGCCTAGGACACTGCCCTGAGGAACTCCTGCAGCGATGTCCTGGGGCTGAGATGATTGGCCTCCAACAACCACAACCATCTTCCTTTGTGCTAGGTATGACTCCAGCCAGTGGCGAGTTCCCCCCACCCCCCGATTCCCATTGACTTCAATTTATCTAGGGCTTCTTGATTCCACACTCTGTCAAATGCTGCCTTGATGTCAAGGGCAGTCACTCTCACCTCACCTCTAGAATTCAGCTCTTTTGTACATGTTTGGACCTAAGCTATAATGAGGTCTAGTAAGTGGCGCTTAATAGAACTGTCGACGACAGCTTCCATCACTTTGCTGATGAATGAGTAGACTGATGGGGCAGTATTGGTCAGATAGGATTTGTCCTGCTTTGTGTAGATAGGACATACCTGGGTAATTTTCCACTTTGTTGGGTAGATGCCAGTGTTGTGGCTATACTGGAACAGCTTGGCTAGAGGCTCGGCTAGTTCTGGAGCACAAGTCTTCAGCACTACAGCTGGGATGTTGTCGGGGCTTATAGCCTTTGCTGTATCCAGTGCGCTCAGCTGTTTCTTGATATAGAAACATAGAAAATAGGTGCAGGAGTAGACCATTCGGTCCTTCGAGCCTGCACTGCCATTTAATGCGTTCATGGCTGAACATGCTACCTCAGTACCCCATTCCTGCTTTCTCGCCATACCCCTTGATCCCCCTAGTTGTGAGTATTATATCTAACTCCCTTTTGAATATATTTAGCGAACTGGCCTCAACAACCTTCTGTGGTAGAGAATTCCACAGATTCACCACTCTCTGGGTGAAGAAGTTCCTCCTCATCTCAGTCTTAAATGGCTTCCCCTTTATCCTTAGACTGTGACCCCTGGTTTTAGTTTTCTCTAACATTGGAAACATTCTGCCCGCATCTAATTTGTCTAAACCAGTCAGGATTTTAAACGTCTCTATAAGATCCCCCCTCATTCTTCTGAACTCCAGAGGATACAAGTTCAGTTGATCCAGTCTTTCTTGATATGTCAGTCTGGCCATCCCAGAAATCAATCTAGTGAACCTTCGTTGCACTCCCTCAATAGCAAGAATGTCCTTCCTCAAGTTAGGAGACCAAAACTGCACACAGTACTCCAGGTGTGGCCTCACCAAGGCCCTGTACAACTGTAGCATCACCTCCCTACTCCTGTACTCAAATCCCCTTGCTATGAAGGCCATCATGCCATTTGCTTTCTTAACTGCCTGCTGCACTTGCCTTCCCACCTTCAGTGACTGATGTACCATGACGCCCAGGTCTTGTTGCACCTCCCCTTTCCCTAATCTGCCACCATTCAGGTAATAGTCTGCCTCCCTATTTTTACCACCAAAGTGGATAACCTCACATTTATCCACATTGTACTTCATCTGCCATATATTTGCCCATTCACCCAACCTGCGGAGTGAATCGAATTGGCTGAAGACTGGCTTCTGTGATGGTGGGGACCTCAGGGAGAGGCAGAGATTGGTCATCCACTCGGCACGTCTGGCTGAAGATGGTTGCAAACGCTTCAGCCTTATCCTTTTGCACTCACATGCTGGGCTGTGCCATCATTGGGGATGGGGATGTTCATGGAGCCTCCTCCTCCCGTTCATTGTTTAATTGTCCACCACCATTTATGACTGGATGTGGCAGGACTGCAGAGCTTTGATCTGAGCCGTTGGTTGTGGGATCGCTTAGCTCTGTCTATAGAATGCTGCTTCCACTGTTTAGCATGCATGTAGTCCTGTGTTGTAGTTTCACCAGGTTGGCACCTCATTTTTAGGTACGCCTGGTGCTGCTCCTGGCATGCTCTTCTACACTCCCATTTAACCAGGGTTGGTCGCCTGGCTTGATGGTAATGGTAGAGTGAGGGATATGCCGGGCCATGCGGTTACAGATTTTGGTGGAATACAATTCTGCTGTTGCTGATAGATCACAGCATCTCACGGATGCCCAGTTTTGAGCTGTTAGATTTGTTCTGAATCTATCCCATTTAGCACAGTGGTAGTGGCACACAACACGATGGAGGGTGTCCTCAGAGTGAAGTCAGGACTTCGTCTCCACAAGGACTGTGCGGTGGTCACCCCTACCAATACTGTCAAGGACAGGTGCATCTGCGACAGGTAGATTGGTAAGGGCGAGGTCAAGTAGATTTTTCCCTCGCGTTGGTTCTCTCACCATCTGCCATAGGGCCAAGTCTAGCAGCTATGTCCTTCAGGTCTCGGTCAGCTCGGTCAGTAGTAGTGCTATCGAGCCACTCTTGGTAATGGACAGTGAAGTCCCCCACCCGTGGTACATTCTGTGCCCTTGCTACCCTCAGTGCTTCTTCCAAGTGGTGTTCAACATGGAGTACTGATTCATCAGCTGAGGGAGGACAGTAGGTGGTAATCAGCAGCAGGTTTCCTTGCACACATTTGACCTGATGCCATGAGTCTGCATGGGGTCCGGATTCAATGTTGAGGAGTCCCAGGGCCACTCCTTCCCAACTGTATACCACTGTGCCGCCACTTCTGGTAGGTCTGTCCTGCCGGTGGGACTGGGCATACCCAAGGAAAGTGACGGAGGAGTTCAGGTTGCCAAAGGGAGTACCAACATAGACACAGTCCTTATAATATGTGTTTAATAACATGACACACCTATGTGGCTTTACTATGCCATATTACATAGATTACATAGATTACATAGAAGATAGGAGCAGGAGTAGGCCATCCGGCCCTTCGAGCCTGCTCCGCCATTTAATGAGATCATGGCTGATCCTCCAATTCAGTATCCCGTCCCCGCCTTCTCTCCGTAACCCTTAACCCCTTTTGCCTGTAGAAATATATCTAATTCCCTCTTAAATATATTTAATGAGCTGGCGTACACTGCCCTCTGTGGCAATGAGTTCCACAGGTTCACCACCCTCTGAGTGAAGAAATTCCCCCTCATTTCTGTCCTAAATGGTTTAGCCCTTATCCTTAAATTATGTCCTCTAGTTCTGTTCTCACCCGCCAAGGGAAACATTCCTTCTGCATCTAGTCTGTCTAGACCTGTCAGAATTTTATACACTTCTATGAGGTCCCCTCTCAATCTTCTAAACTCCAGTGTGTACATCCCTAAACTACATAGTCTCTCCTCATAGGTCAATCCCGCCATTCCTGGTATCAGCCTGGTGAATCGCCGCTGCACCCCCTCCATGGCAAGAACATCTTTCCTCAGATGAGGCGACCAAAACTGTACACAGTACTCGAGGTGTGGTCTCACCAGTGCCCTGTACAGCTGCAGCAAGGTATCCCTGTTCCTGTATTCCAACCCTTTTGCTATGAAGGCCAGCATACCGTTTGCCTTCTTGACCGCCTGTTGCACCTGCATGCTCGCCTTCAGTGACTGGTGTACAAGAACTCCCAGGTCTCTCTGTACTTCCCCCTCTCCCAATTTATTGCCATTTAAATAATAATTTGCCCTCCCGTTCCTGCACCCAAGGTGGATAACTTCGCACTTGTCCACATTATAGTGCATCTGCCATTTATCCGCCCAATCACCCAGTCTGTCCAAATCGCTCTGGAGCTTCCTGGTCTCCTCCTCTGAGCCCACCCCCCCTCCTAGTTTAGTGTCGTCTGCAAATTTGGAAATGCTGCATCCGACTCCCTGATCCAGGTCATTAATGTAAATTGTGAACAGCTGGGGACCCAGGACAGATCCCTGTGGTACCCCACTTGTTACTGCCTGCCATTCAGAAAATGAGCCGTTTATTCCAACTCTCTGTTTTCTATCTGACAGCCAGTTCTCTATCCACGTCAATACTTTCCCCTTTATCCCATGAGCTTCAATTTTCCATGCTAATCTTTTATGTGGGACCTTATCGAAGGCCTTTTGGAAGTCCAGGTACACCACATCTACTGGCTCTCCCCCATCTATTTTACCAGTTACTCCCTCAAAAAATTCCAATAGATTAGTCAAGCACGATTTACCCTTTGTAAATCCATGTTGACTCTGTCCTATCCTGTCCCCATTTGCTAAGTGCTCCGCTATTTCATCCTTAATGATGGACTCCAGCATTTTGCCCACAACTGATGTAAGGCTTACAGGTCTGTAATTACCTGCTTTTTCCCTACCCCCCTTTTTGAATAGTGGGGTAACGTTAGCTACCCTCCAATCCATGGGCACTGTTCCCGAGTCTAATGAATTCTGAAAAATCATACTTAGTGCATCCGCTATCTCTAGGGCCACCTCCTTCAGTACCCTAGGATGCATGTTATCAGGCCCTGGGGATTTGTCCGCCTTCAATCCCTTTAGCTTCCTTAACACCATATCCTTAGAGATATTGATTTGCGTCAGTTCCTCCTTTGCCAATGTCCCTATTTTTCCTGATATCCCAGGGAGGTTTTTTGTGTCTTCCTTCGTAAAGACTGACCCAAAGTATGCATTTAGTTGGTCTGCCATTTCCTTATTTCCCGTTATATATTCCCCCGTATCTGACTGCAATGGACCAACTTTGGTTTTCACCAGTCTTTTCCTCTTGATATACTTATAAAAGCTTTTGGAGTTAGTTTTTATATTTTCCGCCAGCTTGCTTTCGTAAGCTATTTTGCCCCTCTTGATTAAGCCCTTTGTCCTCCTTTGCTCTATCTTAAACTGTTCCCAATCTTCCGCTCTGGCGCTTTTTTTGGCTATTTTATACGCCCTATCTTTGGATTTTATGCTGTCTCTAATTTCCCCTGTTATCCACGGTTGAGTCACCTTTTTAGATTTCCTTTTATGCCAGATTGGTATAAACAATTTTTGCAATTTTGTCATTCTATCTTTAAATGCTTGCCATTGTTTATCTACCTCCAGTCCTCCCAGGAACGTTGTCCAATCAGACCTACTCAGTTCCCGTCTAATGGCATCATAATTCCCCTTGTTTAAATTCAGGACCTTAGTATCTGAGTCAATTTCTTCGCTCTCCATTTCGAGTGAGAAATCGATCATGTTATGATCGCTCTGACCCAAGGGTCCCCGTACAACAAGATTACTAATTAGTCCCTTCTCATTGCACAGTACCCAGTCCAATATAGCCTGTTCCCGAGTTGGTTCCTCGACATATTGATCCAGATAACCATCCCTTAAACACTCAAGGAATTCCTCCTCCTCATTATTTTTACTGATTAGGCTAGTCCTAAAACAGGTTTCCCGTTAGACAGTCAGTGGAGATTTTAACATGGATGAGCATGTGGGTTTGGGTGCAAGTGGGGGGGGTTAAGTCCTGGAAAAATGCAAGTGCAACGGCAAGCCGACTCCAACTCGCCGACTTCCATATTTAACTCCAGCGCATTAGGCTGCGTGCGCGCAACTCCCTCGGGAGAGGCAGGTTGTCAATTTCAACATGTTAATCGCTCAATTACAGTGAAATTGACATGGCTTTTGCAATTTAACTGTGGATCCATGAGTTTCCCGGGCTTCCTGGAACTTGCAAGACGAGAACACTGCAGCAACTGAGGGTGCTGAAGACATGACAGGGAAGTATGCCAATAATTGCTGACACCTCACAGCTGCTGTCTTTCCTGCTTGTATGAAAGGCTTTGTTCACAGTATTTGTGCTGAGAGGTTACTTTTACAAATTTGGGGGTTACTTTTACAACTTTGGAGGTGTCATCTACACTTTGGAGGTTTGTACGTCTGATCAGCACTTTGGCACTCTGATATATCAGATCAGCATGGGTGTCGCTTGTGCTGTGTTACTTTGTACCTCAGATGAGGACCAAAATGACCAGCACCAGCAGCAGGAGCAGCACCAGCAACAGCCTGATGCTCACAGACCTGCAGCTCCACAGGAGAGAGGGGATCAGCAGAGAGGTGCAGCTTGCAGGAGGCCATACCCAGCACAGAGGGTCTACAGGCAGAGGATAAGCTTCCTCGACAAATCGGAACACCAGTGTCTGAGGAGGCTCAGGGTGTCGCGTCAGGTGGTGGCAGACATTTGCAACCTACTGGAACAAGACCTGCTGCCAAGTGGACCTGGTGGCCACGCTTTACCAATGGCTGTCAAAATTACCACCTCCCTCAATTCCTTTGCCTCTGGATCCTTCCAGGGCTCTGCCGTAGACATTTGCAGGATCTTGCAGTTGGCGGCCCACAAATGCATAAGACATGGCTTGTTTGCCAGGGCCGGCAATTATGTACACTTTTCCTGCAATGACGCCAGTCAGAATGAGTGGGTGCTCAGCTGTTGCGGCTCTGGCTGGCTTCCCACAGGTGCAGGGCATCATCAACTGCATGTATCTTGCTACCGGATCCCCCCCCCCCCCCACCCCGTGCGTCGTGAAGTTAACATCCAGCCCTCAGTTTTTACTCCAGAGAAGATAGTAAATAGGACAACTTACAATTAATGCCAAAATGAAACAGGCGCTGGGGCTAGGCAGAAGAGAATCATAAATACAATGCAAGTTTTAATTACTATATCTGCAAAACGATATCCCCAAGAACCCATCATTTGCATTTCTGGCCCTGTAATGTTTCTGTTGCTTTAGGAACATGACCGACGAGTAGTAATAGAAGCAGCAAAAATCTTTTACTTATAAGCACTTATCCAGCACAGGCACGATGGGCTGAATGGCCTCCTTCTATGCTGTATGGTACTACTACTGTGCTGTATGATACTATAGTTCTGTGGACTGTAGAGATGGTTCACCTTGGCCACATGAGACAACCTGGCTTAGATTTGGTCACTTTACCTATTGGTAATCTTCTAAGAAGAGCAGTTTTAACCTTCCATTAAAATTGACGGGGATGGTCTCAAATTTAAAGAAAAGGCACTGCTCTTATTGTTGCTACAGTATGCTGCATTTCTCAAATGGGGACTAGGGAATTTTCAGATCGTGCATTGGCAACAGATAAATTGTTACTGAGTAATATTTCAATGTTGCTTTTTGATGATGTTTAAATGGACTCAGCACTGAGCATTTAGTAGAAGAGGAGAACTGGTCAGTGCTCAGTTATGCTATTATCAGTTGGATAGCATTTCTTACTCCTATTTGGTGGCAATGAAGTATCAAAAAAATATAATTGCATTCACATATTTAGATGCTTTGGAAAAGCTTAGAGGTATGATGAATCTGAAGGAACCAATTGGTTGATAACCATATCGGCAAGCTACCAGTTCTCTGCTTTGTCTTCAAGCAGAATCTGCTGGTGTCACACTAGGTCAACTATCTGTACCAAACTTTAAAGTTAAAGCAGAATAAAAAAGAACCAGTGTAGCAGAGTTTTTAAGGTTAGATGGGGCTGGCAAACCTCCAATTGTTGATTTTTCTGGGCTCATTCCAATCTTGGAAGATTACCTCCTTAAGCAGCGCTGCCTTGTGTAGATTTAGGGGCCTGGGCACAGTCACAGGCTATATCATAACTTGATGAAAAGAATCAGACTGCTTTATCATCTGCCAATCCAAATGCTTGACTGCACTTAGAACAATACAGTCGAAATGACGTACAGAACTTTTTGTCAAAAACAAAACAAAGTAACCCCCTTGAGGGCTTAGTGAGTAAATATACCATGCAGTATTATTCTTGAGTTAGTTCATCTGTCTAAGGGCAGCAGTGAGACAGTACAAAAGATGTTAATGTCCATAACTGTTGGGGGGCGGGGGGGGGTGGATTCAGGGATCCTGCTCCTGATGATTATCCAATGACCCCTGCTGCAAAGTGTGTAGGTTTGCATGACAGGAAACACATAATCAGACACAACTGTAATGCCTCTCATGATTATATCACCCATCAACACTCACACATGCCTAGACTCACACATGAAGAATGGCCATTTGAGCAATGTACTGAAGGACTGCTCGCATCAATGGAACTGTACGCTGCTCTGATTCACCGCCTTGAGAGGAAAACCCAGAGATAAGTAAATAGCAAATTGCAGCAAAATTGAAAAGGAAAAACAGTAAGACACAGATTAAAACCTTAACATATAGGAATAGCAGTAAGGGGTAGCCACAATGCTGGCAACAGAAAATAATTGATATGTTAGCCTTGGTACAGGAAGAAAGTCGCACATGTATTCTGATTTTATGATAAAATGTCTTTGAATATAGGCAGGTGAACATGATAATTTCAAAAAATCGCAAACTATGAACCAAAATATGCTTGTATATCAGACATTGCTTTTAAAATTTTCTTGTTACACCACGTCACAAAAGTAGCAATATGAATGACCTCTTACCGCTCTCGGTTGAATTTGAGTGAATGAAGGATTGCTGGACGCTTTTGTCGAAGATTCCATAGATGAAGTGTGTCATCTGCACATGCACTTACTAAAGCTCCCTGCAGAGATATGGAAAAAGGAAATGCATGAATGATCAAATTATTCTTACTCTCCACAGGATAGAACGGCCCACTGAAGTTACTTCAATTACATGAGGGACTAGAGAAGCTGGGAATGTTCTCTGTAGAGCAGAGAAGGTTAAGGGGTGATTTGATAGAGGTGTTCAAAATCTTGAAGGATAGAGTAAATTAGGAGAAACTGTTTCATGTGGCATAAGGATCGGTAACCAGAATAGGACACAGATTTAAGGTAATTGGCAAAAGAACCAGAGGCGACATGAAGAAAACATTTTTTTTTTTTTTTACACAGCGAGTTGTGATCTGGAATGCACTGCCTGAAAGAGTGGTGGAAGCAGATTCAATTATAACTTTCAAATGGGAATTGGATAAATATTTGAAGGAGAAAAATTTGAAGGGCTATGGAGAAAGAGCTGGGGAGTGGGCTTAATTGGATAGCTCTTTCAAAGATGGGCTGAATGGCCTTCTTCTGTGCTGTAAGATTCTATGATATATATAGATATTGGCCCAAAAATTTGTCTTGATACACGAGAGTACGCACTGCGTACTCTCGCGTATTCTGTCTCCAATTGCCGGTTTTCTGCATGCACTGCGCATGCGCTGAAAACCGGCACTTGGTGAATGGAAAAGGGGGCGGTTCCTAAGTGCAGTGCACTTAGTGGTTTCAACGCGCAGGTAAGTATGGAAGATTTTACACATAAAAAAAGGAGTAAGACCCACTTTTAACAAGGTAAGTAGTGAATTAAGTATTATTTTGAATTTTTTTTTAACAGGTATATCTTTTTTAGAGACTTTAAAGACAGGTAAGTTTATTTTTATAACTTTTTAAAAGATTTTAAAAATTTTCAAAAATTTAATTTTTTATTTAAAATGGTTAATTTATTTAACTATACTTATTTTATTAATGTGATGTTTTTTTTTTATTTAATTGAGGTTTAGCTGTTCTTTTGGGGGGCTATAGTATTCATAGCTTTCACAGCACTTATGTGAAAGTTGTTTTTTTATTTAATTGAGGTTTAGCTGTTCTTTTGGGGGGCTATAGTATTCATAGCTTTCACAGCACTTATGTGAAAGTTATGAATGGAAGATGGTGTGCTGCCATTGGCTCTAACTGAGTCACGTGATCCCACAGCTCGCACGAATTAACTGCGCCTGTGGGATACGCAAGCCCAGCACAGCAGCTGTCCAGAACATCAAGTTCGTGCGAGCTGGAACTGAAAAAGCCAACGCGCAGTGAGAGATCGCGGGGAAGCCTTACCCTCGCACGAAGGCTTCCTCACGAATTTTTGGGCCATTATAACTTCTTGTCCTGATTTTTCCACTACACTCACAACTTCAGGTGAGAGCAGAGGCGCTGTTAAACACGGAAATCCGGAAGTTGATGTCCGAGATGCACCGCTCCGCCGTTAGCTTAGGGTAAACCTCACCTCCCTCTCTGGCTCACCATTGAAATGCATTGAATGCCGTGAAGTTGCTGTATTTGCGCAGTAGGTATGAATTAAACTCGCCACAGAATGTTAAGTCTTGTCCATATCAGTCTCAGTACCCTTTTAACAACATGATGAGTCTTAATTACTGCCAACAACCTTTCTGGCACTGAAAATTACCTATTACAAGTGTGCAGTCTCATTCCTTCAGGTTTTAATTGTTAAATTGTTGAGATTTTTAAAATGTAAAATTAAAAAGTTTTTTTTTTTAATTTCCTTTTCTCTTAATTAATCTAATCTTTCTTTCCCTCTCTTTATTTCTCTTTCTATACCTGATTTGACACGGAGTTCAGCCCATCTAATTTACACTTCTTTCTCAGTCCTTACGCTATTAATTTTGCAATCCTTCAATCTGATTGGTTAAGGAGATTGGTTGCCCTGTTCACTCAGGTCCCAGATGCCCGGTTTCCTTCGCTGCAACGTTATCAGTTTGCACTTTCAGCAACTAGCTATGCAAAAAATTTTAAAACCTAAATGTGCAAGGTCCAGTCTAACTAACAGCAGATGCTGTTAGATGCCATGCTACAGCAAATTATGGCCCGTTGTCTTTAACGTAAAAAAGTTCCCGAGGTGCTTCGCTTGAAGACAATGTAGAACTAGCTTTTGTAAAGCTCCAAGACAAATCAAGTCAGTTACGTTAATTTAGGACAATACTAAGTTCACTATTGAGAAATCACTTTCTCTCTCTATCGCTTGGAGTTCAAAAAGTTTAATGTGCCTCTGAAACTAGTTACTCTGTATCAAATAATGGCACTCTGTTCACCGGCACTTTAACCATTTAGAACTCTAATATTAAACAGAAATATTGTGAACTCATTATAATGAGTATCTAAATACTGTTAAAATTAAGGGACTGCTACATATTGGCTGCTGGCCATGCAAAGAGTCTACAAGCTGACATTGCCCATAATGTGAGGTCAGCTAATGTACATAATTTAGATGGTTCTGCCACCTCGTTGCACATGATATGGTGGGGCAGTACTGAGGTCGTGAGGGCAGGTTATTGGATGGCAGCAACTGTTAAAGGGCTGCAGACTGCTTTAAAGTGGAGACTTTTTAAAAAAAAAATCACAGCAGGAAGAATGGCGTAGTTCACAGATCGGGGATTGAAGGCCATGCAGCAGAAGCTCCTGTAATAAAGGGTGCTCCTTTGTGGAGGAGAGAGCAATTTTTAACTGAGCCTCCTTTGAAGCATCCATTATGGGAGTTGAAGTGCTCAAAGCAATTCCAGGTTGTACTCCTATGCGCAGTGCACATCAAGCACAAGGTAGGTCTCAGGCCTCCACACCTCATAATATGAGGCTCTGGCACTTAATAGCAACCTTCTGCACTGAAAATATGGAGCTGCAGCACCTGAAGCACAGCAGTGCTTCGGGTACCTCCGATCTAATTACTGGCGCTTAAGAGTACTAAATGTTTCCATTTAAAATTAGTGCTCAAAATGTTAAATTAGCTGGTGAGCAGAATATGTTTTATTGAATGTACAGTAACCAGCAGCTATTATATTCAACGATATATGCTCTACTTAAGCATTTTAAATTCACTACTGAAGGTTAGAACAATAAGTAAAGCTGACCCCCTTTTCCCAGCTTTACCCTGGCCTTAAATCTATTTGATTTCCAGCTCTTCCCAGTTCTGATGAAAGGTCATCGACCTGAAACGTCAACTCTCTTTCTCTCTCCACGGATGCTGCCTGGCCTGCTGAGTTTTTCCAGCGTTTTCTGTTGTTATTTCGGATTTCCAGCATCCGCAGTATTTTGCTATCGTAAAGCTGACACATTAGTCTTCTTGGCCCCCTACTGTCCATCCTGTCAGGAGCGTTTAATCTTTGGGGCGAATCTTCCTTTATTCTGAAGGAGTGACCTCATGGTGCAGACTAGGCATTCTGCCCACCAAAGTGACCCTTTCAGAGCAATCCCTGGATATACTCAGGAGGTCTGCAGATGCTTCATAAAATTCTCACGGGTCACATCTACCTGGTCACCAAATAACCCTTTTGCCACAGAAAGACAGTGCCACCAGGCTTTTCTAGTTGAAGTCCTGAAGTATGTAGCAACATCAATGGATGATCGCACTTCAAGCTTCTGTCCTTCCTCCAGTATCTGTGGCAGTAATGTCAAATTTACTGGTTCCTGATTGTAGCTTAGCTTAGACTCCAACTGAGAAACAATACATGTAGAGCAGAAAGAACAAAGAGCTTGCATTTCTACAGTGTCTTTCACATCATCAGGATCTGCCAAAACATTTCATAGCCAATTAATTACTTCTGAAGTGTAGTCACTGTTGCTGTGTAGACAAACATGGCAGCCACATTACACACATCAAGGTACGACAAATAGCAATAAGATGATTGACCAGTTAATCTGTTTTGGTAGCGTCGGTTGTTTATATAGTCAAAAATAATGATGGCCTAGAAATCCGGTCGCGCCCAGAATTGGGTGCACAGGAGCAAGCCTCACACCAGTTAACTTGTATGCAGACAGCATGCAATATTTGTGCTGCCTGCTGATTTTAATGATCCAAGCGTGCAGCCAGCACTACCCGTGTAACTCATTGGCTGCATGCCTATTGGGGGGCTGGATATTGTGCATCTATGCTGCCATTTAAAAGCAGCCAGCACCTCTTAAAGGGGAGGTGCATTCTAGCTGCAGAAACCCAGGAAGAACTTGCTTAAGAGATGGCTAAAGGAGGGAGCGAATGGGTAGCAAGGTTTTCCCAAGCTGCGTTGGAGACCCTGGTACAGGCATTGGAGATGAGGAGGGACATTCTCTCTCCCCGCCAGGGGGCAGTAAGGCCTCCAGGCATCTATTTAGCAGATAGTGGGGAAAAAATTGCTGTGTATGTCAATGCCAGAAGCATCGTACCTAGGACATGGCTACAATACCATAAGAAATTTAATGATCTAACTAGAGTTATTAAGGTAAGAAGATTGCTCTCATACTCCCTGCTCACAGTTGCACAATTAATTACAACACTGACACCACTCACGAGACTGCCTTCCCCCAATATCCTGCACTCTCCTATAATCAAAGCACCACACTTCACTACATTCCTTTCTCTTCATACTCACACACTCACTACTATTACAACACTCACTTACCCACAGCTCACATCACACACAGTCAACAATTCTACCATGATAGCCACATTCTCTCAAAACTTCACAAGACTCTCACTAACACACTCCCTTCTTTCTTGGAGAAGGTGGCACACAACAGCAGGCACTATGCACGACAAGCCTCAGATGCTTTCATCACCCACTTCTTTCTCTCGTCACACTCTTTCATTTCAGTTGCTGAGAATGTCTACAACCCTCAGCCAGTCGAGGAAGAGGAGCCCAGCCTTCTGAAAGATGCACAGTCACTTGTAAGCACCAGCTCAGATACTGACATCACGTGGACTTTAGAGACTAGATTAGAGGAGGTATCTGCACACTAGTGCGCAGGAGCTAGGGCAGGGGGAAAGAACACCAAAGGTGCCAGCTCGCCAGAGGGCAAGGTCGCATACTTGTTCTGCTGCAGAGGACTCAGATGCTGACTTTGAGGGCCCAGCCTAGAGAAAAGGCTGATGGGCATACAACGGGAAAAGCTAGGTACACTAGCCAGCCTGCCAAAGAGCTTGTACAAAATATCGCAGAGCATGGAGGGATCCAGCTCCAACTTGGCTCAAGGCTTTACGCAGAGAATGGTGACAATTATGTCCAACATGCCCATCAACACCACAGTGGAACCCACCATCATGGAGCCTCTTATGACAAGACCTACAGCTTCCATTGCAGCACAAGCTGCCACCATGAAAGCTCAGACAGCTGCTATCTTGGCTTTGGAGACCGCTGTTGAATGGGCTTCCAAAGCATCATGTCACTCCTGCACCCAGTTCTCGTACAGAGCCCTAGGAATGCTAAGGCGCCGCCCCAGGAGAGTGGCCTTCGCTCCATGGGAGAGGTACCGGCTGTCTTCTCTCAGGATCATGATGTGGAGATGCCGGCATTGGACTGGGGTGGACAAAAATGAGAAGTCGCACAACACCAGGTTATAGTCCAACAGATTTATTTAATTTTACAAGCTTTTGAAGCAGTTCGCTCCTTCGTCAGGTACGTTAGCAGTGAGAGAATCTCCCAGAATTCACAATTTAAACACAGACAAAATCTATTCACATTTTTCCCTACAACAAAGAGCACAGCCAAGACAATGAGATGTGTCCCAGGGGGTCCAACGTGTCAAACCACCTGCTGGCTGCATATCCTGTCAATTTGTGTTCTTGTGTTAGTCTTTTTTAAAAAAAACACCTGGGAAGACCGGCCATGATGTCAAGTCACGTTCTGTATCGTGACATGAACCCGATATCGCGATTGAGGCCATCCTCATGAGTGCGGAACTTGGCTATCAGTTTCTGCTCTATGATTTTGCGCTGTCGTGTATCTCGAAGGCCGCCTTGGAGAACGCTTACCCGCAGATCCGAGGCTGAATGCCCCTGGCTGCTGAAGTGTTCCCCGACTGGGAGGCAACCCTCCTGCCTGGCGATTGTTGCGCGGTGTCCGTTCATACGTTGTCTCAGTGTCTGCATGGTCTCGCCGATGTACCATGCTCTGGAGCATCCTTTACTGCAACGTATCAGGTAGACAACGTTGGCCGACTCACATGAGTATGTACCGTGTACCTGGTGGGTAGTGTCCTCACGTGTAATGATGGTATCTGTGTCCATGATTTGGCATGTCTTGCAGAGGTTGCCGTGGCAGGGTTGTGTGGTGTCTTGGTTGCTGTTCTCCTGAAAGATGGGTAATCTGCTGCGAACGATGGTACTTTTGAGGTTAGGCGGCTGCTTGAAGGCGAGTAGTGGAGGCGTGGGGATGGCCTTAGCAAGGTGTTCGTCGTCATCGATGACATGTTGAAGGCTGCGAAGAACATGGCGTAGTTTTTCCGCTCCGGGGAAGTACTGGACGACGTAGGGTACTCTGTTGGTTGTGTCCCATGTTCGTCTTCTGAGGAGGTCTATGCGGTTTTTCGCTGTGGCCCGTCGGAACTGTCGATCGACGAGTCGAGCGTCATATCCCGTTCTTACGAGGGCGTCTTTCAGTGTCCGTAGGTGTCCATCGCGTTCCTCCTCGTCTGAGCAGATCCTGTGTATTCGCAGGGCTTGTCCATAGGGGATGGCTTCTTTAACGTGGTTAGGGTGGAAGCTGGAGAAGTGGAGCATCGTGAGGTTGTCCGTGGGCTTGCGGTAGAGTGAAGTGCTGAGGCGTCCGTCTTTGATGGAGATTCGTGTGTCCAAGAATGAAACCGATTCTGAGGAGTAGTCCATGGTGAGTTTGATGGTGGGATGGAACCTGTTGATGCTATCGTGTAGTCCTTTCAGTGATCCTTCGCCGTGGGTCCAAAGGAAGAAGATGTCGTCGATGTATCTGGTGTACAGCGTTGGTTGGAGGTCCTGTGCAGCGAAGAAGTCTTGCTCGAACTTGTGCATGAAGATGTTGACGTATTGGGGTGCGAATTTGGTCCCCATGGCTGTTCCGTGTGTTTGGGTGAAAAAATGGTTGTCGAAGGTGAAGACATTGTGGTCAAGGATGAAGCGGATGAGTTGTAGGATGGCGTCCGGAGAGTGGCTGTTGTTGGTGTTGAGTACTGAGGCTGTCGCAGCGATGCCGTCATTGTGGGGGATATTGGTGTAGAGTGCCGATACGTCCATTGTGACGAGGAGTGTTCCTGGTTCAACTGGTCCATGGGTGCTGAGTTTCTGCAAGAAGTCTGTAGTGTCGCGACAGAAGCTGGGGGTTCCCTGTAGGATGGGTTTCAGGATGCCCTCGACGTACCCAGAGAGGTTCTCACACAGGGTTCCGTTGCCTGATACGATAGGACGTCCGGGTGTGTTGGCTTTGTGTATCTTTGGGAGGCAGTAAAAGTCTCCTACGCGGGGAGTACGTGGGATGAGAGCGCGTAGGATGTTTTGAAGGTCTGGATCGAAGGTCTTGATCAGTCTATTGAGTTGGCGGGTGTGTTCTTTGGTCGGATCTGCGGGTAGCTGTCTGTAGTGTTCCTGGTTGTCCAGTTGTCGGTATGCTTCTTTGCAATAGTCCATTCTGTTCTGTATGACAATGGCTCCTCCTTTGTCCGCCAGGCAGGAGGGTTGCCTCCCAGTCGGGGAACACTTCAGCAGCCAGGGGCATTCAGCCTCGGATCTGCGGGTAAGCGTTCTCCAAGGCGGCCTTCGAGATACACGACAGCGCAAAATCATAGAGCAGAAACTGATAGCCAAGTTCCGCACTCATGAGGATGGCCTCAATCGCGATATCGGGTTCATGTCACGATACAGAACGTGACTTGACATCATGGCCGGTCTTCCCAGGTGTTTTTTTTTTTAAAAAAGACTAACACAAGAACACAAATTGACAGGATATGCAGCCAGCAGGTGGTTTGACACGTTGGACCCCCTGGGACACATCTCATTGTCTTGGCTGTGCTCTTTGTTGTAGGGAAAAATGTGAATAGATTTTGTCTGTGTTTAAATTGTGAATTCTGGGAGATTCTCTCACTGCTAACTTACCTGACGAAGGAGCGAACTGCTTCGAAAGCTTGTAAAATTAAATAAATCTGTTGGACTATAACCTGGTGTTGTGCGACTTCTCATTTTTCTCTCAGGATGACAGCATGCCTACTTCACCGCCGGACACTCCACCGGTGCCTTTGTTAGTGCCACACAGCCAGCCGGCCCAGACAACTGCAGCCCATGCCAAGATGCTACAGTCTGCAGCGGGGTCCTCTAGGCCCTGAGCCGCTTGAGGTCATCCTGCAAGGCCATCTGAGGTGTCCTCAGTGGAAGTTCAGCAGCCTTCCACCTCCCAAGATGAAACCACTGGGGCAACACTTTGCAGAAACATGAGGATAAGAAAATGAGCACTTAAGACATACACTAAGGGATTACACAAGGGTGATTAGCGATTTTTTTTTGTCAATGGTGACATGATTTGTGAATATTTGTTTGATGAATTTGGGTTTTGTTCTGGATTTGGTGTTGGTGTTTGTTTTTGTAATGAAATGAGGGCAAGACCCATAAGTCTAGAGTAATGGAAAGCAATCGGATTGTGGTTGTAACAAAAGTGGTAAGGATTGTGGGGCTGTTGGTGGAATGGGGAATGGAAAAGCTGATTTATGTGACACGCTCCTCGATGAGATTGTCTCTGAGAGCTTGGGCAGGTAGGGGCTCTGGTGGTCGTTGCCTCTCGCCCTCCTCTTCCTCCTTCATTTGTTGCTGCCCAGGTGATGGTAAAGACTGGTCCCTCATGATGGCCAAGTTGTGGAGCATGCATTAGACGCTGAGAAATCAGCATTCCCACTCAGGGATGTACTGCAAAGCTCCTCCAAAATGGTCCAGGAAGCGGAAGCATTGCTTGAGCATCCCAATTGTTTGCTTAACAATGTTCTTTGTAGCAGAATGGCTCTCATTGTATGCATTCTCTGCAGCTGTATGCGGGTTCCTGACTGGAGTCATGAGCCATGACCAGAGGGTATATCCCTCGTCGCCCAATAGCCAGCCTGCAGCTTTGCGGCCCGATTGGAATAAAGGCAATGCAGAGGACTGCCGCAGGATGAAAGAGTCATGACTGCTGTTGGGATAGCAGCACAGACCTGCACGATGCACTGCCAGTGGTCATAAACCAGCTGTACATTGAGGAAGTAGTATCCCTTTCGATTGATAAAGATGCCAGATTGGTGGTAGGGAGCATGCAAGACAATGTGTGTGCAGTCAATGGCACCCTGTACCCTGGGGAAGCTTGCCAATGCTGGCAGAACTTAGTACGCTCTCGTCCTGCTTCACTCTGGCCATAGAGAATGATAAGTAGGCGTTCCTCATGGTGTAGAGCCTCAGTGACCTTCCTGATACATCAGTGTACTGCGAACGGTGAGATGTTGCTGATATCACCAGATGCAGCTTGAAAGGAGCCCATGACATAAAAGTTGTGGGCCATGATGTGGCTGCAGCAGGTGACGTAGCTCAGTGACAGCCTCCTCGGTGAAGCAAAGGCACCTCATACATTGCTCCTCTATGGATATGGCCTCCTGCGCAGTGCCTTTTTCTCCTCCCACTTCTGGCAGCATCTCTTGCTCTTTGGTGTTTTCCTTGCTGCTCCCCCTCGTTCTCCAGCCCTGAAGGCAGCCCTATGAGACCACCCATGTCTGCACCCAAACTATTGCTGGGGCAAACAACAATGCAGCAAAATCTTTCTTTGTGTCGACAAAGTGAACTTTCCATATTCATAAAATACATCAAAAAATGTCCAGAACACAACCAGCAGCCTGAAATGAGAAACCAGCGACTAACCTGTAAGTTCTACACGATCCCTTTAATTAGCACTAGTGAGAGTACCGTCCTGCCAGTTAGCGCACGTTGTGTTGTGGGGGTCAGCACATGACGAGTGAAGCGCTGGGACGTTTGAAAATGGAAAACGGGTGCTGAAAGACGTGCAGGACCCTAATTTGAATTAAGTATTCTGGGCTTTAACTGTCGCCAACACATCTACCTTTACCAATATGGTGGGCAGTACACTTCTTGCTTGCTCCCTGCCGGTCATATTGCGAGCTTAGTAGGCTAGTTAGTGCCTGAAACACGGGCGCTGAACAGCTGAATTTCTAGGCCAATGTCTTCAGGGCAGAAGGAGCAAATTTGGGGTGGGGGGGGGGGGGGGGGGGGAGGGAAAGAGTAACAAAAAAGCATTGATAATCTGAATTTTTTGAGCAAAGAAAATAGAAGAACCAGAGAACATGATTATAAAGTAATGTAACCACAAATTCCCTAAGTGAATAATTTCTTCATGCAGATTTAATGATGTGTGGTGTAGTTTTCTACCCAGTGCAGTGGGTAATTAACCAATTGAAACTTTCAAAAGGGAATTAAAATTAATTCTTTGTTCAACATATAGTTTAGAGGGGTATGATTTTGGGGTTAAAAAAGACAAAAAAATGGAACAGAGCCTAGATGATGCAACAAGTTAGATGGGCTAAATGTAATGCTTTACAGTGACAAGACAAAACAAAGTGCTTTAATAATTTTCGTGTCCCCTAATCAGCACAAAATATGCTGAAACATCATAATAACAACAATAGTCGCGACACTTTCCAAAGTAATTTTAAAAACGATCCCCTATATTTATTTTAAGAACAAGGGCTTTTACATAAGAACATAAGAAATAGGAGCAGGAATAGGTCATACGACCCCTTAAGACTGCTCCACCATTCAATAAGATCATGGCTGAAATTTTACATCAACTCCACTTTCCCGCCCGATCCCCATATCCCTTGATTCTCTTATAGCCCAAAAATCTATTGATCTCAGTCTTGATTATACTCAATGACTGAGCATTCATAGCCCTCTGGGATAGAGAATGCCAAAGATTCACAACCCTCTGAAGAAATTTCTCATCTCAGTCCTAAATCGCCAACCTAGAGACTATGACCCCTAGTTCTAGGCTCTCCAGCCAGAGAAACAGCCTCTCAGCAATCTACACTGTCAAGCTCTCGAAGAATTTTATACATTTCAATGAGATCACCTTTTATTCTTCTAAACTCCAGAGAATATAGGCTCATTCTACTCAATCTCTCCTCTTAGGACAGCCCTCTCATCCCAGGAATCAATCTAGTGAACCTTCATTGCATCCTCTCTAAGACAAGTATATCCTTCCTTAGGTAAGGAGACCAAAACTATACACAGTACTCCAGGTGTGGTCGCACCAAAGCCCTATATAATTGCAGCAAGACCTCCTTACTTACACTGCAACCTCCTTGCAATGAAGTCTAACATACCATTAGCCTTCCTAATTGCTTGCTGTACCTGCATGTTAACTTTGTGATTCATGTACAAGGACCCCCAAATCCCTCTGAATCCCAAAATTTAGTAAGTCTCTCACCTTTTAAAAAATATTCTCCTTTTCTATTCTTTCTACCAAAGTTGATAATTTTACACTTCCCCACATTATACTCCATCTGTCACCTTCTTGCACAATGACTTAACCGGTCTTTATCCCTTTGCAGCCTCTTTACGTCCCCCTCACAGATTACTTTCCCACCTAGCTTTGTAACGTTAGCAAACTTGGATATATTACTCTCGGTCACCTCATCTAAGTCATTGATATAGATTGTAAATGTCTGAGGCCCAAGAACTGATCCTCGTGGCACTCCACTAGTTACACCCTGCCATCTTGAAAATTACCCATTTATCCTACTCTCTGTTTTTTGTCCGTCAACCTATCCTCAATCCATGCTACTACATTACCCCCAATCCCATGAGACCTAGCTTGTGTAACAACCTATTGTGTGGCAGCGTATCAAATTCCTTTTGAAAATCCAAATATACTACATCCACTGGTTCCCCCTTATCTTTCCTGCTAGTTACATCCTCAAAAAACTCTAATAGATTTGTCAAACACTATTTCCCTTTCATAAAACCATGTTGACTCTGCCAAATCATACTGTGATTTTCCAAATGCCCTATTACCACATCGTTAATAACAGATTCTAGCATTTTCCCTGCTACTGAGGTCAGGCTAACTGACCTATAGTTCCCTGTTTTCACTCTCCCTCCTTTCTTGAACAGCAGGGTTACATTTTCTACCTTCCAATCTGCGGAGATAGTTCTTGAATCTAGGGAATCCTGGAAGATCAAAACCAATGCACCCACAATCTCTGCAGCCACCTCTTTTAAATGCCTAGGATATGGGCTATCAGGTATGGGGATTTGTCAGCTTTTAGTCCCATTAATTTCTCCAGTACTTTCTCTCTACTAATATTAATTTCTTTAAGTTCCTCACTCTCATTAGATCCTTGGTTCCCCACACTTTCCGAAATGTTCTTTGTGTCTTCTACTGTAAAGACAGATACAAAATATTTGTTTAACGTCTCTGCCATTTCCTTATTCTCCATTATAATTTCTCCTGTCTCTGCCTCTAAGGGACCCACATTTACTTTCGCTAATCTCCATTTGTGCATACTTGTAAAAGCCCTTACAATCTGTTTTTATATGTCTTGCTTGTTTACTTTCATTCTATTTTCTCCCTCTTTATCACTTTCTTGGTCAACCTTTGCTGATTTTAAAACTCTCCCAATCTTCAGGTGTACTCCTCTTTTTGGCAACATTGTAAGCCTCTTCTTTTAATCCAATACAACTCTTAACTTCTCTAGTTAGCCATGGTTGTACCACTTTTCCAGTGGATTTTTTTTCCTCAAGGGAATGTATATTCATTGAGAATTATGAATTATTTCTTTAAATGTTTGCCATTACTTATCTACCATCATATCTTTTAATCTAATTTCCCAATCTACATCAGCTAACTCGCCTCTCATACTTCCGTAATGGGCTTTGTTTACATTTAAGACCCTAGTTTCGGACTAATATGAAATGCCATCATATTATGATCACTCTTCCCCAGAGGATCCTTTACTATAAAATTACTAATTAACCCTGTCTCATTACACAATACTAGATTCTAAACAGCCTGTTCCTTAGTTGGTTCAACATATTTTTCTAGAAAACTGTCGTGAATGCATTCCATGTACTCATCCTCCAAGCTACTTTTGCCAATTTGGATTGCCCAGTCTATGTGAAGATTAAAGTCCCCCAGGATTATTGCATTACCCTTTTTACATGCTCCTCTAATTTGCTGATTTATACTCTGTCCAACACTATGATTACTGTTCAGGGGCCTATAAACTACTCCCACCAGTGTTTTCTGCCCTTTGTTATTTCTTAGCTCCACCCACACTGATTCTACATCCTGATTTTCTGGGCTAAGGTCCTATCACACTACTGCCATTATCTCATCCTTTATTATCAAGGCTACCCAAACTCCTTTTCCATTTTACATATCTTTTCTACAAGTCAAGTACCCCAGAATATTCAGTTCCCAACTTTGGTCACCCTGCAACCGTGTCACAGTAATGGCTACGAGATCAAACCCATTTATCTCTATTTGTGCCATTAATTCATCTATCTTGTTACGAATGCTTTGTGCATTCATACATAGCACCTTTAATTTTAGCTTTTAACTATTTTTCCCTGATGTGGCCTTAACCGCTAATTACCATCTGCCGCTGTGAATGCTCAGTCATCGAGTATATTCAAGACAGAGATCGATAGATTTTTGGATATTAAGGGAATCAAGAGATAGGGTGGGAAGGTGGAGTTGAGGTAGAAGATCAGTCATTATCTTATTGAATGGCGGAGCAGGTTCGAAGGGCCGAATGGCCTACTCCTGCTCCTATTTCTTATGTTCTTATAATCCCAAATTAAAGGCAATTAGATTTTCATAAAACTATTGTGCTAAGTATCAGTGATTTTAATTGGGATGCAAGTGGAGAAATTTGTCAGTGAAACAGTTGAAATTACATGCAAAGGAAGTAAGAATGGTGACCACTTTACACTGCAGTGACTCATGACAATCACAGAGCTCTACAGTTAATGATGGTCACTGTGAGGACTTTGTGATGTAGATTACTCTGCTTTAAAAAGGCTTTGTGAAGATGTTCTCCACTGAAAAGGACAGATACAAAAGATGCATGGAGAAGGGAGAACTAAAGGAAGGTAGGAAAACAATAACAGAAAAAAAGCATGTTGTGTATATGGGTGGGGAAGATCGACTGTAAATTTATGATGCCCAAGGCCTGCCGTAGCCATTCTCTAACTGTTCTCAGGTGGGCTTCTGGGGTGGTCAAGGAGCCTGCCAAAATTATTTGGATGAGCTGATCTTGCAAATCCAGCCAGGATGAAAAGCAATGGATTTTGCCATCCTACTGCATGTCTACCAGCATGGCCAATCAGAATATTCAGGCCATGATCTCTGCACATAAGCCATCTAATATAAGTTACACAGAATCTTTTAAATGTATGCCATTATATGTCAATGATTCTCTGTATTTATCAGAAATCGGGCAACTGAGTATTATTAGCTTACCTCATTGATCAGGAACTGAAGCTGCAGCACAGCTGCCCCACTATCATGTTGGCAGTAGCAGTCAACACCAGGACGACCGAGTCTGATAGAATATGAGTCAAGGAATCTGCTATTAACTGTTCACACAAAAAGCATTCAGGAAATAGAACCACCAGCTTTAAAGCAATGTTTATTTAAAACCAGTTAATCATTTAAATTGATGTGGGTAAAACAAAATTGAAATTTCTTCCAATTGCAGCTTGTGTTGTTGGTTGCATTTTCAGTTCATTCAGAACTCCTTCATTCAATTCTAACCAAGTACCAAAATCTAATTTAGGATAATTGCCAAAGTAGATGTCAAACATACTCATGAGTTCTGCATAAAACTTATATATAAAGCGCGGTTTAAAAATACTGGCCTTTCACCTCTGGGATCTGGGTTCAAGCCTAGCCTAGACTAATAGGTTGAAAGTCTCTGTTGGTTGTAAAGGTCGTACTTAAAAAAGATTTGTTTAATCTGAATCCACAGCATAAAATTGGCACTCTTGCCCATAGATGCTACAGGATGTCACATTGGTGCAATCACAACCAGGATGCTTGGTTGAGGCTCAGACACATTGTTGGAGCAGAGTGCAAGTTGCATCCTACACCTAACTATCCTTGCAGCTGGCACTGAGTTACTGAAATGGGAAGTTTTCCAGTCCCCAGCACTAATATCCTTCACCTGAATGAGCACAAAAAAGGTATAAAAGTATTATCTAAGTTGCCATATGTTTAATGCAAGGGACATCATGATAAATACATACATCATTTTGTGCATCCCCTGCATTAAATATATGGTTAAATAATGTGCATGATTTTTGTTGATGGAATTGGCAATATTTAGTTATTCTAATATTTATTGTGTAATATATACAGAATTCTACAAAGCTGGATCAACAAAGAATTCTATTTGTGTTTGCAGTATTCTCCTTAAAAATTATAACCTTGTTGTACTATAGCAAAATACTGCAGATGCTGGAAATCCGAAATAACAACAGAAAACACTGGAAAAACTCAGCAGGCTAGGCGGCATCCGTGGAGAGAGAAACAGAGTTAACGTTTCAGGTCGAAGACCTTTCGTCAGAACTGGGAAAAAGCAGGAAATGAAATAGATTTTAAAGCAAGTTAGGGATGGGAAAAGGGGGAGGGGATGAAAGAACAAAAGGGAAGGTCAGTGATAGGATAGAAAGCAGGAGAGATTAAGAGACATTGAGAGGCATTAAGAGATATTCAAGGCAAGAGGAGGTGGAAAAGGGACAGGTTGAGGAACAAAGGATGGCTCTAAATGAAGTGTGAATTGCACTGACAGAATGAAAGACAGCTGCCATGTGGGAGGGAAGAAAAAAGGCCAAACAAAAGTGTGGATAAAAAAAAAAAAATTAAAAAATATATATATATATATATATATATATATATGTGATAGGGGCCAGGGTTATGATCTGAAATTGTTGAACTCTATGTTGAGTCCAGAGGGCTGTAGAGTGCCTAATCGAAAGATGAGGTGCTGTTCCTCGAGCTACGCTGAGCTTCCGTGGAGCAATGCAAGAGGCCGAGGACGGTGAGGTCTGAGTGGGAATGGAGCGGTGAATTAAAGTGACAGGCCACCGGGAGCTCGGGGTCCCCCTTACAGACTGAACGGAGGTGTTCCGCAAAGCGGTCACCCAATCTGCGTTTGGTCTCCCCAATGTAGAGGAGACCACATCGTGAGCAGCGAATACAGTATACTAAATTGCAGGAAGTACAAGTAAATCGGTGTTTCACCTGGAAGGGGTGTTTGGGGCCCTGGACAGTGGGAAGGGGAGAGGTATAAGGGCATGTGTTGCATCTCCTGCGCTTGCACGGGAAGGTGCCGGGCGAAGGGGAAGGGGTGCTGGGGATGGTAGAGGAGTGGACTAGGGTGTCGCGGAGGGCGCGGTCCCTGCGGAATGCTGAAAGGGGAGGTGAGGGGAAGATGCATTTGGTGGTGGGATCACGCTGGAGGTGGCGGAAATGGCGGAGGATGATCCGTTGAATATGGAGGCTGGTGGGGTGAAAGGTGAGGACAAGGGGAACTCTACCGTGGTTCCGGGAGGGAGGGGCAGGGGTGAGGGCAGAAGTGCGGGAGATAGAACGGACACAGTCGAAGGCCGTGTCAACCACAGTAGAGGGGAATCCTCGGTTGAGGAAAAAGGAAGACATGTCGGAAGCACTGGCATGGAAGGTGGCATCGTCAGAGCAGATGCGGCGGAGATGGAGAAACTGGGAGAATGGAATAGAGTCCTTAAAGGAGGCGGGGTGGGAGGAAGTGTAGTCCAGGTAGCTGTGGGAGTCAGTGGGCTTGTAGTGAATGTTTGTCAATAACCTATCCCCAGAGATGGAGACGGAGAAGTCGAGGAAGGGAAGGGAAGAGTCGGAGATGGACCATGTGAAGGTGAGGGAAGGGTGGAAATTGGGTGAAACCTTGTTGTACTGTTTGGTGGGAAAATACCACCAAGTTATAGTGTTAAGTTAGTAACCATTTCTATTTCCATTTCTCATTCAGCTCATCCATAGTGAACTTATGGCTCTTTAAATTAATTGTTTTGGGAATGATTTTTAAAAAATCTTGTTCTAGACAAGGCAGGCTATGGCCATGTCACCTCTTACTTGGCATTTCAACTTCACTCATGCCATCCAAAATAAGCTGTAGGGCCTCTTCAGAAAGGCTAACTTTCTAGGATCTCTTTGATCCCTCCACTACGATTCAATTGTAAGCACTCCCCATCTGGATTGACACACTACGGTCACTTGTCTACTAAAATAGTTAACAAATGCTTCAGCAACATTATTGGGAAGCAACTAACATTACCATGATCTGGAACCTCCAAGTCATGCTTTTCCTCAATTTTGCTTTTGTTAACGGAGAGGATGTATGGTAGGAAGGAGAGCAGAGGGTACAGCAGGACTCCAAGTTTTTGGACTTCATGACACAACCTGAGGTGTAGTTGATGCAGTGCTGGGCAAAGGGCAAAAGGCAAAACGTATGCAGAGGAGACAACAAATGTAGTGCCTGCTTTGTGAGCAGTATGCAACAACAGCTGGGAGACATACCAAATTATTTGAGTTGTGTGCATTTCCCACATACAAAGCTCTTTTGATTGCACATGCATTGTCATTTAATCACCTGAAGATAGCATCCATACCCTTTATCAACACAAAAGGTTACTGAGTGTACAGATGGTGTGTGACCATAGACAAAGAATTATACAAGTGAATTCTCATTTTCTAGGTACTTAATGGTGTGTGACCATAGACAAAGAATTATACAAGTGAATTCTCATTTTCTAGGTACTTAAGGCACACATTGATGGAATTGACCATTACCTAATTGTTTGCAGGAGAAAACTGAATGCAGGGTTAGTTCCCCCACATGATATGGATTATCCACTCTAAAGTTGGCTAACAACACCAATACAGAACACCCATACATCGCAAGAGCAAGCTTACAATAATGCACATTGCAAAGCATAAAATCATGCAGCAGATCTCCGAAATGTTTAGACTGCTGTGGTAGTGCCTTGCACTACAATCCAGATCAAGTTCACAGAATAACTAGTACAGGAAACTCTTGTTTATCTGGCACCCAAATATCCGGAATTCTCGCTTAACCGGCAAAAATCATCCTCCGAAAACTCCTCTCAAATAACCGGCAATGTTGCCGAGTCGCAGTCGAGTCTCCGCGAACGCCGAGTACTCCGAAAACTCCTCTCAAATAACCGGCAATGTTGCCGATCCCGAGTCCGAGTCCGCGAACGCCGATTTAGTCAGTAGGGGTAGTTTTCAAAAGTGCCACTACTCGGCCTCCTGGCGCTGTCGGAAGTATACTGCACATTTCTTGATTTATTTATTTTTCTTCGTTAAAAATAGCCTCGGTAGATATAACTCTCCGTTATCCGGAACTTTCGATCAACCGGCACCACGCCGGTCCCGTCGGTGCCGGTTAATAAAGAGTTTCCTGTATGTTGGATGCTGCACAACAGTGGTAATTTAATAGGCATATGGATGCTTGCCAAAGAGGAGCAGCAGTAAACAAAGCGCCACAAAGAGGACGTTCAAGTTCTGTAAAGCCTTCCAGCCTATGAGCTCCTTGTCCAATCATCAACTTTTGCACACAAGTGCAGTTTTCTTCTGCAAATAGAACAGTATGCATTACATGAGAGGGAGACTATTGTATATATTGCTAGGCATTACAGAATAAGCTGTCAAATATCTTACTGGCTGTAGTTTGAAGAGCAGAGTGAATATTTTCACATTCTGAGTTCTAGATAGTTAGACATCAATCTTTCTCAGCTGTATTTTCACATTTCTCCCTTTTTGGAGCCTGCTCTAATACTTCTGAAATTTTCTGAGCAGTAAAGAGCATTTCAACTTCCGTCATGCTATCCAAAATAATCTGTGGGGCTTCTCCAAAAAAGCTGGCTTTTTGGAATCTTCATGATCCCTCCACTACCATTCAAATTTAAGCGCACCACAACTAGATTGACACACTACGGTCACATGTCTATTATGATGGTGAACAAATACTTCAGCAATATTATGGTTAGTGTATTCTGACTGGCTCCTTAGATGTATGTTAGCTGCAATACAGCTAAGCTTAATGAAACAAACACTTCTGCAAATTCACTAAAAATGGGAGAAAAAAATAATGGCCCAGAAATTGATCTCGCTCTGTTCCCGCGGGGGTAAGGCTTCCCCGCGATCTCTCACTCCGCTTGTGCTTTTTCAGATCCAGCTCGCACGAACTTGATGTTCCAGACATCAGCTGGGCAGTGCTTGCGTATCCCACCGGCATTGTGAATTCGTGCGAGCTGTGGGATCACGTGACTCAGTTAGAGCCAATGGCAGCACACCATCTTCCATTCATAAGTTTCACATACGTGCTGTGAAATCTATGAATCTTACACCTCCCCAAAATAACAGCTAAACCTCAATTAAATTTAAAAAAAACCATCACATTAATAAAATAAGTATAGTTAAATAAATTAACCATTTTAAATAAAAAATTAAATTTTTGAAAAAATTTTAAATCTTTTAAAAAGTTATAAAAATAAACTTACCTGTCTTTAAAGTCTCTAAAAAAGATATACCTGTTAAAAAAAATTCAAAAAAATACTTAATTCACTACTTACCTTGTTAAAAGTGGGTAATCTCTCATTTAACCCAGTCTCAGTGCATTAAGCAGAAAATTAACTCACTTTGTTCATTTATTAAAGCTGTAAATAGTAATGAGATTTAATAAGGGACACAAACAAATATAGTCACAGTTTATGGTGACAGAGTCTGTCATAATGGCATTGTAGATTTGAATTTCCCATTATACATTATAGAATGGTTGAATGGTTACAGCACAGAAGGAGGCCATTCGGCCCATGCCGGCTCTCTGCAAGAGCACTTCAACCAGTCCCACTCCCCCGCCCTTTCCCCGTAGCCCTGCAAATTTTTTTCCTTCAGGTACTTATTGAATTTTCTTTTGAAAGCCACAATTGAATCTGCCTCCACCACCCTCTCAGGCAGCGCATTCCAGATCCTAACCACTCGGGTTATGCCGTGTAATTCAGTACAATAATAATTACTAAATACATAATCCTACTTCTATTAGCTTGATGCTTTAAAAAATGTTCCTAAAACCAATATTTTATTTAATCACTTCATTATATTTGGATCCTTGAATCTTTCCGTATTGTGCTCTCATGATAATATTGCGTCATTCATAAAAAAAAATCTTATTTACATTTCTTCTACAAAACATTGTTGTGTTTGTAGATAGAAGCACTTGCTCATCTCAAATGTCCAAAAATTGCGGTCAAAATAACGGCGAGAGTAATAACGCTTTCCCTCATTTAAGTGCAAATGCCACAGCAACTTCAGGCGACTGCAGATGCGCGATTAAATGCGGAAATCAAGAAGCTGCTGTCGGAGATGCGCCGCTCCTCCTTTGGCTTTGCGAAAATGGCACCTTGGTGTCTGGCTCCCCCTTTAAATGCTTTGAGCAGCGTAAAGTTCCTGTATTTGCACTGTAGATATGAAGTAAACTCACCACAGAAAGTTAGGGCTTGTCCATTTCAGACTAAGTACCGTTTTAACAGTGTGATAATTGTTAATTATTGCCAGTTAACCTTTCTGGCACCAAAAATTAACTATTATAAGTGTGGAGTCTCATTCCTTCAGGTTTTAATTGTTGTTGGAATTTTTTTTTTACTTTTTCTTTTTTTCTCTCTTAATCCAATCTTTCTTTCACTCTCTTTATTTCTCTTTCTGTACCTGATTTAATATTGAATTCACCATTCTAAATTACACTTCCTTGTTTAGACCCTGTGTTGTTAATTTCAGAATCCTTCAATCTGATTGGTTAAGGAGATACACAGTTGCTTGTCCTGTTCACTCAGATCTCAGATGCCCTGTAGAGGATACCGTGTCATTTCCATTTCACACTTCCATCAACCTGCCATGCAAAATATAATGGAAATTAAACGGGTAAGGGAAAGTCCAACTGACGGTGGGCGGCGTTTGTTGACCAGGTTACAGAACTTTTTGCGCCAATATGTATGGTGGGGAACTAACTGGCTACAGTGGTCAGCTGTGTACAAGCATGCATTACTCAGTTTTATAACATCTTTACATATACTGGTTCGTATGAAATTTCATAGAGCTTGGTAACAGATCTTTGGCACACTATGATGGCAAGTTGTGCATGTTGTCTATTACCATTAAAGTTACCTGTTCTATTTCTAACTTCATTACAGCAAAATCATGCCAGAAATGCATGAAAGTAATTCTAGCACTTACATCAGATCTAAAACTTTAGCAATTGCACAGCCACAATGTCACATTTAATCTAAATGCTTCACATTCTAAATGTGTAAGGAAATATGACCTTCTAAACAAATCTTGAAGGGATATCTAACAAAGCATCAGTGATGCTTAGATAGTCCTCCTGTCACATTGGAACTGCTGCTACAGCACAAAATGACTTTAACCAACCTTGGCAGTTAAAGCAGATTGAGTATGATTGTTTTCATTTTGTCAAGATAGAAATAAGGATTACAGCACCAGATTTTAGTTTCCAAAATATTAAAGGACATTTATTTAATATATTTAAATTGTAGATCTATAATTGCAGTTTATAAAAGCCTTGAAGCTCTTTTTACACACATATTTAACCCTTTAATTTTCTAAAGAAAATCCATGGGTTTCCTGTGTCCTGTTCCTCCCTCCAACAGTCTCCACTGTTTTTAATGGTTAAAAAAAAACCCTTCATTTTTCATTCCTCAAGCTATCTTGCTCCCTCATCCCAAAAGCCTATTTAGGTTTGTAAGGTACAAATTTTCTTTAAAAAAATTAACTTTCTGCCCTCTATGACATTCATTGTTGGCCCACTTGCAGGCTTCCTGTCAGTCTGTAGCTGCTTATTGGGATCACGATTGTGTGAGTGAGTAATAGTATTCAATTTCAATTTCCTCGCCCTCTGGCTTTGAGTGCAATTTATTACATAATCTAAAACATTAATTTGTTGGCTCTCTGGGGGATTTAGTTAAAAAGCTCATTATTCTTTTATAATTTTAACTCCTCCCTCCCTTCACCTTTTTCCTATTCCCCATTCCTTAATCCCCCCCGCTGTCCTTCCACTCTCCATCCTCTTCCCTTCCCCTCAAATCTCACTCTCCTCTCCCTTTTCCACCTTCCTTTTTCTCTTGCCTCCCTGCTACCTTTCCCAACCCATCCCTCTGCCATCTTCACTCTCTCCTCCCTTCTCCACCCTCCCACACACTCTTCCCCCTTCCATCTCTTCTCCTGAACCCACCATCCCTCTTATCCCCTTCCATCCCTCTGCCGTACCCCTCCTTCCCCCCCCCCACCACCACTCTTCAATCCTTTATCCCTCCTCCGCAACTCTCTCTCCCTCTCTACCATTTACGCGAGCAAATAGTCCTAATCACATTTCCCTGCTCTGTTCCCATTTCCCTTTATCCACTTTCCCTTTATCCAACTGTACAATCTAATCTTGAATGTTGACATGGGGGGGAATTTTAACCTGAAGGGAGGCGAAAGAAAAAGGAAGGTGGAAAAGGGAGAGGAGAGTGAGATTTGAGGGGAAGGGAAGAGGATGGAGAGTGGAAGGACTGGAGGTGAGGAAGGGGAAAGTAAGGAATGGGGGATAGGAAAAAGGTGAAGGGAGGGAGGAGTTAAAATTATAAAAGAATAATGAGCTTTTTAACTAAATCCCCCAGAGGGCCAACAAATTACTGTTTAAGATTAAGTAATAAATTCCACTCAAAGCCAGTCAGGAGTTGCCTATTAACATATGCTAATCGCTTAATTGGAGTGATATTTCAACTAACTTCCAAATTTTTCGGCTGAGTTTCCTTGACACGTCCAAACAGCAGTGTTTCAGGAGGCTCAGGTTGTCGAGTCAGGTGGTGGTAGACATCTGCAGCCTGCTAGAAGTAGATCTGCTGCCTGCTGGACCTTGTGGTCATGCGCTACTAATAGCTGTCAAAGTCACCACGCCCTCAACTTTTTAGCCTCCAGATCATTCCAGGGCTCTGCCAGAGACATATCCAGGATCTTCCAGTCGGCAGTCCACAAATGCATAAGGCAGGTGACTGATGGGCTGTTAGCCAGGGCGGGCAATTATGTGAACTTCGCCTGCAATGACGTCACTCCATCAATGTGCAGCTGGTGTGCAACCACAAAAAGATATTTATGCAGGTGTGCGCAAGATTCCCGGGCAGCTGCCATGAAGCTTTTGTCCGGCGGCAGTCCACACTCCCTGACGTCTTCGGACCTGCAGGCAGACTTAAGGGGTGGTTGCTAGGAGGTAAGGGATACCCACTTCAAACTTGGCTAATGACACCTCTCAGAAACCCAACAAATGAAGCCCATCTGCACTACAATGAATGCCACATGACCATCAGATGTGTGATCGAACAAGCCATCGGCATGCTGAAGATGCATTTCAGATGTCTAGACAGATCTGGAGGCGCCCTTCAGTACGCAATGGCCAGGGTGTCCAGAATAGTTGAGGTGTGCTGCACTCTGCACAACTCTGTGCAGCAGCGAAGTTTGATCCTGGAGGAGGAACAAGGCGCAGAGCTCAGATCCTATTCAGACAATTCCGAGGAGGGGGAGGAGTAGGAAGACAAGGAGCGGGAAGGTGATAAGGGCAATGCACCACCAGATGCTCACACTGCTGCCCGGGATGCCCTTATTAATGCAAGGTTCACTTAGGTTGCATCAGTGCTCTATCAGAAGCACATGCAACGCCACGCTTCTCACCCACCCCCACCCAATGCCACTGACATTCCAAACAACCAACCACCCCTTGCATATTCCCTCATCGGACCCTGTCAATTCATGTCTTCCCATTCATCATCAAGCAAGTTAAAAGACAACTTGCTACCCAGCAACCAAGAATAGGAAAGATGGGAAAGTGGTGCAAAAGAATAACATTTATATGCTTGAACTAAACAACAGAAACTTCACAACATTACATTCTCTCATACACCCTTGTGCAACTACAAAGCTTTCCTCTTCCTTCCGCTCCTATGTGGTGCAATCCCTGTGGCTTCAGCAGAGGGAGAGGCAGGCTGCTCAGATCCCTGCTCTGACTACTGAGATGCTCTTACCCGACGACCTCTGGGCTTTGGAGCCCATGAGGGCCCCGCCAAAGACTGCTCCACCTGCACCTGTGCAGGGGCAGACTCGGCCATTGGGAGACGAGCCTGTATGTCGGGTACTGACTGGTTGGTGGGGGGGGGGGGGGGGCGGGCAACGGGTGAGAAGTGAAAGTGCTTTCGGTGTAGTCCCCGCTTCCATGTCCATTTTGCCATCATCCCTCTCATGACCCAGCTGCATTTCACTCCTACCACTGTGCTGGAACGCTTCTGTGCAGATCAGTGTGGCACTGTAAGGCCAAGGCTAAGGTATCTGTCATCCTATTTAAGGTGGCAGACATGTTGGCATTCAGAGCGTGCATGGCTGTGGTCAAGGCGTGCATGGACTCATTTGATTGCAGCGTTTGATGTTCCATGGAGCTGGCCACTCTATCCATGGAAGAACACATCATCTCAATGCCCTGCGACATGCTTGAGGCGGACTCCTTCATTCTCTCTGCAATCGTGTTCAGTGTGCTTGGAAGGCGTCAGTGCATCGCACATTCTCTGCTGCTGCTCAATGATTTTCCTTTTCATTGACTGCCCCCGGGTTACAGCATCTGTGTCCAGCTGAGCAGAGCTTGGAGAGGGCTGCGCCCTCCGACGCGGACTCTCCGCTGCTGTCCCTGTCACCACCATCTGCTCTTGCTCACTTGTGAAGATGAGTCACCAGGTGAAAACCCAACTATCTGCCTAACTAGTCCCACCGAAGTGAGAATATCTGAGCTGGTGCATGGTATGCATGAGTCCTATGATGGTGCACCCTCAAAAGAAATCAGCTCCTCTAAGGAATCGTCGTCCGCGACCTCCACCGACTCCTACTGCACATGTGAAAGCCCTATTGGAGATAAAAGAAATTAGTACTGGCAATGTAAGAATACTGCAACTTATCATTATGAAGATGAACATATTTCACTCGTTGTTGAAATCAAGTCAACATGACTGAGTGCTGTATGACATGTAGGTCGCTGATATTTAATTGCATCACCAGGTAGCTGGGAGGTCCCCATTTCTGACGGCCAGGGACGCCAAAACGCCACTGATCTCCAGTGCTGCCTCCTCTGCACTTGCGAGCTGGGAAATTTGTGAAGGACCACCTCTGGTTCTCTCCCTCCCCCTAATGTTCTGTACTCTTTTCTCCTGAAATGAGGGAAAGAAGAGACCTATGAGTGATTGTAATGGCATGTGTTCACCGAATTGATGCAATGCAGTTGGTGAGGGAAGAGACATGAAACACACAGTGGCAGTGGTGGATGGATAGATGGGGATGTGAGGAAGGGTGTGAGAAGTGATGTAATGGAGTAGGCTTGACAAAGCAGAGTGAGGGGGTGGGGTGATGCGCACAGCAGGATGTAAATGAATATGCAACTTTACTCACCTTTCCTGACCTGGTTAGGTCACTAAAGCGCTTCCTCTACTGAATCCATGAGCGTGGCACTATGCTCCTGCTGCTGACCTCCTGGGCCACCTCCAGCCACGCCTTCTAGGTGTCAGCAGCAGGATTCTTCCTCCTATTGCTGGGGAAGAGTATATTTCTCCGGCTCCTCACTGACCCCAGCAGCACATCAAGCGAGGCGTCATTGAAAGACTTGAAAAAGAAAGATGTGCATTTATATAGCACCTTTCATGACCTCAGGACGTCCCAAAGCACTTTACAGCCAATGAAGTACTTTTGAAGTGCAGTCACTGTTGTAATGTAGAACCGTGGCACAACCTTTGACCTCCTGGAATCCATTCTTACACTTCCTCTTTTCTTCTTGCCAACTCCCAACTCCTCCAAATTCCATCTTTAAATACTGGAGTTGAGATCGTGTTATGCGGGTCCTCATCACTGCCGCGCATTGGACGCCAAACCCGGAAGTAAAATGCTAATCAGCTGGCCGAGTTAAAAAGCCACTGACAGATGTGCTGAACTTTCTTCCGGATATCGGACCCCCCCACCCACCCGACCATGTCTCCGAGTTAATTTCGGGGCCATAGTTTCTGTCTAAACCACTAATCCTGGAAATGAATCTCACAACCTTGTAACTCTCTGTAAAGAGGTTTCTCTAAATTTCTTACATTTTGTCTTGCATCTATACCCCTTGTTCTTGATTCCTGAACTACTGGAAAGTCTGTCCCATCCTTTCATAATTTTATACACTTCTATCATATCGCTCCATAATCTGCGTTGTTCCGAAAAAAAAACACCAATCTTTCAAGTCTTTCTTCGTATTTTTATTTTCTCATACCAGACAGCATCCCAGACAAAATTTCTGTTGTACCTTCTCTAAAGCCTCAATATCCTTCCTATAGTTTGCAGTCCAATACTGTTCATAGTTCTCTAACCCAGGGGTTCTCAACCTTTTTGGTTATAAGGTCCCCCACTCATGTTATAAAAATTCCATGGACCGCCTGTAACACAACATATGTATTTTTTCCTGTATAAATTGTGGGGTGGGGGGGGGGGGGGGGGGGAGAAACAGTTTGTCCCACAGTCTGTGGGGGGAGGGGAAAGAGTTTGCCCCAGAGTATGTAGGGAGGGGGGAAGCAGTTTGTCCCAGTCTGTAGGGGGGTGGGGGAGGACAGTTTGTCCCACAGTCTGTAAGGGGGGAGGGGGGGGGAAGCACAGTTTGTCTCACAGTCTGTTGGGGGCGGGGGGGGGGGGGGGAACCAGTTTGTCCCACAGTCTGTGGAGGTGGGGGGAGGACAAATTGTCCCACAGTCTGTAGAGGCGGGGGAGGACAGTTTGTTCCACAATCTGTTGCCGGGGAAGTGGGGGGGGGGGGGGGGGGGGGGGAAGAGAGTGGAGGACAGTTTGTCCCACAGTCTGTGGGGAGGGAAGGGGAAGACAGTTTGTCCCACAGTCTGGGGGAGGGTGCGGACCTTATTCCCCACTCTCTTAAACTGTCTATATCTCTTTGCAGCCTCTTTGCATCCTCCTCACAACTTACTTTCCCACCTAGCTTTGTATCATCAGCAAACTTGGATACATTACACTCGGTCCCTTCATCTAAGTCATTAATATAGATTGTAAATAGCTGAGGCCCAAGCACTGATCCTTGCAGTACCTCACTAGTTACAGCCTGCCAACCTGAAAATGACCCTGTGTTCTGTCCGTTAACCAATCCTCAATCCATGCTAATATATTACCCAAATCCCATGAGCCCTAATTTTGTGTAATAACCTCTTGTGTGGCACCATATCGAATGCTTTTTGAAAATCCAAATACACTACATCCATTGGTTCCCCCTAATCAACCCTGCTAGTTACAACCTCAAAAAAACACGAATACATTTGTCAAACACTATTTCCCTTTCATAAAACCGTGTTGACTCTGCATAATCATATTGTGATTCTAGCATTTACCCTACTACTGATGTCAGGCTAACTGGTCTATAGTTCCCCGTTTTCTCTCTCCCTCCTTTCTTGAATAGCAGGGTTACATTTGCTACCTTCCAATCCGCGGTGACCGTTCTAGAATCTAGGGAATTCTGGAAGATCAAAACCAATGCATCCATTATCTGTAGCCACCTCTTTTAAAACCCTAGGATGTCAGGCATCAGGTCCAGGGTCACTGTCGGCTCTTAGTCCCATTAATTTCTCCAGTACTATTTCTTTAATAATACTAATTTCTTTAAGTTCCTCATTCTCACTAGGTCCATGGTTCCCCGCTATCTCCGGAATGTTTTTTATGTCTTCAGCCAGACAAAGTATTTGTTTAATGTTTCTGCCATGTCCTTATTCCCCATTATAATTTCTCCTGTCTCTGCCTGCAAGGGACCCACATTTACTTTAGCTAATCTCTTCCTTTTTACATACCTATAGAAGCTTTTACAATCTGTTTTTATGTCTCTTGCTAGTTTACTCTCATATTCCATCTTCTCTCTATCAATTTCTTGGTCATCCTTTGCTGAATTCTAAAGTCCTCCCAATCCTCAGACTTACTACTCTATTGGCAACATTGTAAGCCTCTTCCTTTAATATACTATCTTTAACTGCTCTTGTTAGCCACGGTTGGACCATTTTTCCTGTGGGGTTTTTATTCCTTAAGGGAATGTATATCACTGGAAACGGTAGCGTAGCGGTTATGTTACTGGACTAGTAATCCAGAGGCCTGGACTAATGATCCAGAGGCGTGAGTTCAAATCCCACCACGGCAGCTGGGGAATTTAAATTCAGTTAATTAAATAAATCTGGAATAAAAAGCTAGTCGGATTGTCGGTTCACTAATGTCCTTTAGGGAGGGAAATCTGCTATCCTTATGTGACTCCAGACCCACAGCAATGTGGTTGACTCTTAACTGTCCTCTGAAATGGCCTAGCAAGCCACTCAGTTGTAATAAACCGCTACGAAAAACAGTAAGAGTAAAACCGGATCACCCGGCATCGACCTAGGCACGGGCTTCGGACATAACAACGGTACAGGCAGCCCAGTCAACCCTGCAAAGTCCTCCTCACTAACATCTGGAGACTTGTGCCACAGACTAGTCAAGCAACAGCCTGACATAGTCATACTCTCAGAATCATAACTTTCAACCAATGTCCCACTGGCAGGACAGACCCACCACAGATGGCGGCACAGTGGCATAGTCGGGAGGGCGTGGCCCTGGGAGTCCTCAAAATTGACTCCGGATCCCATGAAGTCACATGGCTTCAGGTCAAGCATGGGCAAGGTAACGTCCTGCTGATTACCACCTACCGCCCTCCCTCAGCTGATGAATCCATGCTGAACACCATTTGGAAGAAGCACTGAGGGTAGCAAGGCACAGAATGTACTCTGGGTGGGGGACTTCAATATCCATCCCCATAAGTGACCAAGCTGGTCGAGTCCTGAAGTTATCTAACATAGCTGCCAGACTGGGCCTGCGACAGGTGGTGAGAAAACCAACACGAGGGAAAAACCTACTTGACCTGTCGCAGATGCATCTGTTCATGACAGCATTGGTAGCAGTGACCACCTTGTGGAGATGAAATCCCGTTTTCACACTCAGGACACCCTCCATCATGTTGTGTGGCACTACCACCGTGCTAAATGGGATAGATTCAGAACAGATCTAGCAGCTCAAAACTGGGCATCCATGAGGTGCTGTGGACCATCAGCAACAGCAGAATTGTATTCCACCACAATCTGTAACCTCACGGCCTGGCATATCCCTCACTCTACCATTCCCATCAAGCCAGGGGTCCTCCACCCACCCCCACTCACCCCTCACAGACTGGTCCAATGAGGAGTGTAGAAGAGCATGCCAGGAGCAGCGCCAGGCATACCTAAAAATGAGGTGCCAACCTGGTGAAGCTACAACACAGGACTACATACATGCTAAGCGATTCCACAATCAATAGATCAGATCAAAGCTCTGCAGTCCTGCCACATCCAGTCGTGTATGGTGGTGGACAAATAAACAACTAACGAGAGAAGGAGGCTCCATGAATATCCCCATCCTCAATGATGGCGGAGCCCAGCACACGAGTGCAAAAGACAAGGCTGACGTGTTTGCAACCATCTTCAGCCAGAAGTGCCAAGTGGATGATCCATATCGGCTTCCTCCTGAGGTCCCTACCATCACAGAAGCCAGTCTTCAGCCAATTCAATTCACTCCACGTGATGTCAAGAAATAGTTGAGCGCACTGGATACAGCAAAGGCTATGGGCTCCGACAACATCCCAGCTGTCGTGCTGAAGACTTGAACTCCACAACTAGCCGCGCCTCTGGCCAAGCTGTTCCAGTACAGCTACAACACTGACATCTACCCGACAATGTGGAAAGCTGCCCAGGTATGTCCTGTCCACAAAAAGCAGGACAAATCCAATGCGGCCAATTACCACCCCATCAGCCTACTCTCAATCATCAGCAAAGTGATGGCAGGTGTCGTTCACAGTGCTATCAAGTGGCACTTACTCACCAATAACTTGAGTGTGATGGAATACTCTCCACTTGCCTGGTGAGTGCAGTTCCAACAACACTCAAGGAGGTCGACAACATCCAGGACAAAGCAACCCACTTGATTGGCACCTCACCCACCACCTTAAACATTCACTCCCTCCACCACCGGCGCACCGTGGCTGCACTATGTACCATCTACAAGATGCACTGCAGCAATTCACCAAGGCTTCTTCGGCAGCACCTCCCAAACCCGTGACCTCTACCACCTCGAAGGACACGGACAGCAGGTGCATGGGAACACCATCACCTCAAAGTTCCCCTCCAAGTTACACACCATCCTGACTTGGAAATATATTGCCGTTCCTTCATCGTCGCTGGGTCAAAATCCTGGAACTCCCTCCCTAACAGCACTGTGGGAGTACCTTCACCACACAGACTGCAGTGGTTGAAGAAGGTGGCTCACCACCACCTTCTCATGGGCAATTAGGGATGGGTAATAAATGCTGGCCTTGCCAGCGACACCCACATCCCAGGAACAAAAAAAAAATTAGTTGAGAATTATGAATTGTTTCTTTAAATGTTTGCCATTGCTTATCTATTGTCATATCTTTAATGTAGTTTCCCAATCTACCTTAGCCAACTCGCCACTCCTACCTACGTAGCTTGCTTTGTTTAGATTTAAGAACCTAGTTTCGGGCTTAACTGAATCACTCTCAAACTCAATATAAAATTCTATCATATTATGATCAGTCATCCCAAGAAGTTATTAATTAACCCTGTCTCATTGTATAATTGCGAGAAGTCGCACAACACCAGGTTATAGTCCAACAGTTTTATTTGAAATCACAAGCTTTCGGAGCGCTGCTCCTTCGTCAGGTGACTTCACCTGATGAAGGAGCAGTGCTCCGAAAGCTTGAGATTTCAAATAAAACTGGTGTTGTGTGACTTCTCACATTTGTCCACCCCAGTCCAACACCGGCATCTCCACATCATTGTATAATACTAGATCTAAAATAGCCTGCTCCCCAGTTGGTTCCTCGACATACTGATCTAGAAAACTCTCTTGAATGCATTCCATGAACTCGTCCTCCACACTGTTACTGCAAATTTGGTTTGCCCAGTCTATATGAAAATTAAAGTCCCTCATGATTGTATTACCCTTGTTACATGCACCTCTAATTTCTTGATTTATACTGTGCCTGACACTACAACTACTGTTAGGGGGTCTATAAACTACTCCCACCAGTGTTTTCCGCCCCTTGTTGTTTCTTAGCTCCACCCAAAGTGATTCTACATCTTGATTTTCCGAGCTACGATCCTTTCTTTCTTCTGTCTTTATCCCATCAGGGCTACCCCTTACCCCCACCTCCTTTTCCATTTTGCCTTTCTCTTCTAAAAGTCAAGTATCCTGGAATATTTAGTTCCCAACCTTGGTCATTCTGCAAACATGTCTCCGTAATGAAAATGAGATCAAACCGACTTATTTCTATCTGTGCTGTTAATTCATCTATTTTGTTGCTTATGCTTCATGCAGATATAGTGCCTTTAGCTTTATTTTTTTTCTATTTTTCTCTGATGTCACCTTAGTCACTAATGCCTGCAAACCTGTACTCCCAAATTCCTCTGCTCTTCCACAGCACCAAGCCTACTTCTGTTCAGAGTATAATTACTTCTGCTCTTCTTAATAATCAAAATGTACCACCTCACACTTATTGACATTTAATTCCATCTGCCACTTTTAAGCCCATCTTATCAGTATCCCTTTGTAGCTTCCTTTGGTCTTCGAAGAATTAACTGTACTGCCTATTTGGGTATCATCTTCAAATTTCAACATCACTCCCTCTAGGCCTATATCCAAATCATTGATATACACAGTAAACAGAAGTAACCCCAGAACCGAACACAGTGGAACACCACTACCCACTTCCAAACACTCTCTAAAAAATAAAACAGCCCTTAACTCCTACTCTGTTTTCTCCCTTGTAAACAATTTTAATCCAGTTTGCTATCTACCCCTCAATCCAGACCCCTTAATCTTCTAGTAATCTGCTGCATTTCCCCCATCTACCATGTCTGCTACCTTCTCAAAGCAGTGTATGAGGTTGGACAAGCATGATCATCCCTTTTGAAATCTGTGCTAGCTACTTCTAACTATTTCTTCTTTATCCAGCGATATGGTAAATTCATCCTTAATTAGTGACTCATAATTTTCTGTTCCACAGATGTTAAACCAATTGACCTGTAATTACCTGGATTAGCTCTGCCTCTCTTTTTAAAAATGTGTACTACATTGGCCACTCTCCAGTCTTCTGGCACACATCCACACTCACTAGAGCCCCAAAATATAATTTCTAGGGCCGTGACAATTTCCTCCCTCATTTCCGGTAGGAAATTAGGATGGCACTTTGGCTTCCTTTAGCCTAACTAATGTGTCTACAATTTTTCTTTTACCCATCATATTTCCTTATCTTGCCCTCAACCACTTCAGGATTCACCTTCTCTCCGATATCCTTCTCTTTTGGTAAAGACCAATGCAAAATACTTATAAAATACCTCTGCCATGTTTTGATCATCATCTACAAATTGCCAATCCACTCCTCTTAGGAGTCCCACCTTTCTTCTAACAATTCTCCTTTTACTGATATACTTGTAAAATATTTTACTATTCCTTTTGATTTTTTTTGACATTTTCCTCATAATTCATCTTAGTTTTCCTTATTACCACAAATTCTCTTCTAGTTTTTTCATTACTATTCTTATAGTCCTTATAGGCCTTCTTCAATTTTAATTGGTTTCTAACCTCTATTTATTCATGGTGTTCTACAGCCCTGTGTGCCAATTTGTCCTTCCACCTCACCTCAGCTAGTTCTCTCATCTTTCTAAAATTTGCCTAATCCAATCTGGTGTTCTAGTTTTGTAATGACTGTTTTCTTTTCTAGTTGGATCTTAAACTTATCATATTGTGGTCAGTACTCCCAAGGTGCTCACCCACATTTAGCTCATCTACCAGATCTATTTAATTACTCCCCCTTCCCTCCCTTTCCTCTCTCGCCTTAACATACCCCTTTCCCATCCCAGTACTCGCATCATTGGTTGCAGCGGCACAGCTGCACCACTCCGCTGTGCTTTAGCAACCTTAGATTCTCTTTCTTTTCCCATTCGCCATCTATCTGGGCCTCTAAAATTCCTCTGCCTTCTTACTATGCTCTACCTCTCATCTAGAGTGGAACTTCTAAACTGGAATAGGGCTAACTTCAATGGGATGCGAAAGGATCTAGCCAGGGTAAAATGGAACCAAAGACGGACAGGAAAAACTGTAACAGAACAATGGGTGATCTTTAAGGAGGAGATGTTCTAAGTACAGGCTAGGTACATTCCAACAAGAGGGAAGGGTAAGGGAACCAAAGCACAGGCTCCTTGGATGACGAGGGAGATAGAGAAGATGATGAAACAAAAAAAGGTGTATGATGCATGTCAGGTGAATTCTTCAAGGGTGAACCAGACCAAAAACATTAAGTTGAGCGGGGATGTGAAGATGAAAATATGATTGGCAAAGAGAGAATGAGAGTAGAATGGCGGTTAACATAAAAGGGAACCCAAAAATCTTCTACCGGCATGTGAACAGTAAGCAGGTAGTAAGAGGCGGGGTGGGGCCTATTAGGGACAAAGGTGGTGATATATGCTTAGAGGCGCAGGGCACGGCTAGAATACTCAATGAGTACTTTGTATCGGTGTTTACTAAGGAGGTGGATGCTGACAAAATATCAGTAGAAGTGCAAATGGTAGAAGCAATGGAAGGGGTGAAAATTGATAGACAGGATGTACTAGAAAGGCTGGGTATGCTTAGAGTGGACAAGTCGCCTGGTCCAGATGGCTTGCATCCCAGGTTGCTAAGGGAACTGGGGGAGGAGATAGTGGAAGGGCTTGCCATAATTTTCCAATCTTCCCTAGATGCAGGGGAGGTGCCTGAGGATTGGAAAGTGGCGAATGTGACACCATTGTTCAAGAAAGGGTGTAAGGACAATCCTAGTAACTACAGGCCGGTCAGTTTAATATCAGTGGTGGGTAAAGTTTTAGAAACAATAATCAAGGAAAAGATTAACCGGCATTTGGAGAGGTTTAAGCTAATTAAGGAGAGCCAACACGGATTTGTAAAAGGCAGATTGTGTTTGACTAATCTAATTGAACTTTTTGATGAAGTAACAGGGAGGATTGATGAAGGGAATGCATTGGATGTTGTCTACATGGATTTTCGGAAGGCGTTTGACAAAGTACCACATAGAAGGTTGGTCAACAAAATTGAGGCTCATGGAATAGGTGGGTAAGTGGCAGCTTGGATAAGGAATTGGCTTAAGGACAGAAAACAGCGAGTTGTGGTAAATGGCTGTTTTTCAGACTGGAGGATGGTAGACAGTGGTGTTCCCCAAGGGTCAGTGCTGGGGCCACTGCTTTTTTTGATATATATAAATGACCTGGATATTGGAATACAGAGTAGAATTTCTCAATTTGCCGATGACACCAAACTTAGGGGTTTGGCAAACAGTGATGATGATACCAATCTACTGCAACAGGACACAGAAAGGCTAGCCAAATGGGCAGACAAGTGGCAGATGGAATTTAATACAGAGAAGTGTGAGGTGATGCATTTTGGCAGAAGGAACAAGGAAAGGCAATATACACTTAATGGCACAGTTTTAAAGCTTATACAGGGACGGAGGGACCTTGGAGTTAATGTGCAAAGGTCCCTGAAGGTGGCGGGACATATTGAGAGAGTGGTTAGCAAAGCATATGGGATCTTGGGCTTCATAAATAGAGGTATTGAGTACAAAAGTAGAGAAGTTATGCTGAACCTTTATAAAGCGCTGGTTAGGCCACAACTGGAGTATTGCATCCAGTTCTGGTCACCACACTTGAGGAAGGATGTGAAGGCACTTGAGAGGGTGCAGAGGAGATTTATCAGAATGGTTCCGGGGATGGGGGATCTTAGCGACAAGGACAGGTTGGAGAAGCTGGATTTGTTTTCATTAGAGCAAAGGAGGTTGCGGGGTAATTTGATAGAGGTGTTCAAGATTATGATGGGTTTGGATAGCCTAGACGGGGAAAGGCTGTTCCCACTAGTTGATGGTACAAGGACTAGGGGGACACAGATTTAAGGTTTTGGGCAAGAGATACAAGAGGTATGTAAGGGAAAAGGTTTTTACACAGCGAGTGGTGAGGACCTGGAACTCGCTGCCGACGGAAGTGGTGGAAGCGGAGACATGCAATGTTTTCAAGGGGAGACTGGATTGGCACTTGAGGGAAATAAACTTGCAGTGCTACTGGGATAGAGCGGGGGAATGGGACTGACTGGATTGCTCTACAGAGAGCCGGCACAGACTCAATGGGCCGAATGTCCTCCTTCTGTGCCATTATGACTCTATGACCTTACCCCTCTCTTTGGCCTCTTACCCTCTACCTTTCCCCTGTTCCCAGCTTGTAAGCCTGATCTTTTTCTTCTCTTTGACTACAATTTGTCATTTATAATCTGTAAACATTCACAGCCTAGGAGTCATTTACAAATACATTTTAAAATCATGGCATGTATTTGTCTTATAATATGTCTGCTGTATTATAGGAACCCATACCAACAGAAAAACAGAATATTTTTTAAATGGTCAGAAACTTTCAAATGTTGGTGTGCAGAGAGATTTGGGTGTCCTCGTGCAAGATACACAGAAACTAGCATGCAGGTACAGCAAGCAATAAGGAAGGCAAATAGCATGTTGGCCTTTATTGCAAGGGGGTTGGAATATAAGAGTAAGGAAGTCTTGCTACAATTGTACAGGGCCTTGGTGAGACCACACCTGGAGTACTGTGCAAAGTTTTGGTCTCCTTATCTAAGGAAGTGTAGCAGTCAGTGCAGACTCCATGGATTTTTAGATTATGAACATATACCCTTATTAAAAACTGGACAGGCTGTTCGGGAGGAAGCTGTGGAAAAACACTCAAGCTGAAGGTGGCTGACGTAACCAGGTTGCATTCGTATGGTAACGGACTGTCCTTGGGAACAATGGCCCGCCCGAGAGGCCCACTCCCAAGTCATGAATAACGAGGCTGGCGACTCATTGTTTCTGAAGAAGATGAGCTTGTTAAGTTAAATCGGCTGGGAGATCGAAATGAGATCTAAACCATCCAAACCTGGGGGGGAGGCCTGGAAACCATTTCCCTGAGGCCATGTGTCCATTAAAACCACAGACAGTGGTCTGTGTATTGGGGGGGCAGGGGGGGGGGGGTATATCAGAGAGCCGTTTTGGATAGCTCTCTCTCTCTCTCCTGCCCTCCCCACAACGGAACATCAAGAGGAGCTGAGCCTTGCTCTTCCAGGAACCAGGTAGCCGAGACGTACGGGAAGAAGCTGCAAGCAAGATCAAGGGCAATCTAGGTGAGCATTGCCAAGCCTGCACACCCACAAGATCACTTAGCTGTGTGAGGGGGTGCCTGTATGTTCCGACCAAACCAGAGGGGGTTTAGCATTGGAAGGGTCCTGTGATAGTTTAATTCACGGGAGGGTGTTTTTAGGCCGCGGTAAGTCAGCACGGCAGGGGCTTGTTGGACAAGTCAAGGTTGTACTGTTTTAAACTGTACTGTTGTGTTCACACCGCTCGTACTGTATGCGAGTGGAGTGGTTTTGTCAACCTTAATAAACACTGTACAGGTGAGCCCGAAAACGCTGTCCGTGTTCCAATTTGTCCTCAGTAATCCCCATCGTCCAGAACTTGTAGTAAGGGAGTTTTGCGTGCTCGCTACGAGCAGGGCGAAACCACTTACAATAATTGGCGATTGCGGCAGGGCCTATAGGAAATTAGCCACCGCAGAAACCGGTTACAGAATTGGCGACCGCGGCAGGACGATAGGTTGTGGATTAGATATGGACAGTTTGGAGGGCAAAAGATCCGAAATGGAGGACAGAATTTCCTCCTACGTGTTTACAAAGGTTAACGTATCCCAGCAATGGGTGCTGGAGATGTTGCGCTCTGAGAGTCCCCAGGATAGGGCCGCAGAGTGGACAGGGAGCAAGGAGCACAGGAAGTCCAAAGAGAAGGCGATTTGGCTCCTGTGCTTCCAAAAGCAAGTTCAACTGCTCCGGGAGCAGGTTGAAAAGCTCAAAAACGAGCTGAAGGAGTCTGAAGACAAGTCAGACGCAAGGGGGATAGTCAGGAGTAGACTAGTGGAGGAGTTGCGCGAGGAAAGACAGGAAAGACCCGCGCAGGAAGAGACCTCCCCTAATATGGGGGAATACCTGCAGTGCCAGGTTACGGAGGCTAGGTTAAATGAGCAGGCCTTACGGGAGGAGAACGCAAGATTAAGAACGAGAGCTGACAGTTTGGAGGGTCAGCTAAGGGACATTAAAATAGCTCATAAGGTAGCTAGAAGTAGGGGCTATGAAGACTCTGATCACGGTCCCTGCGAAGGATTAAAAAATTGACCCAAGCCTTGTCTGGGGCCAGAGGCATGGTCTGTTTAATGGCACCAGGGGAAACCCGGGTGGAGTGGGACGAGGAGGGTCAGGAAGCAGAGGATAAGGTTCAGGACAGGGAAGTCCCACCGGCGCCGAAAGCGCCACCGAGACCAATGTATCCTCTGCAGCAGCAAAAGTACGGTCCACCCACACCAAACGGTGACCAGGCCTCGCTGCAGAGCGATTACGTGGTCCCATTCACCACCCCGCAGTTGCAAGCCATGGTAGCAGAGTTGTCCAAACTAAAACAGGATGGGGACCCCTCAGTTCACTTTATGGAAGTCGAGCAGGTAGGGGGGATCAACGGGTGTAGCGAGGGCGAGACCCACAGGCTGATGCTGCTCTCCCTTGACGGGAAACTGTATCAGAGCCTGTCCGCAGCCACAAAAGCGGGTGAGGCACCACAGAGAGGTTGAAAGAGGAGATCCTGAGAGCCATGGGGCATACCCAGGGTAGTCCATTCTCACAAGTGGAACGGACTCTACAGTTGGCCGGCGAGGCACCAGCTGCATTTGCGGACAGGCTATGGCCGGTGTACGCAAAGGCAACTGGTGGGGGTCCCCAGAAATCACTGGCTCAGTACCCTGGTAGCAAACAGCCTGCCACGGATTAAAGCCAAGGCAGAAGCATGGTTTGACTCAGGACCTCGCGAACACGGAGGCAGGCGTGCTCTGGAAATTGGGCTTAGCTTTTAAGGCCGGTTCCAGGGAGGCGGTTAAACACAAGTGGGAGGGCAACCAAAAGGCAGACGAGCTGGCCAAACAGCGAGCCAGGGAAGGAGTATTCTGGGATCCGTACAAAGCAGGTCCGGTAGCAGCAATCCGGGACAAGGGAGGCACACAGGGGGTAGCTTTGGCCCCGGACTTAAAGCAGGTCCAAGCCCAGGATCCCGTCCTTAAGGCCGTCCTGATAAAGAGAGAGAATGGGGAGTCCATAGAAAGTCTGTTCGGGGCAGCGGACATTAGTATCAAAGAGGGGATGCTTTTCAAAGGGGATCGATGGGTAGTCCCAGCACAGCACCAAGAGGAGTTCCTCCAGTTGGCCCATGGGGGCCCGGGAGCGGGACACCCAGGGCCGGAAACTACCTGGCAAAGGGTAGAGGAGGGCAGGATGGTGGCCCCAGCTCAGGGAGGATGTCCGAGTTTTCTGTGCGCAGCCAATAACCCCGATCCACAGCGCAGGAAAGCCCCCATAGGACACACCAGGAGAGTAGAGGGGCCATGGCGGTCCCTGCATGTCGATTTCATCGGACCACTACCCACCACTAAAGCAGGCAACAAGTACTGTTTAGTCCTGGTGGACGTATTTTCCAAGTGGGTGGAAGCCTTCCCCTGCTGAGCAGCCACGGCACTAGCAACAGCTAGAATCCTGGTGAAGCAAGTGTTCTCCCGGTGGGGGCTGCCACAGGTCGTGGAGTCCAACCAAGGGAGCCATTTCACGGGACAGGTGATGCAGGCCACCTTAAAACTCTTGGGAATACAAGGGAAGTGGTATGTGGCTCACAACCCCCAGTCATCGGGGATTGTGGAGCGCATGAACGGACACTGAAAGAAAGACTGAGGAAGGAGATAAGCCCGTTCCCGCAGAGATGGGATGAGGTCTTGCCTCTAGACTTAATGGGTGTCCGGGCCAGCCCCTCCAGAAGCACAGGGTACTCCCCACACGAGCTTATGACCGGGAGGATTGTGCGCACCCCAACCCATGTGTTGGCACCGGTCCTCACCGAAGCACAGGTCAGGGAGGTAAACCGGGACAGGTTTGTCCAGAATCTGTATGAGACATTGAAACGGATTCACTGGCAGGCAGCCAGTAACCTGGGGAGCCAGCACCAGAAAAATCGGCTGCTGTTAGAACCCCAGAGAACCCACGAGTGGGAGGTGGGAGACCAGGTAATGGTCCGTAATTGCGTTCGAGTCACTGTACATGGGGCCTTATAATATCGTGGATAAAGCGAGCCCCATAGTATATGCGGTAAAACTCCCGAAATGCACGAAATGGTTTCATGTAAACCAGTGCAAGTTGTTTAACCCTGAGGAGGGGAAAACAAAGGCCAAAAGGCACAGTCATGAGCCTGGTGGACGCGGGTTTTCCTCCCATGGTGTGGAACGATGATGACCCGGAGGACGGGGCGGTAAGGAGGAGCAGTCGGGTCCCACGGCCTAGGGTGCCGTGGACGGCTCCCTACTCGCCGACCGCGAGCCGCAAGAGGCCCCGACAGGAGAGGTCTTAAATGGGGCGCTCGTTAATGCAGCAGAGAACACTGTAAATATTTTGTACATAACCAAAACCAGATCCGTGGAGGAAAACCCTCTCACAGAACAGAACTGTTTTGCTTTTGTTTTGGCAGGGAACCAAAGGAGATTGGAGGAACAAGGGGATATGGCCAACAAATTTATCGTACTTCTATTCCTAATGATGATCGGGACTGGCAGCATGGAAAGAGGAGACACCGAGGTGTCCTTCCTCTACGGCTGCACAGGAGGGAACGGGCCTACCGTGACACAGGGGGATAGGACAGGGGAGACGGACGGAATGGCCACTTACTTGAATGAGGGAAGGTGGCCAGGATTGAACTCGACTCGGTACTCCGGCAGCGAGGGTTTCACGTATGGAGAAGCTTCCATACCATTCCCCAAACTGCAGGTCACAGCCACACGGGTTAGGGTGACCGAGGGGAAACGCGTCTGTCTAAGATGTGAGGGACACATTCCCTTGGGACGGTGGTGGTGGTTAAGGAAGTTGGGACAGGCCAAAGGTAACAGATCCGCGGACTGGGAGAAACTGGGGGACGATACGTACCGACAGATTAAGGGGGCGAGGGGGGGAGTAGAAGTGTGCTGGAGCAAATGGTGGAAAGAGGAACAGGGAATTTACGCGTGTATGTGGGGGTCGGAACGGGTGTGTCGATCGCCTTCTTGCGGCGGTGGCAGGATTCCGGGGCCGGGATCGGATGGGATCAGAGTGGGGACTCCTGCGTGATCCCAGACCCTCCCAACACAGTAAATTCCACGGAACTGGTAGCACACGAGAGGAAGCCCCTGCCCACAGCCCCACCGGTACAGGAAACACAGATTAGTTGCCCCGTCACCACACCGGGACCGAGGAATGGGTTAGTGTTAGTCCCGACCGGCAAGATCTTGTACCAAGACGTTCACTACGAAGTCGCGTCGGTCATTCTAAATTTAACCCGGGTATAGCTGCCCCGGTGGTGTCCGGTAGAAACGGAAAAACTTTGAGGCCCTGTTGAAGGAAATGTTCTGACAATTTTATGAATTAAGTTACGGGGACGTGAATCGGGAAAGTCTGTACGATTTAACTGTAAACCATCGCGTTGGTTCGGGGAGATATAGACGGGGGGTATTTAATGATGCGGCTACAGCCTTCAGCACGGGCACGTCCATTATCAACAGTATGGACGATGCACAGTTGCAGATGCAGGTCAACACCTTAAGGGATCAGCTGCGAAAGATACTGGAGGAGGGTAACGAGCTAGAGGGGTCGGAGTTACGGGAAGATCAGGCTATGACTATACATTTAAAGGAAGTCATAGCCGAGCTGGAGGCACACGCTCAGACGATCAATAGTTTGATCAGGGAGGATCAGAATGCCTCGGCGCAGACAGCGAAAAACGATGCGTGTGCATTGTACGGTGCGTGGCTGCTGAACGAAGGGTGCAGTAATTTGGAGGACCTACAGCAAGGTCGCGTCCCTTTGTGGGTCAGCAACCGGCACCTCACTGCGCTCAGCCCGTACGAAAATTTAATGAGCCCGTGCCAACTCCGACTGGCCTCAGAGGCATACTCAGTCCCAGTTGACTGTGGCCAGTCCAACCACACTATAATGGGGATTGTACTCCGGATGCTGGTAATGGGTGGGTCACCGCGGGTATACCGAGTAGAGAATATTGGCGTCCTAAGGGACGGGGTGCACGTGCGACATCATGGGGCCCCACCGTTTGTTGTAAAGTGGGAGCATGCCATGACCGGCACTGACCTCAATGGATGCCAGAGCAGGGGCGCGCACGTGGTGTTGTGTCCCCAGCATTTGAATGCGTTTAATCGGCCAGTGTGCGGGTTTGAATCAGAGGGTGCGGAGCCCATTAATTGCACCATGGAGATGATGACCCAAAGCCACGTTCCACCCCAGGTAGCATATGCGGGCAGAGGGACGTACTGCGTCACGACAAGCGTGGACCAGTACCGGGTACACAACGACACTTGGTGCCCGGTCACCGATAAGACTTTCTGCTTCAAACCTCACACAGAAGTTCAGGTGGCTCAAGAGCGCATCATTCCCATTTCAGAGCCCACCACGGTACACCTCACGGTGAATGATACAATACAAGACCTGCAACAATACCTAACACGGTTCGGGTATGAAATTCCTCCTCTGCCCGAACACCTCACAAAATTAATAAAGGAAGTTGAACTCTCCCAAAAGCATTTCTATACCCTCGAGCAACGGAACAGGGAAACGGGGGATGAGATAAAAGAACTGGTTTCTCCGCCATGGTGGGACATTGGTCTGAATATCGAGATTCCCCCATGGATTCGTGTGCTTTCTCATGTGATTGTAGTAGTTCAATGTGTGTTAGTGTTTTACCTTCTCCGATTGTAATGCAGAAAGCGAAGTAAAACACTCCGAAACCGGTGGCAAGCTTTGATTAAAGAATAGCCCGGAGTTGACTGTCTGTTTGTATATATACACCTGTAACTGTGATGTGATTTGTTGTATAAGTGTGAGACACAGGACCCTGGGGTAAAATTTGATGTACGGTTTGGTTGGGATATACAGTGCGTCTCCCGCAGCGGAAGACGACAGAACTTTTGATGATATTTCTGTTTGGGAAAAGTTGAAATATCAAAGGGGGGCCTGTAGCAGTCGGCGCAGACTCCATGGATTTTTAGATTATGAACATATACCCTTATTAAAAACTGGACAGGCTGTTTGGGGGGGAAAGCTGTGGAAAAACACTCAAGCTGAAGGTGGCTGACGTAACCAGGTTGCATTCGTATGGTAACCGACTGTCCTTGGGAACAATGGCCCGAGAGGCCCACTCCCAAGTCATGAATAACGAGGCTGGCGACTCATTGTTTCTGAAGAAGATGAGCTCGTTAAGTTAAATCGGCTGGGAGATCGAAACGAGATCTAAACCATCCAAACCTGGGAGAAGGCCTGGAAACCATTTCCCTGAGGCCATGTGTCCATTAAAACCACGTCTGTGTATTGGGGGGGTATATCAGAGAGCCGTTTTGGATAGCTCTCTCTCTCTCTCTCCTGCCCTCCCCACAATAGAACACCAAGAGGAGCTGAGCCTTGCTCTTCCAACCAAGACAGACTTCGACTCAGACTGGGACTCGCATGCCGCAAGGCCGGTACGGAACCAGGTAGCCAAGACGTACGGGAGGAAGCTGCAAGCAAGATCAAGGGCAATCTAGGTGAGCATTGCCAAGCCTGCACACCCACAAGATCACTTAGCTGTGTGAGGGGGTGCCTGTATGTTCCTACCAAACCAGAGGGGGTTTAGCGTTGGAAGGGTCCTGTGATAGTTTAATTCACGGGAGGGTATTTTTAGGCCGTGGTAAGTCAGTATGGCAGGGGCTTGTTGGACAAGTCAAGGTTATACTGTTTTAAACTGTACTGTTGTGTTCACACCGATCATACTGTATGCGAGTGGAGTGGTTTTGTCAACCTTAATAAACACTGTACGGATGAGCCCAAAAACGCTGTCCGTGTTCCAATCTGTCCTCAGTAATCCCTATCGTCCAGAACTTGTAGTAAGGGGGTTTTGCGTGCTCGCTACGGACGGGGCGAAACCACTTACAATAATTGGCGATTGCGGCAGGGCCTATAGGAAATTGGCCACCGCAGAAACCGGTTACAGAAGGATATACTTGCCTTGGAGGCGGTTCAACGAAGGTTCACTAGATTGATTCCTGGGATGAGAGGGCTGTCCTATGATGAGAGATTGTGTAAAATGGGCCTATACTCTCTGGAGTTTAGAAGAATGAGAGGTGATCTCATTGAAACATACAAGATTCTAAAGGGGATTGACAGGGTAGATGCTGAGAGGTTGTTTCCCCTGGCTCGAGTGTCTAGAACTAGGGGGCATAGTCTCAGGATAAAGGGTAGACCATTTAAGACTGAGATGAGGAAGAATTTCTTCACTCAGAGGGTTGTGAATCTTTGGAATTCTCTGCCCCGGAGGGCTGTGAATGCTGAGTCTTTGAGTATATTCAAGGCTGAGATAGATAGATTTTTGGACTCTAGGGGAATCAAAGAATATGGAGATCGGGCGGGAAAGTAGAGTTGAGGTCGATGATCAGCCATGATCTTATTGAACGGCGGAGCAGGCTCAAGGGGCCGTATGGCCTACTCCTGCTCTTGCTTCTTATGTTCTTATACCACATTTTTAGTATATTGACTCAGAACAAGGCTCATTATACTAATTTGGTATTCCACTTTACAGACAATCTGTTACTGTAAGCTGTAGAATCCATTTCAGCTATATACTGTTCACCCTCAGGGAGATTTAAAACAAAAAATGACTTGGGGCTCTAACTCATATCACCAATTAGCAGGAGTGGTAGGCTCGGTGCTATATTACGCACTTTGCATTTGATTACAGATTTGCAAATTTGTATCTCTGAGATAAGCAAAATCATTTTAATATGTAAATCTAATAACATGGCTTACAACGTACTTCAGCACTTAAGGTGGCGTTTCTTTAAATTTATGTTGAGGAGCTGATTGCATCTCAACGTGCTATTGGTTACAAGAAGGACAGTTCCAGATTCTGGACTACAAGTCTATTTGAATTCTAGTGACCTCCATATTCAACAGCTCCAACTATTAGTAACGTACTTTACGAACAAGGACGGACAGGTAAAGACCCTCTGATCCATCGAGCCTGTACCACACAATTGCGATACCTCGTGTATCACAATATATTCTCCCCACCCGACCCAAAGCCATGTGATCTCCTGGCAGAGGCAAAAAAACAGGTAAAAATCCCAGGCCAATTTGGGGGAAAGAAATCTGGGAAATTCCTCTCCAACCCATCTAGGCAATCAAAACTAGTCCAGATCATCACTCTGGCCCTGAATTCCCTGTAGTACCTACCTTCTGTTAGAGGTGATCTCCGCCCCAGCCAGCAACTGGTCCAGCTCTCGCTTGAAGAAATTCAGCGAATCAGCATCCACCGCATGAGATGGCAGCCTGTTCCAGAGGTCCACTATTCTCTGGGAAAGGAACCACCTCCTGACATCTAACCTAGATCTGGCCTTATACAACTTAAATTTGTGACCCCTGGTCCTCCCTAACCTCTTTAATTTGAACAAACTGTCAAATGGAACACAATCTATTCCCTTCATTATCTTATAAACCTAAATCAGATCCCCTCTAAGTCTACGTTTCTCTAAAGCGTAGAGCCCCAACTCTTTTAGCCTATCTTGATAATTGAGATGCTTTAAGCTGGGAATTAGTCTAGTGACCCTCCTTTGCACCCTTTCCAAAGTCTCAATCCTACCCACCATGTGAGGAGACCAAAAGTGGACACAGTATTCCAAGTGAGGCCTAACCAAGGTCTTGTACAAGGACAAAATAGTATGCCTCGTCTTGTACTCAATTGTCCTATAAATACACTCTATAACACCGTATTCACTCTAGCTATCGCTTCATGGCATTGCTCATGTGCCTTTAGAGATGTATGCACTAGAATGCCCAAATCTCTTTCTATCTCCACCTTCTGTAATACTTTTCCCTGAAGGGTATATGAATGTTGAGCATTTGCCTTGCCCATATGCATAACCCTACACTTATCCAAGTTATACATCATTTGCCAGTCTTGAGCCCAATCTCTCAACACATTAAGACCCGCCTGAAGCAGACGAGCATTGTCTACAGTCCTAACATTCGCACAGATCTTAGTATCATCTGCAAATTTGCAGATTGTGCCACCAACACCCACATCCGGATCATTAATAAAAATAGTAAACAGCAACGGTCCCAACACCGATCCCTGCGGGACATCACTGGTGACCAGTCTCCAAACAGATCCAAATCCATCTGTAACTACTTTTTGCCTACGTTCTGCCAGTCAGTTCTCAATCCAGCTCAATATATTACCACTAATACCAGAGCCTTCGATCTTATACAGAATCCTCTAGTGCGGTACCTTATCAAAAGCTTTTTGAAAGTCTAAATAGACAATGTCAACTGGGCTTCCCTCATCCACCAATTTAGTATCTTCTTCAAAAGATACAATTAGATTTGTAGGACATGACCTCCTTTTTATGAAGCCCTGTTGGGTGTCCCCAATATGTCCCTCTCTGTCCAAGCATTCATATATTGTATCCCTAATGATTCTCTCAAGCATCTTACCTATTACTGATGTCAAACTAATGGGCCTATAGTTACCAGGGTCTGTCTTGTCACCTTTTTTAAAGATGGGGACTACATTACCCTCCTTCCAATCTACAGGAAGCATTGCAGAGTGCAGTGAGCTATTAAAAATACAGGCTAGGATGCACAGCACATGTCCCATCTCCCTGAGGACCCTCGGGTGGATATCATCCGGTCCGGCTGCTCTATCTATTTTCAAGTTCTTCATTCTTTCTAAAACAATATCATCTATGTTAATATTACTAGTTTTGTTAGTAATATTATTAAATTCTAATAGTCGAGCATCATCTTCAAGAGTGAAGACATATTGAAGTTTTTGAGAGAGTTCAGAAAACAACATCTGAGATGACTGCTCAACTTAGGGCTCTAAGTTACGAAAGGAGATATTTCAGGGGTTGTAACTCAATAGTAGAATAAATGCTTTATATCTATGAACTCAAGGTTCAATTCCTGGCATCCCACAGAATTTTTAACTCTATGCTTTATGTTCCTAATTGCCTTGATGGGGATTTTATTTTTTACAGAACATTCCCTTAGGTGATTAGATTAGTGGGACAGGTTCACATACCCTTTGGGATCTTCATCATCATTCAAATGATGTACATTCTCCACACACCATAGGAATAAAGCCTAACTTGATTGGTTCTGGGGAAAATGTGTGTTATGCATGTAAAAGGCTGCCATGATGTTGTAGATAGGCAGTACTGAACATGGTCTCCTATGCCCATGTCATACAAAGCCCCAAAAACCTGCATGATAGCACCAGTTCATTTTGATCTGAAGCTATGGAAACTAACTTCTAATTCCGCTCAACAACAAAAATAAATCCTGTAGAGCCTGATGAGGAGGACTGCAATGTGTAGGGGAAGTGTATCATTTGAAGCATGACCCTAAAAGGTAATTAATTTATCTTCCTTTTTCATTAAACAGCCTCCATACGTGGAAGCATACCAATGTAGTGCCATTCAGGAAGAGGAGACCCCTGTGGAGAAGCCATAACAAGCAGTTGTCAGGAATAATCTGTTAAGGCATGTCACGAGCTGCAGTTAAATCTGGTCAGTAATACGTAGCAAGTATCTGAAGATTCCTCCAAGTGGGAACCTTGCAAATTATGTCAATTGGAACCTGATAGAGACACCAAGGAAGCAACTGTGGAATGGGGCAGAATGGCCTTTAACCCGCAGAATGCACTCAAACATCCAATTAGCTTGGACATTGGTTTGCACGAGTCTTTGCTCCATAGGAAATTAATAACTTAAAACTTCTGAAATTGCTCTGTACGAGACATAATGGGCCAGAATTTGCTGTAGCAGGGCATCCAACAACATCTACACCCTTCAGCTCAAAAAGATTTTGCCCACACTGTTGCTGAAAGTGCAAGCTGATAACGGCGCAGCAAGGGCAACAGGGTATCTGGGACCTGAGTGAACAGGGAAACCAACAGGGTATCTCCTTAAACAATGAGATTTAAGGATTGGAAAATAAACACAGGAAGGACTGAGAAGGAAGCTGAATTAATGGGGGTGAATTCAATGTCAAATCAGGTACAGAAAGCAAAATAGAGGGAATGGAGATTGGATTAAGAGAGAGAGAAACAAAAGACAAAAAAAACAGAAAAGAACAGTAAGAAAAAAAAATCTAAAATTTGACATTTTTAACATCTCCCAGAACAATTCAAAACCTGAAGGAATGAGAATCCACACTTGTAATAGTTAATTTTCAGTGCAAGAGAGGTTGATTGGCACTCATTAACACTTACTATGTCATTAAAAGGGTACAGGCGCATGTAATGACCAGACTTAACTTTCTGTAGCGAGTTAAATGGGCAATTAATAGGAAAATACAGAAAGTTCCTAAAATAGACAGGGAGGTTAAAGGCGAGATGTTGTTTTTGCGAAGCTAACAGTGGAGCAACCCGGACAGCAACTTTTGGATATTCACATTTAACCACGCATCTGCTCCTCGCCTGAAGTTGCTATACCATTTACCCATAAATAACAGCGAGTGCCATTAGCCTTGCCGTTTGCTGGACTGTTAATCTGCATAGCAGAACTTATGTTCCAATTCTGCCTTGTGTGACAGTGGATAAAACCACTGCACCATGACCCAAATTAAACCAGAAATCAACTTTACATGAGAACCCTGGATGAATCCCAAGGACTGCTCAGTCAGAATGCAAATCCAAAGGGGTTTACAGCTCACTAACTCAAAGATGAAATGAGTGCTAACAGTATAGTTTTCCATGTAAGAAAATTAATTAAGGGGTTCAAATAGTTCACAGAATCATAGAAATCTATGGCACAGAAGGAGGCCATTCAGCCCATCGTGTCTGTGCCGGCCAAAAAAGCGCTATCCAGCCTAATCCCACTTTCCAGCTCTTGGTCTGTAGCTCTGTAGGTTACGGCACTTTAAGTGCATATCCAAATAGATTTTAAATGTGATGAGGGTTTGTGCATCTACCACCCTTTCAGGCAGTGAGTTCCAGACCCCCACCACCCTCTGGGTGAAAAAAGTTCTCTCTCAACTCTCCTCTAATCCTTCTACCAATTACTTTAAATCTATGCCCCCTGGTTATTGACCTCTCTGCTTATGGAAATAGGTCCTTCCTATCCACTCTATCTAGGCCCCTCATAATTTTATACACCTCAATTAAATTTCGACTCAGCCTCCTCTGTTCCAAAGAAAACAACCCCAGCCTATCCAATCTTTCCTCATAGCTAAAATTCTCCAGTCCTGGCAACATCCTCGTAAATCTCCTCTGTACCCTCTCTAGTGCAATCACATCTTTCCTGTAATGTGGTGACCAGAACTGTATGTAGTACTCTAGCTGTGACCCAACTACAGGAAACTCTTTATTAACCGGCACCCAAATATCCGGAAATCTCTCTTAACCGGCAAAATTCTTGAGTAGGTAACCGGGGTTTTCCTTCATCTCTCGTTTAAAATTAACTTTAAAAAAAAAAACCCCGAGGCTTTTGCCTTGTATCGGAGCGTGTAGATTGGGAGGGGAATGTGCAGCCCGGGTAGGCAGCGGACACGACAGATGGTCAGCTGGTGGTCCCCGGGGAGACGGAGCTCCGAATGCAGGTGCATGTCAATGTGTACGGGGCTCTCGTACGTTGGGAGATATAACTCTCCGTTATCCGGACTTTTTGATTAACCGGCACCACGCCGATCCCGTCGGTGCCGGTTAATAAAGAGTTTCCTGTAGTATTTTATACAGTTCAAGCATAACCTCCCTGCTCTTATATTCTATGCCTCGGCTAATAAAGGAAAGTATGCCTTCTTAACCACCTTATCTAGCTGTCCTGCTACCTTCAGGGATCTGTGGACATGCACTCCAAGGTTCCTCTGTTCCTCTACATTTCTCAGTATTCAACCATTAATTGTGTATTCCCTTGCCTTGTTAGCCCTCCCTAAATGCATTACCTCACACTTCTCCGGATTGAATTCCATTTGCCACTTTTCTGCCCACTTGACCAGTCTATTGATATCTTCCTGCAGTCTACAGTTTTCTTCCTCACTAGTTCACACCACAAACTCCGTTTCCTTTCCACTGATTCAATCTCTCTCTCCAGCAACTGTCTAAGGCTGACCAAGTCTGTTCGCAACCTTGGTGTCATATTTGATCACGAATTGAGCTTCCTACCTCATATCCATTCTAACACTAAGACCTCCCATTTCCACCTTCGTAATATCGCCCGTCTCTGCCCTTACCTCAACTTATCTGCTGTCGAAATCCTCATCCATGCCTTTATCACCTCTAGACTTGTCTATTCCAACGCACTCCTGGCCGGCCTCCCTAGTCCTATCCTTCATAAACTTGGTCATCCAAAACGCTACCGCCCATGCGCTAACTCACACCAAGTCCCGCTCACCTGTGCTTGCTGACCTCCATTGGCTCCCAGTTAAGCAACGCCTCGATTTTAAAATTTTCATCCTTGTTTTCAAATCCCTCCATGGCCTCACCCCTCCTTAACTCTGTAATCTCCTCCAGCCCTATAAACCCCATGACCTCTGCGTTCCACCTATTCTGGCCTTTTGAACATCCCGGATTTTAATTGCTCCACCATTGGCAGTTGTGCCTTCAGCTGCCTAGGTCCTAAGCTCCGAAATTCCCTCCCTAAATCTTTCCACCTCTCCACTTCTCTTTCCTCCTTTAAGACGCTCCTTTAAATCTACCTCTTCGACCAAGCTTTTGGTCATCTGCCCTAAATATCTGTATATGGCTCTGCGTCAGATTTTGTTTTTTTTTGATAACACTCCTGTGAAGTGCCTTGGGATGTTTTATTACGTTAAAGGCGCTCTATAAATACGAGCATTGTTGTTGTAGTAAGGTAGGAAAAGTGGCGGCCAATAGCAAGATCCCACAAACAGCAATGAAAAATAAATGACCAGATAATCTGTTTTAGTCATGTTGACTGAGGGATAAATATTGGCCAAGACACCGGGAGAACTCCCCTGCTCTTCTTCGAATAGTGCCGTGGGATCTGAAAGGGAGCACCTCCGACAGTGCAGCACTTCCTCAGTACTGCACTGACGTGCCAGCCTAGATTTTGTACTCAAGTTTTTGGAGTGGGACTTGAACCCACAACCTTCTGACTCAGAGGCAAAAATGCCACCACTGAGCCAGGGCTGATACCTAGTACTGTGCTTTGCTAAAGGGAATCAGAGCAACATATTATGGTATATATGTTCTTTATAGGCATATTAGTGAACTCAAGGAAAATGTGTCAAATTTTAGTGACATGTATTTTATGTGATGATCATACACGTCATGGATCATGAACATGCTACTGCTTTTGGCATGGTTTTTAAAGCCTTTGGCAGATATTGATTCGGATATGCTACTTCTGGAAGCACCTAGTTTGCATGATGCAGGCCATGTTGTATTGCATGGATCCGTCTCAAAGAGCATAAACATAAAGCAACAGCCAAGCTTGAGGCACACACTCTGTACTGAGTGTAAAGTTCCAATTTATGCCTCTGCCCCCATTGTAAACTAATCCTCTAGCTTGTTGTTGCCTTCTGTGCATGCTTTGTTTACTTTCTATAGCATTTTGGGAACACAAGGCTGGCTATTCGGTGTTTATATACAACCTAATTTTGCTTTGTTTTCCCTCATCATGCCTGTACACAATTCAAGGTTCTCTCCCATTACTTTTCATTCATCGTCAATGCAAAAATAAGCTTCCATAGGCAAATGTGCACTTCCTATGAACTGTGTGCAAGGGATCTGGAATAGCGGGCCTCCAGGTGAATGATGAACCCTTTTGTCTTCAGGATATATACTGGAAATGTACAGGATACTAACTATACTCTCCTGATCTTTCCAAATGGCAGGAAACACCACTGACAGAACATTAGCTCAGACTAAAACTGCTAGCCTATGTTTATTAAGAAATTAAACAAAAGGAAGAGCAATTTAACAGATTAGATAGACAGGACAGTGAAACCTGTAAATTAGGGACACCTAAGGGACTTGCATCAGGTGTTCTTTATTTGCAGGTGTCCTTATTTTCAAAATGGTCATTGTATGTACAATAAACCAGATGAGCCAAATAACCCGGGATTTGCTTTATCTCCTGCAGCGTTCCTTCGATATATATCTCTCACCTGGGATTGTGCCTAATTATGGAGCCATGCCAGTAGGATGTGATTTCAGTTCATTTTCTGTTTGTTGGGTTTCCCAGCTCATTGTCATCCTGAGGTCCTTTTCCATTGAGGGAGCAATGTTGTGATCCTGGGAACTGCTATGTTGTCAGCTTGCACAGGGCAAGGTGGCTGCTGTAGGAGTGTCTGGGAGATCCCAGCCAAATTGGGTGGATTAATGTCCAGCAGGCCCCTGTCTGGAACTCCCTTCCTCCGTGTGCTGCAACTTCTAATGTTTGAACTGCTGGAGCGTGGGTAGGGGGTTGTTAAAAGCTCATCACTACCTGACGTACTAGTTGAGTGAGATGTGATCCTCCAATCACAGATTAAATTTTTCCCGTTCTCTCCAGCCACTCGCGTGTTTTCGGTTGGATTTTGAATGCTCGACTCGCGCGTCAAGCCCGTTGTTCGCAGTCTGACCGGAGCTTTCCTCTTGAGTGACCGCTTTCACACTCTGCACCCGTGCTCCTCTGCTCTGCACTTAATACTGATTTAAATTAGAAATACCTGATAATATTTGACAGGAATGGAAAATAAATGGATTTCACCACATGAAGTCGGATGGTGCACTGCTCGACAGACTGAAGTTTGAAAAGATTGCCCAGTTAGGTTTGCCAACTCTGGTTGGAGGCATCCCTGGCGGTTTGATCACATGATTTTCTGATCACATGAATTCCAACCATGCAATGCATGATCATGTGACATCTGATCACATGACTATTACAAATGTTATTGCATTTACCTTATAATGGTTGGGTCTCCTGTAGATGACTATTTTTGCTCATGGTTTCGTGCCAGCAGCTGTTGTGCGAGAAGTTCCAAGAACCAGGAGGCCACCAGTGAGGGGAATCAGAGAAATTACAGCACAGGTAGACGCCTACAGCCCCTTGTGCTGGGGCTCTGTCCTGTAACCCCCAGATCCTCCTATTATATTCCTCCTTTTATTTATCCCCTTCCCTTTCATATTAAATATTAGTCTCTACCTCAATAGCCACATGTGGTGAAGGGTCCCATGGTCTAATAGCCCTCAGTTTAAGAACCTTCCTCCTCCCTTCCCCATTGGTTCTTCCTACAGTACTGGCTGCTCTTCTCTCAGTGCTGCTTCCACTACATCATGGGCCGAAAATTGATCCCGGGACGCGAGAGTACGCACTCCGTACTCTCGCGTATTCCCACTCCAATTGCCGGTTTTCTGCATGCCCTGCGCATGCGCTGAAAACCGGCAATTGCTCTTCCGAAAAGGGGGCGTGGCTTGAGTGCATCGCGTGCGCGCTACAGGCTGCGCGCACGCTGTGCACTTCATGCTTTGGACGCGCAGGTAAGTAGGGAAGATTTTGGAAATGTAAAAAGGAGGAGTAAGACCCGCTTTTAAGAAGGTAAGTAGTGAATTAAGTATTTTTTTGAATTTTTTTTTTACAGGTATATCTTTTTTAGAGACTTTAAAGACAGGTAAGTTTATTTTTATAACTTTTTAAAAGATTTAAAATTTTTTCAAAAATTTAATTTTTTATTTAAAATGGTTAATTTAATTAACTATACTTATTTTATTAATGTGATGGTTTTTTTTTTAAATTTAATTGAGGTTTAGCTGTTATTTTGGGGGGGTGTAAGATTCATAAGTCTCACAGCTATGCTGTGAGACTTATGAATGGAAGATGGTGTGCTGCCATTGGCTCTAACTGAGTCACGTGATCCCACAGCTCGCACGAATTAACTACGCCGCTGGGATACGCAAGCCCAGCACAGCTGATGTATGGAACATCAATTTCGTGCGAGCTGGATCAGAAAAAGCATAAGCGAGGTGAGACATCGCGGGGAAGGCTTACCCACGCGGGAACAGAGCGAGATCAATTTCTGGGCCATTGTTACTGCTTCTTCTGGCTCTGCAGAGAATGATGATGCCCATCCCCCCCCCCCCCCCCCCCCCCACTCGCTTGAGCCCCAATCTCCCAACTCCTAGTCTCCCTCTCTTCCCTTTCTCCTTCTCTCCCCGAGACCCCCTCCAAATGCTGAGACCCCCCCAGACTTCAGACTCCGAATGCCGAGACACCGCTCCGAATGCCGAGACGCCCCGCCCCGAATGCCGAGACCCCGCTCCGAATGCCGAGACCCCGCTCCGAATGCAGAGTCCCCGCTCCGAATGCAGAGTCCCCCCCTCCGAATGCCAAGACACCCCGCACGAAGCAGTATTGTACTAATACATTATTGAAAAATAAGGATAAATATTAACTTCCAACTTGATAAAGATTGACACAGATAATCAAATGCTCTAAAGTACACAGAGTCATGCACAGATGGGACTCTGGATGAATCATCTGTGGAACACAACTAGTCAGATACAAGTGTTAGTTATAATTTTGAATTAATATTCTGAGATTTTCCTCGATTACTCTTGGGTGTCAGGGATAATTTCAAAGAATTATCTTCTGGGAGATTTACCGTGAAGATTTTTTGTAAATTTAGAATTCAAGGAGAAGGGATAAGGCCCATAATTGAGGATACCACCAAGGTTGAAAACAGTAAAAGAGATTAGATAAATCAGGAAGTAATGATTAAGGAATGTCAAGCTTGGGCTTCGAAAACCTGAAGATTATAGGAGGAAGTAAAAAATGAGGGAGGTAAGGAGTTCCATACTTTTGAGATCTTTGGGAAAGAATGATTACAGTAGGAGATTGAACAATGTGACTCAATTTCAACACAGTGGGGAGGTGGGAAGAGAAAGAGTATGTAGAACAGCATATTTGGAGTTAGAAAGAACAAAAGAGTCAAGTTCAGAGGAGCACTGACCATAGTAGTAAAATAGAGAAAAACAAAAAAGGCTCTGATGGAGAAAGGTTGGAGGCTAGAGATAAGAGAGAGACTGCCTATGAGATGATGAGCTTCTTCTTGAATCCTGACTAGGCGTGCTTGAAGAGCCACCCCATTTATGGGAGCAGTATTCAGATTTTGGATGAACTGGGGCTTCATAGTGGGTTAAGAGTTAGTTTTAATCTGTCAATTTGCCTCTCCGAGAAGATTACATGATTCCTAGGGTACGGAGTGTCTGAATTGTGATGTAAAGGCATCACAATGGTATGGTACAGGCTGGATGGACCAGCTGGTCCTTTCCTGGCCAACATTTTCATAAGTTTGCATGTAGTAAGGGAACACAAAAGTAAATCTAGAACAATACTTTAATGGCCCGAAATTTGCAGTTGTAATGACGGTGAAACTGTCAGCGTCGGTGTCTTTGCAACTGTGAATCTGACAGCAACTTCTGGCATCCGCACAGTTAAACGTGGTAATCCAGAAGTTGCTGTTAGTCATTCCCTGCTCCTCCACAGGGCGTGCTGTTGAACTCCCCGCAGCTGGCAATCAATTAAAATCACCCAAAAAACTTTGGCACATTGTTGGAAAGCCTGGGAAGACTAAGAGAGGGCAACAATGTGTGTGAACACAATGAGCTAAGGCAGGAAAAGCCAGTGCGGAGGAAAACAAATGCTGGATCAGAGCAAAAACCCAGGAATAAAATGTTATAAATATAGTAGGATCAAGAAGAAAAAAGGTAGAGAAAAAGAGTGAGATTGTAGAATCTCTCTCCCAAGGATGCTGAAGAGGCTGAGGGCAGGCCTTATAGCAAGGAGTCAGGAATAGACGGTCAATCATGAACCTAAGCCAGAGAACCACAAGTAGAGAATTTTAAGTTCAAGAAAGAAGAGAGCCCTGAGAGCAGCCTAGTAGCACAAAATAATGCTGGCAGCAAGATGAGGATACCAGCCAGAAAAACCTTGCCAGAATGTAACCAAATTTGAAGATGAAGTCAAGCATAGTCATTGTATCATCTGACATTGACAGTTTGCTACTTTAGACCTGCAAGTAATAAAGGAGACTAGTCCAGGTGTGGAACTAAAGTCAGTTCCAACTATGAAAGTGAAGTGTAATGGTGTACGTGATATGTTATGAAAGTTCCCAGTACTAAGTATACTGGGAACTCGACCCGCTACTACGATATGCAGCAATGTGATTCAGATTTGCTTGCGGACTTCTAAGGCTATTGTTAGCAAAATTACTTTGTGTGGTTCTTGACAAAGTTTTTAGGAACATTAATAACTACAGGGAAGGTAGGTGGCTAAGTAGGTAATAAAAGTGATCCAACTGGTTACAATATTGCTGCTTATTCTGATGAACAGTGCTGGAGCCATGAGCGAATACAGCTTTATTTGAAATAGTGGCATGGATAGCTGAATCACATGAATGCAACTTGTAGTAAGAGACATTTGGAGCAGCATAATTAAATGGGTTTTCCCATAATAATTTCATTTTAATCCCAAATGTACATTAAAGATCCTTTCTGAAGCAAAATCATACTAAGCATTCACATCATTTACAGATTCCTTTTTATTATTTCGATGAATCCCATATTGTTAACATTTTAATACTTGAAGGGAACAATTTTCAGGGCTATGGGGAAAGAGCAGGGGAGTTGGCACAGGCACACTGGGCCGAATGGCTGTCTTCTGTGCTGACATCATCCGAAAACATGCCAGGTTCCACATATGCTCAGACGACACCCAGCTCTACCTCACCACCACCTCTCGCGACCCCTCCACTGTCTCTAAATTGACAGACTGCTTGTCCGACATCCAAAAATATTGGAAAGACCAAAGCCATTGTCTTGGGTCCCTGCCACAAACTCCGTTCCTTAGCCACCAACTCTATCCCTCGTCCTGGCAACTGTCTGAAGCTGAAACAGACTGTTCGCAACCTTGGTGTCGTACTTGACCCTGAGATGAGCTTCCAACCACATATCTGCGCCATCACTAACATCGTCTATTTCCACCTCCGTAACAGCTCCTGCATAGCGCCTTTAACATAGTAAAACATCCCAAGGCACTTCACAGGAGCATTATCAAACGAAATTTGACACCAAGCCACATAAGGAGATATTAGGGCTCATCTGCTGCTGAAACCCTCATCCATGCCTTTGTTACCTTTAGACTATTTCAACACACTCCTGGCAGGCCTCCCATCTTCCACGCTCAAAAACTTAAGTTCATCCAAAACTCTGCTGCCCGTATCCTAACGCGCATCAAGTTCCATTCACCCATCACTCCTGCACTCGTTGACCTATATTGGCTCCCAGTTAAGCAATGCCTCAATTTTAAAATTCTATACTTGTTTTCAAATCCCTCCATGGCCTCGCACCTCCCTATCAATGTAACCTCTTCCAGCCCCGAAACCCTCCTAGATATCTGCGCTCCTCTAATTCTGGCCTCTTGTACATCCCTGATTTTAACAGCTCCACCACTGGCGGCCGTGCTTTCAGCTGCCGAGGCCCGAAGCGCTGGAATTCCCGCACTAAACCTCTCTGCCTCTCTACACTCCTTTAAGAATCTCCTTAAAGCCTACCTCACTGACTTAAGCTTTTGGTCATCTGTCCTAATATCTCCTTATGTAGCCCAGTGTCAAATTTTGTTTGATAACGTTCCTGTGAAGTGCCTTGAGATGTTTTACTATGTTAAAGGCACTATATAAATGCAAGTTGTTGTTGTTGAACAAAGAGAAGTTATAGTTAGATCAAAATGTGGAGCTGTCACATGCTAATGATAGAAAAAGATAGAAAAGGTGATGATTCAATAAAGAACTCGGTTTTCCACCTATGCAACAAGAGCTTCTCGCTGCAACCTACTCGGTCCCCAAGCTGTGGTTATAGCTGATCTGTAAGTAGTGTGTTTAAATAAATGTATGTTTCTCTATAAGCATGTTTGTTTGGTGTCTTGAATTAAGACAAAGAACCGAGCTGATTTAGTTATCGATATGGACCTTCATGTCTGGCAGCATCTAGAGATTTCAGTATAGGTTAGGCAACAACAATCACATAAATTGATTAAAATATCTTTTTGTAAATCTATCAGCCATGAAAAGTGTTCCAAAATTAATCTACCAAAGGGAAGAAATAAAAACTATTGGGAGAGATAGTTGGAAAATTAGCTCTGCCAATGGTTCAGTAGGTAAATGCATTGAACAAGCGATGTTCCAGTTAATTCTTTTGGGGCGCGCAGCCCCTTTATGGGGCTGCGCGGCCCATTCAAAACACTGCGCATGCATGGTTTTTCCCACTGAAAAGCCAGCAAGCCGGCTGCACGGGAGGTCCAGAGAACTGCACGGCTTAAAGGGCAAATTGGCACCAAGGTATGCAAACCAGTAAAGTCCCAGGTTTGATCCCAGATTGCTTCTGAGTTAGCTGATTTCCACAAGAGGCAGCACTAGCCTGCTTACAAATTGACTGCAGAAGGGGAGAGAAAGCAAGAACCAAAAATCATCCAGAATTTTAAGAAGTGCCGTCTTTCGGATAAGATGTTAAACCAAGATCCCATCTTCCCCTCAGGTGGATGTAAAAGATCCCATGGCACTATTTCGAAAAGGAGCAGGGGAGCTATCCCTGGTGTCCGGGCCAATATTTAGCCATCAACCAGCATCACATCACTATCTCATTGCTATTGAAATCATCATTATATAGAATCGATAACCTTTGATTTAGTCACTTTACACTCATTTTCACTTTTTCGATTTGGCAAATTGAAAGCAGCAGTAGTAAGAATCCACACTGTTCTTTCCAATCCAAGAACATAAAACCAACACCTCATCAAATGTACTGAACATATTTTGTATAAAACCTTTCTTCAAATAAACAGTGGGGATTGAAATATCAAATGTAGCACCAGTTGCAAGCAATCTGCAGAAACTATGGCTTTGGCCTGTTTCAATGAAAATGACTGAAATTGATTTTATGTTTCTGTAACGTCAGTTTAACAACTATCTTGTCCGAAAATGATAAGATACTCTACTCCTGTGACTGCAGCATGCTGGAGAAATTATGTGAATAACTGATCTTGATGCACATAACACTAAATCAATATGCCCAAATAATGCCAGACTCACGGGCCTCGATGTTAACCCCCCCACAACGGCGGTAGAGGGTCGCATTACAATGTGAAATCCCCGTAACCCAATCATAACACGCGGTGCACATGCCCGTCACCATTTTTACGGTGGCAGATATTGGGGTATCCGACTGTGCCGCCGTGGAGCGGCAGAACGCTTATTAACATATTTAAATAGTAGGTCTCCTACTGTTCAATTGGGAGCCTAATTTGAAATTAACTGTTGCTGTACAGGTTTACCAGGTTCGGAAAACTTGGCAATGAAACGGAGGCGAGATAAGTGGCTCTTTTAGCACTCCTTGTGGGGCATTAGGAGTGGTAGTGCTCCCCCCAGGCTCCTCAAGGAAGCCTTCGGCCTTCTCCAGCTCAGATCTCCAGCCTCAACTCCCAGCCTTCCCATCCTCCTTCCCCCCCACCCAGCCTTCCCAATCACGGGCCTTCTCCCCACACTCAGCCTTCCCGATCACAGGCCTCCACCCCCCCAGCCTTCCCAATCGCAGGCCTCCTCCGCCCACCCAGCCTTCCCGATCGCAGGCCTCCTCCCCCCAACCAACCTTCCCGATCAAGGGCCTCCTCCTCCCCCCACCCAACCTTCCCGATCGCAGGCCTCCTCCTCCCCCCACCCAACCTTCCCGATCGCAGGTCTCCTCCCCCCACCCAACCTTCCCGATCAAGGGCCTCCTCCTCCCCCCATCCAACCTTCCCGATCAAGGGCCTCCTTCGCCTACCCAACCTTTCCAATCGCAGGCCTCCTCCGCCCACCCAGCCTTTCCAATCATGGGCCTCCTCCCCCCCACCCAGCCTTTCCGATCGCAGGCCTCCTCCCCCCACCCAACCTTCCCGATCGCAGGCCTCCTGCCTCCACCCAACCTTCCCGATCGCAGGCCTCCTCCCCCCACCCAACCTTCCCAATCGCAGGCCTCCTCCCCCCACCCAACCTTCCCGATCGCAGGCCTCCTCCCCCACCCAACCTTCCCGATCGCAGGCCTCCTCCCCCCACCCAGCCTTCCTGATCATGGGCCTCCTCCCCCCACCCAACCTTCCCGATCGCAGGACTCCTCCCCCCACCCAACCTTCCTGATCGCAGGCCTCCTCCCCCCACCCAGCCTTCCTGATCATGGGCCTCCTCCCCCCACCCAACCTTCCTGATCATGGGCCTCCTCCCCCCACCCAACCTTCCTGATCATGGGCCTCCTCCCCCCACCCAACCTTCCCGATCGCAGGCCTCCTCCCCCACCCAGCCTTCCTGATCATGGGCCTCCTTCCCCCCCCCCCCCACCCCCACCCAACCTTCCCGATCGCAGGCCTCCTCCCCCCACCCAGCCTTCCTGATCATGGGCCTCCTCCCCCCCCCCCACCCAACCTTCCCGATCGCAGGCCTCCTCCCCCCACCCAACCTTCCCGATCGCAGGCCTCCTCCCCCCACCCAGCCTTTCCGATCGCAGGCCTCCTCCCCCCACCCAACCTTCCCGATCGCAGGCCTCCTCCCCCCACCCAACCTTCCCGATCGCAGGCCTCCTGCCTCCACCCAACCTTCCCGATCATGGGCCTCCTCCCCCACCCAACCTTCCCGATCGCAGGCCTCCTCCCCCACCCAACCTTCCCGATCGCAGGCCTCCTCCCCCCACCCAACCTTCCTGATCATGGGCCTCCTCCCCCCACCCAACCTTCCCGATCGCAGGCCTCCTCCCCCCACCCAACCTTCCTAATCATGGGCCTCCTCCCCCCACCCAACCTTCCCGATCGCAGGCCTCCCCCCCCCACCCAACCTTCCCGATCGCAGGCCTCCTCCCCCCACCCAGCCTTCCTGATCATGGGCCTCCTCCCCCCACCCAACCTTCCCGATCGCAGACCTCCTCCCCCGACCCAACCTTCCTGATCATGGGCCTCCTCCCCCCACCCAACCTTCCCGATCGCAGGCCTCCTCCCCCCACCCAACCTTCCCGATCGCAGGCCTCCTCCCCCCACCCAACCTTCCCAATCGCAGGCCTCCTCCCCCCACCCAACCTTCCCGATCGCAGGCCTCCTCCCCCCACCCAACCTTCCCGATCAAGGGCCTCCTCCCCCCACCCAACCTTCCTGATCACGGGCCTCCTCCCCGCAACCTTCCCGATCACGGGCCTCCTCCCCACACTCAGCCTTCCATCATTAATCAGACTCAACAACTTTCCCCTTTGTTACCACTTGTTTCACTTTCAAAACTATTTACTATTTCCCCAAGTCCAGTGATGGTTTTGTAGACAAATTGATAGAGAGGCTATTGAAGTAAAGCTCTAAATAATTTGCGAGGATAAAATGGTTCCATAAATTATTCAGAATTCTGAGGAGTTAATTTAAACAGTAAAATTAAATATTCATTTAATATTTCAACAATCAAAACTATTTGTCATTTTTACTTTCATAACAAGACTAGTCAATTTTGTGGCATTGCACACAGGGTGGGGGTGGTATTATGACTTTCTACGATGGTGTAAAACAGGTGATGGCAAATCGGCAATGACAAAGTCAGTGAAAATAAAAATCGGGAGAGAGGTAAAAAGGGTTGCCGATTCACTATCACTCATTTTATACTATTGCACAAAGTCAAAATTACTCCCGGGAGTTAAGACCAAACGTAGTCTTCATATAAAACCGGGTTAGAGGGTGGGAGAAAACTTGACCAGGGCACTCAGATGAAATTCAGTCACTATTTTGAAGTCATACATTCTGTCCATAACTTTTTTTCTCATTATAAATGCCTATGTCCATATTTATAATGTAAACAGCCCATGTAAACCTGTCACGCTATAATTACACCCTCCTACCAGAGAGAAAGACAATTATCTCAGATGCAGTAATGTATTGCCTGCCTGACAATAACGCTGGGGTATTAGTTGTTCCCCAGTCCCCATATGTTGGGGCCTATGATAGAATAAATGGAAAATTACTGATGGATTTAAAACTGGCATAGCAATAGAAAGTAGAAAGTGATAGAGTAAAGCTGTAGCTGTGGGCTGTGATTAGTATAGCTCCACAGGAATCTATTTTTGGTTCTATGCTGTCCTCGTTGTTCATAAATTAGATGGATACATAAGAACACAAGAATAAGGAGCAGGAGTAGGCCATTCGGCCCATTGAGCCTATTCAATAAGATCATGGCTGATCTTCGACCTCAACTCCACTTTCCTGCCCTATCCCCATATCCTTTGATTCATCTAGAGTCCAAAAATCTATCCATCTCAGCCTTGAATATACTCAATGACTGAGCATCCACAGCCCTTTTGGGCAGAGAATTCCAAAGATTCACAACCCTCTGAATGAAGAAATTCCTCCTCATTTCAGTCTTAAAAGGCCGACCCCTTATCCTGAGACTATGCCCCCTAATTCGAGCCTCTCCGGCCAGGGGAAACAACCTCTCAGCATTTATCCTGTCAATCCCCCTCAGAATCTTAAATGTTTCAATGAGATCACCTCTCATTCTTCTAAACTCAAGTATAGGCCCAATCTACTCAATCTCTCCTCATACGACAACCCCCTCATCCCAGGAATCAATCTAGCGAACCTTCGTTGCACCGCCTCTAAGGCAAGCATATCCTTCATAGAATCATAGAATGGTTACAGCAAGGAAGGCGGCCATTCGGCCCATCGAGCCTGTGCCGACTCTCAGCTAGTCCCACTCCCCTGCCCTTTCCCTGTAGCCCTGCAATTTTCTTTCCTTCAGATACTTATCCAACTCCCTTTTGAAAGATAAGATTGAGTCTGCCTCCACCACCCTTTCAGGCAGTGCATTGCTTAACCACTCACTGCGTAAAAAAGTTTTTTCTTATGTCGCCTTTGGTTCTTTTGCCAATCATCTTAAATCTGTGTCCTCTGGTTCTTGACCCTTCTGCCAATGGGAACAGTTTCTCTCTCTCTACTCTGGCCAGACCCCTCATGATTTTGAACACCTTTATCAAATCTCCTCTCAATCTTCTCTACTCCAAGAAGAACAACCCCAGCTTCTCCAGTCTATCAACGTAACTGAAGACCGTCATTCCTGGAATCATTCTCGTATATCTTTTCTGCACCCTCTCTAAGGCCTTCACATCCTTCCTAAAGTGTGGTGCCCAGAATTGGACACAGTACTCCAGTTGGGGCCGAACCAGTGTTTCCACACTTTTGTACTCTATATCTCTATTTATGAAGCCCAAGATCCTGTAAGCCTTTTTAACTGCTTTCTCAACTTGCCCTGCCACGTTCAACAATTTGTGCACATATACCCCCAGGTCTCTCTGTTCATGCACCCCCTTTAGGATTGTGCCATTTAGTTTATATATCCTCTCCTCATTCTTTCTACCAAAATGTATCACTTCACACATTACTGCGTTAAATTTCATCTGCCACGTGTCCGCCCATTTCACCAGCCTGTTTATGTCTTCCTGAAGTCGATCACTCTCCTCCTCACTGTTCACTATACTTCCAAGTTTTGTGTCATCTGCAAATTTTGAAATTGTGCCCTGTACACCCACGTCCAAGTCATTAATATATATCAAGAAAAGCAGTGGTCCGAGAACTGACCTCTGGGGAACACCACTGTATACCTTCCTCCAATCCGAAAAACAACCGTTCACCACTACTCTCTGTTTTCTGTCGCTTAGCCAGTTCCGTATCCATGCTGCCACTGTCCCTTTTATTCCATGGGCTTCAACTTTGCTGGCAAGCCTATTATGTGGCACTTTATCAAACGCCTTTTGGAAGTCCATGTACACTACGTTAACCACATTGCCCTCATCAAAAAACTCGATCAAGTTAGTTAAACACGATTTGTCTTTAACAAATCCGTGCTGGCTTTCCTTAATTAATCCACACTTGTCCAAGTAATTGTTAATTTTGTCCCCGATTATCATTTCTAAAAGCTTCCCCACTACCGAGGTTAAACTGACTGGCCTGTAGTTGCTGGGTTTATCCTTACACCCTTTTTGAACAAGGGTGTAACATTTGCAATTCTCCAGTCCTCTGGCACCACTCCTGTATCTAAGGAGGATTGGAAGATTATGGCCAGTACCTCTGCAATTTCCACCTTAACTTCGCTCAGCATCCTAGGATGCATCCCATCTGGTCCTAGTGACTTATCTACTTTAAGTCCAGCCAGCCTTTCTAGTACCTCCTCTTTATCAATTTTTATCCCATCCAGTATCTCCACTACCTCCTCCTTCACTATGACTTTGGCAGCATCTTATTCCTTGGTGAAGACAGATGCAAAGTACTCATTTAGTACCTCAGCCATGCCCTCTGCCTCCATGCGTAGGTCTCCTTTTTGGTCCCTAATCGGCCCCAACCTTCCTCTTACTACCCTTTTACTATTTATATGCCTATAGAAGACTTTTGGATTAGCTTTTATGTTGGCTGCCATTCGATTCTCATACCCTCTCTTTGCCCCTCCTATTTTCTTTTTCACTTCTCCTCTGACCTTTCTGTATATAGCCTGATTTTCAGATGTATTTGCAACCTGACATCCGTCATACGCGCTCTTTTTCTGCTTCATCATATTGGCTATCTGTTTCGTCATCCAGGGAGCTCTGACTTTAGTTGCCCTACCTTTCCCCCTCGTGGGAATGTACCTCGACTGTACCCGAACTATTTCCTCTTTAAAGGCAGCCCATTGTTCCACTACAGTTTTGCCTGCCAATCTTTGATTCCAGTTTACCCGGGCCAGATCTGTTCTCATCCCACTGAAATTGGCCTTCCCCCAGTTAAGCATTCTTACTCTAGATTGCTCCCTGTTCTTTTCCATACTTAATCTAAACCTCATGATACTATGATCACTGTTCCACTTCCTTAGATAAGGAGACCAAAACTGTGCATAGTACTCCAGGTGTGGTCTGACCAAAGCCCTGTACAATTGTAGCTTTCCTTACTCTTGTACTCCAACCCTCTAGCAATAAAGGCCAAAATGCCATGTGTCTTCCTAATTGCTTGCTGTATCTGCATGCTAACTCGGTGTTTCATGTACTAGGACACATAAATCTCTCTGAACACCAAATATACTTCTTTCAATTTATATATTAAGGTTTTGAGATGTGTCCATCACACTTCGTAATGTGTTAATCACATATGTTAACCTTGGTCTAATATGAAAATTTCTGTGTCACACAAAAGAATATGTAAGAAACGGATAGAAACCTAATCATTTCTAATCTTGAAAGAAACTTCCTCATTAACAGAAAATGCAGGAGAAATTGCTCTCCATCATGCCCGATTCATGGGCGAAAAATAGGAATTAGGGTGACCAATTTCTGGGCACAAATCCCTGCACCTGACTTCCACTTCCATATGTTCTTCAGTGAATGCCAAAGAGAGGAGTGTTGAGTAAGTCAATGTGATATGCAACTGCCAAAACAGCAATTTTGTTTCCTTAAAGGTTCTATGTTTATCATGCTGTGCAGTATTTCACTCCTGTATGGGATATAGACAACAAGACATATGAAAATATATTTTAAAAATTACACGGTTATCCCTTTTTTATATTGTTCCTCTTAGTCCTTCTTTTATATTTTTCAAAGCTGTCTGCAGGGAGGAAGTAACTTCAGTACTTTGCTGTGTCATGCCAGACATTCCTTCCTAAAGCCCTTTGCAATTCTCATGTGCCAATGCTAAAGCAATGGCAGACGTTCACTTCAATTAGAATTAGAAAATTTATTTGATAGCAGTAAACATTGTTTCATGCTGCCAAGCAGACTGAAATAGTCTTCTTTACTCATGCCACCCAAAAACTTGAAATGTCTCTTCATTAAGGCATGTTTTTCAGGATCTCCTTGTTTTCTCCATTCATGCACAAATTTCACACTCCACAGCTGGATTGAACTACTCTACATTATTTATACTGGTTACATGCTTATTATATAGTTAATGAGCAGTTCAACAAGTGGTATGTTCTAATTGGCTCCTCAGTTGCACATTAATTTTAACATATCCAAGTTCAATATAAATGCATTGAGTAAAGTTCTACATTCCTCTGAACGCGCAAAGAAAGAAAAAAATAACTACCATTTAACATACTATTGCACTAAGATATTAACTCCTATATGGTGATGACATCAAATTAGCTCCACAACTTCTTCCTAAACATTACATCAACATTTAACATTTTTCTTTTTCCTTCTTATTTTAAAACCAAACCTTTAAAGCCTTTTCTTTTGCTTTCATCAATACTGTTCATTTCAGTTTATCCAGAGTTATGCTCAATTTTAAGTCAGCAAGTAAATAATTTGATAGAAAATAAGATGCATCTTTTTTGTTTAGTTGTTTTATTTTAAAACTACAGTCTACTGAGGATTTCACAGTAAGGCTGTCTTAGTCTCTTATCTCTCCCATCTAACTCACTTGATCTGTAAAACTCCCCTGCATGGAATACAGTCTACAAGAAATACAGGACCAGTTCTGTGGCAAGAAGGACCTGTTCACGATGGACGGGTTGCACCTGAACAGAGCTGGGACCAATATCCTTGCGGGCAGGTTAACTAGTTCTGGGGGGTGGGTTTAAACAAACTCGCCAGGGGTTTGGGCACCAGGGTGTAGTATTAAAAAGTAGGAACAAGAGGCACAGAGGACTGGGAGAGACAATCAGAGTTAGAAATAATAAAGAAGGTGGGAAATACAAAGAGGTCTAAGTTAGGTTTGGAGTGCATGTGTGTAAATGCACAAAGTGTGGTTAATAAGGTTGGTGAGCTGCAGGTGCAAATAGCCACGTGGGAATATGATGTAGAGGCGATAACTGAGACCTGGCTCAAAAAAAAGGAAGCTAGGTACAAGGTATTCAGGAAAGATAGGGCAGGAAAAAAAGGAGGGGTTTTTGATTAAGGAAAATATTACAGTGCTAGAAAGAGAGAATGTCCTTGAGGGACAGATTTGGTTGGAGGTGAGAAACAATAAAGGAGCTATTACGCTACTTGGTGTTTTATTTATTCGTTCACAGGATGTGGGCGTTGCATTTATTGCCCATCCCTAATTGCCATTGAGAAGGTGGTGGTGAGCCACCTTCTTGAACCACTACAGTGAAGGTACTCCCATAGTGCTGACTTCATCGCAGCGGTTTGGTACAACCGAGTGGCTTGCTAGGCTATTTCAGAGGGCAGTTAAGAGTCAACCACGTTGCTGTGGGTCTGGAGTCACATATAGCCCAGACTGGGTAAGGATGGCAAGGTTTCCTTTCCTAAAGGACATTACTGAACCAGTTGGGTTTTTACAACAATCCTGTAGTTTCTTGGTCACCATTACTGCTACTCGCTTTTTAATTCCAGATTTTTTATTTAATTAACTGAATTTAAATCCCCCAGCTGCCGTGGTGGGATTTGAACTCGTGTCTCTGGATTATTACTCCAGACGTCTGGATTACTAGTCCAGTAACATAACCATTATGCTACTGTACCCTATTTTATAGGCCACCAAATACTGGGAAGGAGATAGAGGAGCAGATTTACAAAGAAATTACTGAGCCGTGAAGAACTATAGAGTAGTGATAATGGGAGACTTTAACTACCCCAATATTGAATAGGGCAGTGATTGTGTTAAGGGCAGAGAAGGGGAGGAATTTCTGAAGTGTGTTCAGGAGAATTTTCTTGATCAGTATGTTTCCTGCCAACGAGGAAGGAGGCATTGCTGAATCTAGTCCAGGGGAATGAAGTGAGTCAAGTGGAGAATGTCACAGTTGGAGAGCATCTCAGGAATAGTGATCATAGTATCGTAAGGTTTAGATTAGTTATGGAGAAGGACAAGGAGCAATCTAGAATAACAATACTTAACTGGACTAGGGCTAATTTCAGCAAATTGAGGAGGGATCTGGCCCAAGTAAATTGGAGTCAAAGACTGGCAAGCACAAATGTAATGGAGCAATGGGCGGCCTTTAAAGAGGAGATGGTTCAGGTACAGTCTAGGTACATTCTACAATGGGGAAAGGGAGGGCAACAAAAGCCAGAGCTCCCAGAATGATGAAGGAGTTGAAGAGTAGGATGAAGCGTAGGGTGAAGCAAAAAAAGGAGGTGCATGACAGATGTCAGCTTGATAATACAAGGGAGAATCAAGCTGAATATAAAAAGTACAGAGGACAAGTGAAAAAGGAAATAAGAGGGGCAAAGAGACAGTACGAGAATAGATTGGCGGCTAACAAAGGGGAATCCAAATGTCTTCTATAGGCATATTAACTGTAAAAGGGTTGTCAGAGGGTTGGTGGAGGCAGACGGCATGGCTGAGGTACTAAATGAGTTATTTGCTTCGGTGTTTACCAAGGAAAAGGACTTTGCCAAAGCTATGGTAAACGAGGAGGTTGCTGGGATACTGGATGAGATAAAAATACATAAAGAGGAGGTACTAGACAGGCTGGTGGTAATTAAAGTAGATAAGTCACCCGGTCCAGATGGGATGCATCCGAGGTTACTGAGGGAAGTAAGGGTAGAAATTGGGGAGATGCTGGCCTCAATCTTCCAATCCTCCTTTAGATACAGGGGTGGTGCCAAAGGACTGGAGGATTGTAAATGTTAAACCCTTGTTCAAAAAAGGGGAGAAGGATAAACCTAGCAATTGCAGGCCAGTCAGTTTAATGTCAATGGTGGGGAAGCTTTTAAAGATAATAATCTGGGAGAAAATTAACAGACACTTGGGCAAGCATGGACTAATAAAGGAGAGCCAGCAGTGATTTGTTAAGGGCAAATCGTGTTTGAATAACTTGATTGAGTTTCTTGATGAGGTAACAGAGGGTGGATAAGGACAGTGTATATGGACTTTCAAAAGACATTTGATAAAGTACCACATACTAAGCTTGTTAGCACAATTGAAGCCCATGGGATAAAAGGGGCAGCAGCAGCATGGATACAAAATTGGCTAAGGGATAGAAAACAGAGTGTTATGGTGAATGGCTGTTTTTCGGACTGGAGCGAGGCGTTCCCCAAGTAGTACACTGCTGTTTTTGATATACATTAATGACTTGGACTTTGGGGGTAGAGGGCACAATTTTGAAATTTGCAGATGACACGAAACTTGGAAGTGTAGTAAACAGTGAGGAAGATAGTAATGCACTTTAGAAGACACAGAAAGGCTGGTGGAATGGGTGGACACATGGCAGATGAAATTCAATGGAGAGAAGTGTGAGGTCAGACATTTTGGTAGGAAGAATGAGGAGAGACCATACACACTAAATGGTACAATTTTAAAGGGAATGCAAGAACAGAGAGACCTGGGGTGCTTGTACACAAATCTTTGAAAGTGGTAGGACAGATTAACAAAACAATTAATAAAGTATATCTAATACAGGGCTTTATAAACAGAGGCACAGAGTACAAAAGCCAGGAAGTTATGCTAAACCTATATAAAACACTAGTTCGGCCCCAGCTGGAGTATTGTGTCCAATTCTGGGCACCACACTTTAGGAAGGACGTGAAGGCTTTGGAGAGGGTACAGAAGAGATTTACTAGAATGATTCCAGGGATGAGGGAATACAGTTACGTGGATAGACTGGAGAAGCTGGGGTTGTTCTCCTTGGAGTAGAGAAGGCTATGGGGAGATTTGATAGAGACGTTTAAAATCATGAAGGATTTAGATAAGAGTAAATAAAGAGAAACTATTTCCAATGGCTGAGGGTCGATATGCAGAGGGCACAGATTTAAGGTGATTGGCAAAAGAACCAGAGGCAACATGAGGAAAAACTTTTTTACGCAACGAGTGGTTAGGATTTGGAATGCACTGCCTGGTAGGGTGGTGGATAAAGATTCAATAGTAGCCTTTAAAAGGGAATTGGATAAATACTTGAAGGAGAAAAAAATTGCAGGGACTAACTGGATTGCTCTTTGAAAGAGCCGGCGCAGTCTCGATGGGCCGAATGGCCTCCTTCTGTGCTGTACTATTCTATGATAAATAAGGACGAGAAGGACAGAAATTTCTAAAGAGTTAATTATATGAAAAATAAATGATATGGGAAAAAATGCATATCTAGCTATCCTGGATGTTGCAAACACTACAGTAAACTCGTGGCATATTCTGACATTACCTTTATATGATCAAGCTGCTTGAATCCAAGGCCCGGCTCCACTGTTCCAGGTAATTTAGGAATCGGTAAAGGGGGCACATGCAAATTATCTGTGAACCAATCAAATCAGGTATCAAAGTAGCAGTTCTGAAATCTCTCTAAAAGCAAGTAAATTGGATTAGATCATCATTTGCCCTTATGTGACTAAATCAGTGGAAGAAATTGTAAACAGTGCCAGTTCAAGGCTTATATCTCTCAATCAACAAGAGATATATGTCTTGAAAGGGCACGGTTTACAATTTTAGGCTGTGTCTCACTATGGCACAAGCACGAGTGCTAGCAATGGGGAGGGTTAGCCTCACCGGAACTTGCAAGGCTAGCCCCTTCCCCCCAATTGTTCTCAAACCAGGAGCTAGTAGTTCAACCAGGCGCAAATGTGTGGGGCAGGAGCATGATTTTCAGCAAGGCAGCAACTCTTAAAAGGGCTGCTACACAAATGGGAACATTTCAGGATTTAACAGGATATTCTTATGAAAGCTGCAATGCACCTAAAGGGGTAATGTGGAGAAAAATGCTCCTTTTCATGAAGAGGCAATAGAAGGTGTAGTAATGGAAGGTGCCATTCTTTGGAGTGGAAGGCCACCTTCCTGTGAAAACAGAGGTGCAAAATAGATGGATGGAGGTAACAGAAAGAGTGAATGGAGTCTCACATGTCCACAAGCCTAAATTATAAGTGAGGAAAATATTTAGTGGCAGTTTCATGAGATCAGGAGGAATTCCAAAGTTAAGTGTATACATCTCTGCATACTTGATTAATATTGGGGGATGACAAACAGGATAGAACCAAAATTGTGAGTTGCAGCACCCTCAGGGAAATACTATGCAAAGCATCCAAACAAGCTTCCCTCTTTTCTGCATGATTCCAGAAAAGCTACACACAAGTAGCTAGCAGTGTGACACCTAAATAGTGAAAGGTGTCCTCTGAAGCTGCAATGCCACCAAATGCTACACTGAATTGCACTCACAGTATGTGCAATGGCCACAACGCTGGCTATCTGGCTGCTTTTCCAATTTTTAATGTCTTGTATGTGTTTTCAGGGCAAGGTTGGTCACAACCACTGCAAGAAAACAGACACAAATAGTGGACTAACACAGTTGAAGTCTTGCATGCCTGACATTGCTGCAAATCACCGCACCCTCTCATCCTCCAGCCCCAAAGGCAGACCTAGCAGACCACCCACGACTGCAATAAAACTGCTTTGAAGGCAGTTCAGCACCAGCAAAAACTTGCTAGCTGAAGGCACAATTCAGTTGTAGAATGCAGAAAATATGCAAAAGAATGCCCAGAAGTTAACCAGCATTAAGAATCGACTTGCATTAATGCATTACACCAATTATGTTAGACAGCTCACCAACCTGCTGTGACTAACAAAATAACAAATGAATGTCTCATCTCTCTCTCCAGATGAGTGACGGATTACATAATGTCAGAAAAGCTGAAAGCCACTTCAGATGCAAAACATTCAAATCAAAATCATCCTTCATCCACTATATATAATTCATCTTTCTCAGCAAAGCCACATTAACATTCAACGAATTCACTCAGCTGGCAAGTGGAGCATTCTAATAAAGTAAACTAGCAAGAAAGTTTCCTTATTGGAATTTAATTATCTTCACATCAGCAATAGGCCAATACTCAGTTTATATAATAATGTTATGGAAACATTTCAAAAAATATACTTTTTCCAAGAGGCTACATGACCCCAGATTTTTTTTTCAAATTACTCAATGGATTAAATATTCAGATGACAAGACTACAATATCACTACTGGCTGAGAACCATTAAATATTAAAGTTAAGCAGTTCTAGTCCAGTCCAAACCATCAGCTCTCAAATAAATGCCACTTATACAACCAGAATGGCTCAAGAAGCATAGTTGCCAACAGCTCGTGTTTTGGGCAGACAGTGAGAGTTTCTAGCCTCTATTTGCACTGCTTGCATCAGGCCTCGAATGCTCGCTCAATCTTGGAATACCAACAGAATTCATTGCTTATGATCTCATATATATATATATATACACACACACACACACACACACACACACATATATATATATATATACACACACACACACACATATATATGTATGTCACATTTCAGCGTATGCACAGAAGATATGACATGCAATGTATTGTAGGGCTGGAAACTGTGTCAGGTATCTATGTAGTTACTATAGAAGCATAAAAGAAACCCGTTATTCACCAGCCCTTTGGTGAATTTGTTTGAGTGTTGTAAACTCGCATGCAGCTCACAGGAAGAATGCTAGTTATCCTTTTCACGTCAGATAAATTCAGCATTCCAAAGAGAAGCAAGTGGTGCACTCACAGAGTTCTACTTCTGCCGGAACTGTACCGAAACCAGAAAACCTATCCTTACATTATTCTATGTAATTGTTTTCTGCTATAGCATCCTGTAAAATTTCCACAAACCAACACGAAGCATTACCGGAAACGGTAGCATAGTGGTTATGTGACTGGACTAGTAATCCAGAGGCCTGGACCAATGATCCAGAGACGGAAGTTCAAATCCCACCATGGGATTTAAATTCAGTTAATTAAATAATTTAAATAAATCTGGAATAAAAAGCTAGTATTAGTAATGGTGACCGTGAAACTATCGGATTGTCGTAAAAACCCATCTGGTTCACTAATGTCCTTTAGGGAAGGAAATCTGCCATCCTTACCTGGTTTGGCCTATATGTGACTTCAGACCCACAGCAATGTGGTTGACTCTTAACTGCCCTCTGAAATGGCCTAGCAAGCCACTCAGTTGCAACAAACCGCTACAAAAAACAATAATAATAAAACCAGACGGACCACCCAGCATCGACTTCGGACACGGCAACGGCACACCCAGCCCAGTTGACCCTGCAAAGTCCTCCTCACTAACATCTGGGGACGTGTGCCAAAATTGGGAGAGCTGTCCCAAAGACTAGTCAAGCAACAGCCTAACATAGTCATACTCACAGAATCATACCTTTCAGCCAATGTCCCAAACTCCTCCATCACCATCCCTGGGTATGTCCTGCCCCACCGGCAGGACAGACCCACCAGGGGTGGCGGCACAGTGGTATACAGTCGGAAGGGAGTGGCCCTGGGAATCCTCAACATTGACTCCGGACCCCATGAAGTCTCATGGTTTCAGGTCAAGCATGGGCAAGGAAGCGTCCTGTTGATTACCACCTACCGCCCTCCCTCAGCTGATGAATCAGTACTCCGCCATGTTGAACACCACTACGAAGAAGCACTGAGGGTAGCAAGGGCACAGAATGTACTCTGGGTGGGGGACCTCAATATCCATCACCAAGAGTGGCTCGGTAGCACCACTACTGACCGAGCCCTGAAGAATATAGCTGCCAGACTATGACTGCAACAGGTGGAGAGAGAACCAACATGAGAGAAAAACCTACTTGAACTCGTCCTCACCAATCTACCTGTTGCAGATGCATCTGTCCATGACAGTATTGGTAGCAGTGACCACCGCATTGTGGAGACGAAGTCCCGTCTTCACACTGAGGACACCCTCCATCGTGTTGTGTGGCACTACCACCATGCTAAATGGGATAGATTCAGAACAGATCTCGCAGCTTAAAAATGGGCATCCATGAGGCGCTGTGGGTCATCGGCAGCAGCAGAATTGTATTCCACCACAATCTGTTACCTCATGGCCCGGCATATCCCTCACTCTACCATTACCATCAAGCCAGGGGACCAGCCCTGGTTAAATAAGGAGTGTAGAAGAGCATGCCAGGAGCAGCACCAGGCATATCTAAAAATGCAGTGCCAACCTGGGGAAGCTGCGACACAGGACTACATGCATGTTAAAAAGCGGAAGCAGCATGCTATAGACAGGGCTAAGCGATCCCACAATCAACAGATCAGATCAAAGCTCTGCAGTACTGCCACATCCAGTCATGAATGGGGGTGGACAATTAAACAACTAACAGGAGGAGGATGCTCCATGAACATCCCCATCCTTAATGATAGCGGAGCCCAGCACGCGAATGCAAAAGACAAGACTGAAGCGTTTGCAACCATCTTCAGCCAGAAGTGCAGAGTGGATGATCCATTGCGGCCTCCTCCAGGAGGTCCCCACCATCACAGAAGCCAGTCTTCAGCCAATTCGATTCACTCCACGTGATATCAAGAAACGGCTGAGTGCACTGGATACAGCAAAAGCTATGGGTCCTCACAACATCCCAGCTGTCGTGCTGAAGACTTGTGCTCTAGAACTAGCCACGCCTCTAGCCATACTGTTCCAATACAGCTACAACACTGACATCTACCCGACAATGTGGAAAACTGTCCAGGTATGTCCTGTCTACAAAAAGCAGGACAAATCCAATCCTGCCAATTACCGCCCCATCAGCCTACTCTCAACCATCAGCAAAGTGATGGAAGGTGTCGTCAACAGTGCCATTAAACGGCACTTACTCACTAATAACCTGCTCACCGATGCTCAGTTTGGGTTCTGCCAGGACCACTCAGCTCCAGACCTCATTACAGCCTTAGTCCAAACATGGACAAAAGAGCTGAATTCCAGGGGTGAGGCAAGTGACTGCCCTTGACATTAAGGCAGCATTTGACTGATTGTGGCATCAAGGAGCCCGAGTAAAATTGAAGTCAATGTAAATCAGGGGGAAAACTCTCCACTATCTACAGTCATGCCTAGCACAAAGAAAGATGGTTGTGGTTGTTGGAGATCAATCATCTCAGCCCCAGGACAGCGCTGCAGGAGTTCCTCAGGGCAGTGTCCTAGACCCAACCATCTTCAGCTGCTTCATCAATGACCTTACCTCCATCATAAGGTCAGAAGTGGGGATGTTCGTTGATGATTGCACAGTGTTCAGTTCCATTCGCAACTCCTCAGATAATGAAGCAGACCATGCCCACATGCAGCAAGACCTGGACGACATTCAGGCTTGGGCTGATAAGTGGCAAGTAACATTTGCGCCACACAAGTGCCAGTCACTGACTATCTCCAACAAACGAGAGTCTAACCACCGCCCCTTGACATTCAATAGCATTACCATCGCCGAATTCCCCACCATCATGATCCTGGGGGTTTACCATTAATCAAAAACTTAACTGGACCAGCCACATAAATACTGTGGCAACAAGAGCAGGTCAGAGGCTAGGTATTCTATGGCGAGTGTCTCACCTCCTGACTCCCCAAAGCATTTCCACCAGCTACAAGGCACAAGTCAGGAGTGTGATGGAATACTCTCCACTTGCCTGGACGAGTGCAGCTCCAACAATACTCAAGAAGCTCGATACCATCCAGGACAAAGCAGCCCGCTTGATTGGAACCCCATTCACACCTTAAACATTCACTCTCCCCACCACCAGTGCACCGTGGCTGCAGTGTGTACGATCTACAAGATGCACTGCAGCAGCTCGCCAAGGCTTCTTCAGCAGCACCTCCCAAACCCTCAACCTCTACCACCTAGAAGGACAAGGGCAGCAGGCGCTTGGGAACACCATCACCTCCAAGTTACACACCATCCTGACTTGGAAATATATTGCTGTTCCTTCATCGTCACGGAGTCAAAATCCTGGAACTCCCTCCCTAACAGCACTGTAGGAGTACCTTCACCACAGGGATTGCAGCGGTTCAAGAAAGTGGCTCACCACCACCTTCTTAAGGGCAATAAGGGATGGGCAATAAATGCTGGTCTTGCCAGCGACGCCCACATCCTAGGAACGAATTTTAAAAAAGGTTCCAAATATCAACATCAATTTTAATCTATAAATCTCATTTACACCAATAAAATTACATCATTCAAAAAAATTAATTTCATTTCAGTTCGTTCCACTTCAGCCTTGAGTTTTTGTGTAACATATCTTGCATATACCCAAAAAAGTATTATTGTAACTTATCTCTAACAACAGATTTGCATTTGGTTGTTCATCTCCTCACGACTCTTGATTATATGACAACAGTGGAAAGTGACAAAACACCTACTCAACCATATTAGCCATACTTCACAAAATGAAAAACCTATTTGGAACTCAAAGGGTCACATGATTTAACTAAATATATGCAAATTCTATCTTTTTGTTTAGTGCTTGCATCAATCAGTTAGGAATAATAATTCGAAATCGACAACCTAAGACTTTGTCATCGCTATGAACCAGTAGTTTCCTCATTTGAATTAGTAAAATGTATAAATGATCATTTCTAATCAAGGCTTCAAATTAACTTCTGTTTGTGCAATGGAGAGTTCAGTGTCTGGAGAGACAAATGACTCATAAGCCTAGATTTTCCAATTGGGCATGACCCTAACTGGAAGTATGGCAGTGTGCTGGGCACTGAACCTGCCGTGATTTCCAGGATCAGCCTCATTAAAATATTATGGGGGAGCTCCAAGCATCAAAAACACCTTTAATTGCAAGCTCACCCACAAGGCTCGGGGTGGGGGCCTTGGGAAATCACCTGCAATTGCATCATTTAAAGTCCCGCAGCAAATTGTCAGTGTTTAATAGACACAGCTTCAGAAGTAACTTAAATTACAAGTAGCATGTTTGATAAATTAGTCAAGGCCATTGATCAAAAGGAGAAACTTAGAATCCTTCCTTGTGATCCGCATATGCAACACCATCCGAAAACATGTCAGGTTCCACATGTACACTGACGACACCCAGTTCTACCTCACCACCACCTCTCTCGACCTCTCCACTGTCTCTAAATTGTCAGACATCAGTACTGGATGAGCAGAAATTTCCTCCAACTAAATATTGGGAAGACCAAAGCTATTGTCTTTGGTCCCCACCACAAACTCCGTTCCCTGGCCACTGACTTAATCCCTTTCACTTGAAACTGTCTGAGGCTGAACCAGACCTTTCGCAACCTTGGTGTCGTATATGATCCCGAGATAAGCTTCCGACCACATAACCGCGCCATCACTAAGACAGCCTACTTCCACCTCCATAACATTGCCCAACCCTGCCCCTGCCTCAGCTCATCTGCTGCTGAAACCCTCATCCATGCCTTTGTTACCTTCAGACTTGACTATTCCAACACACTCCTGGCCGGCCTCCTATCTTCCACGCTCAATAAAGTTAAGGTCATCCAAAACTCTGCTGCCTGTATCCTAACTCACACCAAACCCCGTTCACCCATCACCCATATGCTCGCTGACGTACATTGGCTCCCGGTTGAGCAACGCCTCAATTTTAAAATTCTCACTCTTGTTTTCAAATATCTCCATGGCCTCGCCCCTCCCTATCTCTGTAACCTCCTCCAGCCCTCAACCCTCCGGGATATCTGTGCTCCTCTAATTCTGGCCTCTTGCGCATCCCCAATTTTAATCGCTCCACCATTGGTGGCCGTGCCTTCAGTTGCCAAGGTCCTAAGCTCTGGAATTCCCCCCCTAAACCTCTCCGCCTCTCTACCTCTCTTTCCTCCTTTAAGACGCTCCCCTGTCAATCCCCCTCAGAATCTTATATGTTTCAATGAGATCACCTCTCATTCTACTAAACTCCAGAGAGTATAGGTCCAAGCTACTCAATCTCTCCTCATAGAACAACCCCTCATCCTAGGAATCGATCTAGTGAACCTTCGTTGCACCGCCTCTAAGGCAAGTATATTCTTCCTCAGTTAAGGAGACCAAAACTGCGTGCAGTATTCCAGGTGTGGTCTCACCAAAGCCCTGTACAACTGTAGCAAGACTTCCTTACTCTTGTACTGCAACCCCTTACAATAAAGGCCAACATGCCATTTGCCTTCCTAATTGTTTGGTGTACCGACATGCTAACTCAGTTTCCTGTGTGAGGACACCTAAATCTCTCTGAACACCAACATTTAATAGTTTCTCACCATTTAAAAAATATTATTTTTTTCTATTCTTCCTACCAAAGTGAATAACCTCACATTTCCCCACATTATACTCCATCTGCCACCTTATTGCCCACTCACTTAACCTGTCTAAATCCCTCTGTAGGCTCTTTGCATCCTCCTCACAGCTTACTTTTCCACATAGCTTTGTATCATCAGCAAACTTGGATACATTACACCTTCATCTAAGTCATTAATATAGATTGTAAATAGCTGAGGCCCAAGCACTGATCCTTGTGGCACCCCACTAGTTACAGCCTGCCAACCTGAAAATGACCCGTTTCTCCCTACTCTCTGTTTTCTGACCGTTAACCAATCCTCTATCCATGCTAATATATTAACCTCAACCCCAAGAGCCCTTTTATGTGGCACCTTATCGAATACCTTTTGGAAATCCAAATATACTACATCCACTGGTTCCCCCTTATCTACCCTACAAGTTACATCCTCAAAAAACTCTAATAGCTTTGTTAAACACTATTTCCCTTTCATAAAACCATGCTGACTCTACCTAATCATATTGGCCCGTATTTTCCGATCGCAGGCCTCCCGCGGGCAGAGGCCTGCAATCTGGAAAAATCTACGCCCTTACCTGAGGGCTCCCGGGACGCACATCCTCCCGCTCCTGGGCCTCTTCAAACTCGAAGTGTGCTGGGCCCACGTATCTCAGAGGCGCATGCGGTTCGCAGCATCCCTGGGATCACGTGGGCCATGGGGAGCCAATCACAGAAGGGAATCTCCCTTCATACATTTGACAGGAAGACCTGTCAAATATATGAATGGAGATCACCCCAAAAACATAGTAACTCTTTAAATAAATTAAAAAAAAATCACATTTTTAAAATGACTTGAAATTACAATAAATTAAATATTTTAAACAAAAATTTATTTTTTTGAAAAAAAATTAAAGTTTTTTACAGGGCTAAAATAAACTTACCTTTTTAAAAGTATTTTTAAATGATAAAATCAGTGAAAAAATTTTTATTTTTAAAAACTTTTTTCAACTCTTATCCTCGTAAAAGCAGGCCTTACGCCTGCTTTTACCAGGCGTAAGAATTGTAAGGGTTTTTTGCGGGCGGAGGGTCTCCAAAAAGCGGAACTATCCGCCTGCAGAGGCCCTTCTCCAGGGCAGCCGGAGGATCTGTCAAGACCATTCTTGACAGATCGGAAATGCCGGTTTTCAGCGCATGCCTGAAACCGGCATTTCCGATGTCCCTACGGGTGGGTACACAGCGCGTACCCACCTGTAGGGATCGGACTATCTGGGCCATTATGATTTTCTAAGTGCCCTGTTACTTCCTTAATAATGGATTCCAGCATTTTCCCGACGAGTGATGTCAGGCTCACTGGCCTGTAGTTCCCTGTTTTCTCTCTCCCTCCTTTCTTGAATAGTGGGGTTACATTTGCTACTTTCCAATCCATTGGGACCGTTTTGGAATCTAGGGAATTTTTGGAAGATCACAACCAATGTATCCACTATCTCTGCAGCCTCCTATTTTAGAACCTATCAGGTCCAGGGGATTTGTTGGCCTTTAGTTCTATTAGTTTCTCAAGTACTTTTTCTCTACTGATAATTACTTTAAGTTCCTCAATCTCATTAGCTCCTTGGTTCCCCACTATTTTTGGTATGCTTTTTGTGTCTTCTACTTTGAAGACAGACACAAAATATTTGTTTAAAGTCTCTGTCATTTCCTTATTCCCCATTATAATTTCACCAATGCTTACTTTTGCTACCCTCTTCCTTTTTACATACTTGTAGACACTCTTCCAACTGTTTCTATATTTCTGGCTAGTTTACTCTCATATTCCATTTTCTTCCTTTTTATCAATTTTTTGGTCATCCTTTGCTGGTTTATAAAGCTCCCCAAATTCTCAGGCTTTCTACTATTCTTCACAACTTTATAAGACTCTTCCTTTAAACTAATACGTCCTTAACTGTTTTAGTTAGCCACAGATGGATCACTTTTCCCTTGGTGCATTTATTTCTCAATGGAATGTATATTCATTGAGAATTTTGGAATATTTCTTTAAATGTTTGCCACTGCTTATCTACCGTCATACCTTTTAATCTAATTTCCCAATCTACCTTAGCCAACTTGCCCCTCAGAACTATGTAATTGGCTTTATTTAAGTTTAAGACTCTAGTTTCAGACTTAAGTATGTCACTCTCAAACTCAATGTGAAATTCTACATATTATGATCACTCTTCCCCAGAGGATCCTTTACTATGAGAGTACTAATTAACCCTGTCTCATTACACAATACTAGATCTAAAATAGCCTGTTCCCTGGTTGGTTCCACAACATATTGTTCTAGGAAACTGTCTCAAATGCATTCCATGTACTCCTCCTCCAGACTACCTTTGCCAATTTGATTTGCCCAGTCTATAAGAAGATTAAAGTCCCCCACGATTATTGCATTACCTTTGTTACAAGCTGCTATTATTTCTTGATTAATACTCTGTCCAACGGTATAGCTACTGTTAGGGGGTCTATAAACTACACCCACCAGTGTTTTCTGCCCCTTGTTATTTCTTATCTCCACCCATACTGATTCTACTTCCTGATCTCCTGAGCCAAGATCCTTTCTCACTATTGTCCTTATGTCATTCTTTATTATCAGGGCTACCACCACCCCCACCCCACCCCCACATGCTCCTTTTCCATTCTGCCTGCCTTTTCAAAATGTCAAGTACCCTGGAATATTTAGTTCCCAACCTTGGTCACCTCCGACTCCAACTCAACAACTCTGAGCTGAGCCCCACCCAAGTTACAAGTGCTGACTCTTCTTGTTACAGGCAAATGCTTATTAAAAGTCAAGCATGTGTCCCCTTTTTAAAGGGGCACAACGAATAAAAACAGTAACTTAACAAAAAAGTTTAAAGGAACCATAACAAATTAAATTAAAATGTTATACCCCGGGGATGATGATGCACTCCAGTCCCTCCGGTGCTCACCGGTCGCGGAAGGCCTTGAGTCTGCCGGTGGACACCACGTGCTCCATCTCCAGAGTCACCCGGGCATGAACGTAGCCGCGGAAGAGAGGCAGGCAGCCGGGCCAAATGACCCCCTTGACCACCCGCTGCCTGGACCTGTTGATGGCCACCTTGGCCAGGCCCAGGAGCAGTCCTACGAGGAAGTCCTCCAACTTGCCCGCTCCCCCCTGCACTGGGAAACCAAAGATCAGGAGCGTGGGACTGAAGTGCAAATCAAGGAGCAGCCCCTTCAAATAGTGGAAGAGGGGCTGCAACCTCTCACACTCTACGTAGACATGGAACACGGACTCCTCCAGGCCGCAGAAAATGCAGGCAGTCTGGGAGTCCGTGAATTGATTTAAAACCTTATTGCAATGGACTGCCCCGTGCAACACCCTCCAGACCAAGTCCCCAATAGATAAAGGGTGGACTCCCATTGGGGACCCCCGCCTCCTCCGGACGGCAACATGGCGTGTCCGGACGAGGATGACAAAGTGCAGGGTGTGCAACAGCAGCCCGTAAAGGAATCCCCTCCATGCAGAATGGAAAGGCACGGAAAGGATTTCCTGGAGACAGTTCAAGTTGTGAGGCACCGGCTCCCGAGGAAGGTTTCGGGGCCTGGTGCCGATGAGGAATTCTGTCCAGATGGGATCGCCCCACATGCTTGAGGCTCCTCGACACACCTAGTGGAGTCAGGGCCCAGTGCCACTTTTAGCGATTCGAAGGCTTTGGTCGCGAGCGGGACGTCAGCCCAGGACAGGCGCCGCGCCAGCTCCTCTGGCGCCATCCAACCCGCTCCTCCGCCATCAAGTAGGTCCCCTACTCTGGTCACCCTGCCCTCCATCAGCCACATAAACCCACGATCACGGAGGCGCGGATTCCTGAGCAGAGGCTCCCGAAGGATAGCCGCCACTCCTGACGGGGGAGAACTCCGTCTGCAAGCGACCTTGTTCCAGACCCTGATCAGTTCCTTGTAGAAGACAGGCAGCACCTGCAAGAAGGCAAAGGTACACCCCCAGGTATATAAACAGGAGTTGCGCGTCGTAATTGAGGCCGTGCAACTGGCGAAAGAAATACATCATCAGCACACACCATCTGGGAGGATCCTCGACGTACAGGTATCTCTGCAGGGTCTGAAGACAGCAAGTCGCAACCTGGGTACAAAGGCATACCAGTGCCTGACCGTCCTCCCTAAGCGGGAGACTCAGGACCGCGGGAGAGACCCAATGCTTCCTTTTGTCCCAGGAGAAGTCGATGAGCTTCTTCTGTATCTTGGTGACAAACGCAGGGGGAGGGATCAAAGTGACCAACCGGTACCACAGCATAGCGGCCACCAGTTGGATTTATGACCAGCACTCGACAACTGTAGGACAGCACTCGGAGCAGTCCTGTCCAGCCTAGGCGAGCGGTGACTTTGGCCTCCAGCTCTCGCCAGTTTGCCGGCTAGGCTTCCTCGGCAGGGCTAAGGTAGACTCCCAGGTAGAGATGAGTGGTGCTACAGGCAAAAGGCCTGAGCTCCTCCGGCAGGGAGTCCACCCGCCACTGACCCACCAGGAGTCCGGAACATTTCTCCCAATTGATCCTGGTGGAGGACGCGACCGAGTAGACCTGCTGGCACTTGCGCATCCTCCAGTCGGCCCAGAACCGACGAAACGAATCCCGGAACCGCTCGTCCTCCTGTAGCAGATTGTTAAAATGCCAGGAGGCAGACCCCACCCCAAACTGAGCTCGCCCAGTCACACCCTGCTTATCTTCATGGCAAGAGCATAGTGCAACCTCTACCTAACCTACTGTGGGGAGGGAGCGGAGTCACGCGTTATCCTCCACTCCCTCAGCAGCCCAGTGAGGAACGTCTTGAGCCGGCGCAGTTCGCATCCTTGTCCGACCCATGGTCTTAACAGTGGCGTGGGCCAGCTGGATCTCATCGCGACGACCCAGGCATTCCACCAAAAATTCCTGGAGTTCCATGTCTACCGACGCATCCACTCCCTCCTTCTATAGAAACATAGAAACATAGAAACTAGGAGCAGGAGTAGGCCATTCGGCCCGTCGAGCCTGCTCCACCATTCAATACGATCATGGCTGATCATCCAAATCCAGTACCCTGTCCCTGCTTTCTCACACAGAATCCCCATCGAGCCTACACCGACACATATCCCACCCTATCCCCGTAACCCCACGTATTTAATTCCCCCTAACATATCCCATCCTATCCCTGTAACCCCACATATTTAATCCCGCCCCCTAACACTAAGGGTCAATTTATCATAGCCAAATCAACCTAACCCGCACATTTTTGGACTGTGGGAGGAAACCGGAGCACCCGGAGGAAACCCACGCAGACACGGGGAGAATGTGCAAACTCCACACAGACAGTCACCCGAGGCCAGATTCGAACCCGGGTCCCTGGCGCTGTGAGGCAACAGTGCTAACCACTATGCCACCGTGTTTCTCTGTCGGGCCCGAGCCGGACCACAGGTTGTAAGTTCCCAACAGCAACGGGTACGGGTACAGTCACGGGCTCAGGCTCAGGCACAGGATCCCTCATGCTCACGGTCGCCAGTATGGTGTTCGGGGCGTGTGATTATGGGGGTGCTTGGTGTGCCGAAGGGACCCGCCTATCGGTGCTTCTTTTTCTTCTGCGCCTTCTTTCCGCTAGGATGCTCTCCCTCCCCCCCGCCGGAGGCCGTGATGGCATTGGACTCCGACATCGCCAGCACATCTGCTGCTTCCAATGCACGGACGGGAACGGGGGGAGGAGTGGCGGCGGCGCCAGCCTCGGCCGCTTAAGGTACTTTAGCAGCCTTGGAGGTGGGGCAGTTTTCCGTACGTGCCCCACCTCCTTACAGGCGTGGCACCGCACACCGTCCAGAAGACGCAGTAGGCTGTCCCTTCGTGGTGCACTGTAAAAGCACCCTCCGTGTCCTCCTCCCGCACCAATTGAATAAAAAGCAGGCGCCGGAAGGAGAAGACGTGACGGAGGCTGGCCTCCCTGAAGCCGAGCGGGATCGCCATTATCCCCGACCTCACCTCCCCTAGTTGACATAGGTGGGGAGGAGGAGCTCACCGGGGACAAACGGCGGGACGTTAGAGATGACAAGGGGGTCCACCGGCAGGAAAGTCCCGCCCACCGTGAGTCCCTTATTAAGGGCCAGGGACACCGCCCGCTCCGACCCCAGGAAGAACACAGCCTTCCCGTACATTTTCGAGGCTGCAACAATGGCTGAGGGGCCGACAACCCCAGCCATGGCTTTCACGCAAGCCTTGATGGTCATGTTGGGGTGAGTGTAGCTCTTGACCCCATGTTTTTGGTTAAGAGTCAGAAGGGTGACGGGGCAACAGGAGCAGCTGTGGCTGTAGTTGCCACGCCCGCGTACGTCCATGCTGTCCCCGCCACCGGCGAAGATGGAATCGCCATGGCAGGGTGTTCTTTTAAGGGCTACACTCACCCCAAGTCTTAGGCCTGATGTTAAAAATTATGGCCTTGGTTTTTTGTTCTCGAGTAGAGGGGATTTCAAAGGAAATCCACCCCTCCCTTTTTGTATTGATGGGAGAGGGGCCTTCTCCCCTCTGCTTAATAATCAATTAATTAAGAAAAATGAGGTGCCTCTCAGAGAGGGAGGGGGGACCGCAGGGGCGGGGTCGCTACTCACGATGGTGGGTGGGTGCTGGCAGGGTGCACTCTCCGATGGTATTTAGAATGTCTATTGGGATGATATTCTGGGGGGGGGGGGGACGTGTCTTCACCTGGGACAGCTGGAAACGCCCAGGCACAGTCCTCCAACAGGTCTTATTGATGGGAAATCAAAGAGACTTCACCCAGGCAGCTCCAGCTGTCCCGGGCCAGGCAATGGGGGAGGGATGTTTATTAGTAGTGTGTGTGGCCCAGTTATTCACAAGGCCACACACACACACACACACCACGATGTTCTGGCCTTTTTTTTCTTTCCTCCCCCCACCTATAAGTAACAGTCTTTTATTTGAGAGTGCACCAAAACACCCACCTGATGTTGAAGGTTGAATTGGCTCTCCCTCCTTCCAAACAGATGATGTTCTTACTGTTGTTGTTGTTGTTAAGATAGTCTCTTCCTCCCCTCTCTCCCTCTCCCAAAATAGAGCACAATTAAGGGAGGCAATGCAGAGTTGCTCCCTTCTGATATTTTTTCTTCCCTCCTCTCTCCAGGCACCTCAGTAGTAATAGTTGTAGTTGTTGTTGTTGTTGTAGTAGAAGCAACAGCAGCAGAGACCTCTACTTTCTTCCTCTCAGTCACAGAGACACCTTCTCTCTCTGAAGCAGCAGCAGAAACACAACCTGTTGCAGCCACATCCAAGTTACAAGTGCTGACTCAGCTTCCTGCTCACAGTAATTAGCAACAAATAAGACAAACACTTATTGCTGATTGACGGTTAACTGCCACTGGCAGGCCGTTTCTGTTAACTACAGTTAAATTCAAAATGTTAAACTAAATTTCACTTTTTACATCTAGTACTCACCCAGTACTGACCAGAGACTTCCACTCTCTCCAAATTCCCAACATTCACACTCTGTTTAAGTGCACTCCGTTTAAGACCACTCTGCAGTTCTGGTCTGGTAAGTTTAATTTCTAGCTCTGACTTGAAACTTCACTTCACATACTACGCTCCAGTTTTGAAGCAGAATGAACTTAGCCATAACATAATGCTTCACATGCTTTGTAAATGAGCTTATTATAGAATAGTTTCAACAAGTAACACAAGTTCTCCTCCTTCCTTGGTCTGATTAAATTAAGCAGCAAATTACCCAGCTTTCAGGATAACAGCGACCACGACACCACACAACCCTGCCACGGCTACCTCTGCAAGACATGCCAGATCATCAACACAGATACCATCATCACACGTGAGGACACTACCCACCAGGTACATGGTACATACTCATGTGACTCGGCCAACGTTGTCTACCTCATACGTTGCAGGAAAGGATGCACCGGAGCATGGTACATCGGCGAGACCATGCAGACACTGAGACAACGTATGAACGGACACCGCGCAACAATCGCCAGGCAGGATTCTTACCTCCCAGTCGGGGAACACTTCAGCAGTCAAGGACATTCAGCCTCGGATCTGCGGGTAAGCGTTCTCCAAGGCGGCCTTCGAGACACACGACAACGCAAAATCATCGAGCAGAAACTGATAGCCAAGTTCCGCACTCATGAGGACGGCCTCAACCGGGATCTTGGGTTCATGTCACGCTACATGACGTAGAGTCATCCAGACTCGAGTCGTCGTTGGCTTGTTCACAGATGTGATTTCCAGTAAAAAAAAAGTAAAAATTTTAAAGTTTATGGTTTTCCATACAGACTGCAGCATTTGACACATTAGGCCCCCTGTGACCCCACCTCATTGTCTCAGTTGTATCTTGCTATGTCTTTGATGTGGTGCCTTCCTGGCTGACCTGATTGTTTCTCTGCCGAGGTGTGACGAAAGGCAGTCAGAAGGATTAAATGTAGTCGTCTGACATTGTACGCTACACATGCATTGTTCTCTGTCTATATATGCTTTGCCGATTCGTATTCCTTCACTTCACCTGACGAAGGGGCAGCAGCTCCAAAAGCTTGTGATTTCAAATAAAACTGTTGGACTATAACCTGGTGTTGTGCGACTTCTCACTTTTGATTAAATTAAGACACAACTGTGATGTATTTGTAATGGATGGAAATTTTCAGCATCTAAGTTAACATGTGTGTGGAAGGAAGGCATCTGGCGAAGCAGTGGGAAGCTTTCAAATGCATAATCACCAATGATAATTAGCCTTCACATAATTCTATTTTCTGTGCAGAAGCCAACATATGTTTTCATACATGCACCATAAATACATCTACAAATAGAAAAACAGCTTCAATAACAATACTAAAACACTGCAACCTCATTTTAATGGGAAGCAAGAAATGTAATTATTCCCTTTACTGACAAATTACAGAGTACCAGTAGGCCAATGATGACTACAGTGGCCTTTGAAATTACATTATTGCCGTGTTAATAGTTTTTGTGTGTACTGTTTGCAGCTCATTAAGCAAATACAAATCTAATACCTAATTTTATGAGTTAGATTGTAGTTGGGATGAAGTGACAATAACCATCAAATTAATTTGGAAACACCTCTTTACCCCAAACTCTCACTCTGATGCACAAAAGCCTAGGGAAGGAATGGACTGAAGTTGTAACAGTGAAGTCTAATAATGCAACCCTTCCTAAAGCATGCCGGCAAAGACTGGATGAAGACTTAAGAACAATCGGGCCTCTAGCGTCACACTGGCCCTCAGGTAAGTCAGTCCAAGAGTTGGTCCAGCGGTCGAGAAGCCTGGCGTTGCTCGGGCTGGGGGTCGGGGAGGGAAGGGATGGGGGAGAATGCAGTAGCTTGGGCCGAGGATCGGGTTGTGGGATCCTGGGGTCACTCAGGCTGGGGGGGGGCGATCAGGGGGTAGGGGATCTTGGGGCCGGGAGAATGAGAGTTCGGGTGTCAGGGCAAACCAATCCTGGAGAGGGGACCTCAAGCGGGCTTAGAGCCCTTATTTGCATATGGAAAGGGTCTAATGCCTGCTTCAGGTGTAGGTAAAGGATGCCTGTTGTTTGTCCTCACTCTACATGGCAGTCGGTACACTTCCTGCTGGAAATGTGCATGTGCTTCCTGCCCACCATTGTGGGGACTTAGATGTCCGCGCAGCACCCGAAAAATGGGCACTGTGCGATGCAATTACTAGCCCAATGAATCATACAAAAAATCTAATAAGCAATTTTGATAAGTTTCAATTTATACTGACTTAGGTTTTTTGATGTGCTCAAATCCAAAAAGAAAGAAAAGATTTGCATTTATATAGCGCCTTTCAAGACCTCAGGACGTTCCAAAGCGTTTTTACAACCAAAAAAGTACTTTTGAAGTGCAGTCACTATTGCAATGTAGAAAACGCAGCAGCCAATTTGCCAAATACAATACTCTTGTAAACAATGCATACATATTTCATAAGTAGGTTCCTATGACATTTTTCCTGGGCAACATTCCTCCTTCAAACAAACCCACTTAAAAGATTAGTCATTTATCTCATGGCTGTTTATAGGATGTTACTGGTACTGAATGGCTGCCACATTTGCCTACATAACAATCAATGCACTTCAAAAAATTGTTCACCTTGTGAAGCACTTTGGGATGGTTTAACATAAAAGACATTATAAATGTAAATATTATTTTATTATGAAGCCTATAATGTATGGTATAAATCTAACCTATAGTTTGCATATAGCAATTCAGTATAATTATCTTCAGTTTTGTAAATAGGTTGCAAAAGAGCACTTAGAGGACCCATGTACCATTATATAAAAAAAATCAGAAAACACTTTCTTGCTACTTTACCCCATTCCATTACACACCTTTCTCTATCCAGCATAGTCCGACAGCCACAGACTTCCACAAAACTGACGATATTGTTGATCCAATATCAACTGACAAAATTTATAATTCAAGCTGCTCTACATCTAGTGGCTCAATTAGCAACTGGTTTTAAATAAGATGCTCAACCATGACAAGCAAGCTCAAGAGTTACACAGACCTAAGACTTCAACTCAGTTGGTAGTGATGTTTCTCAAGTTACTTTATCTTTAACAGAGGAGCAGTCCTTTGACCTGGTACAGTATGCAGAAATGTTCTCTGGCAGATAATCTATTGTCACCTAGTCTGCATTCTTTCCTCAGAACATAAAAGTTTTGAATATTCCAATGCTTACCCAACTGTCTCTATAAATTGTGGCCACCAAAGTAGTGAGCACTAGAGCTGAAACACTAAGGGCTGGATTTTCTCAGCTCTGAGGAGGCGGATATGGAGGTGGGACTGCCGGTAAAGTTGCAGAATTTGGGTCGGGTGGCAAACCCACCCCCAACCCGCCTCTGTGCCCTCTTGCCCCGGGTCCCGTCTCCTCAAGGCGGGCAAGGGATTAAAGCCTATTAACTGCCTGTTAACAGGTAGTTGACAGGCAGAAAATAGGATTATCCCCATTTTTCGCTCCGAAGTGCAGGCTTCCCGACCTCGGGAACCCCGCCAGGGTGTAGGAGCCGAGTAGGAGGTCTGCGGGGGTCGGAGGGGTCTGAAAGTGCAATGTAGAGGTGAGTGATAGGTGCAAGTGTGGAGTGGTAAGTATGTGAGGTGAATGTAAAGTGTTAGAAAATGTTCACGTACCTTTGTTTCTGCCTACAACCTTCAGCTGCTGTGGAGCCAGAGTCCCGACATCTCCATTGTAGAGATCACAGACTGGCTGTTGGATCCTCCGATCCAACAGTCATGTGATTTCTATAAAGTAGAAAGGTTTGATGAGTCCTGAACACAAGGTCTCATCAAACTACACAGAATGTCAGTGTTTGACAGCTTCACAGAGCTGTCAAACGATGACATTTCTCCTTTCAAAAATTCTTGACAGATGACACGTCATACGTTGACGTGCTCTGTCACCGACTTCCACCTAATTGGCCTGCTGAGCCCGCCTGGCAGGCTTAACAAGGTCAATCAGGGGAAGATCCCGCTGGTTGGCCAGAGGCTGTTGGAGGCAGGACTGAAACTAGGCAAGCAGCAGTCCTGTTGAGAAAATCCAGCCCTTAGTGTTTTTTTGGGAGAAGTGCTTTGGTATTGTTAAACACTTACAACAATATGTGTATCACTGGAAATCTGTTTATTCCATAAAAGAATGGGCAATAGGGTAATATTTTATTCTCTATAATTTACAGAAATAGGGCCAATGGACACTAGGAATGGACTTAAAAACTATAACGTAAATGTTAGAATTCAGATGATAATAAACCATTTGAGCTTCTTTCGCCATTTATGATGTAATTTGAACTGCTTAATTAGATTACAGCCTTGGATTCTCTACCAGATATCCAGAGGAAAAGGCTGTGTAACAGCAAAAAATACCCCAAGGCTCTGCAACTGTGGTAGACAATGAGCAGTTTCTATCTGACTGCATCAGAAACCAAAGACAAGGCAGTGAATTAGAGCATTCTGGAAAGATGACCACATAGCACGGGAGACAGGAATAGGCATAACCCAATCAATATATCTTCAATTTTCCAGCTCGCATTTCTGGTATACTCTACAAGTATGCCATTTCAAACAGGAGAAAAGCTTTCTATGGATGAGTTTTTACAATCAAGATTCTTTGGATTTTTAAAGTTAAGTAATATATGAGTAAATCTATATATAATTAAATTCAGTGCCAAAATATTACCTTTAGCAATATCCACAACCTGTTCTGTTTATATATCAGTGGAAACTCCAAGCCAATATAAAATTGCTGCAAGTTATAAACAAAAAGGAAAAAATTGCAGATGCTGGAAATATGAAACAAGAATAGAAAATGCTGAAAATACTCAGCAAGTCAGTCAGAATCTGTGGAGAAACAGAAAAAAAAATGCTTCAGCTGTGAATCCATGATGAAGGGGTCATGCCTTTAGGATCAACTTATCTGTTCTGCCCCAGATGCTGACTGACCTGCTGAGTGTTTCCAGCATTTTCAATATTTGTAAATAATTGTTTTGCGACATCCATTTTCTGCACCTAGATGACTTACGACCTCTATTGGCAAAAATCTAGTACTACAACAAAACGTCTCTCCTCCCCTTATGGTGCTGAGTAGCCCCAAAGAGAAAGATATATTAAGATCAGAAGGAAAATATTTTCAATTATAACAAATTAATCGTACAGACCAAACTACTAGCCTTATTTACAATGCTGCCCCAAAACTGTCAATTTAAGCTGAACTTAAAACCAAAATTAATTTTTTACTCCAGAAATTACTTAAGTGAAGATTCTAGGCCACTTATTATGAATTAACAGAATCACTTAATTAGTATGCTAATCTTAGCCCTAGATTTGTCGTATGCCTTTGATCTTAATTTAAAGTTGTCTATTCATCCCAAAAAACTCTAAAGCTTCTGCTTAACTACCTTTTCTTCTTGTGGGAATATGCCTCATCTCTACCCGAATCATCTCCAATTTGAATGTTTCGCATTGTTTGTCCTTGTCTTAACTGCCAATTTTACTTTGCAATTTACCTTGGCTAGTTCCCTTCTTATCTCATTGAAATTGCTTTTTCCCCATCAAGTACTTTTATCTTTGATGGTTCCCTTTTTTTTCTCCAAATTTTATGGCAAACCTAAATATATTATGGTTGCTGTTTTCTCGACATTCCTCTACCCTTAAATTACCTAGTTGCCCCACTTAATTTCCTAGAACTAGATGCTACACTGCCTCCTTCCTTGTTGGACTAAAGACATGCTAATCTAGACACTACATAGAAAGTCCTTTCTTTCTTTGTCACTTACAGTACTTTTACCCTGGTCTATTTTTGGATAATTAAAGTCACTCATTATTATGGTCCTGTTCTTGCATTTTTCTCTAATTGTCTATAATTACATGTGTTGGTCCTTGCAACTGTAATAAAGATAGATAAAAGCTTTAGCATCCCACCACTATGGATACCATATTTAATGTATCACCTACATGAACACCATTACAAAATTTAGTTTGGTATAAAAAACACCACTTTAACCCCGAAAACGTGAAAAGAAAATTAAACTGCAGTTGAAAAGCATTAGCTGCAATTTTATGCACCCAATTTAACCACAACGACTTCAAGTGAATATCAGCAGTTGATGTACAGTGTGGTGGTACACAGGACAAATCCTCCACTATGCTCATATCCTGATCTCAGCTACAATCTATGAGGAAAGGGAAAGTGTCTAAAGCAGAAGGCAGCTGCCTTCCCACTGAAATGAAGGGAATGTCAGTAGGAGCCCTGCTCCTGAGCCACTCTCATGCCTCTCAAGATCTTGTAGAGGGGCACTGGAAAAAGCTTGGATAGCCAGTTTGCCCACCATTTCTCTTAGCTGCAGCTGACCTTTGGTTCAGCTAAAGGGGAAAAGGGTAGTTCTTCCTCATAAACTAGAGGCCAATCAATAGTGTCACTCACTGTGTTATCATGTGTTTAAATCAGAACCAAAAGGAACTATCAAATATGTAGTCTCATGCTTCTTACTGCATTGCACTACTTATTTTTTCCACTGCAAGTGGTTACTATTTAATCAGAGATTATGGGCTGGATTTTGTCATTGGGGGTGGGCTGGGGGCGTGTCAGGTGGTCGGCGTGTCAGGACCCCGCCTCCAATGTTAGGCGGGATAAAAGTGCAATTTTGCCCTAATTGGGCACTTGATTTCCAGCGTGTGGGAACCCCCTGGCCCAATGAGTCTTTTGATACTGAAACTTGCCTCCGATGACGTCATCTATGCAGCTGGATTTAAAGCCTGCAAGCAGCCTTGGTTCTTTTTCAGCCTTACAACTTTATCAACATACTTCTGAGGGATTCCTACTGCTACTATGTCCAGCACCAGACCAAAGTGTGCACCCAGATTCGATGAGGCCTCCCTCCAAGCTCTGGTAGAGGGAGCAAGAGCAAACAAGGAAGTGCTCTTTCCTTCCTCAGGGAGGAAAATGCCTCCACAACAGACCAAAGCTGCGTGGCTGCAAGTGGCACAGGAGGTGAATGCGATTTCAATGTGCAGCAGAATCTGGCTGCAGTGCCGAAAGAGGTTTCATGACCTTCTCCGCACAGGAAAAGTGAGTATTCCATCCCCATGACCCTCAATCTGATCCCCATCGCCTCTCATCACCAGCACTCTGCTTTGTCAACCTCCTCCTCCACATCCCACTTCACCCTTATATCCCTGCACCCTTACCCATTCCCCCTCTCTGTATGTTCACATTCACTTAACTATTTGACTATGCAGCCCTCACACTCCCCAGCACTGTGATGCTATGGCAACAACTTACAACACACAGGGAGGGCCCTTGGTCTTGGCACCTCACTCCATCTTTGTGTCCTTCTAAGCATCTATGCTATGGATTCTCTGCACTCACTCCTTCATTCTCACTCAAACTCCACTTGTGTCCCTCATTGCAGGAAAAGAGAGCCCACAATAAGAGGGAGAGGACAAGGACAGGAGGAGGGCCACCCTCAATAGCCCAGCTCACCACTGCGGAGGAGGCGCCCTGGAGATCGAGGGAGTGGAGGAGGATGCGCAAGTGGGGAACGGACAGACGGGCGCATCAGAGCAAGCTGGTGACAGAATAGTTTTTCATCTCTCTCATTGACATTGCATGCGTGCATGAGTGACTGATATTGATTCTGATGCTCTAACAGATTGACTTATGATCATCTGCACAATTCAATGTTCATGCAACGTTTATCTCACATGTCTAACTCTTTCCTTTACTCCCCCACAGGACCAGCGACAGCCCCCCTTCCCCACTGTCCAGGAGGAAAGGAAATAAATAGTTCCCATTCTTCTGGTATATACCTCAGTTGAGGAAGCGCTCAGTCAAGGTGGGGAGAGGGGTTTCCCAGGAGGTCACACAGGAGATGGGTCTCAGGCTCCAAACTTCCACAACAATGAGTAGTCCTGCTAAAAGTTCCCCCAGACCTGAGACAACAAAGTTCTGCCACCTGCAAATGATGATTGCTGAAAACTCCTTTTTAATGGTGGAGCTGCAGCTGTTAGTAAGCAATCCACTTGTGAGGCCGCCAGGATTAACTGGCGTGTTCCAGAGGAGACGTGCAGCACGGGGGGAAAGTGTTAAATTCAGAAAGGCCTCTCAAAATTGGATTATAGAGGCACTTAACTGGGTGTTAAGGGCCTATCCTGCCTCTTGGAGGCGAGATGGAAACAGGGTCTGAAACCCCGATTCTGGGAAAATTGCTCGGAGGCAGGATCGGAGCCGCCCGCCATTTTTTTGCAATTTTAACACCTCACACGCCTCCAATCCCGCCTACTCAGGCCTGGCAAAATCGAGCCCTTAAATCAGAGATTATGTTTTCTATCTCTTTCCCTCTCCAGAAACATACTGGTTGACTATGAAAGCTCTCAGATATGGATGTACATATTTGGTTCACATCTGGTATGCAAGTCCCTGCAGTACTTCAGTAAAACCTGTCTTAATCATCTGCTCAAACTGAAAACATTTCAATTTAAAAAACTGATGGTTAAGATATCAATCAGTAGAGAACAGGCATCAAACTTTTAACTGATAACATTACCATCTTTGCACATCCACCAGTAGAATTATGCATTTGTAATATGAAACTGGCTTCCCACACATCATCAACTGTTGGTCAGCTGTTAACCGACAAAGCAGAGTGCACACTCTAACAGATAGCTTAAACTCTCACATGGCATAAGAAGTTATATCTTATTAGACCATATTATTGCCTGTTAATCCTGGCATAACAGTTATAACGCAGACACAAGACTAGCTGTCTAAGGACACAAAAGACAATACTAAATGTGACTATAGGCAACATTTCTTAGTTTCACAATAAAACATCCATATCCAATCCAATGAGATAATCAAGTGATTTTTTTCAATTAAATAAAGAAGATTGAATTGTGTACTAGGTGATCAACTAGCCAATCTGCCTGTTACACGAGACACAAATCAATGCAAAACATTGTGACAGGGATGAAACCAGATATATGACGCAGGCAAGTAGGATATTTTCATTATAGAAAACATTTCCCCATTTTTAGCTGCAGGCATAATAAAAAAAGCTGTTTAACAAGGGTTTTCAAACAGCAATTTAAGATAATAATAGTACAGTGCAGTATTTGATTGAAGAAGTTTTACATTTCAAGGTTTTAATGAGGTAAACGAAGCAGTCAAAGCTAGATTTGAATTGACAACCCACTGGCCAGAATTCAAATGTTCTGCTACTAGAGCTACCAGACTGGCTAACACTCATGAATTTTTAAGTCATTACTCAATTTCACTAGCACATCCACCATTTTTAAATCAAAAGTAAACTACTGCGATGCTGGAAATCTGAAATTAAAAGAGAAAATGCTGGAAATAGTCAGCAGGTCAGGCAGAGAGAAACAGAGTTAACGTTTCAGGTCGATGACCTTTTGTCAAAACCATTTTTAAATCTCTGCATCTTCTCTCACAAATTTAAAGCCAAGGTACATGTTTGATTACTTTTTGGTTTTAAAAATATAATTTTGAAGGAAAATAAATCTATGCAATGTTTGCTGACTGAGCTGAAATGGTGAGAGATCATCCGATTCACCAATTTGTCATGTAATTGCCTTTATAAAAACACATGAAACCAAACAGAATAAACTCCTGGGTTTATCCATTAAGCTTGTGCATAAGATAAGTTCAGATCCTTAAGAAAACAAGTCACAATGTTTACTGCAAATCTCAGGCTAATAAACACTATTTGACCTTTAGTTTCCAATTAGCATTCTACTGAGATGTTCTGCCAAACCACAGGATTGAATAAAAATGATATGGCAGACACAACAGGCTCAGTGTTTTGTGCACTCATTTTTAAAAGGCTTTTTTATATACTCTTGAACTATCATGCTTTACTACTTAAATGCACTGCCTGAAAGGGTGCTAGAAGCAGATTCTGTAGTTAACTTTCAAAAGGGAATTGGATAAATACTTGAAAAGGAAAAATTTGCAGGGCTATGGGGAAAGAGCAAGGGAGTGGGAATAATTGGATAGCTCTTTCAAAGAGCCAGCACAGGCATGATGGGCTGAATGGCCTCCTTCTGTGCTGTATGAAACTAAATAAACTATATATCAAGCAGCACAACATTTAAAAAATGGGCTTAATAGCATCATATGCTTAAACCCTCAACAAAATAGCTTTGCACAGTCATCATGCAAGTTATATATTTCCACTGTACCAGAAATCACTTTTTGTATCTATCCTTAGGTCAGATCAACATTTAGCACTGTACCTTACCATAATTACAAGTGTTTGGGTTCAAAGCCAGAGAACATGTCTTATTAACAATCTAATTAGTACTGTGAAGATTGCCACACTTTTATAAAAAATATTGGCACATTATTTTAACTAATTTTCTGCTAAACATGTCATTAGTCATTTTCACTGTGTGTCAACTTGGCAACACTCTCATCTGAGTCAGTAGGTTATGGACTCACGAATCATCTGGGACCTGAATACATAATCTAGGCTGACACTCTAATTCTGGATTGTTCGAATGCCATCCTTGGATGACAATGAACTGAGACCCCATCTGCCTGTTTCAAATAGCAAGGTTCTGTCCCATCTAATTAACATGGAAGTTAAAGATTACATTACAGTATTCAAATAAAAGTAAGGAATGATGTCCAGGACAATATTCCTCCATTAACCACCACTATCAGATTAGCTTGTCATTCAAATCAGTGTTGCTTGTTGGATCTGACTGTACACACAATGGCTGCCATATTTCCTGACATAACAGTCACTGCACTTCTTTTAAAAAGTATAAATGGCAGTAGCCATTTAGCTCATCTAGCCACAGAAATCTACAGTCCATCCATAACAGCATCTAACTAATTTTTGAATAATTCCAGAGTTTTTACACTCTAACCCTCAACCTTACATTCTTCTCCAATTACTACCCCGTCTCTAATCTTCATTTCCTCTCCAGAGGCCTCAAGTGTATTATCTCTACCCTGCTCCATGCTGATCCCTCCCATCACTCACTGTTAGATCCTTTCAATCTAGTTTTTACCCTGCCTACAGTATAGAAACCACCCTGGTCAGTTACCAAAACATGGGCAACTGTCTGTTCTCCTCAACCTCTCTGCAGTGTTCAAGATGGTGGACCATTTCATCCTCCTCCACTGTCTTTTTTCCATGGTTCCTAACTCTATGCCGTTGCCCTCACTTGTTATCACTCCTACTTGTACCACATAGCCAGCACATCTTGTACAATGACTTCTCTTCCCTCCCTGCAAGTTCACTCCAGGACTACCCCAAGGTTCCATGCTGTAACATCACCTATCCATTTTCTACATGTTGCTCCTCAGCAATCTACAGGCATGTGGTCAGATTCTATATACATGTGAACGAAACCCAGCTCTACCTCTCTGCCACCGTCACCATCACCATTGTGCTGTCTGACCACTTCCCATCATTAAGCCATGGGGTGAGCCAGTACTTCCTCCAATTCATCAGTAAGACTGAAGTCATGCTGTTGGGCACCTGCTTAAAAACTCCACACCCAAGTCCTGACTCCATCACCCTAAATCAGGCTGAACCCAATGGTAGATAATCTCAGCATCCTGTTTAACTGTGCTGAGCTTAAAACCCCACCTCCTATATATCACCAAGATCACTTATTTTTATCGCCACAGCATTTGACAATATAGCTCCGCATTTCATTAGCTTTATTATCTGCTCCTCTGCAGTGAATGGACATGGTAAATGTTAAATCTACCATCACTCTCCGATCTCCTTCAGCTTCTTGCATAACTAGTTCAACACAATTTATTAAGTAAACATGACACTCATTCTTTTATCAAATGTGTATAACCTTGCAATTGTCTGTACTGAATTTCATCTACCATTATTTTGACCATTTGGAATTTTTTTCTGTCCTTTTATAGTTCCTTAGTTGTCACGTCATACACCTTCAGCTTAGTATTATTTGCATTTTGTGAAGACGGGACTTCGTCTTCAGATGAGGGCTGCAAATGCAGAGGCTCATATTTGCCTAGTATCATAAATTTGATGCATATTTCTGACATGAACAAAGGAAAATAGTACCTGATATGCCTGGTTAATTTAAGAAGTCGCACAACACCAGGTTATAGTCCAACAGATTTATTTAATTTTACAAGCTTTCGGAGCAGTTCGCTCCTTCGTCAGGTAAGTTAGCAGTGAGAGAATCTCCCAGAATTCACAATTTAAACACAGACAAAATCTATTCAAATCTTTCCCTACATCAAAGAGCACAGCCAAGACAATGAGATGTGTCCCAGGGGGTCCAACGTGTCAAACCACCTGCTGGCTGCATATCCTGTCAATTTGTGTAGGTTCTTGTGTTAGTCTTTTTAAAAAAAAAACACCTGGGAAGACCGGCCAGGCAGGAGGGTTGCCTCCCAGTCGGGGAACACTTCAGCAGCCAGGGGCATTCAGCCTCGGATCTGCGGGTAAGCGTTCTCCAAGGCGGCCTTCGAGATACACGACAGCGCAAAATCATAGAGCAGAAACTGATAGCCAAGTTCCGCACTCATGAGGATGGCCTCAATCGCGATATCGGGTTCATGTCACGATACAGAACGTGACTTGACATCATGGCCGGTCTTCCCAGGTGTTTTTTTTTAAAAAGACTAACACAAGAACCTACACAAATTGACAGGTGGTTTGACACGTTGGACCCCCTGGGACACATCTCATTGTCTTGGCTGTGCTCTTTGATGTAGGAAAGATTTGAATAGATTTTGTCTGTGTTTAAATTGTGAATTCTGGGAGATTCTCTCACTGCTAACTTACCTGACGAAGGAGCGAACTGCTCCGAAAGCTTGTAAAATTAAATAAATCTGTTGGACTATAACTTGGTGTTGTGCGACTTCTCATTTTTGTCCACCCCAGTCCAACGCCGGCATCTCCACATCATGGTTAATTTAATACCTTACAATGACTTGGGTCAGTGCAAAGTCTGGGAACAAGAAACATCCTGATTCAAACTGAATACAATAATGCAAGGCCAATAATATAAAAGTAATACAAAAGCTCCCTTTGATCTGAAATGTTATTTTGTAATAGTTACATTTTTAAAATAGGACAATGCACATCATCACAAATTTCTATATTCTGCAATAAGCCGTGTTTGCTATTACGTGAGTTATCAGTTGCTATTATATTTGCACTTTAATTCAGAAACAAAGCACACAGAATTTCGCACCTGCGAGCCACCAACCAGTAGCAGTAAACTTCTGATTAATATTACCATATAAATGGATCATATTGTTTCATCTCTGCTCCTGGAGTTGCTTGTGTACTCATTTATACGAACCATCCTAGACCATTCCTAAGATTGACTTTTACACCCCACTGGGATTTATTAGGAAGCAATTTTTGGACCATGACTGAGGTACTAAGAAATGATAACACTGTTGTCTTTTCATGCAATAATATAGTGATCAGTTTTTATCATGTTACATTTTGATCCCCATTTTGTCCACTTGTTTCTCCAATGAGCCACTCACAATCATACAACCTGTTTCTGCCAGAAAGTATGAATTGTCAGCCATATATTCTTTCATGGCTTTCAAAGCTACTCCATTATCAGGCAACAGACAAGTAAGAGACACAGTCAGTGGTGAAAGAGGGCTTGCATTTCTCATCCACATTCACTCCTATGGGGAGTTGAAATTCCTCCTGTTGATAATTTTAGCAAAAGAAATAGTTGAAATTTCCCATTTTGTAGTCACACCAATATTTTTGGTAAAATTATCAATAAGAGGAATTTCATCTAACATATGTTCTAACCCCAACATTGCAACTAATATTTTTCTTAATAGCATAAACATCTAACCTTTACCCACACTTTTTGAAAATGTCAAGTATCAGACTGCTGTTACATTCAGTATCAAATTTCATTTCACATTGGTAAAGTTTGATAATGTATGAATAAAATATATTATAAAGGAAAAGAGATATTAAAGAGGTAGTGCCACATGAAAGGAACATTAGTAAGAGTGAAAAAAGAGTAAACATAAATGAGTATATATCCCTATTTAATTCCTGAATGAAAATAATTTATGTACCATGCAAAACAAATGTATAATTCTATTAAACAAACGTATTCACTGAGTAGCAGTTGTATTAAATTGACCTTGTAATAAGGTGATCTAAGTTTGCCTTCACCTTGAGGCTGTTTACATTTAAGGGCCATTCAGGTCAAAATGATGTCAGAAATACATCTTAACACTTATTAGCAGCATAAACCATCTTTATTTGTGTTTTCTCAATGCATCATTATAGGAAGTCAGATTGTATAGGGAGCAAAATACTGATCTGGAAAGCTCTCTAAACTTTTTAATTTGCCACATAATTTACCAACAAGAATTCTTATCAAATGCCTTATGAAATTCCACATACACTGCATTTCTCTCAGCAATATTATCCATTATTTCCTCAAAGATCTCTTAAATGCGTCAGACAAGCCTTGCCTCATACAAAGGCAAAAGAAAAGGAAAACTGCAAATCTGAAATAAAAACGGAAAATCCTGTTTCCCCTCTGACATTGTAAGATGCATGCCATTAAGGGACGGTGCCTTTTCACTTTGAGTTCCACCAACTTTTTCAGTACTATTATAGTTATCCAATTCAATTGCTCCAACTCCGGTTGCACCCTTTCATTTTCACTTTTACACTCTTCTGCGAAAAACGAGGCAATTTACTCATTTAGTATCTCCGCTATTCCTTTGTCCTCCATAAGATTTCCTTTTCTTTCTCTAATTGGCCCTAATTTTTTTTTTAAACTTTTCAGTGTTTATAAAAACCTTTAACCAATTCCCTTGTTACCTCCTGGTCTTTCTTCACATCCTTTCTTGGCCTCGCTAATCTTTTTTGCTTTGCCTCTATTTTCTTTATTTTCTTTAGTACTATTAGCCCTAGATTTGTCATATGTCTATTTTTAAGTTTAATCATTTTCTTGCAATTTTTATTTTTTTTATAAACTCTTGATAATTCTGACATGGTGGAGGTAGTCTACTATTGTTAATAGGTTTTCCATTCTGACAGTTTTTATAGAAAGCAGCTCATACAGTTCACTAGATATTATATTGGCAAAATATCCAAGGAGTCTACTTACTACTATTTTTCCAAATTCAGCTCATTATATCAGTGCCTAAATTTATAATAGCAATATCCACAATAATTATGACCATGGATTTTATACAATTGCTGATATACTGGTGGGTCATCTCCTGTACTGAACAAAAATGCATGTATAGACAGAAGCTGCAAGTAGTCACTGCACAAATACACAAAAGACAAGATTAAGGGTCAAACTATCCAACATTGCTACTTTCATGTTGAGCTTTATATAAAGTAAACCAATTTATTTTTCAATATGAAAGCACAAACACTCGAAACATCTAACATCTTGACTTAGAATATGCAAAACATCTAGACACTATCCAAACCCAAGTTAACTATTTCCAATGAAAAGAACATCCAAGATGACCAACAAAATCTATGGAATAGGTGAGTGCCACCTAAAGGTATGTTAAAGTAATACCCAAGCTTATAGTGGATCCACCTGTCTTCTCTGACAACAGATGCTGGTAATGTAGGAGGAGTGCACCAGCGCTTCTGGGGATGGGGGAGGTATGAGTTGGTGCTTGGCATGGGTATTCCCTACATGGCCGGCAGATTGGTCTACACCCCTGGTGTCTGTCTGTCATTTTCTTCCACCATGCTCCCGGAACATTGGAGTCAACTCTGCTTTGCCAGTTTTTCCGCACTTCCCTCCCAGTCTGCTATAATCATTCATACATCCTCTGGGTCACGTATAGATTTTTATTACTCTAAATTATCTCATTATTGCCTCCTTTTGTCTTATACTATTATCACATCTGGTATTTAATTATCTCCTATCCGCTAGTTAATCAGTTTACAGATCATTCTTTTCTTGTGTATGTGGTCTCTTTTTTTCCCCCACCCACTTTACCCTTGCACTATTCCTCCTTATAAGCTGTTCATCTGTAACATCTTCCAGTTCTGACTAAGGGTCATAGACCTGAAACGCTAGCCTCCATATTAATGCTGAGACAGGTTCTGAGCGCGGGCGATAGTAGGCAACAAACGCACAAGATCGTGGGACATGTGGGAACGTCCGGTTTGAATAGAAATGCCTCTTATTTTAATTCCAGATTTCGTGTCTCCACTGCGCATGATCAAGTGTGATGCAGACCCACATGAATCGATTTCACCGTGACTATTTAAAGGCCCACTTCACAGATGCAATGGTGAAGGAAGTTTGGCGTTCTGTGCATTGTGTTAAGTGGAAGTCGCAAAATAAAATCAGGGAGGGCAAAGGCTGCACGGAGATTTAATGAGGCATCCCTGGACATACTGCTGGGTGCAGAAAGCTCATGCAAGGAGGCGCTCTTTCCTAGCAACAGGGGAAAAAAACCTGCTGCCACAACAAAGAAAGAATGGCTGGAGGTGGCCCAAGAGGTGAGCAGCAGGACTGTTGTCTTGAGGACATGGACCCTGTGTAGTAAGCGCTTCAGTGGCCTAACCTAGATCCTGTAGTGCACCCCCCCCCACTCACTGTCTTGTCCATCGTACTCCATTCACATCACCCCTCACCCCCATTTAAATTTCTGCAGCACCCATTGTTGCGTTTCAATGCACTTCCTCACCTCCCCCTTCCTCCATCCACCACTGCCATTCACCCCAATCCTTACGTAACGTGATCCCACCTCAGTCAGCTCCCCCAATGCTCAGCGCACATCCTTAAATGCATGCCAGTGACACTCGTGATGCAGCTGCCTGATAGTCACCCTCACCAAATGCACTGCACCCATCAGATGCACACATGCCTTAAAGACACTCATAGGTCTGTCATGCTCCCTTGCAAAAGAGAGCGCAAAATACAAGGGAGCGGGAGAGGACCAGAGGTGGAACCCCCACAGATCATGGAACTCACAAATGCCGAGCAGGAAGCTTTGGAGATAAGCGGCATATCAGCCATTCTGAACATCGGAGGTGGCAAGACTCCTACCTCATTGCTGCAGGGTGACAGAATTAATCTCTCCGACCCACATCTCCTACAAGACTAAGTCATCTTGATGTGAATTCAGCACCGAACGAAATAATCATGTGCTTAATCATGTGCATTTCAACATTTCTACATTCCCATGACTAAATCATATCCGTCTCTTCTCTCCTCCAAGGCCATCACTCGAAGAACAGCAGCCCCTGCCCTTTACAGATGAGGATTCCTTAGAGGAGCTCATTCCTTCTGAGGGTGCACCGTCACAGGACACAAGAACAAGTCATCAGCGTAGATACGAGCACTTGAGTGGATCCAGTTGGACAGTTGGTTGCGATGTCACCTGGTAATTCGCACTGCACAAGTGAGCACAAACAGAGCATGGTGACAAGGCCAGCTGTGGAAGGTCTGCGTCGGAGGGCGCAGTCCTCTCCAAGTTCTGCTCAGCTGGACAGAGATGCTGAACTCAAGGGTGCCATCAATGAAAAAGAGAATAATAGTCAACAACAAATGTGCGAGGTACTGGCAGTCTTGCCAGGCACAATTTCCACAATGTCACAGAGGATGGAGGAGTCCAGCTCAAACATATGTGGATTGATTTTGCAGCCATTGCGAGGATGTCTTCCATTTAGAGAGCGGCCTCCTCTGTGGAACTTGAATCGCGGCACACTTATCAGCAGCCTCACCTATGGATGCCAACATTTTTACCGCCTTAAACAGGATGAGATACATTAGCCATGGGCTTACAAGGCATCACTGATCTGCTCCAAGCTGCTCTCCCAGAGAAAAGCAGGAGTGATCCCAGGAGAGGGACGATGGCGATAGGAAGATGAAAGTGCAAACTCCTCTCAAAGTGTTTGCATGTCTCACCCGTTGCCCACCCCAACCCACCCCCAACCAATACCAAACATACTGCCTCCTCTCCCACTGGGCCAGTCTGCCCCTGCACAGGTGCAGGTGGAGCAGTTTTTGTAGAATCATAGAAAGTTACAGCACAGAAGGAGGCCATTTTGGCTCATCATGTCCGTGCCGGCCAACAAAGAGCTACCCAGCATAATCCCACTTCCCAGCTCTTGGACCGTAGCCCTGAAGGTTACAGCATCCCAAGTGCACATCCAAGTACTTTTTAAATGTGGTTAGGGTTTCTGCCTCTACCACCCTTTCAGGCAGAGAGTTCCAGACCCCCACAACCCTCTGGGTGAAGAAATTTCCCCTCAAATCCCCTCTGAACCTTCCACCAATTACTTTAAATCTGTGCCCCCTGGTTTTTGACCCCTCTGCTAAGGGAAATAGGTCCTTTCTATCCACTTTATCTGGGCCCCTCATAATTTTATGCACCTCAATAAGGTCTCCCCTCAGCCTCCTCTGTTCCAAGGAAAACAAACCTAGCCTATCCAGTCTTTCCTCATAGCTAAGATTCTCTACTCCCGGCAGCATTCTTGTAAATCTCCTCTGTACCCTCTCTAGTGCAATCACATCTTTCCTGTAATGTGGTGACCAGAACTGCATGCAGTACTCTAGCTGAGGCCTAACTAGTGTTTGATACAGTTGAAGCATAACCCCCCTGCTCTTGTATTCTATGCCATGGCTAATAAAGGCAAGCATTCCGTATGCCTTCTTAACCACCTTATCTACCTGGCCTGCTACCTTCAGGGATCTGTGGACATGCACGCCAAGGTCCCTTTGTTCCTCTACAGTACTCAGTGTCCTGCCATTTAATGTGTATTCTCTTTCCTTGTTAGCCCTCCCCAAATGCATTACCTCACACTTCTCCGGATTGAATTCCATTTGCCACTGTTCTGCCCACCTGACCAATTTGTTGATATCTTCCTGCAGTCTACAGCTTCCTTCTTCAGTATCAACCACACAGCCGATTTTAGTATCATCTGCAAACTTCTTAATCATACCCCCTATATTCAAGTCTAGATCATTGATATATACTACAAAAAGCAAGGGACCTAGTACTGAGCCCTGCGGAACCCACTGGAAACAGCCTTCCAGTCACAAAAACACCCATCAACCATTACCCTCTGCTTCCTGCCTCCGAACCAGTTTTGAATCCAACTTGACACTTTGTCCATGGCTGCAATGTGAAACCTTATCAAAAGCCTTGCTAAAGTCCATATACACTACATCAAACACACTACCCTCATCTACCCTCCTTGTTACCTCCTCAAAAAATTCAATCAAGTTTGTCAGACACGGCCTTCCCTTAACAAATCCGTGCTGACTATCCTTGATTAATCCGTGTTTTTCTAAATGAAGATTTATCCTGTCCTTCAGAATTAGTTCCAATAATTTCCCACCACTGAGGTTCGCCTGACTGGCCTGTAATTATTCAGTCTATCCTTTTCTCCCTTTTTAAACAAGGGTACCACATTAGCAGTCCTCCAGTCCTCCGGCACCACACCTGAAGCCAGAGAGGATTGGAAAATGATGGTCAGGGCCTCTGCTATTTCCTCTTCTGCTTCGCTTAACTGCCTGGGATACATTTTATCCGGGCCTGGGGATTTATTCACTTTTAAAGTTGCAAAACCCCTTAATACTTCCTCTCTCACTATGTTTATTTCATCTAATATTTCACACTCCTCCTCCAGTTTTGGCAGGGCCCTCACGGGCCTCAACACCCAGAGACCGTCGGCTTCGAGCACCTCAGAAGTCAGAGCAAGGAATGGAGCAGCCTGCCACTACCACTGCTAAAGGCACAGGGATTGCACCATGTAGCAGTGCTAGGGAAAGAAAAATAAAAGCTGCAGTTTAACGAGGTTATGCACATGGGTGTATCTGAAAATATGTTAATATCTTTAATTTATTAACTCACATTAAATTTATTACTTGGCACCATTTTCCCATATTCCCCATTCTGGCATGGCAAGTGCCAACTCGGGTTTTCAGTTGTTTGGTGCTGAATGTGAAAGACTTGAATTGACTGAGACCAATTGGTGCATGTGCAACGAGTGGGTGGTTGGTAAAAGGACTGCTCGTGTAAATGTGGGTGGGGGGGGGGGATGTTACTTGGTCCAGTGAGTGAATAACTGAACCTTTGAACTATTAGGGCATCCCTGGCAGCATTGTGGTCAGCTGATGTAGCGTTGGCCACCCCATCTTCCTCTTCATTGGAATTCTCATCAGGTGCGGAGTGCTGAGCGGCTTGTTCCTCCTGCAACCTATAGTCCTCGCTGCTGCGCTCTGTTGTGCAGAACACAGTACACGACGATTATCCTAGCGATTCTCGCTGGTGAGTACTGAAGGGCACCTCCAGACCTAACCAGGTACCTGAAGCGCAACTTGAGCATGCCAATGGCTTGCTCAATGACATATCTGGTAGAAAATATGGCTCACATTATAGCGCTCCTGGTGTTCATTGGTGGGGTTCCTCAGAGGTGTCTCAGCCAGATTTGAAGGGGGTATCCTTTGTTGCCTGTCAGTCACCCTTTAAGGCTGGCTCCAGGTCCAAACGGGTCGGGATGTTGGACTGCCGCAGTATGAAAGCATCATGACTCCCAGGGAATCTGGCACAGGCCTGCATGAAACTTTTCTTGTGGTTGCAGACCAGCTGAACATTGATCGCTTGTGTTGATCTTGGTTGATCTACGGGTGCTCGGATTGCCATGTGTGTAACAGTAGCTGGCACCCTGCACCTGTGGGAAGCCAGCCAGAGACGTAAATCCTAGTGTCCGCTCAATCTGGCTATTGTATATCAGAGAAAGTTTCATACCTCCCAGTCCTGGCAAACAATCCATTAGTCACCTGCCTTATGCATTTATTTGTAGCCAACTGCAAATCACTCGCTATGTCTCTGGTAGAGCCCTGGAAGGAACCAGAGGGAACAAAAATTGAGGGTGGTGGTGGCTTTCACAGCCACTGGTAATGCACCCCGACCCTCTCCCGCCCATTGTGGGGTGGTTAATATCGAGCTCATTAATCTTACCATCCTTTCTCCACAGATGCTGCCTAACCTGCTGCATGTTTCCAGAATTTTCTCTGTTTTTATTATAGGAATAAAGTACCTTTTTTTAAATAGGTTTTATATCACCCCACATACTAAATCTGGAATTGATTCCATTTGCAAGTAGGATCTTCTGAACTCTGTGCCACTCGTGAGTTATTTAGCCCACCTCATTCAAGGGATAAATTCCAGAATGAACAGCTTGATTGGAGTATCCTGTTACACAGAACTCTGAAATAAATCATTCTCTGTCATTTTCAATGAAACTGTGAACTATTGAACATATTTTTCTTGACTGCCTCTACATCGCACTTCAAACCACTTATGCGCGCATTTGTTATAAACCTGGTCACTGATCAATATTTCTGATGGTGAAGGAACAAAATCAAGTTTTTTTCCCCTGAGTTCTGTGTACATATTTCCTTGTATTTGGTGTATGCAGGGTGAACTACGTACAATTTTTTGATACCAAGACATCAGTATGGTGAATTTGGTCTGACCTTTCCTAAATTTCAATAATGTTTGCTCAAAGAAGTGATCTTCTCACAAGATCCTTAATGAGGCACACAGTAACTCACATAAATCCCCAATAATGGAACAGGCTATAGAAAAGGGGCAAAATTCAAGGTCAAGTCAGTTAAGATCATTCTAAGACATTCCTTAGAGTTAACTCAAAATCTGCATTGGCTAAAACCTGAAAGCAGATTTCCAGGCTAACACCTGATACAATGATAAAAAGAGACAAAATAACGGAGAAAATATGGGGCAGAAATTCGGGTCTCCACGGGTGAGTACGTGCTGTGTACTCACCCGTAGGGCCACCGGAAGTGCCGGTTTCGCGCATGCACTGGAAACCGGAACTTCCGGTCTCGTGAAAGAAGGGGTTCGAGGGTCAACCGCGTGCGCCGGAGAGGCAGCGCGCACACAGCGAACTTCGTTTTTTTTTCAGGTTTCTCCGTGAGGGTAAGTATGGAGAAGCTGCGCAGGAAAAAAGGAGGTGCAAGGCCTGCTTTTAACAAGGTAAGTGGTAAATTAAATACAATTTAAACATTTTTTCAACAGGTTTATTTTTTTTACATAATTTAAAGAAAGGTAAGTTTATTTTTAGCACCGTTAAAAAGTATAATTAATTTTTTCAAAAATTTAAATTTTTGTTTAAAGTAGTTAATTTATGTAATTTATTGTTATTTTAAAACTGTGATTTTTTTTTTAAATTTATTTGAAGTTTTAGTTAGGTTTTGGGGGGTGATCTCTATTCATAGATTTGAGAGGGCTTCGAACTAACTGCGCCCCTGGGATACGCAAGCACTACGCGCCGGCAGCTGCAGGAGGCCCAGGAGCCGAAGTCCACGCGGGCCCAAAGCACAATGGCAGGCGCGGTAGGTAAGTACGCGCGCGATCCTTGCACCCGTGGGAAGCCGGAGAGCCGAATTTCTGGCCCATAAAGAAGTAATTCCCCAATATGCTAGTTCTCTTCAATAATGTGGCACCTTAATTAAAAAAAATATATATACAATTCTACAACTAATCATTTTTTTCTTCTTAAATTGTATTTACTTTTGTCCTAAAGTACAAAAAGAGACTGTATCCATCTCTCTATTCATTAGGTCTGCCATCTTGTTTCGCCACTAGAACTGAGATTCAGAACATTTCCGTTTTCCTGCAGTTTGATTCTATTTTTTCAATTATGTGCAGTCACATCGAGATACACTATGAAAGTCTTAATAAGCCTGGATCACATTAAGAGCACATGAACTGAGGTACCCTACCACATACATCCCTATTGAATTAAAGAAACAAAAATCTTGCACTAGATGTGATTACAACTAAGTTTTTATTCAAAAAACAATCCTCTAATAATTATTCAATTTGAATAAAATTGTTTCATCTCAATCTCGTGGCAATAAGTGAGAAATATATTTGTATCAAAGAATCTGTGCATAGTAGAAATTTATTCTGAAAGCTGCAAAGGCTCTTCAATCTTAAAATGGCTGGAATGCATGTAGCAAACTGTACATACAGCAACACCAGAATGAAATGGAAACTGAAAACAATAGATGGCAATTTCAACTCTGAGATCATCCTATCAGTTCAGAAAAATGGTAAAAACATTACAGGCAGATTTGCTGACAGAGAACTGAGCTGTTTCTCTTTGTACCATGTGTGTAAATTAATTGCAAACCACAATACCAGCAAGAGAAATAGGATAAAAAGGAAGCAAATACTCTACCCCTACATCTGCAGCTGATCCAAATTGAATTATATCATTACTTTCCAACACAATCCTAGTCACATAAGCATAACACTGCCAGACTAGACTCATCTGAAGAATATTTAAGTATGGAACAAGCTGCAGGTAAACACACTTACCATAATGAGATGAAGCTGTATATTATCCATGACTGCTGTGCAAACAACCCAGATTCAATGGAGAAGAAAGCAATATGGCCAGTAGATGGGAAGATGTAAGTGTCCACTGTTACAAACCTTCGTGCGAACTAGTCAAAAAAAATCATTCTTAAAAAAGGATACATTCGTAGAGCTCCTGTGCGGCACCCAATGGCCAGGATTTTTTGCACTGGATCATAAGCTAAGGCAGTCGGTTGACAGGGGAAGCCATGACGCACCGTCTGCAAAATAAGAGATGGGAACAAAGGAATCATTAAAAACTGACCTTGTAAACATCTTTCACAAAGGTAAAATTATACATAAAAACTATCTTGGCTGACATAAACCTGCATTTAAATCTATACATTTCTACTTGTTCAAAAATCCATTCATGTGGCATGAAACAAGGGAACGGTAGCATAGTGGTTATGTTACTGGACTAGTAATCCAGAGGCCTGGACCAATGATCCAGAGACATGAGTCTAAATCCCACCATGGCAGCTGTGGAATTTAAATTCAGTTAATAAATAAATCTGGAATAAAAAGCTAGTATCAGTAATGGTGACCATGTAACTACCAGATTGTCGTAAAAACACATCTGGTTCACTAATCTCCTTTAGGGAAGGAAATCTGCCATCCTTACCCGGTCTGGTCTATATGTCACTCCAGACCCACAGCAATGTGGGTGACTCTTAACAGCACTCTGAAATGGCCTAGCAAGCCACTCAGTTAAGGGCAATTAGGGATGGGCAATAAATGCAGGCCTCGTCAGCGACGCCCACATCCCGTAAATGAATAAAGAAAAAAAAACATATTGAATGTCAAATTTCAATAAATAAACAAACTTAGTATTACATAGTATTTACAGCACAGAAACAGGTCATTCGGCACAACTGGTCCATGCCTGTGTTAATGCTCCACACGAGCCTCCTCCCATCCTTCTTCATCTAATCCCAACAACATATTTCTCCCTCGTGTTTATCGAGCTTCCCCTTAAATGCATCAATGTTAGTTGCTTCAACTACTCCTTCTGCAAATTCCACATTCTAACCAGTCTCTGGCAAAGAAGTTTCTCCTGAAATCCCTATTGGATTTAGTAGTGACTATCTTATATTTATGGCCTCTAGTTCTGGTCTCCCCCGCAAGTGGACACATCTTCTCTATGTCTACCCTATCAAACACTTTCATAATCTTAAAGCCCTCTATCAGGTCACCCCCTCAGTCTTCTATTTTCTAGAGAAAAGAGCTCCAGCCTGTTCAATCTTTCCCAATAGGTATAACCTCTCAGTTCTGGTATCATCCAAGTAAAAACTTTTTGCACCTCCTCCAGTGCCTCTATATCCTTTTTATAATATGGAGACCAGAACTGTTCACAGTACTCCAAGTGTGGTCTAACCATGGTTCTATACAAGTTTAACATAACTTCTCTGCTTTTCAATTCTATCCGTCTAGAAATGAACCCCAGAGCTGTTTGCTTTTTTTGAATGGCCTTGTTAACCTGTGTAGCTACTTTTAATGATTTATGTATCTGTAACCCCAGATCCCACTGCTCCTCTACCCCATTTAGACACTTATTTTCCAAGGAGTATGTGGCTTTCTTATTCTTCCTACAAAAATGTACCACCTCACACTTATCTATATTGAAGTTCATTTGCCAATTACATGCCCATTCTGCAAGTTTACTAATGTCTTCCTGTATTTTGTTGCAGTCCTCTTCTCTATTAAATACATCCCTCAATTTGGAGTCACCCGCAAATTTTGAAATTGTACTTCCGATTCCTGAGTCCAACTCATTTATGGAAATGGTGAACAACAGTGGTCCCAGCACTGATCCTTGTGGAATAACCACTTCCTACCTTTTGCCAGTCTGAGTAACTATCTTTAACCCCTAGGGGGTGATTTTGCCAATGGGGGCGCGTTGGAGGCGGGACTGCAGCTTGTCGGGTTTCAGTCCCGCCTCCATCGACTTGTGGCCAACCCATGCTAATTTCCCTTGATTGACCTTGTTAAGCCTGCCCAGTGGGCTTAGCAGGCCAATTAAGGGGAAGCCAGTTACAGAGAACGTCAGCGTATGACGTTTCATCTGTCAAAAATTTTTGACAGATGAATTGTCATCGTTTGACAGCTCTGTGAAGCTGTCAAACACTGACATTCTATGTTGTTTGATGAGTCCTTGTATTCAAGACTCATCAAATCTCTTTCTTTCGCAGAAATTAGATGGTTGTTGCATCGGAGAATGTAGCAGCCATCTGTCATCTCTGCCGCGGAGATGCGAGACTCTCCGCATCCCCAACTGTTGAAGCCTGCAGGAAGAAACAAAGGTAAGTAAACTTTTTCTAACACTTTCCACTCACCTCACATACTTACCTCTCCATACTTACACTCATCTCTCAGCTCCACAGCGCACTTTTGCACCCCGCAGACCCACTGCTCACCTCGGTGACCCTGGCGGGGTTTCCTGACGTCGGGAAGCCCGCGCCTCTGGTGGCAAAATGGGGATAATCCTTTTAATTGCCTGTTAACTACCTGTTAACAGGCAGTTAAGTGGCTGTAATCCCCTTCCCGCCTCCAGGAGACGGGACCCAACGCGGGTCGGCTACCCGCCTCCTGGAAAGATGGCACGGAGGCGGGATGGGTACCCGCCCCCAGATTCTGCCATTTTCCCGGCAGTCCCACCTCCAAACCCGCCTCCCCAGGGCTGGCAAGATCGCACCCCTACTCTCTGTTTTGTAGCCAGCTTGCTATCCATTCTGCTACTCGTTTCCGGACTCCACATATTCTGAACTTAGTCATGAGTCTACTATGCAGTACCTTATCAAAGGCCCTTTGAAAATCCAAATATATTACGTCTACTACATTACCCTTGTCTACCCTTTCTGTTACTTCAAACTGATATTCACATTCCTCATTTTCAATGTAAATGCTGTTCAATAATGTAGTAAGGATCCACAGGGTTAAACATGGAATGTTGAAGTTTTTTTTTGCATAATAGTTTTAGTATAATGCAGTTCACAGATGTACTTTTACCTGCATGAGTCACATGGTCCTCTTAACAATGAATATTAATTGCCGTTTTATCAAGTTACTTCCTCTTCAAATTTCTGAAAATGTTATATTTGCAAGTTGTACAATCAAAATGTGAACATTTTTCTGTTCAATTTGCATCCACAACATCAAATACCCATTATATTCTTGTGCTCAAGCGCTTTTATACTCTTTGCTCCTCATTAGTGGCAGAGCTGTGCAGTCAACTCATGATGACCATCAGGTTTTTTTTAAAACAATGACAGGAACCAGGTACAGTATCTTTGGTATTTATGATACAAAGCAAAGATGGTACAGGGAGTGAATGAGTGACATACATGGGTCTTCTCATTAGTTTGGGTCTGGATTGTAGGTCAAATCTAACTGTTTTCTACACGATACTGTATTTTATACAAGTACAATCACAAAAGCATAAACTGCCAATAAAAGAGAAAAAGTGTACAGGGAATGGGGAAACAAAATTGAGTGTTTTCACCTACATATTTTTTCCAGAACACACTGATAGCCAAGATAACAAGTGCTATTGCATCAGTGGCACAATGCATCAACCATACTGCAAACATCTATCCATTCATATGGTGGTACTGAACAGTTAAATCCACATTTTTGCAGAGGGGAAAATCCATTGGTATCCACAACAATCCTCAATGTAAAAACCGATTTCTAACTTCTAAGATTTAATTTAGATATTTAACATCTATAGCAATAACTGAAATGTCATGTTTTTCATGTCTCAAGCTTCAACACATCAAAATCATTACACAAAAAGTGTGCAAATTCCAAACATTTTCATATTTGTTTAGGGGGTGGGGTGGGAGGGAGGGTGAATGGAATACTATAACTATTCCATATATACCACATTTTTCCATATCTGTAAAAATTTTCCCAATTTGCAATAACTGGTCATAATGGGTTTTAGGTCCATTTTCTAACAGGAAGTAGTGTCTTTATTTTGCAAGAAAGTATGAAAACAAGCTTTAAGGTTTTCCCATATAACACACACTCAGGTTTCAGGCCCATATTTAAATGTAAAGTAATAAGTCAGAGAAGGCATGATCCAGCTTTTGAAATGCTGAGAGGACTGAACATTGCAAGATAGAGTTGTGAAATGTTACAGCACAGAAACAAGTCATTTAGCTTAATATGCTATTTGACTTGCACTGTGATCCCAGATCTAAACCAAAGAACACAAGTACAATTAAAACGTCTCACAAAGACTTGAGATTAAAAGGAACCAAGACTCCCCCATACATTACATAGTAGCGAATATTTGGAACTGGCTCTAGCAATGGCAATTATGATGCATCCGTTCACATCTTTCAGGAAAACAGCTGGATGAATATGTGGTTAGAAACAAAGTGCTAGAAAGATGAATACAGTTAATTCTTAATTCAAAGCCACAATTCAAATGATCTGATCATTCAATTTTTGCTCTAAATTCTTACTTTACTGTGTTAGTTACATTGCTCATGTCTTCCCTAGTGAATACCCGGAGGAAGTAATCAGTCAGAATGTTTATTTGCATCTTTTAATATACAATATTAAAACAAATGCCTAATCAAAACTCTTATTTTCATCACTACCATCTACATACCCATTATTCTAGATAACACACAACAGTATGATATTCTTATTTTGATGCATTTTACATTAATTCATGCATCCCATACCCCTAGATCACTGTCTTTGGTCCAACATCTGGTATAGCTTTGAAGTTTTTCTAACACCTCCTAAAATCCATTAACAACTTCCTATTTGCTCACCAGAGATTCTTGCCAACAAAGGGCATCTGTAGCAGCTTAAACTGAAGTTTGTCAACATCTTCAGCGAACCATTATGACAGGTATACAGATAACATTTTTCATCTTTAAATCGAAAAAAGAGCTCAGGTGGCTACTACACTGCCGTTTAAATTTCTAATGATTAAAAAGGGCATAGGATCCCATCAGCTCTTTTCTACCTTTACAGGTTTCACTGGCAGTTGAAGACTGATGAGCAGAGCTTTGTGCTTCTATTTAAGTATGTATTTGTGGAGATTTGATTTTCCCCCAACCAACACCAATGCTAGTGCACAATATAACCACAACTCCTGCTCATGGCAGTTAACATCTTTATTATAACTACCGTATGAAATTAAACTGATTTATGGATTTAAAAAGAAACAGCAATTTCAAGGCACTAACCTTCGGATACAGATAACAATTATAAACTACAACCTACGTCAACTCTGTATTCACAATTTGGCACTGGATGATTAGATTACTGCCTTGAAATAATATCTATTGTTTTCCCAATGCTGTAGTAAGTGACACATAAATTACAGGTATTTTATTTCTGTCCATAATTTTTCCTTCTGTGAAATACTCCAGCTACAGTGGTCTATGGAAGGACTGCTAGAACTCATTTTAAATGACAGGCACATATTAAGGCACATATTAAGCAACTGGCAGCCTAGAGTCTGGTGTACAGGCTGGGGACCTAGGGGGAGATGATTTTAACCAGCCACTTAATACCAATCAAAAAATAGCATTTCAAAATCTAAGGGTGCTTTAATTAATAGTAATAAAATATTAATTAATCTCTGCCTCTCCACTTCTCTTTCCTCCTTTAAAACGCTCCTTAAAACCTATCTCTTTAACCAAGCTTTTAGTCATCTGCCCCAACATCTCTTTATATGGCTCGGTGTCAAATTTTGTTCTTCTTTAATAACGTTCCTGTGAAGCGCCTTGCGATGTTTTATTACATTAAAGGTGCTATATAAATATAAGTTGTTGTTATTATTACTGCATACTGCTCAAATTCTAATATACTAATGAGAAAAGCACCAATATAGGGAATGGTTAGAGTAAATTAGGAAAGTTTCAGTACATTTGCAATTTTCTGATACTTAAAAAAAAGTGCTACAAGTCAATCTAACCAGGTTTTATTACAATCCATGTTCTCATTATTTGAAAACTTTGGAATTTGCAATGTAAAATGAGTATAAGTAAAAGTTTACAATGATGAATGTTATGTCAAAAACAATTAATTGGTTTCAAATGAGACAAACCAAGTCAATTTCTATAAAAAGTATTAATGAAACTAGGCCCTAAAAGATAAAAGGCCTCAATTAGAAAACGTCCTGAAACTATGAACTGAAACTATGAACTGAACAAAGAAGGGAGAACTGGCAACATTCTCTAAGTTTCTTTTCTGTATGGAAGATAATGGGGCAATCAGCTTAAAGTAGGAGCACGAAAAATGTTCAACTGACCACATCAAATTTCAGATAAGCAACAGCACCACTAACATGGATTTATATAGCGCCTTTGAACATAGAAAAAAAATTGCACATATTTTAAACAAAGCAAAACTGAAGTACAGTTAACCTTAGTCCTACAATTAATTTAAAATCAGCAAGAAATGTGGACTTCCTCTATTCTGTGAAATAAAATAGTAACTATGTTCAGTACTGTATGCACAAAATTATAATAGATTTTTCCTTAAGAATTGAATGAATAAAGTTTAGCAGTATTTTCTCTTTCTAAATCTATTTATATATTGCCTATAGAACTTAAAAATAACTTTATATTAATACTCCATAAAGTCACAACTGATGATGTTGCACAACAGTCAAAATTCTGCAGACTGGCCTTCAAACAACTAGGAAGATCTAAACAATTGTACCATGGACCTGCCAGTCTTGCTGTTTTCTGATCTGTCAGATGAGCAAATGAATTCTAGAACCAATTTGCTCGACAAAATGCACTCAAGGAAATTGCATTACGTAATGCAACATTGTTAAATCACTGGGTGACACTGAAGTTTTGAATTTAGAATGGCCTTGGATATTGTGCTTTCATGTGCATGATGTGGTTTAAAGTGAGATTTATGAAGAGGCAGCACTACTCTACCAGTCACGGCTTGTAGATTGTGGATGACGTTGGCTAATTCGAGGATTAGCTCATCCGCATCTTGACTGCATTTCCTCCATCAAGAGACATAGAAACATAGAAACATAGAAAATAGGTGCAGGAGTAGACCATTCGGTCCTTCGAGCCTGCACCGCCATTTAATGCGTTCATGGCTGAACATGCTACCTCAGTACCCCATTCCTGCTTTCTCGCCATACCCCTTGATCCCCCTAGTTGTGAGTATTATATCTAACTCCCTTTTGAATATATTTAGCGAACTGGCCTCAACAACCTTCTGTGGTAGAGAATTCTACAGATTCACCACTCTCTGGGTGAAGAAGTTCCTCCTCATCTCAGTCTTAAATGGCTTCCCCTTTATCCTTAGACTGTGACCCCTGGTTTTAGTTTTCTCTAACATTGGAAACATTCTGCCCGCATCTAATTTGTCTAAACCAGTCAGGATTTTAAACGTCTCTATAAGATCCCCCCTCATTCTTCTGAACTCCAGAGGATACAAGTTCAGTTGATCCAGTCTTTCTTGATATGTCAGTCTGGCCATCCCAGGAATCAATCTAGTGAACCTTCGTTGCACTCCCTCAATAGCAAGAATGTCCTTCCTCAAGTTAGGAGACCAAAACTGCACACAATACTCCAGGTGTGGCCTCACCAAGGCCCTGTACAACTGTAGCATCACCTCCCTACTCCTGTACTCAAATCCCCTTGCCATGAAGGCCATCATGCCATTTGCTTTCTTGACTGCCTGCTGCACTTGCCTTCCCACCTTCAGTGACTGATGTACCATGACGCCCAGGTCTCGTTGCACCTCCCCTTTCCCTAATCTGCCACCATTCAGGTAATAGTCTGCCTCCCTATTTTTACCACCAAAGTGGATAACCTCACATTTATCCACATTGTACTTCATCTGCCATACATTTGCCCATTCACCCAACCTGTCCAAGTCACTCTGTAGCCTCCTAGCATCCTCTTCATTGTTCACACTACCTCCCAATTTAGTGTCATCCACAAATTTGGAGATATTACAATTAATCCCTTCGTCCAAATCATTAATATATAATGTAAACAGCTGGGGCCCCAGCACCGAACCCTGCGGTACCCCGCTGGTCACTGCCTGCCATTCTGAAAAGTACCCATTTACTCATACTCTTTGTTTCCTGTGTGCCAACCAGTTCTCAATCCACGTCAACACATTAGCCCCAATCCCATGTGCTTTAACTTTGCACACCAATCTCTTGTGTGGGACCTTGTCGAAGGCCTTCTGAAAGTTCAAATACACCACATCTACTGGTTCCCTCCCGTCCACCCTATTGGAAACATCCTCAAAAAATTCCAGAAGATTTGTCAAGCATGATTTCCCTTTCACAAATCCATGCTGACTTGGACCTATCATGTCGTCACTTTCCAAATGGTCTGTTATGACATCTTTAATAATTGATTCCATCATTTTACCCACCACCGATGTCAGGCTGACCGGTCTATAATTCCCTGCTTTCTCCCTCCCTCCTTTTTTAAAAAGAGGGGTTACATTAGCCACCCTCCACTCCTTCGGAACTGATCCAGAGTCTAAGGAATGTTGGAAAATGATCGTCAATGCATCCACTATTTCCAAGGCCACCTCCTTAAGTACTCTGGGATGCAGACCATCAGGCCCTGGGGATTTATCAGCCTTCAGTCCCATCAATTTCCCCAACACCTTTTCCCGACTGATAAGGATTTCCCTCAGCTCCTCCCTCTTACCAGATCCTTTGATCTCTTTTATTTCCGGAAGGTTGTTTGTGTCCTCCACAGTAAACACCGAACCAAAGTACTTGTTCAATTGATCTGCCATTTCTTTGTTCCCCATTATGACTTCCCCTGTTTCTGACTGCAGGGGACCTACGTTTGTTTTTACTAACCTCTTTCTTTTTACATATTTATAGAAGCTTTTGCAGTCCGTTTTAATGTTCTCCGCAAGCTTCCTTTCATATTTTATTTTCCCTGCCCTAATCAAACCCTTCGTCCTCCTCTGCTGAGTTTTAAAGTTCTCCCAGTCCCCGGGTTTGCTGCTACTTCTGGCCAATTTGTATGCCACTTCCTTGCTTTTAATACTATCCCTGATTTCCCTTGTTAGCCATGGTTGAGCCACCTTCCCTTTTTTATTTTTACGCCAGACAGGGATGTACAATTGCTGTAGTTCATCCATGCGATCTCTAAATGTCTGCCATTGCCCTTCCACTGATAACCCCTTAAATATCGCTTGCCAATCTAACCTCGCCAATTCACGCCTCATACCCTCAAAGTTGCCCTTATTTAAGTTCTGGACCATGGTCTCTGAATTAACTGTTTCCTTCTCCATCCTAATGTAGAACTCCACCATACTATGGTCACTCTTCCCCAAGGGGCCTCGCACCACAAGACTGCTGATTAGTCCTTCCTCATTACACAACACCCAGTCCAGGATGGCCTCTCCTCTAGTTGAGTCCTCAACATATTGATTTAGGAAACCATCCCTTAAACACTCCAGGAAATCCTCCTCCACCGTATTGCTTCCAGTTTGAGTAGCCCAATCTATATGCATATTAAAGTCACCCATGATAACTGCTGCGCCTTTTTTGCATGCACCTCTGATTTCCTGTTTCATACCCTCCCCCACCTCACTACTACTGTTTGGAGGTCTGTACACAACCCCCACTAACGTTTTCTGCCCTTTGGTGTTCTGCAGCTCAACCCATATTGATTCCACATCCTCCAAGCTAATGTCCTTCCTAGCTATTGCATTAATCTCCTTTTTAACCAGCAATGCTACCCCACCCCCTTTTCCTTTTATTCTATCCTTCCTGAATGTTGAATACATTGAGACCCACTACCCTCCTCCAGGACTCATTCGCCGTAAGGCGCTGGCACTTTCTAGAAGTGGCCAGCTTACTTACCCACCACCCAGCACTCAGTGTTGAACAGTCACAGGTAGTATTGTCTACTATCGTTATGGTAGCAGGTTTTACACCTGATCTGACTGATCCTGTTGATCAACACCTGTTTTCCCCTCTACTGTGGTTGACACGGCCCTTGACCGTGTCCGTTCCATTTCCCGCACTTCTGCTCTCACCCCTTCCCCTCCCTCCCAGAACCATGATAGGGTTCCCCTTGTCCTCACCTTTCACCCCACCAGCCTCCACATTCAACGGATCATCCTCCGCCATCTCACGCATCTTCCCCTCACCTCCCCTTTCAGCATTCCGAAGGGACCGCTCCCTCCGCGACACCCTGGTCCACTCCTCAATCACCCTCAACAGCCCTTCCCCTTCGCCTGGCACCTTCCCGTGCAAGCGCAGGAGATGCAACACATGCCCTTTTACCTCCTCCCTTCCCATTATCCAGGGCCCCAAACACCCCTTCCAGGTGAAACAGCGATTTACTTGTACTTCTTGCAATTTAGTATACTGTATTCGCTGCTCACGATGCGGTCTCCTCTACATTGGGGAGATCAAACGCAGATTGGGTGACCGCTTTGCGGAACACCTCCGTTCAGTCCGTAAGGGTGACCCTGAGCTTCCGGTCGCCTGTCACTTTAATTCACTGCTTCACTCCCACTCTGATCTCTCTGTCCTCGGCCTATTACATTGTTCCAATGAAGCTCAACGTAAGCTCGAGGAACAGCACCTCATCTTTCGTTTAGGCACTTTACAGCCTTCTGGACTCAACATTTAGAGATCAACAATTTCAAACTATAACCCCTGCCCCCATTTTTCATGCTGTATGATTTTGCCATTCCCATTTGCAACATTTTATCTTTCCTGCCTCTTAGAAAAGCACAGTATGTTCCTTCAATTCCTTCCTTTCCTTCCTCCCCTCCCACACCCCCCTCCCCCTCCCCCCGTCTCTGCGCCTGCTTAATATCTGTTACATCTCTAGCTTTTTCCAGTTCTGATGAAGGGTCCCAGACCTGAAACATTAACTCTGTTTCTCTCTCCACGGATGCTGCCTGGCCTGCTGAGTGTTCCCAGCGTTTTCTGTTGTTATTACCTGTTTTCATGGGTTGGTTGTTCATCCAATTAATGTCATGGTCATTCTTCCATTTCCTCACTCCCTCCAAGAAAAAAAGATTGTGGATGCAGAATAATGATCTGTGGCCATATCTAGAATGATTATTAGCTAACTTTGGATTGTCTATGAACTAAAGGTGTTTTTCATGAATAAGACGTGTTCAGGAGATGGAGAAGCAATGTATACACTTCATGAACAGCAAATTGTTGCTCATGAAGAATACATGTCTGATTTCCAAGACTTCACTAAATGCTATTGGATAAATGCATTTATCACAAAAAATAGCATTTTTAATAAGTGTCTAGTTCTCCACCTGTGAGTAACCTGATTTTAAATGACTTTAAAAAAAACTATACAGAACCATTTACTTGTTTCATTGGTATACACTAGTCAGTTTCTTAGTAAATTAAATATTTATTTAATATTTATAAACTTTTTAAAACGTGCCAACTAGTGCCTTATGCCTAAAAATAAAGCTTAATTTGAAGGGCCACAAATGGGTGCAGTTAGCGGAAGCTCGCCATGCTTCCAGCACAATGTTTTTAAACCAGCATAAAATATCGCGGAAGCTCGATTTGCGCTGGACGCAACTTGTACTTGAAATTCCTTGATCTTTTATGCTGGTTTGGCCAATTTTGGCCGAAAAACTCTACCCAGGTATCCTGTTCAAAAAAAAGTCTGCAGCTGTTGTTACATTAAGCATCTTACACAAAAAACATTCCAACAATTAGTCTTCAAATTGCCAGAGACCTCTGATTAAAGTGAAACCAAACTTTACGTAAAATCTGGTGTCAAAGTCCCACATTTATACATGTTTTTATATCCACCTAAATATACAAATGCAACTAATGCACCAGTATGACAGGAAGTAACTTTAACCAAAATGGCACTTCTGAAATAGGAGAAACAACTTGTACGTTGTTTTGGGCTCAAATTCTACAGTAGTATGTTTGAGTAGGATACTCCTCTTCAGTGACATCATCAGTAGCTCTCGGACACTTACACTGGAGAATAGAATTTTCCACAGGGAATGCATGAGGCAGAGATCAGTGCATCTTTAAAGAGTGAAGTGAATAAATATTTGAAGCAGAGGAAGATGCAGGGCTTTGAGGAGAGCATGGGGCAGCGAGATTCGTTTTGGATTGCTCTAGCAATAAACCAGCACAGACAATAATGAACCAAATGGCCTTCTATGGACACTAAAAGTGATATGCATCTTACCTTGGTCTTAGATGTAATTTTCCAACTTTAATCACCAAAATGCTGTAACAAGCCATACTTACTTGCATAAGTCAAGTGCTGTGTTTCAATTATTTTTTAAAAATTGAACATTTTCAACAAACATGCCATTAAATGTCATAGTTTAACATCCGTGGCAAAACACAGATCAGAAGTTACTAATATATCTGCTTCCCAGTAACTACACAAGTTTAATGCCTTGCACTTTTATACACAGCAACCTGAAAATAGGGAACTACAGCTCTCAAGAAGTTTTACCTCCTCACATACCATTCACAATAGATAATTATCCAATAGATCCAGGCCTATAATATTCTAGAGTACTGATATTTTCATGTTAATTATTAGTATCGTCCAAGACTGGCCACTAAGAGCTGGGATTCAATTAAGGAAAGAGAATCTCTATTCCCCTCTCATTCGAGGATAGCAAACTCCATTCTAATGGACAAGACAAAAAACAGAAAATTCGCTAAAGTGAGATCAGCAAGTTCAAGTGACAAGCAGTCATGGGACTCAAAACTTTCTGGTTAACAATAAAATACTCTGCCACTTGATCCACAAATCATTTTAGGACTGAATTGTATTCAAACAATTACCATTGCCTAAGGTCATATCATACCCTCTTTAGAGAAGAAATTAATTGTTATCTGATTAAAAAAAGAATGGGAATTACAATTCACTGCTATGATAATAAACACATTGGTTTTGTGCATTGTAAAAGAGCAGACATTTTGTTTAGAAGTGTTGAAATGAAGGTGATCACTGTACTTGATGTGTATGGTAATGCATTTATTTCCTTTGCCATTCTTATCTGTATTTAATGGTTATAAGGAGGTCCAATTAACTACTAATCGATAGATCTTAAGTAATTTTAACTCCCGTTGAAGCAAACTGCAATAAACATAATTTACAAGTTGTTGATGTCACACAAATGACTGTAATATATATAATAGTGACCACAGTAGTTTCTGTGGAAGTGTCAGTAATGTGTTATTTTGATAATTCAGGTGATCAAAAACATACTCACTGATGTAGAATCTGTCATGTGATTGTAAGATTGTGATAATTAAAAAGGAGTATCATGATTAGTAAAGCATTCAGCAAGAAATTAGGGCACTACCAGCAACACAATGACATCAGGTCACTGAACATGAGTCCTTTTGCTCCAGCACAGGAATCCTCTGTGGCACCTGTCATTATTACTACCACAGCAGCAATTCATCCCTTTTTGCAGTGAGCATCTCACGCAGCTTTGTCACCTGTGGGATTTTAATCATTAACAGACCATCTCCATTCACGACCTCATCTCTTTCACCATTCACATTTCTCTGCTTACCTTACCCACTACACTTACCTTCAATCCCTGGAAAAAGCTTCCTAGCAGCCCCTTCACCAGCAGTCTCAAATTGGCAACTCTTTCCCTTCTGGCCCTCCATCTGCCACAACATCACTGCCAACATAATCAAAATCTCCAGAAGTTCCACCCCCGAAGGCTTGCCCCGTTCAAGTCAATCATGGGCTCCCACTTCTGTGCCCTGAGGTTCGAAGGCCGCAAAGTCCATCACATGGCTAAAACTAGGGATCATAGTCTCAGGATAAGTGGTGGGCCATTTAGGACTGAGATGAAGAGAAATTTCTTCACTCAGTGGATTGTGAATCTTTGGAATTCTCTACTCTAGAGGGCTGTGGATGCTCAGTCGTTGAATATATTCAAGACTGAGGTCGATAGATTTTTGGACGCTAAGGAAATCAAGGGATAGGGCAGGAAAGTGGAGTTGAAGTAGATCAGCCATGATCTTGCTGAATGGTGGAACAGGCTCGAGGGGCTGTATGGTCTACTCCTGCTCTTATTTAAAAAATAATTCGCCTGGTCAACAACCAGATCGAGCCTTCCTCTCTGCAGCCAAATCCTCCTACAACTACAGGATCATCTTTTGGCGAGGACAATTATATATTCCTTTTTTCAACGACCAACCACCTGCTCTAGTCCTCTATTCCTGCTCCCCTCAAGAACAAGCACAAGCTTACAAAAATCTTTGTTTCATAGATCAAGGCTATCCATGCAGCTGCCTCAGCCACCATCACCATTTTATCCTGCATTCTGTCACGGTTTCCCACCGCCACCCCCTCCACCCTTTTCAACAGCCCAGCCTCATGCCACATCACTCTGTAACTTCTCCCCTATAATTCCTCCAACCACCACAGTTCTCACCAGGCTGATCTCCTGCATGATACCCACCTCTTGTTCCCTCAATCCCCTCTCCACTCAACTACCATTTGTTGTTCCAGTGGCTCCCTTTGCATAGGTACTGATCGCCTCCTCTTCATAACCATTGCCCCGACTCAAAAAAAACCTCCATCTTCTCCAAATGCCATTCCTATATCCAACTTCCCTTTCCTTTCCAAGGTTCTTGAACATCTTTTTGCCACCCAGCTTCGTGCTCACTTCTTCCTTCATGAATCTGCTCAATCTGGCTTCCATCCTGCCAGAGACCGTCAAAGACACTGACTGCGAATGTGGCATATTATTCCCCCCTTGTCCTTCTCGATTTCTCCATGATGTTCAACTATCAACCACTCCATCCTCTTACATGCTCCACACACTCAGTTCCTTTCCTACCTATCTCTATGCAGCTAGTATGTCTCTTGCAATGGCTTCCTTTCATCCCTGCAAAGTTACCTTAGAGTGTTCCAAGATTCCATTCTTGACAGTCTAACTTTTCCTCATTTATATGCTGCCCCTTGAACATCTTGGAGTAGAAATTGGACCTCACTGTGCCCATTTTACGGATGTAACAAGGGCCAATTTTGGGGACCAATGCACTGAGCTGAAAAAATGCCTGAAGACGTCCGAGTCGATTTAGAGTCAGGTGATTTTTCAGGTATTAAGCTCCTTACCTATGTAAATGAAGGGTCTAACGGTTGTTTTAGGACCCCTCTGCGAAATCCGTTATCACAGGAGCCGGGCCTGCTCCGCTCGGGATTCTTAAGTGATCACTGGGTGACCTCCACCAAAAGGTAAGTTTAAGAAAAAAAATTAAATCATTGCTATAGAGCTAGGTGGAGTGCTCCCCCGGCTTCACAGTATCCCAACCTCCACCCGAATTGCCACTTCACCTGTCCCTCTCGGAACTTACCTTACTCTTGCCTCGCTGACTGGCCTCAGGCCGCCAGGTTCGGGTGGCGTCGCGGCCACGTTGCCACCTTCACATCCAAAATTGGGCGCCAAATAATTTATACCCACTTATGTTCAGTTTCCTATGCTGGTGACACCCAGTGCCACTACCACACCCAATTCTACAATCACCCGTGTTGTCAGGTTTCCCATTGGACATCAAGTCACAGATGAACTGGCACATTCTCCAACTGAACATTGGGAGAACCAAAACAATCTTATTCAGCTCCTGCCAAAAATTCTATACCTATGTACATGATTCTCTCTCTCCCCGGCTGCTCATGACAACACTTCAAAAGTACTTCATTGGCTGTAAAGTGCTTTGGGACGTTCTGAGGTCACGAAAGGTACTATAAAAAAGAAAGACTTGCATTTATAAAGAGTTCTTTATATCATAACTTTTAATAAGCTTTTTATATAAGTGTCGCTTCTGATAAAATGGAGTGCTGTTTCACTGCAATCCCTAGAAATATGGTTGAGCAGAGTGAACTCAAGAACATAGGGCTGCCATTCAGATATATCCCTCATTTCCTTTAAATAAAAACCAGTATTTTTGAAGAATAACTCCCCACTACCAAACAAAGTAGCCCTTTTGTATCTAGCGAAAACAACCTTCCCATCGGGTTACCCATAATAGGGCAGCTATTATAGATAACAACTCTTCTTCTCAGTGGCAAACCTGCATAAATTGTTTGTGGTAACAGTCGAACAAACTGACATAATGGAGTCTGTCTACAAGCCATATTATAACAAAGCGGCATGCCCTCTTTTGAGTATGAAAGTACACTCGAGTATCTATACTTGCTATATCAACAAGCTCTCAAGCCAACAGAGGCAAACTTAATGGAAACTGCAGCCATGACATTGTCTGACTGCAATTTCACATGAAAAGACAGAATATAGAGATTTTATCATTTGAAACAAGGCAGCTAACACTTTTAAAAGGAAATGATACATGTTGTGCAGGGGGATTGAGTGTTATAGAAATATTACTAATACTGCTTGATTCTTTTCAGGGAAGGAACTCTGGGGGCAAAATCAGATGTCCTTTCATCTGTTTTTCAGGCGTGCAAGGAGTGCTAAACTTACCAATATCGGGCTGCAATTGTATGCACCTGATATTGGCCGGAAATGAGTCGCGTGTCATATTGGTTCGGCCGCAAATTAGTTGTCCCGGGTGCCTGTTTAAAAGAAGCGTTTATGCCATTAATGTATTTAAATCAGCGTCCTTCAACTGTTTTAAGATCCTTTTGTGAAATTGATCTGTGCCAGCGCCTGTTTCGCTAATTCTTAAGCAAATCCAGCAAATTAAGGCAGGAGCAATTGGGAAACAGGCTGCAGAAGCGCAATTTAAAGTAATCCTCACCTCCATTAAAGTAAGTCTCTGGTTAGTCGTTTTAGGCTACAAGGGTACTTCTGGGTCTCTTTTTTTGGCTGTTTTGATTGCAGCAGCAGAGTTTAAAAATTTGTGCATTCACCATTATTTTTATTGTGGTTGTTCTGTTAGATTTACTATTGCGGCTGGAGGATGAGGAGCAGCAGCAAGGAAGAGTGCATAGACCAGGAGATACTGGTAGAAGAGGGCAAATCATAGAATGGTTACAGCACAGAAGGCCATTCGGTCGAGCCTGTGCCGGCTCTCTGCAAGAGCACTTCAGCTAGTCTCACTCCCCCACCCTTTCCCCGTAGCCCTGCAATTTTTTCTCTTTCAGCTACTTATCCAATTCCCTTTTGAAAGCCACAATTGAATCTGCCTCCACCACCCTTTCAGGCAGTGAATTCCAGATCCTAACCACTCGCTGCGTAAAAAAGGTTTTCCTCGTGCCGCCTTTGGTTCTTCTGCCACTCACCTTAAATCTGTGTCCTCTGGTTCTCGACCCTTCCGCCAATGGGAACAGTTTCTCTCTATCTACTCTGTCTAGACCCCTCGTGATTTTGAACACCTCTATCAAATCTCCTCTCAACCTTCTCTGCTCTAAGAACAACCCCAGCTTCTCCAGTCTATCCACGTAACTGAAGTCCCTCATCCCTGGAAGCACTCTTGTAAATCTTTTCTGCACCCTCTCGAAGGCCTTCATATTCCTTCCTAAAGTGCAGTGCCCAGAATTGGACACAATACTCTAGTTGAGGCTGAACCAGTGTTTTGTAAAGGTTCATCATAACTTCCTTACTTTTGTACTCTATGCCTCTATTTATGAAGCCCAGTATCCCGTATGCTTTTTTAACCGCTGTCTCAACTTGCCGTGCCACCTTCAACGATTTGTGCACATATACTTCCATGTCTCTCTGTTCATGCACCCCCTTTAGGATTGTACCCTTTAGTTTATATTGCCTCTCCTTGTTCTTCCGAGCAAAATGTATCACTTCACACTTTTCTGCGTTAAATTTCATCTGTCACGTTGTCTGACCATTTCAACAGCCTGTATGTCTTCTTGAAGTCTATCACTATCCTCCTCACTGTTCACTATACTTCTAAGTTTTGTGTCATCTGCAAATTTTGAAATTGTGCCCTCTACTCCCAAGTCCAAGTCGTTAATATACAATCATGAAAAGCAGTGGTCCTAGTACCGATCCCTGGGGAACACCACTGTATACCTTCCTCCAATCCGAAAAACAACCATTCACCACTACTCTCTGCTTCCCGTCACTTAGCCAATTCCGTATCCATACTACCACTGTCCCTTTTATTCCATGGGCTTCAACTTTGCTGGCAAGCCTTTTGTGGCACCTTTTGAAAATCCACGTACACCACAACAAGGAGGGAATGGCGCAGGAGGCCCTACACCATGCGTGCATTCGCGAACCAGATTTCATACCTGAACCTGATTGATGAGCAATGTGGGAGGCATGATTGCCAACTCTGGTTGGACATATTCCAGATTTTATCGCATGACTTCCCGCCTCCAACTGTCCCCTCCCCACACTCCCACCATTGGTTGCCCGACACATCCATCCTCACAGCACACCGTCTTTGCACGCCAATTGAAAAGCAAACAGACAGACTCTTCATTACCTGATTGGATGATTCTTGGCTGTTAGTAAAACAACCTTATTTCTCCATGCCCAATATTTTTATAACTAAGAAACGAATGTGTTCAATGAAAAAAAACATAATTATATTTAATGCCCCTATGATTTTTTTTCCGGGTTGCTTGCAGTAATATATGGGAGATTAACCTTTAATCCCTGGATACTCCAGGACAATCCGAAGGGTTGGAAACCCTAGTCTGAGATGCCTGTGGCTGTCAAGGTAACTGTGGTCTTTAATATTATATGCCATAGGGTCATTCCAGGCTGCAACAGAAGATATAAGCAATCACCCAGTTTGCAGTCAACTGCTGAATCAGGGATGTGATGGAAGCACTGCACTCCAAGAGGAACCAAAATATCTCGCTCCCCGTGGAGGCAGCGAAGCAAGGAAAGAGCTGTGGGCTTTGCCAGGATAGCAGGCTTCCCAGGTGTGCAAGGCATTATAGAATTCCTGCACAATATCTTGCATGCTCCACGTGAAGACCCAGGGATATACGTGAACAAGAAGGGATTCCACTCCCTCAATGCCAGAATGCGTGACGACAGGTAGCACATTGTGCAAGGTCTGTGCATGGTTTCAGGATACCTTTAACCTGCACCAGTTCACAATTGCACCTCTCTTCCATCCAAACCATCGGGTTACAGGATGGCTGCTTGGGGACAAGGGGTATCCTCTAACTATTTGGCTCATGATTTCGGCTAGGAACCTAGAACATACACTGAGGAGTGCTACAATCAGATCCACGCCTCCACTAGAGCTCTCATAGAACAAATCATCAGCCTTCTAAAGCAGAGGTTTCGCTGCCTGGACAGGTCTGGAGGCATTCTGCAATACAGCCCCGGTAGTATGCCCAATTTCATCATTGTCTGATGCATTCTACCTAACTTTGCTCTGCAAAGGGGCCACCCTTACAGACACCTGGGGAGGAAGAAATGGAGGAGCAGGAAGATGAGCCTGACAAAGAGCAAGGGCCACCAATCCCACCAGCTGCCAGAGCTCTGCGGCAGCAACTCATGGAGCTTGAATCATCCCTCCCCTACCCTCCCCAATTTACCAACAGTCCCTCCTCCCATCCCACCAAGGTACTTACACCCACCATGTGAATGCACTCAAAGTGTATAACTTCTTGTGTGTTGAATATCCACAGATCTCTGAAGGTTGCCACTCAAGTGGATAGAGCAGTAAAGAAGGCCTATGGTGTGTTGGCGTTTATTAACAGAGGGTTTGAGTTTAAGAACCGTGAGGTTATGCTGCAACTGTACAGGACCTTGGTGAGACCACATTTGGAATATTGTGTGCAGTTCTGGTCACCTCACTATAGGAAGGACGTAGAAGCATTGGAAAGAGTGCAAAGGAGATTTACCAGGATGCTGCCTGGTTTGGGGGGAGGTCTTATGAGGAAAGATTGAGGGAGTTGGGGCTTTTCTCTTTAGAGCGGAGGAGGATGAGAGGCGACTTAATAGAGGTTTATAAGATGATGAGGGGGATAGATAGAGTGGATGTTCAGAGACTATTTCCTCGGGTAGAGGCAGCGGTTACAAGGGGGCATAACTATAAGGTGCATGGGGGGAGATATAGAAGGGATGTCCGAGGTAGATTCTTTACTCAGAGAGTGGTTGGGGTGTGGAATGGACTGCCTGCTGTGATAGTGGAGTCGGACACTTTAGGAACTTTCAAGCGGTTATTGGATAAGCACATGGAGCACACCAGAGTGATAGGGAGTGTGATAGCTTGATCTTGGTCTCGGACAATGCTCGGCACAACATCGAGGGCCGAAGGGCCTGTACTGTGCTGTACTGTTCTATGTATCTATGTATCTATGAATGCACATCACTACAAATGTTAAGACCAAGGGGAATTTAAATTCAGTTAATTAAATAATTCTGGAATTTTAAAAAAGCTAGTATCAGTAATGCTGACCATGAAACTATCGGATTGTCGTAAAAACCTATCTGGTTCACTAATGTCCTTTAGGGAAGGAAATCTGCCATTCTTACCTGGTTTGGCCTATATGACTCCAGACCCACAGCAATGTGGTTGACTCTTAACTGCCCTCTGAAATGGCCTAGCAAGCCACTCAGTTGTAAAAACCGCTACGAAAAACAGGACGGGCCACCTGGCATCGACCTCGGCACCGGCTACGGACACGATAACGGCACACCCAGCCCAGTCGACCCTGCAAAGTCCTCCTCACCAACATCTAGGGACCTGTGCCAAAATTGGGAGAGCTGTCCCACAGACTAGTCAAGCAACAGCCTGACATAGTCATACTCACAGAATCATACCTTTCAGCCAATGTCCCAAACTGCTCCATCACCATCCCTGGGTATGTCCTGTCCCACCGGCAGGACAGATCCACCAGGGGTGGCGGCACAGTGGTATACAGTTGGGAAGGAGTGGCCCCGGGAGTCCTCAACATTGACTCTGGACCCCATGAAGTCTCATGGCTTCAGGTCAAGCATGGGCAAGGAAACGTCCTGTTGATTACCACCTACCGCCCTCCCTCAGCTGATGAATCAGTACTCCTCCATGTTGAACACCACTTGGAAGAAGCACTGAGAGTAGCAAGGGCACAGAATGTACTCTGGTTGGGGGACATCAATGTCCATCACCAAGAGTGGCTCGGTAGCACCACTACTGACCGAGCTGGCCGAGTCCTGAAGGACATAGCTACCAGTTTGGGCCTGCGACAGTTGGTGAGAGAACCAACACGAGGGAAAAACCTACTTGACGTTGTCCTCACCAATCTACCTGTCGGATATGCATCTGTCCATGACAGCACTGGTAGCAGTGACAACCACACAGTCATTGTGGAGACAAAGTCCTGTCTTCACACTGAGGACACCCTCCATCGTGTTCTGTGGCACTACCACCGTGCTAAATGGGATAGATTCAGAACAGATCTAGCAGCTCAAAACTGGGCATCCAGGAGGCACTGTGGGCCATCAGCAGCAGCAGAATTGTATTCCACCACAATCTGTAACATCATGACCCGGCATATCCCTCACTCTACCATTACCATCAAGCCAGGAGACCAACCCTGGTTCAATAAGGAGTGTAGAAGAGCATGCCAGGAGCAGCACCAAGCGAACCTAAAAATGCGGTGCCAAGCTGGGGAAGCTGCAACACAGAACTGCATGCATGCTAAAAAGCGGAAGCAGCATGCTATAGACAGAGCTAAGCGATCCCACAATCAACGGATCAGATCAAAGCTCTGCAGTCCTGCCACATCCAGTCGTGAATGGTGGTGGACCATTAAACAACTAACGGGAGGAGGAGGAGACTCCATGAATATCCCCATCCTCAGTGATGGTGGAGCCCAGCACGAGTGCAAAAGCTGAAGCGTTTGCAACTATCTTCAGCCACAAGTGCCGAGTGGATGATCCATATTGGCCTCCTCCTGAGGTCCCCATCATCACAGAAGCCAGTCTTCAGCCAATTCGATTCACTCCACGTGATATCAAGAAACGGCTGAGCGCACTGGCCCTGACAACATCCCGGCTGTCGTGCTAAAGACTTGTGCTCCAAAACTAGCCGCACCTCTAGCCAAGCTATTCCAGTACCGCTATAACACTGGCATCTATCCAACAATGTGGAAAACTGCCCAGGTATATCCTGTCCACAAAAAGCAGGACAAATCTAATCCAGGCCAGTTACCGCCCCATCCGTCTACTCTCAATCATCAACAAAGTGATGGAAGGTGTCATCAACAGTGCCATCAAGCAGCACTTACTCACCAATAACCTGCTCACCGATCCCAGTTTGGGTTCTGCCAGGGGCACTCGGCTCCAGACCTCATTGCAGCCTTGGTCCAAACATGGACAAAGGAGCTGAATTCCAAAGGTGAAGTGAGAGTGACTGCCCTTGACATCAAGGCAGCATTTGACCGAGTGTGGCATCAAGGAGCCCGAGTAAAACTGAAGTCAACGGGAATCGGGGGGAAAACGCTCCACTGGCTGGAGTCATACCTAGCACAAAGGAAGAAGATTGTGGTGGTTGGAGGTCAATCATCACAGCCCCAGGACATCACTGCAGGAGTTCCTCAGGGCAGTGTCCTAGGCCCAACCATCTTCAGCTGCTTCATCAATGACCTCCATCATAAGGTCAGAAGTGAGGATGTTCGCTGATGACTGCAGTGTTCAGTGCCATTTGCAACTCCTCAGATAATGAAGCAGTCCATGCCCGCATGCAGCAAGACCTGGACAACATTCAGGCTTGGGCTGATAAGTGGCAGGTAACATTCACGCCACACAAGGGCCAGGCAGTGACCATCTCCAACAAGTGAGCATCTAATCACCGCCCCTTGACATTCAACGGCATTACCATCGCCGAATCCTCCACTATCAATATCCTGGGGGTCACCATTGACCAGAAACTTAACTGGACCAGCCACATAAATACTATGGCAACAAGAGCAGGTCAGAGGCTGGATAGTCTACGGCGAATGTCTCACCTCCTGACTCCCCAAAGCCTTTCCACCATCTACAAGGCACAAGTCAGGAGTGTGATGGAATACTCTCCACTTGCTTGGATGAGTGCAGCTCCGACAACACTCAAGAAGCTCGACACCACCCAAGGCAAAGCAGCGCGCTTGATTGGCACCCCATTCACCACCTTAAACATTCACTCCCTCCACCACCAGCGTACCGTGGCTGCAGTGTGTACCATCTACAAGATGCATTGCAGCAACTCGCCAAGGCTTCTTCGGCAGCACCTCCCAAACCCGCGACCTCTACCACCTAGAAGGACAAGGGCAGCAGGCGCATGGGAACACCATCACCTCCAAGTTCCCCTCCAAGTCACACACCATCCTGGCTTGGAAGTATATTGCTGTTCCTTTATCGTCGCTGGGTCAAAATTCTGGAACTCCCTCCCTAACAGCACTGTGGGAGTACCTTCACCACAGGGACTACAGCGGTTCAAGAAGGCGGCTCACCACCACCTTCTCAAGGGCAACTCGGGATGGGCAATAAATGCTGGCCTTGCCAGTGATGCCCACATCCCATGAACAAATAAAAAAAAAATCTAAGTTAAGAAAAAGCAAAAAAACAGAGACACTTCATTAGTCTCAATTTCAGAATTCCAAAAAATTTACAATTGAGGTTTAGGAAGGGAATTCCAGAGCATTCTTGTAAGCAGCAGGTTGTTATTAAATGGCAGTGATTCTGTGTCAGGACTGGTTACTAATGGAGTTCCACTGGCATCTGTGTTACGGCCACTGCTCTTCAAAATCTTCATGAATGATCTGGATGAAGGCGTTGGGGAGCAGTCGACAAGTTCTCAAATGTTAGGACCTTAGATGCGAAAAATAGATTACAAACAGATCTAGATGAGACGAGGGAATGGACTCGCATCTGGCAAATGTCATTTAATATCAATAAATGTAGTAACATGCATGTGGATAGGGCTATCACTAAGCATGCATGCACAATACAGGGTTTTGTACTTAAGGCTGTTGAGTGACAGAAAGACCTAGGTGTTATAGTACACAAATGAATGTTCACGCCCTCTGACACGAGACTACAGAAAAATGCAAATAGAGTACTCGGATTTATTGCCAGGATGATCAAATACAGAACAAAAAACACTATACTTTATAAAACCTTGGTTAAGCTGCATCTAGAATACCGTGTCCAGTTTTGGTCCCCTCATTTGGTCGCTGATAAGGGACCCTAGAAAATGTTCAGAGGATACCTAGTTTAAAAGGCCCTTAGTTACCACAATAGGCTTAGAGGGCTGGGGTTTTTTCTACTCTGGAAAAAATAGACTTCAAAAGAGATTTGATTGAGGTCTTTAAAATAATGAACGGATTAGATCCAGTCCATGTGGGTAGGCTATTTGAGGTAAATAGATTAGGGAGGACCACAGGGCTCGAGTACAAGTTACAGAAACATATAACTAGGTTAGATGTCAGGAGATTGTTCTTTTCTCAGAGATGAACAAGTATGTCAGGTCGTTCAGCGAGTGTGGATTCACTGCAATTATTCTAAAGGGAGCTGGACAAGTTCTTAACTATGGCTTGCATCATAGTGTACAAACGGTAGGTGGGGTATTGGTGGATGTGTCTTCTGCTCACTGTGGTCTCCTGGAACTTGTTCACTGAAAGTGAATGTACAGGTGCAGCAAGCCATTAGGAAGGCAAATAGTATGCTGGCCTTCATTACAAGAGGATTTGAGTACAGGAGTAAAGAAGTCTTACTCCAATTATATAGGGCCTTGGTGAGGCCACACCTGGAGTACTGTGTACAATTTTGGTCTCCTTACCTAAGGAAAGATATACTTGCCATAGAGGGAGTGCAACGAAGGTTCACAAGATTTATTCCTGGGATGGCGGGACTGTCATATGAGAAGAGATTGAGTAAACTAGGCCTGTATTCTCTTGAATTCAGAAGAATGAGAGGGGATCTCATTGAAGCATACAAAATTATTACAGGGCTTGATAGGGTGGATGCTGGGAGAATGTTTCCCTTGGCTGGGGAGTCTAGAACCAGGGGCCACAGCCTCAGGATAAAGGGTAGGCCATTGATGAGAAGAAATGTCTTCACACAGTGGGTGGTGAATCTTTGGAGGGGTGTGGAGGCTCAGTCATTTGGTATATTCAAAACAGAAGTTGATAGATTTCTGACTAGTAAGGGCATCAAGGGATATGGCGATAGGGCCGGTGAATGGAGTTGAGGCAGAAGATCAGCCATGATCTCACTGAATGGCGGAGCAGGCTCGAAGGGCCGAATGGCCTACTCCTGCTCCTATTCCTTATGTTATGTTTGATTGTCTTCGGGGTCGAAGAGAAATTTCCCAGATTTCCCCCCCCCCCTAAATTGGCCTGGGGTTTTTCTCTGTTTTTTGTCCCAGGAGATTGCATGGCTAGCGGGGGGAGGGGGGGCAATAGGGCTCATGGCATGCTTAAATTGCCATGACAGTATAGGACAAGCTCAATGGACCAGCTGGTCTTTTCGGGTTTGTTGTTTATGTATGTTCATATTTATCCCAAGATATAGTTAGCAGTGAACAAGTTAAATTTCTGTTGTATGTAATTGCTGTAGTGTCTTGTAAGCGGTTCCTATTGATTTCCAAGTGCTCAGTCAACCATGTCACAGTACTGTCAATCCAGATCAGAACGATATTTATGAGGATAATATTTCACAGATTGACAGTGATTGTTATTACCTTAATCTTAACCTTAATTGTCATTCCGAGGTCTCCACCACATCCTTGTTATCCATACACCCTTATCCATCTTCAACTTTGTTAGCATCACCCTCTGCTGTTGGAATAAAACTACTCCAAGCATCTTCTTCAATTCCCACTCCTCCAGCCAAACATCTGTCACAATGATGCTACCTCCATAAATGCACTTAACAATTCCCTTGCTTTCACTGTGGCGCACTAATCACCATCAGATCCTTTACAGTTTCCCACCTGCAACGTTACCCGGTACAATAAAACCACCTTGTCCCTAAATCCAAGGATCACAGGTTTAGGTTAGCATGGGCATGATCTGGCTCAACCACCTGAAACATCATCAGCTCTCCCTCTCTACACCCAAGCCATCTTATTACTCGAAGATCATCTTAGAAGGCAAGGGAAATTCCATGTTCCTCTTCTCCACTATTAGCTGCCTCCTTCAAGCTCTCTCTCCTGCCCTATCCATTCTCACATCTGATACCAGCTGCGACTTATGAATGTGTCTCCAAAATTGAAGCAATCTATTCAACCTCAAGCCACTCTGTCCTCCCTGACCATCCCAGCTCACCCTTTATCCTAACTCCAACTTCACAACATTTTATAGCTTCTCTCCGATCTGCAATTCTCTCCTTTAAATTTAGGGACAAGGTGGTTTTACTGTACCGGGGAATGTTGGGGGTGGAAAACTGTAAAGGATCTGATGGTGATGAGTGCACCACAGTGAAAGCAAGGGAATTGTTAAATGCATTTATGGAGGTAGCATCATTGTGACAGATGTTTGGCTAGAGGAGTGGGAGTTGAAGAAAATGCTTGGAGTAGTTTTATTCCAAAAGCAGAAGGTGATGCTAACAGAGTTGAAGATGGAAAGAAGCCGTCACCAGACTAATCCCCTCCCTACGATCCATCACCTGCTCCCCTGACCCCGGACTAATTGCCTGAATACTCAGCCATTAATCCTTACCAACATCAGAAACTGCTATGAAACAATAATAGAATCTGGGATTCTAAGTTTTATAAATAGGGTCATAGTGTACAAAAGCTAATAGGTGATGCTAAACCTATATAAATCATTGGTTAGGTTGCAGTTAGAATACAGTGCCCAGTTTTGAGCACCTTCAGCAAGGATGTCAGGACCATGAAGAGGGTATAGAAGAAATTCACTAATATTTACCACGGATGAGGTTTTAGTTATGAGGAGACGCTAGAGAAACTGTGGCTCTTTTCTTTAGAACAGAAGGTGATCTGCTAGAGCAGTTCAAAATCATGAAAGGTTTTGGTAAAGTAAATAGGGAAAGCTATTTCCACTGGTTAGTGAGTTGGTAACTAGGCTACATAAATTTATGATCATCACCAAAAGAACAAATGGAGCAATTAGGAGACTTTTTTTCCACTCAGAGGATTGTTAGGACCTAGGATGCCTCAACAGTGGTGGAAGCAGAATCCATAATAGCTTTTAAAAGGGAAGCAAATAAGAATTTAATAAAGATTTTTTTTAATGATTTGGGGAAAGAGACTCAGATCTTTCAGCGAGCCAGTGTAAATGCAAGAAGCTGAATGACCTTCCAAGTTCCCTTCCTTCAGACACCATTTCTCCCCTTTCCAAATTGCCATAATAACCCCACTCCAAAAAAGCCTACCCTCAATCACTTTGCCAGCAGTACTGTGACTTCTCAGGTCAAAGTCTCCAATAACATCTTGTGAGATTATGACTGCAGCGCACTACCCCTTCTCATTCTTTCCTGCTTTTTGACACAATCAACCATACCTTCCTTCTCCACGTCCACCTCTGTTGACTTCCATGGCACTGTCCTCATACGGCTCCTACTTGTGCTAACGCAGCGAGCACATCTTGTGCAATAGCTTCTTCTCCTATGCCCGCATAGTCATGTCTGGTACGCGCCATGGTTCTATCCTTGGCCTATTCACATTCCTCAGCTATATGTTTCCGTTCATATCATAATTTTTAAGCATGGGGTCAGCTTTCATATGCTCCCGCACCGTTACTTCTGATGTCCAAGGATCTATCCTTGAACCCCTCCTATTTCTCATCTACATGCTGCCCCTCAGCGACATCATCCGAAAACAAAGCGTCAGTTTCCACATGTACGTCGACGATATCCAGCTCTACCTCACTTCCATCTCTCTCACCCCACCAATGTCTCTAAATCGTCAGACTGCTTGTCCGACATCCAGTACTGGATGAGCAGAAATTTCCTCCAACTTAATATTGGGAAGACTGAAGCCCTTGTCTTCAGTCCCCGCCACAAACTCCATTCCCTGGCTACCAACTCCATCCCTCTCCCTGGCAATTGTCTGAGGCTAAACCAGACTGTTCGCAACCTTGGTGTTACATTTGACCCCGAGATGATCTTCCTACCACATATCTACGCCATCACTAAGAACGCCTATTTCCACTTCCGTAAAATCGCACAGCTTTGCCCTTACCTCAGCTTATCTGCTGCAGAAACCCTCCAACTATTCCAACAGGCTCCTGGCTGGCCTCCCTAGTTCTACCCTCCGTAAATTTTAAGTTATCCAAAACTCTGCTGCCCGTGACCTAACTCGGACCAAGTCCCGCGCACACATCACCCCTGTGCTCGCTGACCTACATTGGATCCCGGTTAAGCAGCGTCTCAATTTAAAAATTCTCATCCTTGTTTTCAAATCCTTCCATTGCCTCACCCTCTCCCTATCTCTGTAACCTCCTCCAGCCCTACAATGCCCCCCACCCCACCCAGAGATCACTGCGCTCCTCCAATTCTGGCCTCTTGAACATCCCCGATTTTAATCACTTCACCATTAGCAGCCATGCCTTCAGCTGCCAAGGCCCTAAGCTCTGGAATTCCCTTCCTAAACCTCTCCGCCTCTCTACCGCTCTTTCCTTCTTTAAGACGCTCCTTAAAACCTATGGTGGAGAAATTCATTATAGCCCAGGAATGGGCGCTAACTTTGGAAAAGTTTGAGATTTAGCGCCAGGCGCTAATGAATCTCGCTGCACGCAAAATTCAGTGTCATCGCTCAAAGGATGGGAGCGCTAAATCAAGCACTAACGGCCTAGCTCAGAGGCGTTAGACTCAAAGCGCTAACCAATATCAGGTGCAGTCTAATCGCAAGTCATCATTGCCACAGGTTCTTTCCAGTTCTTAAAGGGGAGGTTCATTCATGCTGCAGAACCTCATTCTCAGCATTGCTGCCTGTGAGAACCTGTGTCAGCAAGCAGGAACAGGCCAAGACCAAGGAGCCGGACGACTCAACCAGCTGTCATGATGGCAGATCCACGCCCCAGGGAGAAAGCCCACAGATTTTCGGACCAAGCTTTGGAGGAGTTGGTGTCCGTTATGGAGAGACGGAGGGCGGTGCTCTACCCAGCAAGTGGCAAGAGGCCCTCACCACAAGTCTTCCGTGCTATGTGGCGGGAGGTTGCCCAGCATGTCTCGGGCAGCACTGTGGTACGCAGGACCCACACAAAGTGCAGGTTGAAATTTAATGACCTCACTCGGGTGGTCAGGGTGATTCATTGCCTCAACAAATGCTACATACCAGTCTGAACCACAGTCTGCACACACTGGCCAAAGCACCCCACCCCCAGCACTCACCCACCAACAATCTCCACACCCACATCTCACACCTTGCACACAATGACAGCTATTCAACTATGGCAGGCACATCACCCAAACACATTGCTCCACGCTCACTCACACACTTTCCTTTCTCTTGCAGGCCAAGGTGGCTCACAACAAGAGGGAGCAGGAGCATACAGGCAGGGGACAAGCTGACACCCAACCATTGTCTGCGCTGGAAAATAGTGTGCTGGAGATTATTGGGTGCCAGGTGGTGGGCGCTGTGGCCACCGGCGACACTGACCCCCTTGGGGACAACAACGGTATGTTCATCCCTACTCCTTCTTCTCACATCCCACTTCCCCCTCACCCCACAAGCCTTTTCCACTTTCCAGCTAATCATGCTGTATGCATGCCTTTCTTCCTTCCTCCCCCACTCCCCTCACCTTAACCCGACTCTTGTGCCTTAATGCTTTCAGATAATGAGCAAGCACCCGAGCAGCCTGTCCCTGAGGGCACCGTTGAGCGCGAGGCAGGAGAAGAGTTGGAGGAAGAACACACCGCGTCACTGCATCTCTCACCTGCAGGCACCAGCTCAGATACTGGCACTACGCGTTCTTTAGAGGCTAATATAGTAGCGGGATCTGCAAAGGGTGATGCAACAGGAACGAGCGGGCTGCAGCAAGGCCAGGGGGAAAGGGTAGCTCGGGGGCCAGCTCCCCGAAGGGCAAGTTCGCGCACGAGTTCTGCTGCACAGGACTCCGATGAGGAGGCCTTTAGAAGAAGGGTGATGGGCATGCACACAGAGATGATAGGTGCAATGGCAAGGGTGTCCGAGAGCCTGTCGGCAATGGTAAGAAGCGTGGAGGAGTCCGCCTCCAACATTGCACAAAGCTCTGCGCACACCATGGAGCCCATCATTTCCAATCTGGAAAGGATAATCGACTCTCAGAGAGACCGTGGCGACCCAGACCTGATGCCGTGTGTGATAGACGATCTGGCAGCTTCCATTGCAGCACAGACGGAAGCGACGCAACATCTTAGTGCTGTAATGCAGTCTATGGTTGGTGCCAATCAATCTCAGACTGCTCTCATGCAGTCTCAGCTTGATGCCACACAAGCTCTGACATGCTGCCATCGTGGCTGGGTCGACCACCGTTGACTGGGGCTTTCATGGTGTCGCAGCAGGCCAGCAATCTGTGCGGCAACAGATTGCTAGGGATGCGGAGGTGCTGCCCCGGGGGAGTGGCAGTGGGTCAGTGGAGCAGGAACCTGCTGTCCTCTCTCAGGATGACTGCATTCTGCTCCCACCGCTGGCACTCCACCATTGCCCTTGTTGCTGTCCGTTATCCAGCCAGCCCAGACTGCTGCCGTCCCTGCTGAGGTGGTGCAGTGTACAGCCGGGCCTTCCAGGCCCAGAGCTGGTCGAGGGCGTCCTGCAAGTCCGCACGGACACTCGGCAGCCTTCCACCAGCCCTGCTGCAGCCACTAGGACAACACTTTGTAGGAGCACTAGAATAGACAAAAGGCACAGTAACGAGAGACACTAAGGGAGTGCGCAAGGGTGAATAGTTAATATTGTTGTTGTAAATATGTGTTAACTGATTAATGATAAATTTATTAAATCAGTTTGGATTATTTTGTGGTGTGTCTCATTTCAACTTTGCGCTGTGAAATGGCCTGTGACAGGGATGGAATGATGGGGATGTGGTGAGCAACGGAGATCTGGGGTTTAATTTATTGGAACCGCAGTCTGATGAGGCGGTCACGGACTGCCCTTCTGGAAGGCCGATTGAGTGGCTGCCTCCTCCCTCGCTCCTGTTGCTCCTCCTCCTCATCGTCGTCCTACTCCTCCTCCCCCCTCCCTTTCCCCCTCCTCCTGAGGTGGTCCCGCAATCTGTGGTGGCAAGGGCTGGGCCCTCACGATGGGCAAATTGTGGAGTATGCAACAGACAACGATGAAATGGGTCACCCGCTCAGCTGAATACTGGAGTGCTCCTCCAGAGAGGTCAAGGCATCGGAACCATTGCTTGAGCACCCTGATGGTCTGCTCGATGATCTTCCTGGTGGCGGCATGGCTGTCATTATATGAGTGCTGGGCAGGAGTGTTGGGTTTGCGGAGGGGAGTCATGAGCCAGCTGGATAGACCGGATAGCCCTCGTCTCCGACCAGCCAGCAGCAAGCTTGATGTGTTGGCTGGAAGAGTGCTGGCACACCGGTCTGGCACAGGATAAAGGCATCGTGGCTGCTGCCAGGATAGCGGGCATTCACATTGAGAATTCGCTGTCTGTGGTCGCACACCAACTGCACATTAAGTGAGTGGTAGCCTTTGCGGTTACGGAAGATGTCAGGATTGTTATGCGGTGCCCACAAAGCAACGTGGGTGCAGTCAATTGCGCCCTGCACCATGGGGAATCCCGCTATCCTGGCAAAGCCACATGCACGCTCGTCCTGCTTCTCTCTGGTGATGGGGAAGGAAATGTAGTCCCTTCTCCTACTGTAGAGAGCCTCTGTGACCTCCCGGATGCAGCGATGGACAGCGAACTGCGAGATGTTAGCTGTATCTCCTGTTGCAGACTGGAAGGATCCGATGAAGAAATTGAGGGCGACGGTGACATTGACTGCTACTGAGAGAGCCGTGGTCGCCCTGATCGGAGGCTCGAGGTCTGGTTGCAGGAGGTGGCAGAGTTCTGTGATCACCTCCTTGGTGAAGCGGAGCCTTCCAATACACTGCTCCTCGCTTAATTGAAGGTAGGAGAAGTGCTGTCGGAATACCCTCAGAGGGTAAGGCCTCCTGTTGAGCCCTCATGGCCCTCCTCCTCCCTCTGTCCACATGTTCCAATCTTTCTCGCTGCCGCACTCCCTCCGCCATAGATCCTGGAGGTCGACTGCCAGTACAGCCCCCATTAATGTAACAAAGTGTAGCACTTTGATATGTTGTGAGAATAAATGTAATTAATTTTTAGTAGCCACAACACTCCAGAGACTAAACAACCTTTAAATGACTGAATTAAACTGTTGCACAATATCAAACTGACAAGGAAGCAGTGAAACAGCACTTAACCTGAGAGCTACGACTCATTGCTCATGATCCCTTTAAGTAGCGCCCCTGGAGCCGGCTACCAACTGCTTCACGCCTCCTCTCCCTGTCGCGGTCGAGGGGCGAGGCGCTAAGGCAGGGGGCGACATTCAACTTGGCAGATCGGGCGCCCAGTGAGCGCTCACTGATGTCATGATCTGCCTGCCGCTGAAGTCCCCGGCGCTAACTCATAGCGGCAGCGCTACGTGGGAGGCTGAATTTGGCGTGCAGCACTGGACTCGCCTCGCCGCAGCACTACTGCCTCAGCGCCCCGGCCAGGCGCTAACTGGAGGCACTAAGGTACCGAATTTCTCCCCCTATATCTTTGACCAAGCTTTTGGTAATCTGCCCTAATATCGCCTTGTGGGGCTCGGTGTCAAATTTTGTTAGATAACGCTCCAGTGAAGCGCCTTGGGAGGTTTTACTACATTAAAGGTGCTATATAAATGCAAGTTGTTGTTATATGCCAAAAGGCACTCAGCTTCACCTCTCCACCACAACCCTCAATTACAAAACTGGCAATGTGCTATCCGACTGCCTGGTCGGCATCAAGTTGGGAACGAGCTACAACTTTTTGAATTTCAACATTAAGTAGGACCAAAGCTATCTTTTTCCGTCCCAGCCAGAAACACTGCACTTCAGCCCTTGATCCCAACACCCCTCCTGGATGCCTCCTTAAACTCTACCACATAATGCTCCTGTTTGAGCTTCAAATCAATCCATCACCAAGACCACCTACTTTTACCTCTGAAATATCACCCATCTGCATCCCAACTTCATCCCACTGCCACTGAAACCCTCATTTATGCTTTTTCACTAACTTTCCAACCTCCACCTTTTATAAACTCCAATTCATCCCAACTACATCTCTTGCATCCTATCCTGCCCAAAGTCCCACTCATCTACCACCACTCTTCTTGCCCATCTCCATTGGCTCGCTGTCCCTTAGCACATCAGCTTCAAAATTATTGGCTTCATCTACAAATGTGTCCACTACCTCACTCAGCCTTACATCCCTACCACACCCTTCACGGTTCCAACTCCAGGCTACTGTGTGCTTCCCACCAGCGCCCCCCCACCTTCACTTGGTAATACAGCCTTCAGCCATTGTGCCCCCACACTTTGGAATTGTTTCCCTAAACCCCTCTACTTTCTCACATCTCTCCCCACCTTCAAAAACCTTCTTAAAACCTACCTCTTTTGCCGTGCCTTCGACCACCTCCCTAATTTCTCTCCTGCTCAAGTCTGACCACCCAACTATTGAGCACCTGAAATGTTCTGTTACGTTAAAGGTGCTATAGAAATACAAGTTATAATTGTTGTAAACCTGTTAGAACACGTTGGAGCCCATTCACTTGAATCTAAAAATGGATAAGAAGCTCACTGATCTTTCCTAACTCTGGCATACAATAATTGGACAGCTGCCTCCAGAATTTTTTATTTTTTTAAATAGTTCTGTGAAAATTAACTAGCTTTTTTTCATAAATTTTGTAATTTGATCAAGAATTACCAAATTGCATTAAAATTAAAGCATTGTATAGTCAAAAATCAAGTGAACTAAAATCCAAATTCACTGTTCCTAACCAACTTTTTTAAAGTTATAATTTATCCATTGAAATGAATATGAAATTGATAGCAAAGAATGTGCAAGAGCATTTTCTGCTTCAACTCTTTTAGCTACAGCTTTCAAATTGTACTTATATGATTAATTTTGATTTAATTCTCTACATAGGGTTTCAGTTCCACAAAATTCTGTTTTACAAAAAATGCAGGAATCACAGATCATTTTATTAATCAAAACTGCTCATTCACTCCCTCCACCACTGGCACACCGTGTCTGCAGTGTGTTCCATCTACAAGATGTACGACAGCAAGGCTTCTTTGACAGCAGCTCCCAAACCCACGATCTCTACCACCTAGAAGGACAAGGACAGCAGGCGCATGGGAACACCATCTCCAAGTTCCCCTTCAAATCACACACCATCTTGACTTGGAAATATATCACCATTCCTTCATCATCGCTGGGTCAAAATCCTGAAACTCCCTCCCTAACAGCACTGTGGGAGTACCTTCACCACACGGACTGCAGCGGTTCAAGAAGGGGGCTCACCACCACCTTCTCAAGGACAATTACGGATGGGCAATAAACGCAGGCCTTGCCAGCGACGCCCACATCCAGTGAATGAATAAAAATATTTTGATAGATTAAATATTAGAACTGAATTGATTTTTTTTTCATACACACCTAAGTCAATTTAACTGAGAATTTTATTTTCCAGACTACACATGTATAACTGGAGAAAATGTTGAATAAAATAATTATATAATTTGCTACACTTAATTTACAATTAATTTTGAAAAGTTGAATGTTTTTAGATGGATACCAATAACTCAATCACAGGATAATTAAAATCAGATTTGTTTCACATGATGTACCCTTTATGTTTAAACAACATTTTTCTCTAAAGAAAAGAAATACCTTGCATTTATATAGTGCCTTTCAGGACCTCAAGACATCCCAAAGCGTTTCACAGCCAATAACTTACTTTTGAAGTGCAGTCACTGTTGTAATGCAAGGAAAACATTGTATACTTATCTAATACTGTATGCACTTTTACTATCCTCGGTAATTTTAGATACACAGATGGTAAAGTTGAGGTAAAGGGAGGGAAGAGCAGTTTTTCATAGCTTTATAAAGTAAATACACAGAAGTATAAAATATAGCTTCATTACTATTATTTTATTAAATAAGCTTTACCCTTTTTTACTCTCTTTTAATTGTCCGTTGTGTCTAATGCCTGCAGTCAACAGGTTGGATGCGCAGTCCAGCTCCCAAGTCATATATGGCCCATGCAGCAAACCACCAGGGCACAAAGATCAGCCTAACATATTATCTCTCCAATTTTCCCGTCTCATGTTGGGAGAAGTCGCACTTTTGACTCACGGCCTTCCTGCTTGATGTGGCTATGATCAAAAACCGAGCAGATCCTCTATTGATCTATCCTCCGTGGTATTGTTTGTTAACTCTACAATAACCCACAGCCCAATACTGTAAATTTTATCTGACAAAATAAAAATACATAACTAATATTCTTGCTAACACTACCATAAATGTTATTTTTTGAGCCAACTATTGATTTTAAAAATTAATTAATGGCCTGGATTTTGCGGTTGTAATGACAGCGAAACTGTCAGCGTTCGCCGTCATTACCACTCTGAAACTGACCACAACTTCAAGATTTAGTGCCTGCGCAGATGAACGCGGAAATCCTGAAGTTGCGGTCAGTCATTCACTGCTCCACCACAGGTTGCGCTGTGGAACTTCCCAGAGCCGGCAATCAGTTGAAATCACAAATAAAAACTTCCCCTTTTACAATGGAATAGCGCTGTTAAAACCCTCCTAAAACTTTAAGCCTTGTTAAAAGAGGTGTAACTGAGGGTTTTAACAGCGTACTGACTGTTGAACAACCGTTTCATTTTTCCATTAATATGAATAAGAATTTCAAGTTTTTAATAATAATATATTTTAAAGTTTGTGATATTTCAGCTTCTAACGTAATCATATGTGTATGTTCCAATCTTTATTTTGCTCTCTAAAATTTATAAAAAGTAAATTAGAATCAGTGCATTTTACTTCCTGGTTTGCTGGCTATGAGAATTCTTCAATGTGATTGGTTGCTTAGCCAGCTTGATGACATCACTGTTGCTGGTCACTTAGGAATTGCTTGATGTGGCACCAGATTCAAACAAAGGTCGGGAGAGGGGGAATTCACGCCACAGAGATCGCTAGATCTTTGTGGGCAGCTTTCTTTGAGGTCAGCATCGGTGCTGACCGCAAGCTCCGGGGCCATTAATTTTAGCAACATGTAAAAATAGAGAATTACTTCAACAGCATCACAGGAATTTCACACCATGCTGCTGAGGAGGTAACTCTAAATCTCCATTAAAGCATTGCAACAAGTGTCAAAATCATATTTTAATTTCCTCAACTACATTTAAATGCCTGAACTAAAAAATTACAGCATCAGGATCAGTCAGGTGCCCCAAATGACTATTATGTTGTTATATTCAATTATCTAGTGATGGGATAAGGCAATAATAAAAGTTCCATTCACTCCTGGCGAGATCTCTATACCTAAGTGTTCCTTCCAGGTACTCTGACATATTGATGATAGCTGCAGGGCACATGTGTAAACAGAAGAACATCTAAATAATGATTGGCATGTCATCATGTCACGGAGTAAGACAAAATGTTAATACCATGGCACAAATACTGCTGATATTCAACTAAAATTCTGCCCATATTTTTGAGTAGTCCAAGATTACCTCTTACCACAAAGCAGGTTAGGCTTTGAATAATGCAATAAATGTTAGCTCAATGAATAAACAAGAACGCATTCATAACGGTAAAAAAAATGTAACTACCAGTTCCCAAGAGTTAAATCCATAATTTAATTTCAGAGATTATGTATGTGCAAAAACACGGAACATGTCGATTTAGATCTTACTCTGTAAAATTCCAATTGTGTATTACCGTAATTTTTTTTATATTCGTTCATGAGACATGGGCGTCGCTGGCAAGGCCAGCATTTATTGCCCATCCCTAGTTGCCCTTAAGAAGGTGGTGGTGAGCCGCCGCCTTGAACTGCTGCAGTCCATGTGGTGAAGGTACTCCCACAGTGCTGTTAGGGATGGCGTTTCAGGATTTTGACCCAGCGACGATACTTCTAAGTCAGGATGGTGTGTGACTTGGAGGGGAACTTGGAGGTGGTGGTGTTACCATGCGACTGCTGCCCTTGTCCTTCTAGGTGGTAGAGGTCGCGGGTTTGGGAGGTGCTGCCGAAGCCTTGGCGAGTTGCTACAGTGCATCTTGTAGATGGTACACACTGCATCCACGGTACGCCAGTGGTGGAGGGAGTGAATGTTTAAGGTGGTGGATGGGGTGCCGATCAAGCGGGCTGCTTTGTCTTGGATGATGTCGAGCTTCTTGAGTGTTGTTGGAGCTGCACTCATCCAGGCAAGTGGAGAGTATTCCATCACACTCCTGACTTGTGCCTTGTAGATGGTGGAAAGGCTTTGGGGAGTCAGGAGGTGAGACACTCACCACAGGATACCTAGCCTCTGACCTGCTCTTGTTGCCACAGTATTTATGTGGCTGGTCCAGTTAAGTTTCTGGTCAATAGTGACCCCCAGGATATTGATGGTGGGGGATTCGGCGATGGTAATGCCGTTGAATGTCAAGGGGCGGTGGTTAGACGCTCGCTTGTTGGAGATAAGTCATAGCCTGGCACTTGTTTGGCGCGAATGTTACCTGCTACTCATCAGCCCAAGCCTGAATGTCGTCCAGGTCTTGCTGCATGCGGGCATGGTCTGCTTCATTATCTGAGGAGTTGCGAATGGCACTGAACACTGTGCAGTCTTCAGCAAACATCCCCACTTCTGACCTTATGATGGAGGGAAGGTCATTGATGAAGCAGCTGAAGGTGGTTGGGCCTAGGACACTGCCCTGAGGAACTCCTGCAGTGATGTCCTGGGGCTGTGATGATTGACCTCCAACCACCACAACCATCTTCCTTTGTGCTAGGTATGACTTCAGACAGTGGAGAGTTTTTCCCCCCGATTCCCATTGACTTCAGTTTTACTCGGGCTCCTTGATGCCACACTCGGTCAAATGCTGCCTTGATGTCAAGGGCAGTCACTCTCACCTCACCTCTGGAATTCAGCTCTTTTGTCCATGTTTGGACCAAGGCTGTAATGAGATCTGGAGCCGAGTGGTCTTGGCAGAACCCAAACTGGGCATCAGCGAGCAGGTTTTTGGTAAATGCCGCTTGATAGCACTGTCGACGACACCTTCCATCACTTTGCTGATGATTGACAGTAGACTGATGGGGCGGTAATTGGCTAGATTGGATTTGTCCTGCTTTTTGTGGACAGGACATACCTGGGCAGTTTTACAGGAATGGTTAATACTATGAAACTGCAATTGTCCAATTTTCGATTTTCAGATCCTTTTTTGTCTCTCAAGTCCATGTATTGTATAAGTAAAATTGTCTTATCTTTGGCTCATACACTGCATAAATCTCTCACTGCACATAGTCAAATCCAGACATCCAAAATAACCAGGTCAAATGTTCCCCATTTTTAGTGGAACATAAAGGATATACATAAGCGTGTATACATCATTCAACCAACTCAACTGCATAACCAAATAATATGGTTCCCTTAATCTATTATTTATCATTGTTGACGTGAGGGTCTGCAGTGCCTATCTCTTCTGGAGTATTATCAGCCGTGGTTCAGTTGATCGTACTCTCGCCTCTGAGTCAGAAGGTCGTGGGTTCAAGTTCCACTCCAGAAACGGAGCACAAAAATATAGGCTGACACTCCAGTGCAGCACTGAGGGAATGCTGCACTGTCGGTGGTGCCGTCTTTCAGATGAGACGTTAAACCGAGGCCCCGTCTTCCCTCTCAGGTTGGCGTAAAAGATCCTATGGCACTAAAGCAGGGGAGTTAGCCCTGGTGTCCTGGCCAATATTTATCCCTCAATCAACATCACAAAAACAGATTATATGATCATTATCACATTGCTGAGCATAAATTGGCTGCCACGTTTCCTACATTACAACAGTGACTACACTTCAAAAGTACTTAATTGGCTGTAAAGCACTTTGGGGCATCCTGAGGTTGTGAAAGGCGTTTATAAATGCAAGTCTTTCTTTCTTCCTTTTGGTTTATTTAAGTAATAATAATATTTTATGTCTGTATGAATATTACATTGGTGATGTTCACATAAGTGTTTTCACTGAAAGTGACAGCCTCAGTTTGCGTAGATAGTACTCTAGACACTGTCTGTACTACATCATAGCCCAATGAGGAAAATGGTTTTGGGAGATTAAAAATGAATTATTATTTAAAGAATGAAGTATTTCTTGGCTTCTAAAGGACATAAAATAAACAGAATTTGATGATATGAAGTGATTGATTTTAAAAAGACCATACGGTTCTCAAGTCTGCAGTGCTCATGAGTTATGCAGTCTCTCACTTCTGAATAAAAATCAATACGTCACTTCCCATTATATATTATCCTCTACTTATTATTCTAACAATTGCTTTTTTTTTTAATATTAATACACGCACCAGGGACTAGTTAATCTTTTGAGGACTTCAACAGCATTATTTCACTAAAATCAAAGAGTATAAATGATTACAAATAGGTATTGCACTGGCAGTGACAGTGCATTACAACAGTTCTTCATCAGCACCACAAGCGCATGAGTGAAAGTACGTCAGCAGCTCTCTATCGCTAAAGTGCTATTTGGTCCATGGATAAGCCTCTTCACATTCTGAACTTATTCTAAACATGCCTGACAGCCTGCACTGTTACTTCCAATTCACCGATTTTAGGTTAATTACATTGAACTGTCACATCCATGAATTTTGAAGCCATCATAGATACCAGTGGAATAAAATGTTAATTAGCAGGATTTTTTTTTTAATTAAAGAAAGAACTATTCTGTGCTTTTGCACCCCATCATTGTTTGTCCTGCTTTGGCCCACCCTCACCCCATCCCTCTTTTTTCCCTTTCCTGACGCAGCTTACTGTTTATTTTATGTCCATTGCCCTATAAGTGGTTTAAGATGCCTTCCTGCATTTGAGGAGTGTTATAGAAATGCAATTTGTTGTATTTATTACATCTTAGTATTCTACATAATAGCCTTTTTAAAATTACAGAAAATAATTCATGCAGATTTTATCTGCTAGAAAAGAATCCATACAGAGATAGAAATTATCACAGCTAAACCTGCTACGATATTTCAATATTACAGCACTCATTTTTTCATATAGCCATTTGGTAAAACATCATTGACGTCCTAGTACACATTTGTCGTTAAAAATATTAAAATACGCCACAGAAACCCAATTTCTGCAGCACAAGCTCTTATACCATACCAGAAGTTTCCACCCAAGCGTATTACTGAATCCACAGTTAACTTTCAATACTCAGCGATCCTTGGCTCCTTTCCTTTGTATTCAAACATCTGTAGCATGGGGTGAATTAACAGCATGACAATCGTTTCAAGACTATCATGTCAATCACTGCATAATGCAATCTACTTTCTGAAAACTTACTTTGCTCAAGTAAAAAAATCCCACCATGATCTTTAGAATACATTTTTCTGATTTAAAATAATCACAACAAAGATGGTTTAAATAGACTGCAGCTCATGTATTGTCATTTGTAAACAATATATTTCTATATTATGCCAATGCTATTCAGAAGCTAAGGACCACTACAACATTTATTTTGTGGGGAAGAAATAACTTTCATATTCCTTATTTATTGCTATTATAACTCAGTAATTCTAGAAATATTTAAATAAATTTACATACCCTATACAGTTTGGATTTTATATTTAGGTCTTTGCACGTAAACATTTCTTCCTTCGCGTGTATATAAGCACACCCAAAATTACAAAGCAATTCATGCATTTACATTAAAATATGCTCTCTATTTCCACTGAAAACCTTTGTAATAGCATTATTTAATACATATTGCATCACATTTATTTTTAGATACAAAATTATTTAATTTATTTAGCTGACTGCCATTAAGGTGTTCTGAAGGTAGTTCTATAGATCACTCCTTTTTTAATATCTATTATATTTTGCACTTACAGAAGCAAGCCATGCTCTTTAAATGTCAAATTCTTGTCTGAGAATATCTTATCTCCAGGTTATTTATTGTACACATTGTTACAAATAATATATTTGAGAATATTAAGCCTTTAATTACAGGTTTGTGTTCATGAATGGTATTTCCCCAGATTCTATTAATTGCCTCCCTTCACAACATGAAAAAATATTGTAATCATGAAAAACACTGCCTTTTCATTTTGCCCTTGTCTTCTCTTAGTTTTCTATTTACTTCAATTTATGTTTGACATCTTAACCTGAAGCTAATATATCTAAAGGCTTTTTATGCTAAGCTGATTTTGACAAGCTCAGGGATGTGCATTTTTAACTACCTCCAGTTTTGCATGTCATTTATATCATGCTGATATAGCATACGTTGTCAATGTTTCCTTACAGACTTTATATTCTGAGGTAAGATGTCTCTGGCACCTCCACCTCCTTGACACCCTCCTCCTGCTCGCTACTGCATGTATTATTTTGCATGATATACTGACTGAATTCCAGTATTAAAAGTTATCTTGCAGATTCTTAACTGTTCTGAGGTACTTTTTACCTGCTATGTGAACTCTATTGTCGTCTTTATTTCAAACAGACTCTAATACGTGGATTTCGATTATTTTATAAACATTTAATTTAATTTACAGGGCTCTGCTTAAGTTTTCCGAGACTCGCCTAGTCCCTCATTACGATTTGCGTTAATTCAGATATAATAAATTAAACTCGTTACTTTAGTTAAGATACCATGAATACGGTATGCTTTTATTTTCCTTACCTTCGGCATCATCATTAAATCCATCACCAAGTGCATCTTTACGATGTTCTTCATCATTAATCATTAATCTGCATTTAATATGGTTATGTGTGTGAGAGTGAGAAAATTCATTAGATCTTCACACAAATCACTGCGTCAGGGTTACCAATAATTCCATCATCCATGTTTAAATCCTCCACTATTAGCTCTCAATGTGAGCTAACTGATGGGAAATTCATGCTTGCGCTCTTAATGTAAAAGTTTTTAATTTGATTACTAGACAGATCAGACGGCTAACAGTTACACTGAGGTCTTTCACCTCATTACGATGTTTATCAACAATAAACCAGATGTGTTTATTTCATTCTCCCTTTAATTGAAGTCTATTTTTTTTACATGTTTATTTCCCTTACCTTACAGATCTGGAAGTGTTCCGATGTGAGCGTCTCCGGTATTTCCGCGTCCCCAGCTCCTCCTCTCCCTCCTCCCGCGGTGCCGCCCGCCGCCACCACTGCCTCCGCCTCCACCACAGCCGCCGCCAGCCCCGGATCCGAGCCCACCGCTGCCGCCAGGGTGAGCCGGGGAGGACGCCGCTGTCAAACCGTCCAACACCTTTCGGAAATTAAACTTCTTCATAATTAATTTAATTTCAAAATTGGAATTATTTAACCGTACACCGTGCCGTCGCCCTTTTTTTTTCTCTCCCTCAAAAAAATATCTATACAAGAAAAAAATAAATTCAAATTATTGGAAAAATGGATTTGCCGTCTGTAATAAATATATATATTTAATTACAAAAAAATATTTCCAGACATATATATATATATTATAATATGAGCTATCCGACGCGCTGCCCCTCATACAGGTGCCATGCCTCGCTCGCGCTGAGGATACTCGTACTGAGAGAAAATTTGCGCTAACGGTCGGAGCCTCACTAACCGGAAGTCCCGGCTGGACCTCCGCGTCTCATTGGCCCATTCCCTGCCTGATTGACGTATCGCCGGTGAACGGCTCGCGGAATTCTGGGAATTGTAGTCAATCCCGCCCAGCCTCGAGCCGATTGGATCAAAGCAACCGAAAATCCATTTGATTGACAGGTACCTTTCTTTCCCCCGCGCTGCCCCGGCATTCAGGAATATATAGACCTGCCCGAGTCGTGAAGCAATCAGAGAAGGAAATCAATCTGCAGAGAAACAAGTCGCAGTTTCATATCAAAGGCTCGCTCCTATGAAATAAACAAGTGTTTGCCCTTAAGATGCAATGTGTAAGATTATTCTTTTCATTCATTTCACTGCTGTTCCCTATCCGCTTTTTAGAGCAATTTGGACGAGCAATCTGTGTATGCGCGAGCATCAATGTGTATAGGGGTTGCAGTCTCTATTGCGGTTCAAGATTTCGTTGAAGCGCTTGTGCCTGCTAATCAAAATTACATTTTCGGTTTTATATTTTAGGCTCAGTATAGATGCGTCTTTGCTTTAAGGATAGATAGCCTTTTGAAATAGGTTTGCACTACATTTCTCAGAGGTGAGACGCCTCATCCCTTCCACTCTCATCACCGGGCTGGGGAAGCATCATAGAACACAGAGGGTTTGTTCTGCATTCATAAAAGCAGCAAAACATGGAAGCTATCACACACTCCCGTTAAAACGTCCAGGTAAAGACTGCTAACGTTCTTTTTAAATCCTTTTAATACGTCAAATAGAACAAACCACAGCACGATCTTGTAGCAACCTGTTACTTTATTTTAATATTGTAACATTGTGGGTTTTGTTCAGGTGGTCTACAGAGGGAAGAGTTCTGCGCTGCGGAAATTTAAAAAATCAGTACCTTGAATCACTGCCAGATTGGAACCATTGTAATTTGAGTTTCTACTTTTAGAAAATCTTTCCGCTTTACTGATCACATATCAGGCTAATTATTCTAGGTTTTGGGTAATAGGTTTTCCTCTACTGTATTTCCTCACCGTATGAGGAATGTACTCGGCAGCCATTATTTGATTACTTCATTTGATAATAAATATTGACAAGTACTACAGAAAAGTAGATTGCAGCTATTATAACATCTTTCGTAATAAATAATATTATCACGAGAATAATATTATGCAAGTTTGTAACCAACCAGATAGAATACATTCCACTTTTCCACTTGAAAGATGTTTGATAAATTACTGTCCTTTAAGTGATTCTTATGTATAATCCAGCCTATTTCTATTTGCACCAATTCTATTAATCATTGTTAGTGTTAGTTGTAAATTACCATTAAATTAATACTTTTAAAAACGAAATACAAATTTACAATCCAAATATTTAGCCAGATTTTATCTCACATGTTGCATAATATCCGTTATTATTGTAAACTATCATGCTACAGTGAACAAGTTTTACTTTCAGAAAATGTTCAATTATAATTACAAATATGCAAGAAATTATCAATAATTGTAAATATCACATTAGTGAATAATATTTTGCTGTAATTTACTTTTGGGAACTATTGTATTTCTGGCATTAACATAAGGTGAATTGAAACAATATAAAAATAAGATAATTCCTCATAGGATTAGCAGCAAAGTTAGCTATATTTTCTAGAAAATCAAAATAACTTTGATCCATTTATGCTGAGCTTTGGTTCTGGGAATACTAGATTCAAGAAGTAGTAGGACATGGCTGACTCTCATGAAATTTAATATTTACTTGTTGTTTTCAATGAATTTTGTGTGTTATCAGCAAAGGGAATAGAGCATTTCTTTATTTTTGGAACCCAGTGTCAATATCTCAGGTCATGGGCAATTCAGGATAAAACTTCCAATTCTCTGCTCCAACAAATCTACATCCTGTTTTAAATTTTTGTCTTTCCCCAACTCTAGACTTACCAATGTTTCCCTATCATGACATTTCATGACTCTTAACAATCTCAGCCAAAAAAGGTATACTTGTAGTGGGTTAACACAGATTTTTTTTCACTTCCACACCCTTCCTCCAGCATGGAATATTGAATTACCTGAGCGAATTTTCACTTTTAAGCACTTAATGAAAAAGTTATCCTAATGGTGGCAGGAATATTCTACAAATCAAATCTGCGACCATCTAACTGGAACGATTTACTGCTGGAGTATCCTATTTGCTCCATGCGTTAAATTAAATATTCTTTTAGTAAGACGTTCTGCCCTTGAACTAGAACTTTTTGAATTCAGCTAAGATAAACATTGTGTCCTGTTAAGCTCTGCTACATGATAACTAACAGTCTAGGCAGTTGTGTCAGTGGTTGTTGTAATAATAAGAACTTGACATTCTGCAGAACTCACAGAGTCTATTTGTAGTCACTACAACATATCCAATTAGTTCCTGAAAATAAATAACTTCATTAAAGCTATTGCCTCATTCTAAATTTTGACTTCTCATTCATTTCTCATTTTCATTCTTGTATTCCATTAGAAGCAGTTAATGTCATGCCAATTACTAACTTTAGAAGGAAGCTGGATGACTATCTGGTTAAGAATGAAACTGAGGATTATTTATAGACATAGGTGGTCAAATACTCGATGGAATACTATGGTTACAATCCTGCAAATAACATCTGTGAACTGAAACTGGTCACGGTTGAATGTTATAGCTGGCTATCCTGGTGTTTTCACTTGTGTACCTTTGGGGATCAGGGATAAATTTCAATGAGTTTAATCATCTTGGAAGATTACATGTTGGGAAGAGTTCATGATAGTGCAAATTGTATATGGTTTGTTGAAGGAGTGGACACAATGGGGTAAGTGGCCTTATTTGTTAAGTGCTTTCTCTTATTGTTTATTACTTTAGTACATGTCAATATTCCTTTTTTTTGTATATCAGGAATAAAGACATTTAGACAGGTTTGCAGCATTAACTGCACAGTATCACAGCCAACCAATTGTGTCCTATTTTTAGCTCCACCAAATTCTAACTTTGCATTGGCAGTAAAGTAAATCAGACAAGAATTAGAAATCAGTAATAACTCCATTTCACCATCTAAACAAGCCAGCTATGAGTCTCTTGACTCCTGTGAGCAACTATGCAATAATACCAATGGCATAGCTGATTGGAAAATGGCATATTTGGTTAAATAACACGAAGCCCAGATTTACAGAACAAGAAGTGTATTTAGCGGTAGAGAATATTTAGTGCTGGGGTGAATTTCCTCAAATCTACCCAGCAGGAGGGAGGAGGTTGTTCATCAGTTGAACAGAATTATAAGACATATAACAAGCCTGGAACACAGTGATGGAATATTTTAATTATATTCAAACAACTACCAGAAAAGATTGCATTCAGCCATGAAGCCTGGACTGCAGTCTGTGGAGGAGCCATAGACTGAAGGGACTGGTAGTCTGAATTTAGGTTCCGTAATTTATTTAGTCTGGCAAGCCTGAGGGGTACAAGATGTAGCAATGGTGTCAATGTAAAATCGTACAAATGCATATGACATTCCCTGTGTGATTCTTGGTCATATCTTTAAGGCATAGGGGTTGGAGCAGCAGCAGCAGGATATACAATGTGACACTGAAATAAACACTAATATTACAGTAATAAGGCTATTCATATATTACTGTTACATTAACCCTAAATACAAAAATTAACACTTCAATTTTAATTAAAAATTAAATTTTTAAAATAATTCAGTAGGTTTTGCCAGTGAGTAGCTGTGCCATGCAGACGAGGAAGATCCTAGCTTCAAATGGTCCATCCTGAGTTAGCTGATCTCAGTTGAAGCAAGAATAGATGCAGTATAACTGGATTAGAGAAGGGAAAATTAGCGAAGTTTCCTACTCCTGATCCTTATCCAATGATTCCCCACCAGAAATGCACATGTGGATGTTCAAATAAAGACAGGATTATGCTTGGTTATGGTGCATCTCCTGGTTGAATGGCGTACAACAATTGCAGTCAGGGTGCATGCATTTTCCAATAAACCATTAGTGACTTCAGGAGAGGGGGCAAATGGTGAAAATTAGCAAGAAAAAAAGTTAAACGTGTTAAACACAATGGAGTAGATTTTCAACTTGCCACCAGGGTGTAAAATTGGCATTGCATATCATCTGCCTGTTACAGAAACCGCCCAATTTTCACTTCTATTGAAATCCACTTGGGATTTTGTCCTAAGTTGTTTTCATCCGATGAGTGATAATTCATTTCTTGAAAATTGATTTTTTTTTTGTTTTTACAGTCAGTCCTACTTTCTGCATTTGGGAGAACACTTGAAGCAGGTCCTTTAAGTAGACCAGTATCATGGGTGAAACCACAACTCCAGGTACATTAGACAACAGGTGTAAATCATACCAGCAAATTATTCATAAGGTGCTAGAACGTAGTGGGGGCATTACACAGCTAAATGGTAGTACCTTCAACTGGAACAACCCTCAGCTGGAGTGAAATGCTAACTTAACCCTGCTGTCAGGATGTACAGCCACTTGCCAATATCCAGAATCCTGGTGCAATGTGCTAATATATTTAGCTTTGACAGGAAGTTTGAATAGTCGTCTACACAGGGCATTGGGGATTTGTCTTTAATAGTTACCTCATTTAGTCTTCTGTAGTTGATGCAGAGGCTAGCTTGCCCAGATGGCTTTGGAACTTCCACCAGAGGAAATGCCCGCTGGGTCAACCGTGTCATCTGCTAGCATCTTCTCAATATGTTGGTCTACCAACAGTCTTGCTACCAGTGAGTTGCAATAAGGGGTTAAGGCAATAGAAAAGCTTCCTTTCTTTCAATATATTGTCTAGTCCTATCAATCCATCTCAGTGGAGAATTCGCATAGCAGTTTCAACAAATCAATTTCTCTGACATGTTGCCAGAGACCTGGTTGTCAATTAATTCAAACTGTTCTTCAAATATCCTTGGGTAAAATCATGTTCCCAAATAATTGTCTGGCTACCTTACGATATACCTCTGTTGCTGAGCAACCATAGCAAAGGGGTTCTGCTGTGTTGCAATTTGTGGTTGGATAGATCTATCTATGGGTTTCTGCCTGACTGTAACCTGCCTCTGAGGAGTTTTCTTTTCATTGTGGAACACCTAGAATCTGTTATCCAATTGCCCCCAGTCACTAGGTGTAATCGTTACCTCTTGCTAGCAAATTAAATCATGGCCCAGAGAAAAGGCACTGACAAATTCATCCTACCAGTATTCAAAATTTTATATTAAAGGTATCTAGTGTGCCTGGTGCCACTATAAGGCCTGGATCTACATAAGGTCTGACCAATCCTGGAACATTATTAATAAGTTCTGCCCTCATCGCAGAGATGTCTCCAGCACATTTGCTAGGAATTTATATCATTAATGCAGATAATCAGGTGTGACACCTTGTCATCTTTTATTTTCCTTAAGGTGGCAAACAAATTTGAATTCTGTTCTATTACCTGTGTTTAATTGTTGGCAGTTTTGTATTGGTCCTCTTTCCCCAGGAAACCCCTAAATGCTATTATAGCTCTTTACAGTCTATAACTTCCCTGGATTTAATTAACTCTTCCCCTAATGAATCATCTTGCAATATAGGCAGGTACAGATTGTGAAGTTGGGTATAATACCGCAAAAACATTTCAGCTGCTAGTCACTTTCCAGAGATACTGTCATTCCTCGGAATGTTCGCATGTCAGCCATCCCAAATCTACTTTGTGAATGTCAAATTTTTTTGTCTTATAATACTCCTGTGAAACGTCTTGGGACGTTTTGCTACGTTAAAGGCGCTATATAAATACAAGTTGTTGTTGTTATATCATTACCGGTATCGTTGCAAATCTATAGGCCCCTGTGCAATTTGTACTTCATGTTTCTTAGAACTATTGAGATTTGATGAGTCTAAATGGGGTGATGGCAAGCTTCTGAACTGTGCAATCGCAGAGCACAAAAACATGGGTAGTGGGTCACTAAGCCATTGCTTTCTAGCTGTGATCTTCTGTAGGACAGGATAATCTCTGCTGGAGGCTACAATGCATATCTGAACAATTTGAAGGTTTTCTCCCACATCCTAATTTTCCCTTGGCGACATTGGCCTTCCAGATAATAAGGGATTTGGGAAGTATCCAGGTCAGTATTCCTTCCCTACTTTATATGGTGACATCTGATTCAGCCAGCCACTCGGTAATTGTGCTTCATTGCTGTTTAACATAGTGGACTTATTCTTTCCTATATTTATATCCGATAGAATAGTGACTACTTCGGTGCCAATTATTATTTGTAACAACTGATTTCTGTTAGGGGTTGATGTATCCAAGTATGTCTGATTCTTTGTTTCAAAATGGGCCTGTCAACCGTCAGGGCTTTCCATTCAGGTTCTCAACACAAGGCTCCCCCTAATTCCTGTTGTTGATTTAATTTCCCTTCCTAAAGCTTCCTGATCCTGATGGCATCGGCCTTGAGTTCCAAATCCCTCCCATCTCCCCCTTGGTACGATTTATCTCCCCATCCTGCCATATCAATCACCAGCTTTATAGCAAAATGCAAAAAGCTGAGAGATCTCCAAATGTTTACACTTGCATCAAAAAATTACATAACAATTCAAATATGCAGTCTGAGCTCCCAGTGTTTACAGTAACACTGAAGCTGCACCCATAATGAGAGTTGTAATTTAAATCCAAATAATTTAAGATTAAAAATAATCAGTGGCATGTAAATATATCCTCGCTCTTACTTTAAGTGGCTTGTAACAGATGTATCAACATTTTGTACAATCTGTACCTTAAATGTTACAATGTGTGATTAACCAACTGTCCCTTTTATAGGTGCTAAACTGTAATGACTTAATAGCTTTATTAAATATTAATCCTCTGCTTTATAAAGCAATGTTTTATAAATTTGAGAAAAATCTAACCTGTTTCTAAATAAGGAAGATGCTGAACCTTGTATTAACTGTGTAAAACCTCTACTCTTAAGAGTTTTAACAACTTGAATGTACAGGAATGAAGCTAAGTAAGGAGTCAGTCTATGAAAAAAAATATTACCTTAAATAAAAACAGAAAATGCTGGAAATACTCAGCAGGTCAGGCGGCATATTTGGAGAGAGAAACAGAGTTAACGTTTCAGGTGGTGGATGTAAGGTCAACAACCTGAAACTTTGGGCTGGATTTTGAAGTTTCTGACCCGCGGGGGGGTGGGGTCGATAGAGCGCGGTAAACCAGGTTTCCCCGCACACTGTGGAGTTAAAACTCATACGTGTGACATCACGGGCAGGTTCCCTGATTGACAGGCTGGCTTCCAGTCGGGCGGGAAACACTGGCTGGAGAGGATGCCACAGCAACAGGTAAGTGCGGGGTCCAAGGTGGGGGGGGGGGGTCCAAGCCCCGGGGGGTGGTCCGATCTCCAACCCCGGGGGTGAGTTCCAATCCCCGGGCGGGTTCGATTCCCGACCCCGAGGAGGGGTGGGCTGCTGTTGGGTGAGCTTGGGGGGCTGCAGTTAAACCTGGACTGCAGGTTAAAGCAGAGACTTAAAGGCTTCATTATCATATTTAAAATACCAACCCGTCTCCTGGCAGCAGGTTGGCTGCCCGTCCCCCATCCCGCCTGAGTAAAAGTTGAAAGTGGACGGGTTGGGGTTGGGATTTAGATACTTAAAACTTTCTGAGCTAGAAATTGGGCACCTTAGCGCCTCCCGTTATTGCCTCCGGGGGGGTGATAATGAGGCGCTAATCACCCGGGCGCGGCAAGAAGATCGACTCCCGCTATATTCGGTGGGAGGTTTGCGGCAGCAGTATGGTGTTGCGCCCCGATCTCCTTCACCCAGAGAGCGTGACGTCATCGCCGTGCGCATTGCCCAGTAGCGCCCCAGACCCGAACTTCAGTTCCGCCTCCTGCAGCATCACCGGGCAAAAACACCAGCAGCTGCAGGAAGCGTTTATCGGGAGGCCGGGCGCTTCGGGGGTGATACTTAAAGGCGAGGTGGCCAAGGTAAGTGGAAAAAATTCTCAAATGCTCTTTCTGTGTTTTTTTCAATTTTCTTCACCAGCGATCGATCAGCCTGGCACTCTGCTGCAGTGCATTGGGCTGATCGAGCCGGATCACAGCTGCCGTTGGGGACCAGGTAAGTTTTTTCCTTGCAGAGCCTGCAGTGATGGCCCTTCCCTTTAAGGGAGGGAAGGAGCCTTCCAACGTGGCAGTGCTGCACGGCCCAGTGTGCAGCGCTGCTCACCTACCGCCCCATCTGCTGCCCATTGCGCTCCAGGAAGGAAGTGGATGTGAACTCTGTTTCTCTTTCCACAGATGCTGCCTGACCTGCTGAGTATTTCCAGAATTTTCTGTTTTTGTTTCAGATTTCCAGCATCCGCAGTATTTTGCTTTTGTAGGAAGTGGAATGGTTGATTTAGCGCTCCACTTCCTTCCTGGAGCGCAAACCCCGAATTTTTTTAAAGTTGAAAAACATTAGTGCCTGGTGCTGATTTTTTCAACTTTTAAAAGTTAGCGCCCCAATGGGGCGATACCAAATTTTTCCTCCTAACTACCCCCACGCTCCTAAACCTCCCATTTTTTCATGTTAAAATTCCTCCCATTAACTCTGTTTCTTTCTCCACAGATGCTGCCTGACTTGCTGAGTATTTCCAGTATTTTCTGAATTTATTTAAGATTTCCAGTATCCGCAGTATTTTTCCTTTGTATTATTACTTTCCTTCCTTGACTCCTTAAGGCACGTAAGAAAGAAAGAACATGCATTTATATAGCACCTTTCTCATCCTCTGGACATCCCAAAGCACTTTACAGCCAATTAATTACTTTTGAAGTATAGTTACTGTTGTTTTGTAGGCAAACATGGCATTTATGTGGGCATCACTGGCAAGGTTGGGATTTATTGTCCATCCCTAATTGTCCTTGAGAGGGTGGTCAATGTGCCTGAAAATGTGAACTTTCAGGACCATCCTGTGTGGTGATGATAAAACCCATTATTACACATTAATTTACCTTTATGTTTCTTCCTCTTTATGACTTCACAGGAATGACAAAGCACTCAGAGGCTGGGTCCTCCACAGAACCTGTAAGAAGCACCATATCACAGGCACCCTGTCACAGTTCTAAGACTTGGCATGCAGTCAGCCAGCAACATCTGCACAATATAGAGACTATGAGGGGAGCGCTGAGGTAGTTTACACTGTTTCTCCAGGGTTCCTACTGATCTTTTGCTGAAATTACAGCAGAAGATGGGGAGAACCCCACAGAAATTTTAGGTGGTAGAATCCAAAATAAGCTGAAGTAATTTCCCAGCAATAAATTATAACTTTTTTTTTACTTTCTACTTGAAGCAACACTCATACTGCCTACTGCTCAAACATAACCCCTCTCCCTAGATAAGATAAATGGCCTTGTCAGATTTTAAACCCATACTTTACTTTAATTAATGAAATTTAATACTGAACACTTGTGGTGCAGATAATCTATGCACCTTCCATACCTTAGGTTCACGAAACCCGCCAAAAATACTTAAATTAGGTGATGGCCCCATCATGAGGTTGGAGCACCTGAACTATGCTCCAAATGCTGCCTCTATCTTTTTTAGCACAATAATGGCATAATAATAGCGTAATTGTTGAAGATAGTGAGGAAATTCAGGGCCTATGTCAATATTCAAGAATAGATTTTGTAAGAACACTGGTTTAGGTATCCCGATAAACATATACCAAGGAAACAGACAACTCCTTTACGCCTTCATTTTAACTCAACATTGATAAGTCAGGTATTACATTTTGGGAAGAAAAATAAGGAGGTCACATATTACTTGGAAAATAAGAATCTAAATGGGATAGAGGAGCAAAGAGATTTGGGAGTACAAATACACAAATCACTAAAAGTAGCGACGCAGGTTAATAAGACCATAAAAAAAAGCAAACCAAGCACTAGGGTTTATTTCTAGAGGGATAGAATTGAAAAGTAGAGAAGTTATGCTAAATTTGTATTGAACCTTGGTTAGACCACACTTGGAGTACTGTGAACAGTTCTGGTCGCCATATTATAAAAAGGATATAGAGGCACTGGAGAGGGTGCTGTATATTCTATGTACTGTGGCGGATCGCCACCTAAAACGGGCATAATCCACTCTTCCGTCTGTGGACAAATTTCCAGCACCTTCCCTTTAATGCACCTTACCTTTAAGGCAGAAGGGGGCGGGGCCTCAGGTTTTACCCAGAGAATTCTGGGAGCTTTTCAGTCTGCCATTTTGTGCCATTCTGTGATTAAAAAGGCTCTTGCTTAACACGAATGGATTCAGCCTTAATTCGTGTTTCGCGGCAGCCTCAACATTGGTGACCCCGACGCTCAGAACGTATTCCGAGTACTGCAATGGTGGACACGAACGCAGTTTCCGTGAAACTGCCGGAGTTTTGGGAAAACCAGCCCGAAGCCTGGTTTCTCCAAGCTGAATCTCGCTTCTGGCTGCGAAATATCACCACAGATGGGACGAAGTACGACTATCTCGTCACATCACTCGGTAGCGCCGCAGTTTCCAAGGTTTGGACAACGCTGCAGAACCCACCAGAGGAAGGCAAGTACGCACATCTCAGGACAGCGCTCCTTAAAAAATTTACGGCCTCGGCATATCAGCGAAACTGCCACCTCCTCGACCTTCCAGGCCTCGGTGATGCCTCACCGTCAGACCTCCTCTCCCACATGCTCTCCCTCACCGACGAGAGCCCACCCGGATCCCTCTTCCGCATGCTGTTCATCCGCCAGCTCCCTCTCAGCATCCGCCCAGCGATCGTGGCGTCCGGCCTCACGAACCTGGAAGCCCTGGCCGATGAGGCCGACAAGCTGCTGTCCGCTCACTCCAGCCGCGACATCACTCCGGACCTGGCAGCCAATGCCTGGGCGCGCCCCTCACCATCCAGCACGCGGCCACAAGGGCCTATCACCAGGCCCACGGGGTCTTCACGCCCCACTAACCCGGGCCACTGTTACTACCATGCACGGTTCAGCGCCAGGGCACAACGGTGCACACCTCCCTGCTCTTTCAAGTCCGCCCCCCGTTCCAGCCCCCGCGATGGCCATGGGCCACGCGGGCTCCCTGCTGTTCGTCACGGATGACAAAACCGGCCGCCGGTTCCTGTGCGACACTGGGGCTCAGCACAGCATCATCCCGGCCTCCTCCCTCGACATCCAAAAGGGCGAACGAGGACAGGCGCTGGCTGCTGCTAACAGCTCGGAAATCCGGACGTATGGCACCCGGACAGTCACCCTCGACCTCGCTGGTCACCGCTACCGATGGGAGTTCATCACCCCCCTCATCGGCGCAGATTTCCTGTGCGCCCATGGCCTACTGGTAGACATCCCTCGTCACCGCCTCATGGACATGAACACCATGTCCCCCATCCTGGGCGCCATGGCCCCCCGTCAACCCTCCGACATGGCGTCACAGTGCCACGCCCGGGCCACGGATGACTACTCGGCACTCCTGGCCGAATTCCCGGCCCTTACCAATCCGATCTTCTCCGCGGAGGCCGCCAAACACGGGGTGGAACACTTCATCCCCACCACAGGCCCCCCAGTGTACGCCCACGCCCGCAGGCGGGACCCGGCCAAACTGGAGATCGCGCGGACCGAGTTTGCCACCATGGAACAGCTCGGCATCATCCGCCGCTCCAACAGTCCCTGGGCCTCCCCACTCCACATCGCCCCCAAACCAGGCGGAGGTTGGCGCCCCTGCGGGGATTACCGCCGCATCAATGACGCCACCACCCCTGATCGGTACCCCGTGCCGCACATTCAGGACTTCTCGGCTAGACTGGCCGGCCGCTCAGTCTTTTCCAAGGTCGACCTGGTGCGCCGCTAATACCAAGTCCCCGTCCACCCCGCGGACGTCTCCAAGACGGCTGTAATCACCCCCTTCGGCCTGTTCGAGTTCCTGCGGATGCCCTTCGGCCTCAAAAACGCGGCCCAGGCATTCCAACGGCTCATGGACTCGGTCCTTCGGGACCTGAAGTTCCTGTTCGTCTACCTGGACGACATCCTGGTAGCCAGTTCCTCCAAGCAGGAACACCTCGAACACCTTCGCATCCTGTTCGGGCGCCTCAGCGACCACGGGCTCATCCTCAGCCCAGCCAAATGCCAGTTCGGCCTGGACAAGATCGACTTCCTCGGCCACCACATCACCCATGCTGGGGCCATTCCCCTGCCCACCAAGGTGCAGGCCGTCCAACAATTTCCCCACCCCACCACCATCAAAGGCCTCCAGGAGTTCCTCGGGATGGTGAATTTCTATAACCGCTTCATCCCCAAAGCGGCGTCCCTCATGAGGCCCCTGTATGAAGCCCTCTGGGGCAGGAGCGGCAAGATGGCGGTCGAATGGACGGCAGATGCGTCCGCCGCCTTCGATTCCACCAAGACCGTGCTCACCAACGCCACCCTGCTCGCGCACCCACGGCCCAATGCCAGGGTAGCGCTCACCACGGACGCCTCCGACCACGCGGTTGGCGCCGTGTATGAGCAGTGGGTCGACGGCGCCTGGCAACCACTTGCCTTCTTCAGCCGCCAACTACGCCCCCCGGAGGTCAAGTACAGCGAGCTCCTCGCGCTGTTCCTGGCGGTCCGCCATTTCCGGTTTTTGCTTGAGGGCCACCCCTTCACTGCGTTTGTCGACCACAAGCCCCTGACATTCGCAATGGCAAAGTCAACCGACCCCTGGTCCGCCAGGCAGCAGCGCCAGCTCGCGGCAGTGTCCGAGTTCACCACGGACATCCAACACGTCTCCGGCCGAGACAATGTGGTAGCCGACTGCCTCTCCCGCCCCGCCATCCATGCCGCACACCTAGCAGTCGACTACGCTCAACTCGCAGCAGACCAGATCACCGACCCTGATCTGCTCTCCGCACCCACCAACCTACCAGGGCTACGCCTGGCCGACGTCGCCTGTGGCCCGACCGCAGTCACGGTCAAGTGCGACATATCCCTATGTCAGCCTCGGCCCATCGTCCCAGCGTCCTAGCGCCGCCGGGTATTCGACATTCTCCACAACCTCTCCCACCCCGGCGCCCGCGCATCCATCAAATTGGTAGCCAACCGTTTTGTCTGGCGCGGCCTTCGCAAGGATGTGCATACTTGGGCCAACTCCTGCCTAGCCTGCCAACGGGCCAAGGTACAGCAACACACGAAAGCACCCCTCGAGGAGTTTACCGTCCCCTCGCGGAGATTCGACCACATCCACGTAGACATCGTCGGGCCCCTGCCGCCGTCGCAAGGCCACACGCACTTGCTGACCATCGTTGACCGCACCACACGCTGGCCTGAGGCAATTCCACTGACCTCTACCACCACTGCCGACATCGCCAGAGCCTTCGTCAGCACCTGGGTCGCACGGTTTGGCGTCCCCTCCGACATGATGTCGGACAGAGGTCCGCAATTTACCTCTGAACTCTGGACCGCCGTCCCACGCAATCTCGGGGTGACCATTCACCGCACCACAGCGTACCACCCCCAAGCCAACGGACTGTGTGAGCAGTTCCACAGATCCTTGAAGGCATCTCTTCGAGCCAGCCTCCAAGACGGCACCTGGACCGACCGACTTCCGTGGGTCCTCCTCGGCCTGCGCACCGCGGTTAAAGAAGACCTCCACGCATCGGCAGCAGAGCTCGTGTACGGTCAGCCGCTGCGCGTACCCGGCGAGTTCCTGCCCACCGCCACGACACCCTGGTCAGCCGACCAGCAACGCCACGACTTCGCCTCACCAGCGCTGCAGTTCGCCCCGGTGCCCATTGCCCGACACGGCGAATCCACCTCACACGTCCCACTAAATCTGCACCAGGCACGGTTTGTTTTCGTCCGGCACGACGCCCACCACGGATCCCTTCAACCCCCGTATGACGGGCCCTACAAGGTGCTACAGGCTGGGGACAAATTTTTCACCCTGCAAGTGGGTGACAGGACCGAAAAAGTGTCGGTTGACCGACTCAAGCCAGCACACTCGGAGCCCGGTGAGCAGGTCCCTGTAGCTCGTCCACCTCCACGCAGCCGACCTGCCCTCAAGCCGGTTCACCCGGCTGCTCCACGCCCGGCCGTTCCACGTCCACCGGTGTCCTACAAGAGCCGCTCCGGCCGGCCCATCAGACCGCCGCGCCGTCTCGTCCACACCTCCTAAGCGGATTCTGGGGGGAGCTGTGTGGCGGATCGCCACCTAAAACGGGCATAATCCACTCTTCCGTCTGTGGACAAATTTCCAGCACCTTCCCTTTAAGGCACCTTACCTTTAAGGCATGTAGCTCCTCACTAAGGATTCTGGAGCTTCCCATCCAGTTTAGCTCTAGGAGTGAATGATGCCACATTTGACTTGCCAAACTGTCTTAGATCACCCAGATCGGATTGAATATGAATTTACCTTACCACCCTCAATTAGGATACTCACATGTTACTGTGAATTAATTCACCCTTTCTTGCCAAATCATCAAAGAAGTCAGACAACAAGCTCCAAAAAGAGGCATCCCTCTTTCCAGGGGCTCCTGCAGCAGCACCTCCACTAACAATTGTTTATTGATTACAAACCACAATTATCACTACTGAAAATTAAATATTGTGTATACAAACAATTAATAAATATAGTGACCCTAAAGCGGAAACAACAATAATGGAGTTAAAATCATAGCGGTGAATTTACCACCTTGCTTCCCATCTGCCATCATATTCCCTCTGGTATTTTCATGTGTGTTGGAGGCACCCACTTGAATCAGGTGGGAACCTGATAAATACATGCAAATCAAGATCTTATAATGTACATAGGGTCCTGATGGCATTTTAACAGCCTACTGGGCAGAATATCCATCATGGATGCTTCGCTTAGTAAAACCTGGAGGAACAACAGAAGAGGCCCAAAAAAGTACTGCTGCTCCAAGCGCCCCCCCCCCACCCTCCGCAATCACAACTCTCCCCTGGGCCAGCCTTTTACCTGGCCGAGTCGGCCTCTGGCTGCCTGATATTGCGCTGACCCAGAACCAGCAAGCTGCAGCGGGATACCTGTTCAGGGTATGCTTACATGGCAGGACATTGTAGTGTGTTATGCTGCAATGCGGCATGTGAGGGAATAAATGAATAAGTAAGGAGATAAAGAATGAAAAGCAAAGGAAGATACTAACCATGAGCAAAAGGTGACCATTACTTAATGTAGCAATCTTCCTGAGACTAGTTATTTTATTCCTCATCTGCTTCCAGGTATGTTACACAGATGAGGCAGGATTTACCTTTTCTGCAACCTTTATCCAGACTGCTTTGATGCTGCTTTTCACTGTAAGGTGGTCCTCAGCTTCAAAAAGGGGCATCCTTCTTACCAGGGGCTCCTGCAGCAGCACCTCCAAAGCTGCTTCATTGTCTTGCTTCAGCCATTCTTCCCCTCTTCTGTAGTGGGACACACTTAAGGGTAAGCAGCCCTTTAAGAACTGCTTAACCCGATATCCTCCAGACTCTGGTGTACTTCCAGTGTATCATGTGCCACAAAAATATGCATTATTCTGCAAGGTCAGCTCAGTCTACTGTAAGAGCACACACAACAGTCCCGGTGCAAATGCAGCCAGACCATATTCCTGATCATCCCTAGCGTGTAAAAGCTACCACTGTTATGCATATCATACATGTCATTCAAGAACTGTATGCAATTTATAGAGGAGGCATGCATCATTTATAAGGAAGTAAATCATTTAGATTACTACTGTTCCTGCCTGAGATTCTAGACAACTGAATACCAGCTTCTCCATCGCCAACACAGCTCCTATTGCTCTCAAACAATTGATGTGCTGCTATGGCAGGCATTCAATTTGTAGCTTCTGTTATGCAAAAGTTCACATTTCGTCCCCATGATGCAGAAGTCACATGCAAGCTTTGGAGTAGAGTGCTGTGTATTTTGAGTAATGCTTGATTTTAGGATATATCAGAATATACTTCCTATCTTGTATGTGTTTTTTAGTAAAGGCACTCACAGTCAGATGGGTGCATTAATAGTAGATTTATTTATGTAGGGAAGGTAGATTCACTGAGAGACCAGCATATTGCTGGAGATTAACTAGCTGAAAGAGAAGGTACAGCAGACTTAGGTAAAGGTAGACAAAGCTAAATTCAATTAGTTTGTGTCTGGCAAAAATGATCTTGCCTTGTATTTTATAATAGAAAGGCATTTTGTTGTGACACAAATAATAGGATCCAAGGGAACAGCAAAAAAATATTTTTGTTAGACTGGCCAGTTCTCTGCAATCAATTGCATTGCTAAATACAACCTTTTAAAATTTAAATCCCTCCAAGTCTCTTACCAACACTGGATGGCAGGGAAGCACAATTTCCCTTGTGCCCAATGTTGTCAGCGTGAAAATGACAGGAAATACATTGCATGATTATAGGACGAGGAATCTTGCAGAACAGTTCCCTAACTGATTTTCCTCGCCCATCTGCTTAGGTTATATTAGGTTTCCCAATATTACCTAACATTAAATTCAGGATTAAGGAGATTTTGAAAAAAATATCTAAAATTAAAATCTTCTCTGAAGCTTAACTTGGATCAAATGTTGCAAGTTTCATCATTTTTCTGCAAAACTTGAGGGAGGTGCCAAGCTACGTTTGAATATACACGCATTGGCCCCGATATTTACTCCGCTGGGAAGAGGGTGGGGCGAGAGGATTTTCGGACAGGAAATCTGGAAGTATGGGTTTCCCGGACGCCCTGCAGAAATTAACTGCAGGACGGCTTTTAATTTTTTTCAACTGGTTTCCCACCTGACAGCCAGCCAGATTGACAGGAAAGCAGCCGGGGAGCGATACCAGCCTAGTCTGATATCGCGTGGTGGGTCGGGGTGGGAGGATGCTCGGGCATCAGGGAGGGATTGGGGGCGAATCAGACATTGTGAGGGGTGAATCAGATATCGTGGAGGGCGAACCAGACATTGTGAGGGGCGAATCAGATATCGTGGAGGGCGAACCAGACATTGTGAGGGGCGAACCAGACATTGTGAGGGGCGAACCAGACATTGTGAGGGGCGAATCAGATATCGTGGAGGGCGAACCAGACATTGTGAGGGGCGAATCAAATATTGTGAGGGGTGAATCAGATATCGTGGAGGGCGAACCAGACATTGTGAGGGGTGAATCAGATATCATGGAGGGCGAATCAGATATCGTGGAGGGCGAACCAGACATTGTGAGGGGCGAATCAGATATTGCAGGGGGCAAATATCATGGAGGGGTGGGGAGCGAATCGACATAGACACGATGGGTCGAATGGCCTCCTTCTGTGCCATAAATTTCTATGATTCTATGAATCAGACATCGTGGAGGGTGAATCAGATATTGCAGGGGGTGGGGGGTGAATCGGACATTGTGCGAGGTTGGATATCGTGGGGGGGTAGGGATTAGACAGTCACGGGGGTCTGATCGCGTGAAGGTAAGCTTGTTGGAGGAAACACTTCTGCTCCTCCTGGCCCACAAGCAGTGTAATAAAGGCAGGCTCCTCATGGATCCGGCCCTTCTCGCCTCCTTTTACCTGGCTGGATTCCCGAGGCCTAGGAATCCAGGCCTCCATGAGTTAAAAATAAAAACCCTGCTCAAATGGAGGCACGCAGTCTCCTTTAAAGATTTCAGTGATCGACCCGCCTCCTAAGAGCGGATTGAAACCGGAAGTGGGTGGGTTGCAGACGGATTGAGGTTGGGTTGGAGATTTTAAAATGTTTTACCTCCCCACCCACCCCAACCCTTGGGGGTTAAAATTCCCCGCATTGTGTGATTTGTGCAGTTCTATGTATGACAGCCAATTATTTTCAAATCTGGTGAATAGTTATTCAAATCCAGGAAGTTCCAATGGCTGTTTTCAGGGATATTTAACGAGCTGTAGCTTTTAGAGTCTGAAGGAGTCAACGTCCAAGAGATACAGAGGGTGAAATTGGTCTTCAGGCAATAGTGGGTCAGCAGCTTGTTTCACACCCTGCCTTATTTTCTTTTCCATTAATGTCAATAGAATAGGAAACCGGAGGGGGTGTAAAATGGTCTGCCGATTCGCTATCGCCTGTTTTCTGCTCTTGTTGAAGACCAATTATACCCCCATAAGAACTGATTCTTCAACGTAACGCTTGGAGAGCAGACCCCCTGATCTGAGGGCTCAAGGCCTGTGGAATTGGGAAAATACGCCTCAGCGCACTTGTTGCCATACTTCCAATTCCACAGGAGAAAACATTTTTCAAGTTTTTGATATCACGCCAGGTGCATGTGCTGCCCTCATTACAGGCTACAAAATTATTTAAATGAATTAAATTCTGCCTCATGATAAATGACTAACTCTGTTCTGTAGCGTAGCTCCTCATTTACTGAGCGCACATAAAAATCGGGCACTGGGAAGCCGCCAAATTATTTAATCTAGAATTTCAACATTTAAAGGTGGACTGCCATATTTGTGAAACTTGCATTTGAATGCTGTTTTTGACTTGCCAAACCAAATTGTGCATTATAGCAAGTGCATTTATTTTCCCGCTGCTTACTGATGTTTTTCTGCAATTCAACACTGCTTTGGTGCTTACCTCCAATTGCAGCATTTTTGCTGTCACCAGTTACCACCCGCAGCAGTAATGACAGTATTCAGCATGGGCTTGCAAATGGCTGTCCAGGATTTGGAGGAGAAAGAGGAATTCCTGTAGTAGGAGTTAAGGCAGCTGTGCTTGTACCTCAGGCATTTGATGCCCATGACTTACGTGATACAACCCAGGCAAAACTATTTGGTCATGCTGGAAGAGACATGTCTTTGCCATTTATGAGTTAAGAGGGAAACAGTCACTAAGTTGTGCTATCTGTGTCAGCCAGTGGCTCAGTGGGTAGCACTCTCGCCTCTGAGTCAGAAGGTTGTGGGTTCAAGTCCCACTCCAGAGACTTGAGCACATAAATCTAGGCTGACACTCCAGTGCAGTACTGAGGGAGTGCTGCACTGTTGAAGGCGCCGTCTTTCGGATGAGACGTTAAACCAAGGCCATATCTACTCTCTCAGGTGGATGTAAAAGAGAGCACTATTTTGAAGAAGTGTAGGGGAGTTATTCCTGGTGTTCTGGCCAATATTTATCCCTCAATCAACATCATCAAAACAGGTTATCTGGTCATTATCACATTGCTGTTTGTGGGAGCTTGCTGTGCGCAAATTGGCTGCTGCGTTTACTCCATTACAACAGTGACTACACTTCAAAAGTACTTCATTGGCTGTAAAGCACTTTGGGACATCCGGCGATCGTGAAAGGTGCTATATAAATGCAAGTCTTTCTTTTTCTTTCTTTCTATTGTGAAGGAATAAGCCATATTCAGAAAAATACACCATTCTATGAAATAATTCTGGCCTTATTGGAACATGACAAACTAGGTCTAGAAATCTAGAAACCTGGCTAGGAAAAGCTGTATTGTTAACAGCATTCAGGCTATTGGGATAAGATAAGTTGTTGACACTGAATCAATAACCTTATTAAAACAGGAGGTTGGAAGCTCCTGAAGTCTGAAGCTTTGGAAAGAACACAATGGTACACCCTGTTAAGGTGTCCTAAATTACACTTCGGAAAGAAACACAGAAAATTAAGAAACATATGCCTTCGTAAAAATGACATCAAATGAAACACAGGAGACACGATTCTGTGTTGCAACCAGCTGAGGTAACTAAGAATTGCATAGATCACCCTGGTTGAGGTGTTTTAAATTACACGTCGTAAAAAGACACAAACAGAAGACCTTGGTAAGAATGACATCAAATAGATGCACTTGCTGTTACACCGTTTTTTATGATAAGCTTCAAACACCTAAAGGAGAGACACGAGTCTGCATTGCTACCAGCTGAACTGACTGTAAGAATAGCAGGGGTCAGCAGAAAAATGACTAGAGATAATTAGCTTACATCAGCAGAAAACTTCAAAGGAAATACCACTGAGAAAGGATATAAATATTGAACTTTTAAATAGGATGATAGATTTGCTGTAAAGGGGCAAAGCGATTCTCAGGCTTCAGAGGCAAGCTCTGTAAGTCTACAACTCTTTGTACCTCGGGGATCAAGGTATTTGATTTTGGTGGATATCCTGGAATAAGACTAAGAACTGTAAAAATGTAACTAAGTTAAGATTTGAGAACACGGTGGCATAGTGGTTAGCACTGGTGCCTCACAGCGCCAGGGACCCGGGTTCGAATCTGACCTCGGGTGACTGTCTGTGTGGAGTTTGCACATTCTCCCCGTGTCTGCGTGGGTTTCCTCCGGGTGCTCCGGTTTCCTCCCACAGTCCAAAAATGTGCGGGTTAGGTTGATTTGGCTATGATAAATTGACCCTTAGTGTTAGGGGGGGATTAAATATGTGGGGTTATGGGGATAGGATGGGATATGTTAGGGGGAATTAAATACATGGGGTTACGGGGGTAGGGTGGGATATGTGTACTGTGGGGATTAAAGCAGGGACAGGGTACTGGATTTTTTGAATGATCAGCCATGATCGTATTGAATGGTGGAGCAGGCTCGATGGGCCGAATGGCCTACTCCTGCTCCTAGATTCTATGTTTCTATGTTTCTATAAGGATCTCTGATAATAAGAATTGTAAGCTTTCTCTTTTTGGAATTGTTAATGTTGCGATTGAAACACCTACTGTAATTACATGTCGGTTCTTTAATAAATCTATATATTTTTAGAATTATCTCACATAATACTTCTGTATCAAACTCACGAACTCAATCTCTGTACGGTCTTTGGTGAGGAGTTGCAGAATTCTGAGGGAGTTTTCTGGACCCTCATAATATCCGGAACGTTACAGTCTAGCTAAACTTATTAAAAGTGCTATCTGGAGGACGGTAACATCTTCAGGTTGTTCCTTTCCTTTAGGGAGAGATAGTCTGGACCTTTAGACCCAATTAAGCGTCTTTAAGATTTGGTTACCTCAAACTTTAGTTGAAAGTGAACGTCTGGGGAATACACCTGATCCGGGGTAGCCCTAAAGGGGCTAGGACTAGTAATTATCCCTTCACTATCTACTGCTGCAGATGGCCTGCAGACTACATCCAGCACAGGTTCCTGAGGGCAGCAACTCATGCTGGGGTACATTTCCATGGGCACTAGCTGCCTTCCAGCCCCCTACCCAAGTGAACACTCTTGATGCGTAAGCCTAGACTGCTATTGTTGGTAGGCTGTTTGACAGTGAAGCCGAGTAGTAGCCTCGTGTGACATTCACAAATGTGCATTTTTCAGCAGCAGTCTTTATATAGTGATTTGCAGTGGTCATCCTGATTGATTTTCTCTTTGTCCAGGAGCACTTAGGCCAATTGCTGAGCCCATGGTGGCACCCCGGATGAGATCAGCAAACTCAGCACAGACCAAGAATCAAAACTATAGCTGTTCTGGTCTGTACAACACTAGACATTGCCTTTTAACAACTGAGCCATCAGGGAGTAGATAGCTTCTGTTTAAAAGCTAGCACTGCCACAGCCACAATAGGCTGCATGGCCTGTCTTTGTGCTAAGATTTAATTATTTTCAATTCAAGTTTACCAATTGCTTTTGACTGCTGAACAGGGGGGTGGGTATGATTGACTAGTCCTTTCTGCCTCTCTTTCTGGATTATATATGAAACATTTTCATGTATTGGATTGACATACAGGAGGCAATTTGACTTAAAATAAAGCTAACAGTAATTTAATTTAATTTAATTTACTAGCATGTAAACAGATGCTTGACCAAAATTAATAAGCTAAAATTCAATTCATGTCACTGGATCATCCTGATTAAGTTGAATTATGCCTGCATATAAACATTTTAATGTGGTGTGAAGAACAATTTTTTTGTAGAATCATAGAATCTTACAGCACAGAAGGAGGCCATTAGGCCCATCGTGCCTATAGCCGGCTCTTTGAAAGAGCTGTCCAATTAGTCCCATTCTCCCGCTATGTCTCCATCGCCCTACAAATTATTCCTGTTGTAACCCATGTGTCAATCTACCATTGCCCTGTTTTATTTTTTCTTCATATAATTTGAACCATGAGAACACAGCAATTCAAATTTAAGTCAACTTTTCTATGACATGTATATATAGTGACTGCATCTTGCAATTGCTCATCCATTCTGACAGCTATTTCACTAACACATTCCTGCATGTCTCATTTGTACAGTATATAAATTTGTAGAGTCATCACCAGCAGCCAGCCAGAAGGCATAACATTTAGTTTGGACTCCTGAATGAGAGCTTAATGGGACCACCGAAAGTGCATATTGTTTCGAAAAGTCAAAATAAACTCATGACTATCTCCCTCAGTCTCCCCTTCTTGCAATTTATTGGCTTTTAAAACTTAAGATGGCATAAGCTTATCACCGCTTTTTGATTTTCCTTGTCTTCTTTCTCACTTTGTGCTGTCCTACAGTATTGACCTTTTACCTAACTTTCCCAATTGAGACAAAGCTGAAAAAAATCAAGTCGGAGTCAAGTTAACCTTATCGTAATATTTTCACCCTTTTTAGAAGGGTCATTTTATCCTATGGGCCTCAATCTAATGTGAACTGCCCAAAATTATTTCATTTAGGGTGTTTCACAACATTCAGAGAGACATCTTTATCCTCTGACACTACATTAAATCTGTATGGTCTCTAAGGTAAAGGAAGAGTATGATAACATAATTCTACCCATTCCCCTTCTTATTAGTCGTCTTATATTAAACAGTTGCTGCTAGGGCTGCCAATTCTGGCTGGACGTACTCCAGGAGGTTTCAGCATAGAATGTAATGGCTTAAGATCTGTGCTGCTCGAAACTCATCTACAATGGAGCAGGCAGTTTTCCCACAGTTTACCCCCCAGTGGAAAATAAGGACCAGTGTGTGTATCAGATTTTTTATGTACACACAAAGCTCAAGCACATTATATAAATAAACAATATTGAAAAATTACAGAAATGGATAAGTAGCACACTGAACTGAGTGGAACTTCTGTACAATAATCTGGCACAAGCATTGTCATCAGAAGGTTAACCTTTAAACACACACAATGTACCATTCTTAATTACATCTTATTCTCTTTGTGGAGTGGCTTCCATCCCAAATATCAACTGTTTCCCCCCCCTCCCCCCCCCCCCCCCCCCCCCCCCCCCTGCCCGCCTGACCCTGGAAAATATGGGTTGATCTGATCAGGACTCATTCTTCTTGCAAACTAACAAAAAAACATTAAAAGTGTGACCTTTGCACAACTGTGCACAGACGTCACCACAAGCCTCGTGCAACAGCATCAAGTCAAGTAGAATGAAAGCACTCTGGTGGCTAAAGGAACCCCATCACATGCTGTGATTGGATTGGAAGATCTCAGTTTACAGTGTAAGACCATAAGAAATAGGAGCCGGTGTAAGTAAGTGAACCAACTTACCTGTTGATGGTGAGGTAAAAATAAACTTCAATTGAAACTCCCTGTAATTGGAGTTGGGATACCACATAGTCTGCAGTGTGTCAGTAACACACATTCAGGAAACGCATTTAAACCAGATCACACATTCCAGGAGTTTAAACAAAGCAAAAATGTTTGTCCTCTACTTAAAAGGAAAAAGAAGAAAAAAAAGATTTTTTTTTTAAGTTGTTTTAGCTCTTGTTACAGTTGCTTGTTGCCCAGCTCTGGGAAGTTAAAAGGAAGATTCCAAGCTCCAGCTTGTCTTATTCAGAGCAGAAACTTGCTGATTTACTCACCCTTTCTCAGCTTCAAGTGGCCCCATAGTGTTTATTTTGAGAATGCTGTATGATTTTTCTCCCAGGATGGTCAAAGCAGTGTCCAGGTGATTAATCTTTAATTTCTGGAGAGTCTAGGACAATATTTTTTTATTCGTTCACGAGTTGTGGGCGTCGCTGGTAAGGCCATCCCTAATTGCCCTCGAGAAGGTGGTGGTGAGCTGCCTTCTTGGACCGCTGCAGTCCATGTGGTGAAGGTACTCCCACGGTGCTGTTAGGGAGGGAGTTCCAGGATTTTGACCCAGCGACGATGAAGGAATGGCGATATATTTCCCAGTCAGGATGGTGTGTGACTTGGAGGGGAAGGTTGGCAACCATAGTTGCTGCATTGATTCAGACTGCAAATTGTGGAGAGTACAATGTAACAAAAATAAATAATAAGGCAAAAAAATAAGCTGTCTGGGTCCCTGGACCAGACCAAACAAATGAGCTGTCTGGATCCATGAACCAGAGAGTCTGTTTGTCCCTGTTGGCACTTATGGAACAGCTGGCTCATTTGGTTTAATTTACATAGTTGGCACATGTACCATAGTTAGTAGTGACATCACTTGCATAGCATGTCAATTCTTTTTGATATGTCAGAATAATCTGCTGTGACCTAAAGGGATGTTGAAGCAGAGGCATGTGAAACATGTGTTACTTTACACTGCAATTCTTTATTTAGGTTACACATTTCAGTCAAGATGTGACTGGCATGAGAATGTCACATAATGAACTCCAGATTTTGTTAGCCTTTGAGTGTTATGGTAGTTTTTGGCTGCACAAAAGCAATAATAATGTTTTTAATTTGTTGTTCAGTATGTAATATGAATTATAAAAATCTACAGTTCTATGCATTTCTTTATTTCAACTCGATACTATGCAACATTACAAATTTTTAGAAGATAACTTGTTGACGATGAAACATTTGCTTCTGATGCACCATCGTGTTACTTGCGAAACAGAAGCTATGTTTACTTTTTTCATTTGTTCTAATGCACAGATTTTACTGAGGTGCTATCTCAAATAGCTGGTACCTGTGACTCTCAGACAGCAAATTAGGTCAAATGCTATGACAAGTGTGCAATAATCTATCATATCTGTCTGTATACCATTGACTGTCGGGCAAATGGGAACATGTGACATCGGCATCATTGATTTGATGCATATTCACAATGGTAACCAAGAGTGTTGCTAAACTTTTCCAGTTTTTGTTTCAGGCAAGATATATTAAAATGTAAGGGGTGTATTTCCTCAGAACATCTCCCACGCCACCACTGGAATTTCATTGGAAGTGCATGATCTAATTGAATGGCGAAACAGGCTCGAGGGGCTGAATGGCATACTCCTGTTCCTAAATGTGGCGGAAACCTCGTTTAAGTGCATTAATAGGGTTTTTGCCGCAATTCCACCAAAGTTACGGCTGAGCAGCAGAAGCTCCAAGGAATTTCCCTTAATCTCCTTTAGGTATTGTTAGTATTATGATTGCTATATTTTATATGGCACACAATGTAATTATCTCTGGAGGGGGGGGGTTTATTTTAACTTTTAGTTCCGGGTGACAAATGGGCAATAATGAATCTGCTACCCATTTTATACCCCGCCCCAATTTTCTTTTCCATGATGGCATTGTGACTTTTCCATGTAAAGTAGGCCCTGCTTGCCTGGGACAGGCGACCCTCCCATGCCCGACCTGAGGTCAGTTAAGATGGTGGGAGGTGGGAACGCGTTGTGAACATGGCACAGCTCCCCTGCCATCTAAACTCCCCATCCGTTTCCACCAGGCAGGTGGGCAGCATTAAAATCGATTCTTAAATGTCTAATGCATTGCTTGGCTGTGTCTCACATTTTGTTCTCTCAGTCTCTGGGGGTAATTTTAACCTAAACTCTCTGGGGGGAAACTGACGCGATGATATTGGCCGTCTGTCTTACACGCCGGCTGATGGAAAGTAAAACTGGGAACATGTCAAGCTGATCACATTAGTTTTCTGCTGGGTGGATTAGGTTAAAATTGCCCCCCGTGTTTCTGTTCGGCCGGTATCTTAATCCAGGGCTTATGAGGTGCTAGTGGTCAGTGACTTTAAGGAGCTTGGGCCTGAGACAGCCCAGCTGCAGACTGCATTAACTTGATGGCTGCCGGGGCAGCCTGGCCCAGCTGGTTTTCTGGCACTAATTGGTTCAGGACATGGCAAGGGTCCAGACGTGCTGTCATCCTGAGAGATGGCATAAGGTTCCATTCCCATTGCATGATTGCCCCTGCTACCGGGCCGTGGCTCAGCACTTCTACAGATCTGTGAGAGAGCAGACTGTAGGACATCTGTGATCTGATTGAAGCCCCTATCCATTTGGTCTCCCAGCCTGTCACAGGCAGAGGACACAGTTGAGCACAGAACCTGCATAATCCCAGTATGTACATCCTTGAGAGGTGCTATTACTGGTGCCACAGACTCCTGCAGGGAGAGCTCAGCTGCTGCATTGATTGAAGTGACTATACGCTCCACGGTTGACTGCAGAGTGTCAATGCCACATACCAGAACTTCACACAAATCAGTAGTGGACTCCTCTACACACTCTGACATATTTCTGAAGCTCCCTGTCAGGCTATGCAATGCATGGAGCAATTACTTTTGCATAGACATCATCTTTCTTTTGAAGGCTGGGCTTCTAATGTCTGCCTATCTGTCCTCAGCCATGGTTGGATGTGATCTTGCCCTCCATTGAGCAGTTTCCTTGGCTGTCCTTTCCACCTACATCTGCTCCTGCTCACTTGTGCTTGGTGAATCACCCAGTGCTAATCCCTCTAACTCACTATCTATACTATGCAGGGTACTGATTTCTGTGTTGTGCAGTAGTGGATGAGTGGCTGTGCAATGCATCACCAGGTTTTCCATGCTGAGTGTGTGTGTGAGAGTTAAATAGAAAGAGAAAAGATGGGAAGATGTCAGGCACCCTATTGTGTGCAGCTTCCAGCCTGGCCGTGTCCAATGCTGTGCACCCTCTCCCTGGCCAATTATGTTGATGGCAGCCTCCTCCTGTTTTGTGCTAGCTTCTCCTGAAGACCTGCTGAAGGGTGTTGAATATGTCTATAACATATAACATAGTGTGCATGATGAAAGGTAGCAGCAGCAAGTGTGGCCAAGAGGGGGATCTAGTTGAGAGGGCCGCAGGAGGTCTTGAGGTTGTGAGTGCAAACAGAAGGAGGTGCAGTGAGGTATCCCGTTATGATTGGAGGAAAGACATAAGAAGTGGTTGGGGGGAGGGGAATGATTGATCGTGCTGGGGCTAAAGTAGGATGTTGCAGCCATACAGATAATAAGAAAGACATAAAAGGGTGGTCTTACCTTGGAATTCCTGGTGTAGTCATTAAATTTCTTCCTTAACTGCAGTCATTGGAACAATGCTGGTGACATTCATTTGCTATGTCACTTCTCTCCATTGCTGCTGGCTCATTTTTCTGAGCACGCATTGCTCATCGGAGAGGAAGAGGACCTCCTTCCTACTCTTTGAGCATCTCCATAACTGCATCAGATAATCTAGGACCCTTGGACAAAGTCATGCTTTCTGCTGCTTCGGAAAATTGCTTTCCACTATCCACCATTGAAAAGTACATTTCCTATTTTTGGGTGCCTTTAAATAGTGGCCGTATTTCCCACCTTCGCAATCGGTTAGGTGCTTAACAGGAGCATGATTAGCACTGGCAGCTTGATGATTGCATTTTAATGAGACCTGACCACGAAAATGGCTTAGACCTCTCGCCGACTGCATTAGGTGGGCAGAGTGGACACCCCACCTACCACTACTCATTGTATACACCACACGAAAATCAACCCAAAGTCTTGCTTCGTTTTTTTCAAAAATTTATCTCATCTGTGTTTTGTTGACAGTTAGAAAAGGTAAATGTTAATTGCTTACACCTATGAGATAGACACAGACAGACAAGTAGAGAGAGAATGGCAGGCAGACTGTTTTTTCTCATTCAATTTGATTTATTTTACAAAAACAACCAAGTTTAATTTTGAAAGCAAACAGAGCCTCTTTGAGGGAAATAGATAGCAAGGGTGGGTGGGGAAGGAGACCAGGAAAAAAAAACAAGTTGAGGGTAAGATGACCTTTGGGAAATGAGTGGGAGTGGAGGACAGTGGAGCTTGTCTGAAACATGTCAATGAGGCTGATCATATGAACTCATTGGGAGACAATGCTTGGGAAGTTGGATGGACAGAAAGGGCTGGATTTTCTGAATGGGAAGCTTCTGGAGGCGGGACTGCTGCTTGCCAGGTCTCAGTCCCGCCTCCATCAGCTTCTGGCCAACCAGCGGGAATTTCCCCTGATTGACCTTGTTAAGTCCGCCCGGCGGGCTCAGCAGGCCAATTAGGGGGAAGTCAGTGACAGAGCACATCAACGTATGATGTGTTATCTGTCAAGAACTTTTGAAAGAAGAAATGTCATCGTTTGACAGCTCTGTGAAGCTGTCAAACACTGACATTCTGTGTAGTTTGATGAGACTTTGTGTTCAGGACTCATCAAACCTTTCTACTTTGCAGAAATCAGCTGACTGTTGGATCGGAGGATGTAACAGCCAGTCTGTGATCTCTACAATGGCGATATCAGGACTCGGATCCACAGCGGCTGAAGGCTGTAGGTCGATACAAAGGTAAGTTAACATTTTCTAACACTTTACACTCACCCCACATACTTACCACTCCACACTTGCATCCATCACTCACCTCTACATCGCACTTTCAGACCCCTCCGACTCCCGCAGACCTCCTACTCACCTCCTACACCCAGGTCGGGAAGCCCGCACTTCAGAACGAAAAATGGGGATAATCCTATTTTCTGCCTATTAACTACCTGTTAACAGGCAGTTAATAGGCTTTAATCCCTTCCCGCCTCCAAGGAGACGGGGCCTGGGGCAGGGCAGCTTCTCGCCTCCTGGCAAGAGGGCACAAAGGCGGTTTGGGGGCGGGTTTGCCTCTATCGATCGATCACGGGCAGGAACCCACGGAAAAAAGTATTAAAAAAGGTCAGTTTTTGTTTTCTTACCTCAGCCACCTCGCCCTTAAGCATCGCCCCCGAAGCGGCCAGTCGCCCGATGCACGTCCTCTGAAGCTGGCGTTGTTTTCGCCTGGCGATACTTCAGGAGGCAGAAATTAATTTCGGGTCCGGGGCGATGCGCGGCCGGATGACGTCATGATCTCCGGCCGCAGGCGGGCGTGGCGATGGGGGTTACCGCTGCTGCAAACTAGCAGGTGAATTTCGCGGGTGGCGGTAACATCGCTGCGCCCGGGTGGTAAGACCTTAGCGCCCCGTTATCGCCCCCGGAGGCGATAACTGGAGGCGCTAAGACACCGACTTTCTAGCCCTAAGTCTTCATAAACTGCAGAATTGTGGAACACAAGAGCCATATTATTTTTGGGTAATACTCGTACTTTTAAGGTTGGTCTTCTGTTTCTTTTTATGTTCTTTATTTCAACACTTAAGAAAATGTGAAATATTTACCCATCATGACTCACATGGATGCCATTGTGATTTTGTATTTAAACACCTTGTGGACCAAGCACGACACATTGCATTAGTGTCTTTTATGCTTGTGTGTTATGTGGTTATGGCTACTTGTTCAACATTTTTATTCTGCAGGATACACAACATATTCACTGCAATAAAATGGCCAGTGAGTTTATTGGAAACATCTCCAATAAATTGTGGAACTCCATGCCCGAACTATATTGCCGCTAGAAACACCATAATTTACAGGAATTTCACAGAAATAGGTGCACTGAATATACAAATTCATTTGCCACCTGATCAGGTTTAACTTGTAGTACAAAAATGATTGCTGCTGTGGATCATCTGTCTAATTTACTGAATTTTATTTCATGTGTGCCATGGAAAACTATGTTTGCTTTGGATTTTGTGGTACAATACACATATCCTACAACATATTCTGCTGTTCCTTTAAATTTGCCATGCTCCATTAAGTTTGCAGTACATTGCCACAGAGGGGGTAGAGGCAGTATTAATGCCCCTGGGGTCCTGCCACCGAAAATCTTGTGTTTTTTAGATGGTGCACTTGCTGTGGCTACAGTAAGGCCTTTGAGCAGAGAACAAGTAACAAATAGAGATTTTTATTAAGCTTAATGGAAATATTTGCCTATGCATCAGGGGTTCCAAATGGCCTGAGTGCCTCTAAAAAACAGCACCGGTATTATTTCTGCTCTATCTCATCTTCATCCTGGGGGAAAATAGCCTTTGTATGCCAGGTGAAACCATTTTCATTCTAAGCCTGTGATGAAATTCTGCCCAAAAACACATTTTCTAATGATATTAATATATATTAGGAGAAAATAATCAGGGTTTCACTGCCAAGTAAAATAGCAATTGTATGGCATTACTGCACTGAAACCTCAGCTCACTATTGTTATTTTCTTGTATCTCAATGAAATAAAGCTTGTATCACTGAGCTACATCCTGGAATATCATTCCAGATTAAGTTTCCAGCATGCCTGTCACTCTGATTCATCCATGAACCCTATCAACTTTTCTTTGAGTCACTACTTATGGATATAACTTCTGTCTTTTGGGTAGAACTCTACTTAATTTGTACCCCTAGATTAACACAGCCATTCTAAATGGTGGCTAGTAGAGATTTTCTTGCCATTAAATTCATGAAAAACAAATTCATTAGTGGGAATGGCAGAAAATCAGCTAATCAAAACGCAGCTGTATTAATGCTGCTTTCACAGTTCGCAATCACCTCATTCTGTCACTTGCCTGCGTATGGATTGATATCCATAGCAATGGAACATGGTGTGGATAAGTTGCCTCAAGCAGTCATGGCTGACTTCAACTCGCTCGGCAAATGCATTGAGGCAACCATACACAACGGATTCAGAGAACTACCTTACAGCTGTTCACTGGTCTTTGCAAAGAAAGATCAGAGGATCTTACAAGGACATTCTGTCCAGCAGTGGCGTGTATGCAGACGTACAGCAGCACGGAGACCGGAAGGAGCGGACTTGGTGGGAGCGCAGCGAGAGCGGAGCAGTCCTGAGCGGCAGCAACTCAACAGAGGCAGTTTTTGAAAAAGTGACGTCAGAGTAAAAAAAAGTGAAATAGGCACAAGGGAAGGAGCTGATTGGTGAATAGCTGGTGAGTGTATTTTTTTAAAATTTAAATTAAAAAAAAAATGTTTTAAGTTCATCAGTTTATTTCTGCTAAGTTAGTTAATAGCCTATAAAATAGAGGGAAAGAGCTGATTGGTGAGTAGCTGGGGCGTGTTTTTTGTTAAGTTTTAAGTTTATTTCTGCTTGGTTAGTTCTTAGTCTATTAACTAGAGGCATGGCAGGGCAGCTCAGTCCCATGGAATGCACATCCTGTGCCATGTGGGAAGTCCTGGACGCTTCGTGTAGCCTGGACGACCACACGTGCAGGAAGTGTCACCAGCTACGGCAGCTCGAGCTCCGGGTTTCGGAGCTTGAGCGGCGGCTGGAGTCACTGCGGTGCATCCGCGAGGCTGAGACCTTCGTGGATAGCATGTTTCTAGAGGTGGCCACCCCGCAGCTTAAGAGTATGCAGGCAGAGAGGGAATGGGTGACCGCCAGACAGAAGAGGAGGACCAGGCAGGTAGTGCAGGAGTCCCCGGAGTGCATCGCGCTCTCCAACTAGTATTCTGTTCGGAGTACTGGTGAGGACGATGGTTCCTCTGGGGAGTGCAGCCAGAGTCAAGTACACGGCACCATGGGTGGCTCAGCTGCACGGGGGGCGGGGGGGGGGGGGGGAGGAAAAAGAGTGGAAGAGCAATAGTGGTAGGGGATTCGATAGTTAGGGGAGCAGACAGGCGTTTCTACAGCCGCAGACATAACTTCAGGATGGTATGTTGCCTCCCTGGTGCCAGGGTCAAGGATGTCACTGAGCGGCTGCAGAACACTCTGAGGGGGGAGGGTGAACAGCCAGAGGTCGTTGTCCATATCGGTACCAACGACATAGGCAGAAAGAGGTCCTGCAGGCAGAGTTTAAGGAGCTTGGAGAGAGATTAAAAAGCAGGACCTCAAAGGTAGTAATCTCACGTGTTAGTGAGTACAAGAATAGGAGGATAGAACAGATGAATGCGTGGCTGGTAGAGATGGTGCAGGAGGGAGGGCTTTAGATTCCTGAGGCATTGGGACCATTTCTGGGGAAGGTGGGACCTGTACAAGCCGGACGGGTTACACCTCAACAGAGCCGGGACCAATATTCTCACGGGGAGGTTTGCTAGTGCTGTTGGGGAGGGTTTAAACTAACTTGGCAGGGGGATGGGCACCAGCATATAGGAGTAGAAAAGAGGAATAAGGTGCATAGAGGAGTGAGTGTGTTGGATAGTACTAGAGAAAAAAGTAGTGCTAGAGGCAGAAGTACTACCATATTAGATAGGAGCAGACTAAGAAAGACTACGAAAAATTCAAAAATGGGTTTAGAATGCATGTACGTAAACGCACAAAGTGTGGTGAATAAGGTTGGTAAGCTACAAGCACAATTAGCCGTGTGGCAATATGATGTTGTGGCAATAACAGAAACGTGGCTTAAAAACGGTGAGGACTGGGCACTTAATATTCAAGGGTACAAGGTGTTCAGAAAAGATAGGGAAGGAAAAAAGGGAGGTGGGATGGCAGTGCTGATTAAGGAAGACATTGTAGTGTTGGAAAGGGAGGATGTTCTTGAGGGGACAAGGGCAGAATCCATTTGGTTAGAGTTGAGGAGCAAAAAGGGTATGATCACGCTATTGGGGGTATTCTATAGGCCTCCAAATAGTGAGAGGGAGGTAGAGGAGCAAATCTGCAGGGAAATCGCAGAGATATGCAAGAGCTATAGAGTGGTGATACTGGGGGACTTTAATTACCCAAATATCGATTGGGATAATGTTAGGGTAAAGGGAAAGGAGGGGGAGGAATTTCTGAAATGTGTTCAGGAGAATTTCCTTGGCCAATATGTTCTTGGCCCAACTAGGAAGGAGGCATTGCTGGATCTGGTGCTGGGGAATGAGATGGGCCAGGTCGACCAAGTGTCTGTGGGAGAATACTTGGGTACGAGTGATCATCGTATCATAAGATTTAGATTAGCAATGGAGAAGAGCAAGGAACAATCTAGAGTGGAACTTCTAAACTGGAATAGGGCTAACTTCAATGGGATGCGAAAGGATCTAGCCAGGGTAAAATGGAACCAAAGACTGACAGGAAAAACTGTAATGGAACAATGGATGATCTTTAAGGAGGAGATGTTCCAAGTACAGGCTAGGTACATTCCAACAAGAGGGAAGGGTAAGGGAACCAAAGCAAGGGCTCCTTGGATGACGAGGGAGATAGAGAAGATGATGAAACAAAAATAGAGGGTGTATGATGCATGTCAGGTGAATTCTTCAAGGGAGAACCAGACCAAATACAATAAGTTGAGAGGGGAAGTGAAGATGAAAATAAGATTGGCAAAGAGAGAATATGAGAGTAGAATGGCGGTTAACATAAAAGGGAACCCAAAAATCTTCTACCGACATGTAAACAGTAAGCGGGTAGTAAAAGGCGGGGTGGGGCCTATTAGAGACAAAGAGGTGATATATGCTTAGAGGCACAGGGCAAGGCTAGAATACTCAATGAGTACTTTGTATCAATATTTACTAAGGAGGTGGATGCTGACAAAATATCGGTAGAAGTGGAAAAGGTAAAAGCAATGGAAGGGGTGAAAATTGATAGACAGGATGTACTAGAAAGGCTGAGTATGCTTAGAGTGGACAAGTTGCCTGGTCCAGACGGCTTGCATCCCAGGTTGCTAAGGGAATTGGAGGAGGAGATAGCAGAAGGGCTTGCCAAAATTTTCCCTAGATGCGGGGGAGGTGCCTGAGGATTGGAAAGTGGCAAATGTGACACCATTGTTCAAGAAAGGGTGTCAGGACAATCCTAGTAACTACAGTCTGGTCAGTTTAACATCAATTTTGGGTAAAGTTTTAGAAACAATAATCAAGGAAAAAATTAACGGGCACTTGGAAAGGTTTAAGCTAATTATGGAGGGTCAACACGGATTTGTAAAAGGCAGATCGTGTTTGACTAATCTAATTGAATTTTTTGATGAAGTAACAGAGAGGATTGATAAAGGGAATCCAATGGATGTTGTCGACATGAATTTTCAGAAGGCGTTTGACAAAGTACCACATAGAAGGCTGGTTAACAAAATTGAAGTTCATGGAATAGATGGGTTAGTGGCAGCTTGGATAAGGAATTGGCTTAAGGACAGAAAACAGCGAGTTGTGGTAAATGGCTGTTTTTCAGACTGGAGGATGGTAGACAGTGGTGTTCCCCAAGGGTCAGTGTTGGGGCCACTGCTTTTTTTGATATATATAAATGACCTGGATATTGGAATACAGTGTAGAATTTCTCAATTTGACGATGACTCCAAACTTGGGGGTATGGCAAACAGTGAGGATGGTACCAATCAACTGCAACAGGACATAGAAAATCTAGCAGAATGGGCAGACAAGTGGCAGATGGAATTTAATACAGAGAAGCGTGAGGTAATGCATTTTGGTAGAAGGAACAGGGAGAGGCAATATACACTTAATGGCAGAGGTTTAAAGGGTGTGCAGGGACAGAGGGACCTGGGAGTTAATGTGCATAGGTCCCTGAAGGTGGCAGGACATATTGAAAGAGTGGTTAACAAAGCATATGGGATCTTGGGCTTCATAAATAGAGGTATTGAGTACAAAAGTAGAGAAGTTATGCTGAACCTTTATAAAGCGCTGGTTAGGCCACAACTGGAGTATTGCATGCAGTTCTGGTCACCACACTTTAGGAAGGATGTGAAAGCCTTTGAGAGGGTGCAGAGGAGATTTACCAGAATGGTTCCGGGGATGGGGGATCTTAGCTACAAGGACAGGTTGGAGAAGCTGGATTTGTTTTCATTAGAGCAAAGGAAGTTGAGGGGTGATTTGATAGAGGTGTACAAGATTATGACGGGCTTGGATAGGCTAGACGGGGAAAGGCTGTTCCCACTAGTTGATGGTACAAGGACTAGGGGACACAGATTTAAGGTTTTGGGCAAGAGATACAGGGGGGATGTGAGGATAAACTTTTTTATGCAGCGAGTGGTGAGGACCTGGAATTCGCTGCCGACGGAAGTGGTGGAAGCGGACACACTCAATGTTTTCAAGGGGAGACTGGATAGGCACTTGAGGGAAATAAACTTGCAGGGCTACGGGGATAGAGCGGGGGAATGGGATTGACTGGATTGCTCTACAGAGAGCCGGCACGGACTCGATGGGCTGAATGGCATCCTTCTGTGCCGTATGACTCTATGGGGGAAAAATTAGGTCGCGCCCCATTTGGGGCGCAAATATCGTCTGGACGCAAATATTAGCGCCTGGCGCTAATTATCGCCACTGACTGGAAACTTCACTTTTACCGCCCCGGGAGGTGAGTGGAGCGCTAAATCAGGCGCTGCACACCTGTCTTAAGGCGCAAAGGCCGAGCAGTGAGGCGCTAACTCAGCGCGCGAGCGCAGCGCAGCTGCTGCCAGTTAGCGAGGGAACACAGACACACTGGCGCCGGCCACTTCTTAAAGCGGGGGAGGCCAACTTGCTCCCCAGCCACACCCTGCTCATTGCAGCCTTGAATCTCGGCCTGGAGAGACCTGTGAATCCATTTTGCTGCCAAGGATGGAGAGGGTGAGAGAACGAGCTCATCGCTTCACCGAGCGGGCCTTGGATGCTCTGGTTGGCGCGGTGGAGCGCAGAAGATGTATACTCTTCCCTGAGAGTGGCAGGAGGCCTTTGCCACGCGAGTACAGAAGAGTGTGGAGGGAGGTGGCTCAGAGCGTCTCCTCCAGGAGCATGGTGCCCAGGACCCATACTCAATGCCGCAAAAAGTTCAACGACCTCACTCGGGTCGTCAGGGTGAGTGGCTTTTTCTCAATACCTCTCCATCCCTCCATCTCAACCTCACTCTATGGCCAGAGGGTCTTAAAACCCCAATGCACAACACTCATCCAACACCTATGGCCCTTTCATGAAACACACACACACATTCCACACTTTGCATACAGTAAGGGCTATTCACCTATGGGAGGCACATCAGGCAAGACCATGGCTGCATACAGTAAGGGCTATTCACCTATGGGAGGCACATCAGGCAAGACCATGGCTGTATATTTACTCAGATGCTGTCCTTTTTCTTACAGGCCAAGCTGGCGCATAATCGGAGACAGCAGCAACGGACAGGTGGAGGGCGGCCTCAGCTGCAACCCCTCAGCGATCTTGAGGAGCGCATCCACAGGATTGTGGCAAGCCGGGTGATCGGTCCCGTCGCCACTGGAGACGCCGACCCCGTTCTGGACAGCAATGGTAAGGTCATCACCTTTTTGTCCTCTGTCCTTCCACTTGTCCCTCACAACACCAGCCTTTGACACTTTCAATCCAACTTGCTAACTCGCTGCACTTATTCCTCCCTTACTGCCACCCTGTCCTCACGCTAAAGCCACTCTTGTACCTCCCTGCTTTCAGATGGTGATTCACCAGCTGAGGAGACGGGCCCTGAAGCTGCCACTGGGAGTGAAGCTGCAGCCGAGGAGGAAGAGGAAGCCGGAGCATCAGTGCCACCCTCTCCCGAGGAAGCCCATGCCCACACTGGGAACACGCCTTCCCTGGAGGGGAGCAGGGGGGAAGGGTCTGATGAGGGTGAAGCTCCAGGACCCAGCGGGCTGCAGCAACGCCATGGGGGTAGGGAAGAACGGGGGCCTTCTCCCCAGAGGGAGAGTAGGCCAGAGACTCCTACTGCAATGGACGCAGAGGAGGAGCGGCTGATCGCAGAAATGAACAGCCAGGCGGTGGGCATGCACACTGAGCTCATAGGTGCAGTGGGAAGGGTGCCCGAATGCATTGAGTCACTGGCAAGGAGTGTGGAGCACTTCGCTGTAGCACAGGCGGATGCCACACTAACACTTAGTGCTGCAATTCAGTCACTGGCTGCCGTGATCCCATCTCTGACTGCTCTCATGCAGACTCAGATTGAGGCCACGCGAGCACAGACTGCTGCCAACCTCGATGGTTCGTTCACATGTCCCCGGGGCTCTCACCGCGCCGCAGCAGGCCAGCAATCTGTTCTCCAGCAGATTGCTCCGGATGCTGAAATGCTGCCCCGTGGGAGTGCCAGTGTGTCGGGCGAGCAGGGAGTTGCTGTCCTCTCTCACGATGACAGCATTCCTGCTGCCAACACTGTCACTTCTCCACTGCACTTGCCACCGCCTGTAGGACAGACTGCTGCCGCCCATGCAGAGTTGGTGCAGTCTGCAGCCGGGCCCTCCAGGCCCAGAACTGGTCGAGGCTGTCCTTCAGGAGCATCTGCAGTGTCAGGGTCTGACGAGCAGCAGCCTTCCACCAGCCTTGCTGCAGCCACTGAGGTCCCATTACGGAGGAGCAGTAGGGTTAGAAGGGGGGAAGTGCGCAAGGGAAGGAGATCACCCTCGAAGGGCAAAAAGTAGGAGGTGTGACAAAATGCTGGTCATTTTTTTATTAAAGGTCGAGGTTCATGGTCCAACTTTTGTTTAGTGTTTTGGAGATTATCTCCAGGTTGTGAGAACCAGTTATGTTATTGACTGTTTTTTTGTGTTTATTTCTATGAGTTTGTCATGAGGAATTGACACACACAGAGTTTGTAAAATAAATAAGTTTCTGTATTCAAAATATACATGGTTGGTGTTTGGAATTATTGGTGCCTTGGCCGGCTTAGGGGTTGCGTGCTGGGTTCATTGATGTTGTTAGCAATGGCAGAAGCCATTTCCACAGCAGGGGCCCTAGAAGCGGCTTGCTATTAGCCGTTGACGGACGGCCCTTGCAGTTTGACCATTGTGGGCCGCCCTCCCGCCTTGGTGCTGCTGATGATCATCCTCCTCGTCCTCTTCCTCCTCTTCCTCCTCCTCCTCTGGTGGTGCTCCAAGGCCTGGTGGCATTGGCTGGGTCCTGACGATTGCCATGTTATGCAACATGCAGCACACAACTACGAAGTTGGATACTCGCTCAGGCGAGTACTGCAGGGCTCCTCCAGAATGGTCGAGACAGCGGAACCGTTGCTTCAGCACGCCGATTGTGCGCTCAATGATGTTCCTGGTAGCTTGATGGCTCTCATTGTACCGCAGCTCAGCAGGGGTGTTGGGCGTACGGAGCGGTGTCATCAGCCAGGTGCTCAATGCATACCCCTTGTCCCCGAGAAGCCAACCAACTGGCTGATGCGGTGCCTCGAAAAGTTCTGCCACAGTAGTCTGGCGCAGGATAAAAGCATCGTGGCAGCTGCCAGGATAGTGGGCATTGACAGCGAGTATCAGCTGTCTGTGGTCACAGACCAACTGAACATTCAAGGAATGGAACCCCTTTCTGTTCCGGAATTCCTCGGCATTCTCATGTGGAGCACGCAAAGCCACATGCGTGCAGTCAATGGCGTCCTGCACCATGGGGAAGCCCGCTATCCTCGCAAAGCCCAGAGCGCGGTCACGCTGCTTGTCTGGGGTCATGGGGAAAGAGATGAACTCTCGTCTCCTTTTAAAGAGGGCATTTGTGACCTGCCGGATGCAGCAATGCACCGCGAACTGGGAGATATTGGCGAGGTCCCCAGCAGCAGCTTGAAATGAGCCAGTAGCATAGAAGTTGAGAGCCACTGTGACCTTCACTGCCACCGACAGAGACGTCCTGGACCTCAGTTGAGGCTGCAGATCTGGCTGCAGCAGGTGGCAGAGCTCAGTGACCACCTCCTTGCTGAATCGCAGCCTTCGCAAACACAGCTCCTCAGACATATGAATGTAGGAGAGCTGTTCACGATATACCCTGGGAGGGTAAGCTCTCCTGTACATACGCCTGTTGGCCCTCCTCCGTCTGGCCATCATTGCCACTCTCTCTCTGCGTCTCTGTGTCCTCCGATTCAGCTGGAGCAGGACGACGCCCCCAATCAGTGCAGCCCCCATAGTCTCTTTGCAAGCAAAGTAATGAAGGACAGCAACTAAAGTACTAGCGAAGTTAGGATCAGTAGGCAAAACTACCTCACAAAGCGTTGAGTCAATGCAGAAGTCTCTCTTTCTCTCTCTCCGAATCTCTCTCTCTCAGAACGAGTGGTGCAAAAATGTCAACCACAGAAAAAGACAGGAAGAGGCCCCCTTTAAATAGCGCCCCCCCCAGCCCCACAGCGATTGATAGCGTTTCAGTCTTCCGGTCGTTGGATGCGCCAGGCGGTAAGGTAGGGGGCGCCACTCAATTTCCGCTCCGGGGCGCCACAAGGGCGTTGCACCATGGAATGACGTCACAATCTGCGCGCGCAGGTGGTCACAGCGGTAAAGTTTAGCGCCGCCGCACAATCTCTAGTTAAGTTCCTGAGCGGCGCAAACATCGCTGCGCCCGGGCGTTAGTGGCTTTGCACCCCATTAGCGCCCTCTTAAGGCGCTAACGGGAGGCGCAACCAACTGAATTTTTACCCCTATGTCTCTATGTTAGCGGCAGTTACATGCTATTACATAGCCTTGCACAAGTACTGTACCCAAAAGCACCAAACCCATTGTGGTTCAAACAAAGGATGCACTGGGACTGATGTAGGTACATCAGAGGAAGTTGCAGGTAGAGACAACGGGGGAAAAATTAGGTCACGCCCCATTTGGGGCGCAAATATCGTCTGGACGTAAATATTAGCGCCTGGCACTAATTATCGGCACTGACTGGAAACTTCACTTTTACCGCCCCGGGAGGTGAGTGAAGCGCTAAATCAGGCGCTGCGCACCTGTCTTAAGGCGCAAAGGCCAAGGAGTGAGGCGCTAACTCAGAGCGCTGGCGAAGCTCATGTAATGTCAGTCAGCAATGGAACACACACACAATGGCACGGGCCAGTTCTTAAAGGGGATGGTTAATCTTGCTTTCCATCCACATCCTGTTCATTGCAGCCTTGAATCTCGGCCTGGAGAAACTTGCACATCAAATGTGCTGGAAAGAACAATGGAGAGTACCAGGCAAAGAGCTCAGAGTGCAGCTCCCACAGTCTCTGCTAAATCGATACAAGGAATGGCAAATCAAAATGAACCTGCAAAGTGCTGCTCAGTACCCAAAACTCCTTCACACAACGTTGAATCTCTCCAGAAGTCTCTCCCTCTCTCTCTCAGAATGCGTAGTTCAAAAATGCCACCAACAATAAAAGACAGGAAGAGGCCCCCTTTAAATAGCGCCCCCCCCAGCCCCACAGCGATTGATAGCGTTCCAGTCTTCTGGTCGTTGGATGCGCCAGGCGGTAAGGCAGGGGGCGCCACTCAATTTCCGCTCCGGGGCGCCACAAGGGTGTTGCACCATGGAATGACGTCACAATCTGCGCGCGCAGGTGGTCGCAGCGGTAAAGTTTAGCGCCGCCGCACAATGTCTAGTTAAGTTCCTGAGCGGCGCAAACATCGCTGCGCCCGGGCGTTAGCAGCTTTGCGCCCCATTAGCGCCCTCTTAAGGCGCTAACGGGAGGCGCAACCAACTGAATTTTTACCCCTTAATTTTTGATTCTTGGGCACCACAGGACTGAATATCAGAGCCTAGAGATAGCTATCTTATGTTATGCTGTACAGACTTCAGCTGCAGCACTGCAAGATAAATCATGTGGCACTGTGTATCTAACAGCACAGAGCACCCCTTCAAGAAGTGTTCAGTCCCCACACTGCCAGAGGCAAAGTCCCAGCAGCAGTAAATATAAATGACTGCTTCTAGTGACGTGAGTCACTACAGGCAGTCAATTTTTGTGCCTCAAGGTGGGCTGAGCACTTGGCCAATACAATGAGTTGTTTTAGTTTTGCTGATGATGCTCTGAAGTCTAGCTCACAGTGCTCTTTTAAATTGGAGGAATGCAGCCACGGACAGATGAACGGTTCTCCCACCGCCAGCTCCACTCCTTTATGTAACTTACTTGATAGTCAGGGAATTAATGCCATTTTAGATCCAAGAAAATGTCTGCTATAAGGTCTATTGCTACAGCAAAGTAATCATGGAGAGCTTGCACATTTGCACTCTGATCAATTAGTTTAGTAAAGCTCCTGCTAAGGTAGGATGGCACTGTAACCTTTGGAATCCCAAAGCAAAATACCGTAAAGTTCATCCCTGCCTCGGGAAGAAATCCTTTTGCAATAGTGCTGATTACGTCCTGCAACAGCTTTTCCACATAACTGTGCTGGGAGGATTCACCACGATACATTGTATTCTGCAGGATTTGCAAAGGATGTTGTGTACTCAAATGTGTTCCCAAGTCTGCAGTTTGAACTGGTCTCCAATGGAACTACACGGAGACTTGGACAAAGCAGCAGTATTAATGGACGGGGGTGGAGGTGGGGGTGGGGCGGGGGGGCGGCGGGCGGGTAGAGGGGTTATGCATGGACGTTGCTCTTTCCATACCACAACAACAAATTAAGGTCATATAAATGCACCTATAATGTACATGGGGTAGATTCCAGGGCACTGGGATTTGGCACGTACATTGAAAGCAGTTCTGTGCAATATAAATTAGGCCATATACTTTTTTGGATATACTAGGGAGGACGGAATCAAATTTTATATGGCAGAAATGGTGGAAAAATAAGATATAATTTGCATTAGGTAGCAGGAAATTTCACAGAGAGAATGTTCAATGAATGGCAAAGATATTTTTGGAAAAAAAAGACACTTGAGCTAAGATGCTGAAGAAGCCGAGGGGTTAGAACATCTGTTCTTCGACTGCTTTGCTAAATGTTGTCAATTTCCAGTTTTTCAGCATAGAATTATAGATTTAAAACATGTTAAAGGTGTTGGAATGCAGCTGATATGCAAATATGATTTGCATAGTCTGTGCCTTAGCTCAGTAAAGTGCTGCAAATTCTCTGGGAATCTATTTATAGAGTAAAGAAGACCAAAAATTGTCAGAAAAAATTGAATTGAAACTTTTTTTTCTTTTCTGAATTTAATTTATTATGGGTAACATAAAAGGGACCCACAAGTCTTTTATAAACATGTAAATAGCAAAATGGTAGTCAAAGGAAAGGTGGGGCCGATTAGGGACTGAAAAGGAAATCTTCTAGTGGAGGCAGAAAGTAGTAAATGAGTACTTCACATCTGTCTTCACCAAAGAAAAGGATGTTGCCAGTGTCACAGTAAAGGAGGAGGTAATAGAGAAATTGGACAAGATAAGAAATTGGAGGCACTTAAAAGGTTGGCAGCGCTTAAAGTAGAAAAGTTACTCAAAAAGTCCGGGTGGGATGCATCCTAGGTTGCTGAGGGAAGTAAGGGTAGAGATAGCAGAGGCTCTGACCACAATCTTCCAATACTCCTTAGATATGGGAGGGATGCCAGAGGACTGGAGGATTGCAAATGTTACACCCCTGTTCAAAAAAGGGGAGAGGGATAAACCTGGCAACTACAGGCCAGTCAGTCTAACGTCGGTGGTGGAGGAACTTTTTGAAATAATCCGAGACAAAATTAATTACCACTTGAAAAAATATGGGTTAATAAATGGAAAGAAAGAAAGAAAGACTTGGATTTCTACAGCACCTTTCACGCGCCCAGGACGTCCCAAAGCGCTTTACAGCCAATGAAGTACTTTTGAAGAGCAGTCACTGTTGCAATGTAGGAAATGACAGCTAGCACAGATTTGTTAAAGTCAAATCATGTTTGATTAACATGATTGAGTTCTTTGATGAAGTAATGGAGAGGGTTAATGAAGGTAGTACGGTTGATGTTGAGTATATGGACTTTCAAAAGGCGTTTGATAAAGTACCGCATTATAGACTCATTAGCAAAATTGAAGCCCATGGGATTAAAGGAGCAGTGGCAGCATGGATAGGAAATTGGCTAAGGGACAGAAAGCAGAGAGTAGTGGTGAATGGTTGTTTTTCAGACTGTAGGGAAGTGTACAGTGGTATCCCCCATGGGTCGGTATTAGGACCACTGCTCTTTTTGATATATTAATGACCTGGAATTGGGTATACAGGGCATAATTTCAAAGTTTGCAGATGACACAAAACTCGGAAATGTAGTAAACAGTGAGGAGGATAGTAACAGACTTCAGGAGATCATAGACAGACTGGTGAAATGGCAGATGAAATTTAACACAGACAAGTATTAAGTGATGCATTTTGGTAGGAAGAATGAGGAGAGGCAATATAAACTAAATGGTACAATTTTAAAGGGGGTGCAGGAATAGCGAGATCTAGGGATGTATGTACATACATCTTTGAAGGTGGCAGGGCAAGTTGAGAAGGTTGTTAAAAAAGCACATAGGATCCTTGGCTTTATTAACAAAAGTGAGAAGTCGCACAACACCAGGTTATAGTCCAACAGTTTTATTTGAAATCACAAGCTTTCGGAGCTGCTGCTCCTTCATTAGGTGAAGTGAAGGAATACGAATCGGCAAAGCATATATAGACAGAGAACAATGCCTGTGCAGCGTACAATGTCAGACGACTACAGTTAATCTTTCTGACTGCCTTTTATCACACCTCGGCAGAGAGACAATCAGGTCAGTCAGGAAGACATTATATCAAAGACATAGCAAAATACAACTAAGACAATGAGGTGGGGTCACAGGGGGTCTAATGTGTCAAATGCTGCAGTCTGTATGGAAAACCATAAACTTTAAACTTTTTACTTATTTTACTGGAAATCACATCTGTGAACAAGGCATTAACAAAGGCATAGGGCTGGATTTTCAATGCCCCGTGGAGTCGGGTTTGGAGGCGTGTGGGGGGTTAAAGTAACAGATTCGGGGGTCCCGACCCCATCCCGACTCCAACACGCCTCCACGCAATTTTGACAAAATCGGTTGCGGGGTTCCCGACTCCGTCCCGCCTCCAAGAGGCGGGAGAGGCCATTAAAGCCCTTAACAATCCCTAAAGTGGCTCAGTAATGCCATTTTGAAGCATTTTAGGTAGTTTAACCCTTTTCCCACGTGAAGCACGCCTGGTGTGAAACACTCCAGTGAAACCTGGCGGGAGCACAAGTGGATTGCTGACTCTCAGCTGCAGCTCAACCTTTAAATAGGAGATTTGATCAGCCATCAATTGCAGGTGGCAGGACTTCGTTGTCACAGGTCTGGGGGAACTTTTAGAAGGCATAACCACAGCTCTGGAAGTTTGGAGCCTGACACCCATCTGCAGTGTGACCTCCTGGGAAACCCCTCTCACCACCCTCATTGAGCGCTTCCTCAACTGAGACATATACCAGAGGCATGGGAGCCATTTATTTCTTTCCCTCCTGGGTATCTGATGAGGACGAACAACAGCCGCAGCACCAGCAGAACCATGAACAACAGCAGCACCAACAGCAGGAGCGCCAAGCTGCTGCTCACCCACCTGAAGCTGCATAGGACAAGGGGCCAGCGCATGGAAGGCCGTCGGCGCAGGAGATACCCCCCAAACAGCATCTACAGACACAGGGTCAGCTACCTCAACATGTCTGAGCAGCAGTGCCAAAGGCGGCTCCGACTTTCGCGAGAGGTAGTGGGTGACATCTGCGCAATGCTGCAACAAGACCTGGAGCCTAGAGGACCAGGTGGACGCCCCTTACCAGTGGCCGTGAAAGTCACCACCGCACTCAACTTTTTTGCCTCAGGCTCATTCCAGGGATCAGCAGCAGACATCAGCGGCATCTCCCAGGCGGCCGCACACACCTGCATCATGCAGGTAACCGATGCCCTCTTTGCCATCGCGCACAATCACATCCATTTCACCAAGGATCGAGCAAGTGTCACAGCGCGTGCGGTTGGATTAGCTAATCTGGCAGGCTTTCCAAGGGTGCAGGGCGTCGTTGACTGCACACATGTGGCCCTTAAGGCACCCCATCGCAATCCAGGTATTTTTGTCAACCGCAAGGGCTTCCACTCCCTCAACGTTCAGCTGGTGTGTGACCACAACAAGGAAATTCTGCATGTTTGTGCCAAGTACCCTGGCAGTTGCCATGACTCCTTCATACTGCGCCAGTCTAGTGTGCCTCCGCTATTCAGTCCGCCAGACCAACTTCACGGATGGCTACTTGGAGACAAGGGCTATCCCCTGAAGACGTGGCTAATGACGCTGTTGAGGAGCCCATCCAACGCAGCTGAGGAGAGCTACAACTCCAGCCACATTTCCACCAGAGCCATAATCGAGCAAACCATCAGTATGCTGAAGATGCGCTTCAGATGCCTGGATAGATCAGGTGGAGCCCTGCAATACTCAGCAGCCAGGGTCTCCAGAATCGTCGTGGTTTGCTGTGCACTTCACAACATGGCACAGCGTCGTGGCTTACAGATGCCGGAGGACCAAGTGGCTCCTCACATATCCTCCTCAGATGAGGAGGAGGAGGAGGAGAGAGAGAACAAACAAGTTGCAGAGGCCCCTCAACCAGCGGCAGCATTACGCGAGACCATAGCTGCCCAGAATGCAAGGAATGCAATCATCTTGGCCAGATTTGCTTAGCCTAGACAAGAAAGCACTTTTGCCTCGCAGCTTCTTACCAGAGCTACGACAATGGCCCAGACCCAGCGGATCCCTAACAATGTGACCACCATACTGACAATTGCAAGTTATCCTAAGGCCTCATTGTGGGAGTCCCATTAGCGAAATGACAGACACCACAACTGCAGCTGTAGCCATCAGAGTTTTTAGTTAAACTTTACACCTGATGGCTTTTTCACAATAAACATCGAAATTCACCCAAGTGACTACCCTTGTGACTATTTGTGCAGTTTCTTTCTCTTACGCGTGCTCCTACGTGGTGCTTCCCCTGTGGCTTCAGCAGAAGTGGAGGCCCCCTGCTCACTTTGTTGCTGCTCCTGTCTCGACTCCTTTGGCAGGCGTCCTCTGGGGTTGCGAATCTGAGAGGGCTTGGCAACAGTCTGCTGCTCCTGCGGCTGGGCAGGGGTTGAGACGCCGATCTCACTTGGGTGCGGACTCTGGTAGGGCTCTGACCGAGGACTTGTCAGTGGCATGGAAGTGTGAGCGCTTGGAGAGGAGCCCCCACCTCCTTGTTGTGTGCCACCAACATCCCTCTCATGGGTCAGGTCCACCTCAGCGCTTGCAAGTGGCTTGAGAGCACCTTGCTGCACATCAGGGGGGCAATGGGGACCCGTATCTGCACTGGAAGTCCTACTCAGAAGGACTTCCATGAAGGTCTGGTTTCTCTGTTCAATAGATGACCATCGCTCCTCAAGAGATGCCAGTCTATTCTGAACAATGACCATGTTTTCTGCACTCTGGCGACTTAACTCCTCCATAGCCGTAGCCATCCTCTCATCTACTGTAGCCATCCTTTCCACAGAGGTTGCCATCCTTTCCGTGGTGATGCGTTCATGCGCCAATAACTCCACAAAGGCTCTGCTGATGTTCGCTATGGACTCCTCCATTCGCTCCACACTCGCAGCGACCCTGGAGACAAAACCTGTCAGAGACTCCTGCATCTGTTCCTGGAGTCCCAGCACCGCTGATCTTATGGATGGACCCAGAGGCAGAGGGTCGACATGCAGCTGAGCCGAGCTAGGACAGTCCTGCGCCCTCCGACTAGGACTCTCCACTGCTGTCCCTCTCTCCACCATCTGCTGATGCTCACTTGTGAGCTGTGATACACCAGGTGACAACACTACACTATGTCCTGAGGGTCCCACCGAGGTGTGAGTGTCTGCGCTGGTGCTGGGTGCGCTGAATTCTGCTGACGCTGCGCCCTCAGAGGTTGCAGCTTCCTCTGAGGAGTCTGTCTGCTCAGGCTCTTCCTCCTGGCTAGTGGGGATGGGTGCTTGCGATGGTCCTGTGGGGGAGTAAAGGAAAGAGTCAGAGATGTGATGCCAAGGTTACATGCACATTGCATATTGCAGATGATCATAAATCCATCTGTTAGAGCTTCAGATTCATTATCAGCGACTCATGCAATGTCAATGAGAGAGATGGAATACTATTCAGTCACCAGCTTGCTCTGATGCACCCGTCTGTCCGTCCCCCACTTGCGTTTCCTCCTCTACGCCCACGATCTCCAGGACCGCATCCTCCCAGGGGGTGAGCTGGGCTAATGAGGGTGGCCCTCCTTCTGTCCTGGCTCTTTCCCTTTTATTGTGAGCTCTCTTTTCCTGCAATGAGGGAGACAAGTGGAGTTTGAGTGAGATTGAAGGAGTGAGTGTAGAGAATCCATAGCATAGATGCTTAGAAGGAGACAAAGATGGATTGAGGTGGCGAGACTAAGGGCCCTCCCTGTGTGTTGTAAGTTGTTTTCAAAGCATGACAGTGATAGGGAGTGTGAGGGCTGCATAGTCGAATAGTAAGGTGAATGTGACCCTAGAGGGAGAGGGAATGGGTAAGGGTGCATGGATGTCAGTGTCAAGTGGGATATGGAGGAAGAGGTTGCTAAAGCTGAGTGCTGGTGAGGAGAGGCAATGGGGATCAGATTGAGGGTGAAGGGAAAGTCATACTCACTTTAGCAGTACGTAGAAGGTCATGAAACCTCTTCCTGCACTGGATCCAGGTTCTGCAGGTGAATGATAAGGAGGTGACCTCCTGGGCGATCTGGACCCACACAGCCTTTGTCTGCTGGGGAGGCTTCTTCCTCCCTGAGGAGGGGAAGAGCACCTCCCTGTTGGCTCTTGCTCCATCCACCAAAGCCTGAAGGGTAACGTCATGGAACCTGGGAGCAGCCCTGGGCCGTTGGCTGGCCATTCCTGCTGCAGGTGCCTTTAGATTAGAGGTCCAAAAGCTTGGCAGCCTGCAGAGGAAGCAAGGCTTGTTGCAGACCTTAAATGCAGCAGCAATGATGATGTAATCGGAGGCGACTTTCAGACTGGAATAACTCATTGGCCATGGGTTCCCACATGTTGGAACTCAATTGGCCAATTAAGTTAAAATCGCATCATTCATCCACATTAATCTGGAGTCGGGGGGGCAACACGAAATGCGGGTAACACGACCCCAACCCGACCCCAAGACAAAATCCAGCCCATAGAGTACAAAAGCAAGGAAGTTATGCTAAACCTTTTTAAATCACTGGCTAAGTCCCAGCTGGAGTATTGTGTGCAATTCTGGGCGCCACACTTTAGGGTGGATGTCAAGGTCTTAGGGAGGGTGCAGAGGAGATTTACTAGAATGGTACCAGGGATGTGGGACTTCAGTTACGTGGCGAGACTAGAGAAACTGGGATTTTTCTCCTTTATAGAGTACCATTCACATGCTCAGGATATTCCAAGCACGTCACAGCCAATTAAGTACTTTTGAACTTTCATCACTGTTGTAATATGGGAGGTGTTTTTCTAAGGTTAAGATTAAAGCACATACAAACAGAATAGAGTGCGCTTTATTTGCATTTGGCTGCCTTTGACTTTATCAGCCAGTACCACCTGAGTTCTGATCACACCAAAACTCAGCAGTAACTGTGTTAAAAAAAAATCTCAGTTCTGCATAATATTAGTGTCATCACCCAGCTGAAAAGTGATAAAAACCCACAAAAAGAAAACAAACGAGCTCAAGTGACAAGCAATCATGGGAACTGGATTTGTGACCTTCTAGTTGGAAGCTTTTGTTAAGCACTCAGATGCTCCAACTGATGTAATAGTTCCTTAATGATTTTTGGAGGATCTGTTAAGATGACAAACTGAGCTGAATTTAATCTCCCTAGTGTTTAGATGACACCTTCTTACTGACGCATGGATTGGACAGTATTCCATTATCATCCAGCAGAAGAGGAGCAGGAATTCAAATATGGCTGTTTACATCAGCAAAATTTGGATCCATTTGCTTTAAAGCTGTTTTGAATCATTTCATTTCTGGAGATACTAAAATATAATGAAACTGGTTCTCTTGTTAAAAATGTTACATTTGTGAAACTTTTAACAAGATAATTTTTTAACAAGCTTCACATACTGTAAATACATTGTTGTGGAAATTTTGCAATGTAACAATTACATTTGAAACTTGTCAGTTAAATTTTTTGAAAAAATCTAGACCATATGTCGGGGTATAGTATAAAAGCATTTTTCTTCAGACTGCAAATTTCATTACTGTAGACAATTTTGATATCAGCATGACCTGGTAGAACTATTTAACCCAACGTAATACTGGAGAAAGTAAACCATCTGTCATTGTTACAGCTATTTCCAGTTGCACCCTATAGCTACGCCACCCAATGTATTTATGTAAAAAGACTGGGCTGGTTTCCCTCCCATTGGCAGATTAGCGGTGGAACGGCAATACCACCCCCAATGTGAATCCAGCATTAACCTGCTACAGTCTCCTCCCAGGGCCCTCATTTGTTTCCGGGTGGCTTTGCAGCTGTAATACCACTCCTGATGGGTTAACCATTGCTGTGAGGGAGAAGTGCAGTTCTGGTGCTGTCTTTAAAAGGTTGCAGCCAGTTAAAAGAGCCTCATCACTTTTCTTCAGGAATAGCTGAAGCAGCAGCAGCCTTGGGGATATCAGCAGCTGGAATGGCTCCCAGATTCTTGGACAGATCCCTGGAGAACATATTGGTACAGAAAAGCATGATTGTTGGGCAGTGAGTACAGATAGCTACAGAAGAGGGTGGAACAGATTATCTGGAGAGAGGTGACAGAGACAGTCAGTGCTACCTTCATCACCCCAAGAATGGTCGCACAGTGCCAGATGAGGATCAGTGACCTCACAAGGGTAGCCAAGGTAAGTCTACACATTCTTGCCAATATACATCCTTTACCACTCAGACAGCCTTAAATTACCTGCTCATCTATCATACTCTTTGTCTCTCAGCACCTGGGTGTCAGGGGAACTCACTTCTGTCCAGGGCAATCTCTGGAAAGACTCATGCACCTTCTTTACCCAAAATCACTCTTCCAACTCACATTGTCTGCCACAAGGGATGCAGCTAGTCTTCAAAGACTCTTGATTTAAAGGGACCAAGCACTTCCACATCTCATCATTATGGGATGCATGCACTCATGTGGAGGAAAGTTTCTATGTCAGTCACAAGCATTTAACATTGTATTCTCTCCTTCCCCAGGAAAAGGTGGCCTACAACCTACACTAATGAAATATAACCTTTGGAGGAGCAGCAACGTTGAAAGCCTTGAACACAGATGAAGAGGATGTGCTGTAAATTGTGGGCAAGTAGACAGGAGAACCTATGGGAGAGGGCGAGGTGGAAGATGAGGTGCCAATAGAAGGTTAGTTAAAGCTGGGAAATGCACATTATACATAGTGACTTTATGTACCTTCTCAAACAATTGCAATGGCCTTGTACTCAACAATTATTTCTTCAAGGGGTATGTCACTGTGTACGCAGCTAAACAATCTCTTTTGTGTTTCACATCATAGGGGGTGCCTTGCAGGAAAAGGTCAGACATGATGATGACTACCCAGGCACATCCATTGGGAAATTAGTTGCCAGAACCACAGCCTCGACATTTTATCACCAATTGTGCCATGAACTGTTACTTTCACAAGCACCTACACAGCTACACCCACTTGAGGGGAAGTAGTTATTAAGTTAAAAAGCGCTGTCACTGGGTCAAACACTGAGCACTATTGAGAATGAGGACCAGAGCAGTAGAAAGGGAGAATGTCATTCCTCCATGGTGGGTGGACAAATGACTATCCTTGGTTAAGGAGCTTGGGGACCCAGATCTCAGGAGCCCAGTTTTCAAAAGTCCTATGATTATGAAGCATCAGTTTCATGTGCAGGCAGTGGAGATGGTTTCCATGCATATGGTTGAGATGGTGGATAACTGGGAGAAGTCCATGACCCACATCAGCAACACATTGTGGGAAATTTCCCACGACTTGTAGATATCCTGAAAATTGTGCAGTGTTGAAGCGATTTTCATACCAATTAGCTCTTACCTTTAAGAGTTTTCTGTGTTCTGAGAACTGGATCAACCTTACAACATCTCGGGATAGATTTTAACTTTCATCACCGGGCGGTAAATGCTGCATTGCAGATCAGTATTGTTATACAAGCCACCAGACTTTTCTTTCCATTGACTTGAATGTAAAGGAAAAATCAGGCAGAGTATATAATGGGCAGGCGATTCACAATGCCAAGTTTACTACCCGTGGTGAAAGTTAAAATCTACCACCTTGTATTGTTGCCTGTCGGATTTAAGGCTGTAAAAGACATGTTTGTAGCAGGTCCATTAAGTGGAGTATATATGAATCAGGTGAATTAAATTTAATAAGAAAGAGTGGAAATTGAGATTGACACAACGTTGTGCTAACCAGAAATTACAGGAACTACAGGAAGTGTTAACATGCTGAAAAAAGCAATAGTTAACAAGTTAGGTCACTAGTAGATTGTAATGGTGTTATCATGAAGAAATCAATGTACAAGATGAGCTATTACTTAAGAAAGATTGATTATATCAGCTTCTAAAATAAATGACATGTTAGAAATTGCCTGAGGTGTATAGGAATGGAAAAATGCAACATTGTCAGAAATTATATTTTGGGCCATAGATGTTAACCCAGATCGAGGGTATGTTAGCAGAATGCACAATGTGTAACACAGACAGAATGTCAATATGCAAGCCAACCATTGGAACCTCAGGAAGTACAAAGCAGATCATGACAAGCTACAAATGGATCTTATTGAATGACGTGCCAATTATTCACTAATACATAGCTATTTTTTGTTGGTTTTTAAGTTAGACTTTCTCCAATCTTGATCAGATTTACTACTGCAGAGTGATAGACTGCAGAGTGACGTCCAAGATGTGTGAAGTAGATTAAAATGGCAAAATAGTAAACATATTGATCAGTAAGTGAGGAGTTGGTTTACAAAAAAAAAACACTCCTGTACTGATAAAGATTCCATGGCACCATTTGAGGAAGAACAGGGTGTTCTTCTGGCTTTGTGGTCAACAGTCCTCCCTCAACCTACACTACCAAAAGCAGTTGTTTATTTCATGGCTGTTTGTGGGATCTTACTGTGCACAAAATGGCTGCCACATTTGCCAACATAACTACAGTCACTGTCTATAATTCATTGTATATGAAGTACTTTGGGGCGTTTCTGAGAGACGCGATAAGGCACACATAAATGCAAGCTTCTCTTCTATAGTCGACTACTACACCAAACTCTGAAGACTTCAAATTGGCAGGTGTGAAGAATAGAACAGTCATAACAAGTACTCCAGTTTGCTGAGCATAATATACCTGATGAAATCATGATAGCGATGAACTTAAAACATTTGTTGAGGAATATCAATTTGAACATGTTACTTCAAGCCTAAAGTTCCCGAAGCTAAATGAAGGGCATGTAAAGGCAGTGCACATAGCTAAAAGATAGCTGAAAGTCAAAAGTGATGGAAGGAATCTACATCTAAGACTATGAAACTATCATAGCATAACCACTGATCTCATGAGATCATTAACTCAAATGAGCAGGTGTACAAAAGTATTACTGTTAAAACCAGGATTGGTTTGTAATGTTGGCCAGACAGCAGAGATTGACGGGCAGTCAAATCATTTGCCTGTAATGGAGGAAGGAGATTCTGTAAGAATCACAATGAGGTAAGAAATTGGGGGAACCAACTGCACCGAAAGGACAAGTAGCTACAAAGTCCTACTTTGTGAAATCAGTACGGAAAACATAAAAGAAGAAATCTCATTTTGACAATAGAGAAATAATTTGACAACTAGAGACTGAGTGAAGTATATATATTCACAACTCAGAAAAATAAAAGAGTAGATACGATTTTATAAGGATGAAGAAAAAAATAACAAATCCAAAGACAACACATGATCTGCTAACAGGCACTAGAAACCAGAAATAACTAGAACTGCAGAAAATGTTGTTACTACTTGGTGCTTAGATTATGATAAAGTCAAATAGACTGAAAGATCAAGTATTACAGTTTTGTTACAAATGAGCAGATAGATAGTGAAGTTCTGTTTTGTAAAGCCAAGTTATGGTTACATTTTTAGATTATTTTAAATTGTTTTGATAAAGTCAAGTTCAGGACTAATGTCAGGAAGCACTTCTTTATACAGTGAGCGTGGCCTGGAATGTTTCTCCTTGGTAAGGTGGTGGTGGCAGTTAGAGGCAATGGTGGGAAATGTAGGTTTCTGTTTAAGAAGATAAGATAAGAAGTAAGAGCAGGAGTAGGCCATACGGCCCCTCGAGCCTGCTCCGCCATTCAATAAGATCATGGTTGATCATCGACCTCAACTCCACTTTCCCGCCCGATCTCCATATCCCTTGATTCCCCTAGAGTCCAAAAATCTATCTATCTCAGCCTTGAATATACTCAAAGACTCAGCATCCACTGCCCTCTGGGCCAGAGAATTCCAAAGATTCACAACCCTCTGAGTGAAGAAATTCCTCCTCATCTCGGTCTTAAATGGCCTACCCCTTATCCTGAGACTATGTCCCCTAGTTCTAGACACTCGAGCCAGGGGAAACAACCTCTCAGCATCTACCCTGTCAATCCCCTTCAGAATCTTGTATGTTTCAATGAGATCACCTCTCATTCTTCTAAACTCCAGAGAGTATAGGCCCAATCCACTCAATCTCTCCTCATAGGACAACCCTCTCATCCCAGGGATCAATCTAGTGAACCTTTGTTGCACCGCCTCCAAGGCAAGTATATCCTTCCTTAGATAAGGAGACCAAAACTCTGCACAGTACTCCAGGTGTGGTCTCACCAAGGCCCTGTACAATTGTAGCAAGACTTCCTTACTCTTATACGCCAACCCCCTTGCAATAAAGGCCAACATGCCATTTGCCTTCCTTATTGCTTGCTGTACCTGCATGCTAGCTTTCTATGTTTCTTGCACGAGCATACCCAAATCTTGCTGAACACCAACATTTGAAAGTTTCTCACCATATAAAAAAATATTCTGTTTTTCTATTCTTCCTACCAAAGTGAATAACCTCACATTTCCCTACATTATACTCTTACTGCCCACTCACTTAGTCTATCTATATTCCTTTGCAGACTCTTTGGGCAGAATTTTCATTGACCCGTGGAGGCGGGTTTGGAGGCGTGTGGGGGGTTAAAATTGCGAAAACTGGCGGGTGGGCACAAGCCCGCCTCCATCCCACCTCCACGCAATTTTCATTAAATCGTGTCTGCTGGTCCTGACTCCGTCCCGCCTCCAAGAGGCGGGATAGGCCGTTAAGGCCCTTAACAAGCACTAAATTGCCTCTATAATGCCATTTTGAAAGGCCTTTGTGATTTTAACCCTTTTTCCACGTGAAGCACGCCTGTTCTGAACCACGAATATGAAACCTGGCGGTAGCACATTTGGATTGCTGACTATCAGCTGCAGCTCAACCATGAAATAGGAGATGTGATCAGCCATCATTTGCAGTTGGCAGGACTTTGTTGTCTGAGGTCTGGGGGAACTTTTATATGGCATAACCACAGCTGTGGAAGTTTGGAGCCTGACACCCATCTCCAGTGTGACCTCCTGGGAAACCCCTCTCGCCACCTTGACTGAGCGCTTCCTCAACTGAGGCATATACCAGAAGCATGGGAACCATTTATTTCCTTCCCTCCTGGACATCAGATTCGGACGAGGACCAGCCGTGGCAGCAGCAGGACCATGAACAACAGCACCACCAGCAGCAGCAGCATCAACAGGAGTGCTCCTCACGCATCTGAAGCTGCACAGGCCAGAAGGCGCCAGCGTGCGACCACATTGTTGCCCGAGATGCAAGGGACGTACTTGACCAGATTTGCTTAGCCTGCACAATCATACACTTTTGCCTCGCACCTTCTTATCAGACCATTGACAATGGCCAGGAACCTACGGATTCCTATCACTCTGACCACCATACTGACAATTGCAAGTCATCCTTACCCCTCAATGTGGAAGTCCCATTTGCAAAATGACAGACGCCACAACTTCAGCAGTTTGCCAGCAGAATTTTTAATCACACCAAGCAAGTGCTGGCATTTCAAGATTAAACACAACATTACACCCAAGTGACTACCCTTGTGACTACTTGTGCATTATTTTTCTTTTACGCGTGCTCCTACGTGGTGCTTCCCCTGTGGCTTCAGCAGCTGTGGAGGCCCCTTGCTCACTTTCTTGCTGCTCCTGCCTCGACACCTTTGGCGGGCGTCCTCTGGGGTTGCGAGCCTGTGAGGGCTCGGCAACAGTCTGCTGCTCCTATGGCTGTGCAGGGGTTGAGACGCCGATCTCAGTTGGGTGGGGACTCTGGTGGGGCTCTGACCAAGGGCTTTGCAGTGGCTTGGTCATGTGAGCACTTGGAGAGGAACCCCCACTTCCTTGTTGTCTGCCACCAACATCCCTCTCATGGGTCAGGTCCACCTCAGCGCTTGCAAGTGGATTGAGAGCACCTTGCTGCACATCAGGGGGGCCATGGGTCACGTATCTGCACTGGAAGTCTTACTCAGAAGGACTTCCATGAAGGTATGGTTTCTGTGTTCAATAGATGACCATCGCTCCTCAAGAGATGCCAGTCTATTCTGAACAATGACCATGTTTTCTACACTCTGGCGACTTATCTCCTCCATAGCCATAGCCATCCTCTCCTCTACTGTAGCCATCCTTTCCACGGAGGTTGCCATCCTTTCCGTGGTGATGCGTTCATGCGCCAATGACTCCACAAAGGCTCTGCTCAAGTTCGCTATGGACTCCTCCATTCGCTCCACACTCGCAGCGACCCTGGAGACAAAACCTGCTAGAGACTCCTGCATCTGTTCCTGGAGTTCCAGCACCGCTGATCTTATGGATGGACCCAGAGGCAGAGGGTCGACATGCAGCTGAGCTGAGCTAGGAGACTCCTGCGCCCTCCGACTAGGACTCTCCACTGCTGTCCCTGTCTCCACTATCTGCTGATGCTCACTTGTGAGCTGTGATACACCAGGTGACAACACTTGTGAGCTGTGATACACCAGGTGACAACACTACTCTATCTCGCGATGTTCCCTCCGAGGTGTGAGTGTCTGCGCTGGTGCTGGGTGCGTTGAATTCTGATGACGCGGCGCCTTCAGAGGTTGCAGCTTCCTCCTGAGGAGTGGTGAGGCTCATGCTCTTCCTCCTGGATGGTGGGGATGGCTGCTCGCGATGGTCCTGGGGGGAGTAAAGGAAAGAGTCAGAGATGTGAGTGCAAGGTTACATGCACATTACATATTGCAGATGATCATAAGTCAGTCTGCTGGAACATCAGAATCATTATCAGTGACTCATCCAATGTCAATGAGAGAGATGATAAACTATTCTGTCACCAGCTTGCTCTGATGCACCCATCTGTCCGTCCCCCACTTGCGCATCCTCCTCCACTCCCATGATCTCCACGACCGCCTCCTCCCAGGTGGTGAGCTGGGCTACTGAGGGTGGCCCTCCTCCTGTCCTCACTCTTTCCCTCTTATTGTGAGCTCTCTTTTCCTGCAATGAGGGAGACAAGTGGAGTTTGAGTGAGAATGAAGGAGTGAGTGTAGAGAATCTATATCATTGATGGTTAGAAGGAGACAAATTCGGAGTGAGGTGGCAAGACCATGGGCCCTCCCTGTGTGTTGTAAGTTGTTTTCATAGCATCACAGCGATAGGGAGTGTGAGGGCTGCATAGTTGAATAGTTAGGTGAATGTAACCAGAGAGGGAATGGGTAAGGGTGCAGGGATGTCAGTGTCAAGTGGGATGTGGAGGAAGAGGTTGTCAAAGCTGAGTGCTGGTGAGGAGAGGCAATGGGGATCAGAATGAGGGTGATGGGAAATTCATACTCACTTTTCCAGTGCGCAGCAGGTCATGAAACCTCTTCCTGCACTGAAGCCAGGTTCTGCGGGTTATGGACAACGAGTTGACCTCTTCTGCCACCTGGATCCACACAGCCTTGGTTTGATGGGAAGGCTTCTTCCTCCCTGAAGAAGGGAAGAGCACCTCCTTATTAGCTCTGGCTCCCTCAATTAAAGCTTGCAGGACGACGTCATCAAATCGAGGTGCAGACCTAGGTCTCTGGCTGGCCATTCTTCCTGCAGGTGCCTCTAACATGCAAAGGCAGAAGCTTGGCAGTCTGCAGAGGAAGCAAGGCTTGTTGCAGATCTTAAATGCTGCAGCAATGATGATGTCATCGGAAGCGACTTTCCGACTGGAAAAACTCACTGGCCATGGGTTCCCACACGTTGGAACTCAATTGGCCAATTATGTTAAAATCGCATCAATCTCCCACATCGATTTAGATTCGGGTGGCTAACACGAAATGCGGATTACACGACCCTAGCCCGCCCCTGAATCAAAATCCAGCCCTTTGTGTTCTCCTCACAGCTTACTGTCCCACCTAGCTTTGTATCATCAGCAAACTTGGATATATTACACTCGGTCCCTTCATCTAGGTCAATAATATAGATTGTAAACAGCTGAGGCCCCAACACTGATCCTTGCGGCACCCCACTAGTTACAGCCTACCAACCTGAAAAAGATCCATTTATCCCTACTCTCTGTTTTCTGTCTGTTAACCAATCCTCTATCCATGCTACTATATTACCCCCAACCCCATGAGCCTTAATCTTGTGTAATAACCTTTTATGTGGCACCTTATCGAATGCCTTTTGGAAATGCAAATATACTACATCCACTGGTTCCCCCTTATCTACCCTGCTAGTTATATCCTCAAAAAACTCTAATAAATTTGTCAAACACGATTTCCCTTTCATAAAACCATGTTGACTCTGCCTAATCATGTTATGATTTTCTAAGTGACTTGATACCACTTCCTTAACAATGGATTCCAGCATTTTCCCGACGACTGATGTCAGGCTAACTGGCCTGTAGTTCCCCGTTTTTTCTCTCCCTCCTTTCTTGAATAGCGGTGTTACATTTGCGACCTTCCAATCCGCTGGGACCATTCCAGAATCTAGGGAATTTTGGAAGATCAAAACCAATGCATCCACTATCTCTTCAGCCACCTCTTTTAGAACCCTAGGATGTAGGCCGTCAGGTCCAGGGGATTTGTCGGCTTTTAGTCCCAATAGTTTCTCTAGTACTTTTTCTCTACTGATATTAATTACGTTAAGTTCCTCACCCTCATTAGACCCTTGGTTCCGCACCATTTTTGGTATGAGCTAATCGGCTAGATGGCTTCCATCATATGTGAATATTTTTCTGATCTTTGTAATATTTGGAAAAAAAAGGAAATGGAATGTGATGTAATCTTGCAGAGAGGTGTGTTAGTGAGAACCAGCTGGGTTTAGGTTTTCATTGCAAGTAGCATGCTGTACTGTGAGCATTGTAAGAAAGTTGGATTGAAACAGAAACAGATGGAGTCTCGCTGCTGGTCAATATTACGCTGCTGTGACGTAACTTATTACACCCACTGTGCACAGCTGTAATTATGGCAAAAGTTGGCTACTTCCTAGGAATACAAAGTAGTTTATTTACCAGTGGCTGTGCTGCAAAGAATAATAATCAGGTTACTGAATTTCTGCACTGTCTCTCTGAAGTGATAAACCCATGAATTCCTCAGCTAATGTTTTACAGCTCTAATATTGGATCACTTTTTACTCTCCGAGTACGCCGTCATACCGCCTTTGAAATCCACCGCAAGTTCGGGATCTCCTCGCATGTGCTAACTCGCGAACTTGCGGTCTGTTGACGTACGCATTGCAGGCCATCCGCTCCACCACTGAAAACCTCATTGCTGGTGCAGAGATGGGCTATTTGCCCACCAACTGGCCAGCAATTACGTATGGAAATTTTACGGCTGGTGGAAACAGGCGCAGGGCCTGTTTCCACAGCATAAGGGAATGCCAGAAATGAAAAAATGCTTTTTTTAAAAATGAAATGACAGCCAGGAACATTAAAAGCTTTAATGAGAAGCAATCCTAGTGTATGTTAAAGCTGCAGGTTTTTTAAAAATAACATTTAAATTTCATAACTTTCTGCACAGTGCGCAGTATTTGATCATAAGTGGGAATTATTGGATTCTCACGATAAAAGCTAAATCTGTATGTATTTTAAAGGCTCTAGTAATAAAGTAATGTAGTAATTTAAATCAATGAAAGATGATCGTTTTCTGATTGGAGGACCAGGCCAACGTGATCCCAGGTACGCTTACGCACAGGCTGCGTCCCTGGGATCCGTGGGCCATTACGCTGCCCTTCTCCTCGCAACGTCAGAGCGCAAGTTTACGCAGGAGGGCCGCCATCAGGCAGGTGCGTATTCTTTTCGCAGGTCCTGGCTTGGGCTGATAAGTGGCAGGTAACATTCGCACCACAGAAGTGCCAGGCAATGACTATCTCCAACAAGCGAGAGTCTAACCACCGCCCCTTGACATTCAATGGCATTACCATCGCCGAATCCCCCACCATCAACATCCTGGGGGTCACCATTGACCAGAAACTTAACTGGACCAGCCACATAAATACTGTGGCAACAAGAGCAGGTCAGAGGCTAGTCTGCGGCGAGTGTCTCATCTCCTGACTCCCCAAAGCCTTTCTACCATCTACAAGGCACAAGCAAGGAGTGTGATGGAATACTCTCCACTTGCCTGGATGAGTGCAGCTCCAACAACACTCAAGAAGCTCGACACCATCCAGGACAAAGCAGCCCGCTTGATTGGCACCCCATCTACCACCTTAAACATTCACTCCCTCCACCACCAGCGTACCGTGGCTGCAGTGTGTACCATCTACAAGATGCACTGCAGCAACTCGCCAAGGCTTCTTCGGCAGCACCTCCCAAACCCGCGACCTCTTCCACCTAGAAGGACAAGGGCAGCAGGCACATGGGAACGCCACCACCTCCAAGTTCCCCTCCAAGTCACACACCATCCTGACTTAGAAGTATATCGCCGATCCTTCATCGTCGCTGGGTCAAAATCCTGGAACTCCCTCCCTAACAGCACTGTGGGAGTACCTTCACCACACAAACTGCAGCGGTTCAAGAAAGCGGCTCACCACCACCTTCTCAAGGGCAACTCGGGATGGGCAATAAATGCTGGCCTTGCCAGCGACGCCCACATTCCCATAAACGAATTTTTAAAAGTTCGGCGACGTACCTCCGGAGGATGCTGACGTACGCCGCTGACCGCAATTTTTAGCCCATTGTTTCTCAAAAAAGTTCTAATAGGGCTAAACCCATGATAAATATATATATATTTAAAGCAAAAATGTGACTATATTTTTTTACTTTTATTAATTTCATGCGATAATGTATTACTTATTCACTAATGATAAAACCATTCATGTAGATTCCTTCCATCACTTTTGACTTTCAGCTATCTTTTAGCTGTGTGCACTGCCTTTTCAAGCATTTCATTTGGCTTCAGGAACTTTAGGCTTGAAGTAACATGTTCAACCAGTCTTGTTTTATACAGATCAGATTTACACATTGGAGGAGACTTTCGAGTCAGGTGTTGAATGGGCATGATGTAGATGGAGTTGGATTTGTTTGGAGACTGATCACCAATGGTGTCCCGCAGGGATCAGTGTTGGAACCGTTGCTCTTTACTATTTTTATTCATAATCTAGATGTAGGTGTTGGGGGCACGATCTATTCCAACGTACTCCTAGCTGGACTCCCATCTTCCACCCTCCATAAACTTAAGGTCATCCAAAACTCTGCTGCCCGTATCCGAACTTGCACCAAGTCCCGTTCACCCATCACCCCTGTGCTCGCTGACCTACATTGGCTTCCGGTCAAGCAATGCCTCGATTTTAAAATTCTCATCCTTGTTTTCAAATCTCTCCATGGCCTCGCCCCTCCCTATCTCTGTAACCTCCTTCAGCCCTAAAACCCTCCGAGATATCTGCGCTCCTCCAATTCTGGCCTCTTACGCATCCCCAATTTTACTTGCTCCACCATTCAGCTGCCGAGGCCCTAAGCTCTGGAATTACCTCCTGAAACCTCTCTGCCTTTCTACTTCTCTTTCCTTCTTTAAGATGCTCCTTAAAACCTACCTCTTTGAGCAGGCTTTTGGTCATCTGCCCTAATATCTACTTATGTGGCTCGGTGTCAAATTTTGATAACGCTCCTGTGAAGCGCCTTGGAACATTTTACTACATTAAAGATGCGAGAGAAATGCAATTTGTTGCTGTTGATCTGCAAATTTGCAGATGTTACTAAGATCTGTGTGAGTGTTGGACTATAGAAGATGCTCGACTGCTTCAGGCAGATCTGGATGTGTTGGGGATTAGGTTCATGACTGGAAAATGGTGTTTAATTTGGAAAAGTGCAGTGTTATGCATGTTGGCTGGGAAAATGCTCATCGTGCAAACAGCCTTCAGGGTAAACCATTAAAGAAGATGACGAAAGAAAGATATCTTGGCATTCTAGTCTATAGATCTCTAAAGCTTCATGAGCAGTGCCGCGAAGCAATAGCTAGAGCGAATAGGGTGTTGGGGTGCAGTCATAGGACAATTGACTATAAGATGAGACATAATGGCCCGTAATTTCCGATGCCTACGGGTGTGTACGAGCTGTGTACACACCCGTAGGGACTTCGCAAGTGCCGGTTTCAGGCATGTGAAGTGCATGCTGCTGAAAACCGCCATTTCTGATCAGGAATCCTCTTGACAGATCGCCGCCTGCCCTGGAGAAGGGCCTCTGTGGGCAGAGAGTTCCGCTTTCTGCAGAACCTCCGCCCGCTGAAAACCTTTAAAAATCTTACACCTGATAAAAGCAGGCATAAGGCCTGCTTTTATCAGCATAAGAGTTTAAAAAAGTAAAAAAAAAAAATTCCACTCATTTATAATTTTAAAATAGTTTTAAAAAAGGTAAGTTTATTTTTAGCGCCGTAAAAAACTTTAATTATTTTTTCAAAAAATTAAATTTTTGTTTAAAATATTTAATTTAATGTAATTTTAACTCATTTTAAAAATGTGATTTTAAAAAAAATTTATTTAATGCTTTAGTGTCTTTTTTCAGTGATCCTCATTCATACTTTTGATAGGTCTATCTGTCAAAAGTGTGAAGGGGGATTCCCTTCTCCCATTGGCTCGCCTGGCCCACGTGATCCCAGGGACGCTTGCGAACCACCTGCGCCCCTGGGTTACCTGGGCCTCTGCGCGCAGCGCACCAGGAGAGGCCCAGGAGCGGAAGGGTCCGGACCTCGGGAGCCCTCAGGTAAGGGTGTAGATTTTTTCCCGATAGGAGGCATCCGCACGCAGGAAGCCTCCGATCGGAAATTACGGGCCACTATTTTGCTCTTGAGTAAGACCTTGGTCAGGCCTCAGTTGAAATACTGTCTCCAGTTTTGGTCTCATCACATGGTGGGTGATATTGATGCTTTGGAAACGGTGCAGGAGGAGCCACTAGACTAATTCCCAGTTTAAAGCATCTTAGCTAGGCTAAAAGAGCTGGGACTCTACACTTTAGAGAAATGTAGACTATGGGGTGATCTGATTGAGGTTTATAAGATGATGAAGGGAACAGATTGTGTAGGAGTAGACAGTATGTTCCCATTAAATAGGTTATGGAGGACCAGGGGTCACAAATTTAAGTTGTATAAGGCCAGATCTAGGTTAGATGTCAGGAGCTGGTTCTTTTCCCAGAGAATAGTGGACTTCTGGAACGTCGGCTCGTACGGTGGACACTGATTCGCTGAATTCTTTCAAGCGAGAGCTGGACCTGTTTCTGGCTGGGGTGGAGATCACCTCTTACAAAAGGAAAATACTGCAAGGAATTATCAGGGCCAGTGTGATCTCCTGGACTAGTGTTAATCGCCTAGTGGGGGGTCGGAGAGGAATTTTACAGATTTTTCCCCCCAAAATTTGCCTGGGTTTTTATCTGGTTTTTCGCCTCTCCCAGGAGATTACATAGTTTTTAGGTGGGGTGGAGTGTATATATTGTGATACACAAGGGCCGGAATTTTAATCGGGAGGCGGGTTGGGAGTGGGAGGGGTTAGGAAGCGGTCAGGAACCTCGGGAGAACAGGTTTCCCGCAAGCCCTTCCGAATTTAACGGCAGGGCCTGATTTGCATTTGAAACATTTGTTTCCCATCCGCAGTCAGCCAGATGGAGAGGCTGGCTGGTTGGGGGTGGGTAGGCCTGCAACACTAGGCCACAGAGAGGAGGGAGGGATCAGGTGGGGGCCCAGATGTGGTTGAGGCTGGACTCGGGCATCAGGTGGGGGGGTGGGAGGGAGAGAACATTGGGACCAGAGGAGGATCGGGGGGAGAGGAAGAGAATATCGGGAGCCGGAGGAGGATCGGGGGGAGAGGGAGAGAATATCGGGGGCCGGAGGAGGATCGGGGGGAGAGGGAGAGAATATCGGGGGCTGGAGGAGGATCGGGGGGAGAGGGAGAGAATATCGGGACCAGAGGAGGACCGGGGGAAAGGGAGAGAACATCGGGGGCCGGAGGAGGATCGGGGGAGAGAGAGAGAACATCGGGACCAGAGGAGGATCGGGGGAGAGGGAGAGAATATCGGGGGCTGGAGGAGGATCGGGGGAGAGGGAGAGAATATCGGGGGCCGGAGGAGGATCGGGGAGAGAGGGAGAGAACATCGGGGGCCGGAGGAGGATCGGGGGGAGAGGGAGAGAATATCGGGACCAGAGGAGGATCGGGGAGAGGGAGAGAATATCGGGGGCCGGAGGAGGATCGGGGGGAGACGGAGAGAACATCGGGACCAGAGGAGGATCGGTGGAGAGGGAGAGAATATCGGGACCAGAGGAGGATCGAGGGGAGAGGGAGAGAATATCGGGACCAGAGGAGGATCGAGGGAGAGGGAGAGAACATCGGGGGCTGGAGGAGGATCGGGGGAGAGGGAGAGAATATCGGGGGCCGGAGGAGGATCGGGGAGAGAGGGAGAGAACATCGGGGGCCGGAGGAGGATCGGGGGGAGAGGGAGAGAATATCGGGGGCCGGAGGAGGATCGGGGGGAGAGGGAGAGAACATCGGGGGCCGGAGGAGGATCGGGGGAGAGGGAGAGAACATCGGGGGCCGGAGGAGGACCGGGGGGAGAGGGAGAGAACATCGGGGGCTGGAGGAGGACCGGGGGGAGAGGGAGAGAATATCGGGGGCCGCCATCAAGGCATCGTGGGGGGAAGGGGGAGGAGGAGGGAGAGAACATCAGGGATGGCCTGAAGTTCGTCGGTGACGGGGGAGGGGGCATGGCGATTGGCAGCCTCGTGGGGGGGGGGTCTCTGATCGCGGGGATGGGTGAGGCAGTGTCGCTGGATCCAGGAGGTAAGTGTAAAGGCACTTACCTCCTGGATCCAGCAGTCCTTGCATTCCATTATAGCTGTCAGGTTTCCCGAGGACTGCGAAACCCGACCAGCTGGAGTTAAATTTGAAATGGTGGTTAAATCCGAGGAATGCCAATCTCATTATAATATTTAAATGAACAACCCCTTCCTGGGAGCGGATTGGCTGCCCACCCGGGTGCAGCTTGCCGGTCTGTTCAGGAGAAAATCGCCTGGCTAGTGCACGCGACCATCCAGCAGGTAAGGTCTGTTGGGGGTGGGGAGCAAGTACTGGCAGGGCAAGAACAGGCCAGCAGTGGGCCAGAAGATTTGTGTGCTCCTTCAGACCCCAAAGAAAATGAAAAAAAATGACCTTTTGGGAGAGGCCTCCAGTGGTCCCTTTAAGGTCTCACAGCGTCTGGAGAAAGTAAGACTGGCATGTGCCATGCATACGACATCAAATTACATAGAATTTACAGCACAAAGACAGGCCATTCAGCCCAACCGGTCTATGCTGGTGCTTATGCTCCACACGAGCCACATCCCACCCCTCTTCATCTAACCCTATCAGCATAAACTTCTATTCCTTTCTCCCTCATGCACATATCTAGCTTCCCCTTAAATGCATCTATGCTATTCGCCTCAAGTACTCCCTGTGGTACCAAGCTCCACATTCTCACCACTCTCTGGGTAAAGAAGTTTCTCCTGAATTTCTTATTGGATTTATTATTATCTTATATTTATGACCCCTAGTTTTGGACTCCCCCACAAGTGGAAATAAACATACTCCACCCATTTCTTCTTGAAGGTTGCAATCAGGTCTTATAACAGTCATAGGACCCCCCAATTTGCCTATTTAATTTGCCTCCCACTGTTTTGTGTGGTAATAGTGGGTCAATAATCAGAGGTCATAGATTTAATATCATTGGCAAAAGATCTAGAGGGGAGATGAGGAGAAATGTTTTCACTCAGAGAGTTGTCGGGATCTGGAACGCTCTACCTGAAAAGGTGGTGGAAGCTGATTCCATAAATAATTTTAAAAGGGAGTTGAACAGGTACTTGAGGATGAGGAACTTGCAGGGTTACGGCATGACTGCTCTTTCAAAGAGCCAGCACAGGCATGACGGGCCAAATGGCCTCCTTCAATGCTGTAAGTTTCTATGATTCTATGAATACTAGATGCCCATTTAAAAGCTTGTCTGAAAGTTGGTTCAGGTGGATGGGTGCGCAAGGTCCCTACCAGAATCTCAACTGCCGGATGCCTGTTTTGCAGGCCAGAAATGGCATTCCGCAGTTGAAAATTTGCCCCAATGTTTTTCCCCCATTCTGATTATGAGATTCTTAATATACCTATTTTTGATTGTTTTATAACTTTGAATTAAAGATCCTGTTTATTTCGGACTTGCTCTCGCTGGAATTGGTGATCAAGAATGTCATCTGTCACAAAACATAAACATACGGAATGGGCTAATAAACTGCCATATAAGCAACTTATATAGCCAAATGAGTTCAATTTTTCCCTCAATTCACTTTCCTCTTTTCCTGAAGACAACGATTCATACTGGGGTATGATTCTATCAATACCGACAAGTATTACATTCAAGTAACCATTCTTGACGTTTGAACCCACACAGTGAGCGCAGCCTTGATGTGGAGGGTGTCCCAGCTGAGCTCAATCTTGTCCACAGATCATGTCCACATACACATTCTGAAGTCTAGGAGATCACGAGAGGGCTTGTATCATATCCAGTAAGCTAAATACAGCAACAAGGTTTTCTATTGGATCCTTAAGCAATGATAAATTACCAATACAAAAGCAAAATACTGTGGATGCTGGAAATCTGAAATAAAAACAGAAAATGCTAGAAATACTTAGAAGGTCAGGCAGCATTTGTGGAGAGAGAAACAGAGTTAACGTTTCAGGTCGATGGCCTTCGTCAGAACTGGAAAAAGCTGGAGATGTAACAGATTTTAAGGAAGTGTGGGGCAGAGAAAGGGGGGAGGGGAGGAAAGAACAAAAGGGAAGGTCTGTGATAGGATAGAAGGCAGGAGAGATTAAGAAACATTTAGAGAGATTAAGAGATGGTGCAAGGCAAAAGGAGATGGTAATGGGACAAGTTAAGAAACAAACGATGGCTCGAGATGAAGTGAAAATGGCAATGGCAGATTGAAAGACAGCTGCCATGTGGGAGAGAGAAAAAAAAAAATGGAATAAAGGATAGGGGCAGAGGTTATGGTCTGAAATTGTTGAACTCGATGTTGAGTCCAGAAGGCTGTAAAGTGCCTAATCGAAAGATGAGGTGCTGTTCCTCGAGCTTATGTTGAGTTTCATTGGAACAGTGTAAGAGGCCGAGGACGGTGAGGAGTGGGAGTGGAGCGGAGAATTAAAGTGACAGGCGACCGGAAGCTCGGGGTCACCCTTACGGACTGAATGGAGGTGTTCCGCAAAGCGGTCACCCAATCTGCGTTTGGTCTCCCCAATGTAAAGGAGACTGCATCGTGAGCAGTGAATACAGTATACTAAATTGCAAGAAGTACAAGTAAATCGCTGTTTCACCTGGAAGGAGTGTTTGGAGCCCTGGACAGTGGGAAGGGAGGAGGTAAAAGGGCATGTGTTGCATCTCCTGCACTTGCACGGGAAGGTGCCGGGCGAAGGGGAAGGGGTGCTGGGGGTGATAGAAGAGTGGACCAGGGTGTCATGGAGGGAGCGGTCTCTTCGGAATGCTGAAAGGGGAGGTGAGGGGAAGATGTGTTTGGTGGTGGGATCACGCTGGAGGTGGCGGAAATGACGGAGGATGATCCGTTGAATGTAGAGGGGTGAAAGGTGAGGTCAAGGGGAACCCTATCGTGGTTCCGGGAGGGAGGGGAAGGGGTGAGAGCAGAAGTGCGGGAAATAGAACGGACACAGACACGGTCAAGGGCCGTGTCAACCACAGTAGAGGGGAATCCTCGGTTGAGGAAAAAGGAAGACATGTCGGAAGCACTAGTATGGAAGGTGGCATCGTCAGAACAGATGCGGCGGAGACGGAGAAACTGGGAGAATGGAATAGAGTCCTTACAGGAAGCGGGGTGGGAGGAAGTGTAGTCCAGGTAGCAGTGGGAGTCAGTGGGCTTATAGTGAATGTTTGTCAATAGCCTATCCCCAGAGATGGAGACAGAGAAGTCAAGAAGGGAAGGGAAGAGTCGGAGATGGACCATGTGAAGGTGAGGGAAGGGTGGAAATTGGAAGCAAAGTGAATGAAATTTTCTAGTTCAGGGTGAGAGCAGGAAACAGCACCGATACAGTCATCAATGTACCGGAAAAAGAGGTGAGGGAGGGGACCTAAGTAGGACTGGAACAAAGAATGTTCCACATATCCCACGAAAAGGCAGGCATAGCTGGGACCCATGCGGGTTCCCATAGCAACACCTTTAATTTGGAGGAAGTGAGTGGAGTCAAAGGAGAAGTTGTACAATGTTAGAACAAGTTCAGCCAGGCGGAGGAGGGTGATGGTGGATGGGGACTGGTTGGGCCTCTGTTCAAGGAAGAAGTGGAGCGTCCTCAGGCCATTCTGCTGGGGGATGGAGGTGTAGAGGGATTGGACGTCCAGTGAAAAGGAGACGGTTGGGGCCAGGAAACTGGAAACTGTTAAAGTGGCGGAGGGCGTCGGAAGAGTCGCGGATGTAGGTGGGAAGAGACTGGACAAGGGGAGAAAAAATAGAGTTGAGCTAGGAAGAGATAAGTTCCGTGGGGCAAGAACAGGCTGAAACGATGGGTCTACCAGGGCAGTCCTGTTTGTGGATCTTGGGAAGGAGGTAGAAGCGGGCTGAGCGGGGTTGGGGAACTATGAGGTTGGCGGCCATGGAGGGAAGATCTCCAGAGGAGATGACGTCAGTGACGGTCTGGGAAACGGTGGCTTGATTTTCGGTAGTGGGGTCATGGTCCAGGCAGAGGTAGGAGGAGGTGTCAGAGAGTTGGCGTTCAGCCTCTGCTAGGTAGAGGTCGGTTTGCCAAACAACAACAGCACCACCCTTGTCAGCAGGTTTAATGACAATGTTGGGGTTGAATCTGAGAGAATGGAGTGCTGCAAGTTCAGAGGGAGGTAGGTTGGAGTGAGTGAGGGGAGCAGAGAAATGGAGACGGTCGATGTCACGCCGGCAGTTTGCAATGAAAAGATCTAGAGAGGAAATGAAACGATCTAAATGACCAATATTGTGTGTGTAGAGTTGCACTCCAGTTTGTAGGGAGTGAGAGCTCGCTAACGGGAGGAGACTTTGGTACAGAGCATGACAGAAATGTCTAATTAGAGCCTAAAAACATAACAGCAATTCACCAGCTTGCAAATAACACGTATTTCTCCATCAATCCCATTCTTCATTGGTTCTTTCTCTCCATTCTTGCGCAATCTGATCCTTTGTGCCTCGTTGTGTATCATAACTACTCCATTGACCATCTCCTTATCGACACCAAAACATATATTTCATTCCTTTCGTAACTCATTTTCAATTGTTAGAGTTCAAGCAATGGCTATTGGCAAGTCTTTCTTTTTAAAAAGTCTGACTCATCAGTTGATAAGTAACTTAAAGTATTGTTAGTATACTGGCAAGAAACCTTCACTGATTTGGAAAAAATTTTTTATTGAACATCTGCAGACCTGAGAACATAGTATTTGGCACTCCGGAAGAATTGCTCAAATCTGACAGGTGATAAGAACTGGAAATGATTAGACAGATTAAGATGTGTATTTATAGTATTAAACTGGGAACTTATTAAGAGCTTCTCATTAAGAATTATCTGTTAAATTATTCATTTCTTTAAAAAGTTGTATGAATATTAAACTGGAGACTGATTAATGACTTGTCAAATATATGTGTTGAGAACTGTTAAATTATTGAATATATTAAAATAGTGTGCCTATAATATTAAAGAATCAATTAAAGTTATCTGTAATATTTAAACTCCTCTGAGCAAGTTTCCCCAATGAATTCATCAGTACTAATTATTTAAACAAACAGATCAGAAAGAAGATCAATGAAAATATCCAGAAAATGGATCTTAAAGTTAATTATTTGGAAGTATATGATATTTTAAAAAATGCTAATGACAAGAATCCCTCTTTATAATAATCAAATGATGTGATTATTGTTTGATTGTTGTGGTTCATCATTAGAATCATTTCCAAGATGCAGGCTGTTTTTTATTGTTGTCTTATCAGGAAAGAAAAATGTGCTAAGAAAACAAATTACAGTTTCTGCTTTCAATTTTCAAGTGCTGCTGGAGCATGTAATCAGAATGTTGGCAATTTCTATGCCACCTGGCAGATAGCGGATGTCTGGGCTGAAATTCCTGCGGGGTGGGAGGGTGCAATGTGGGAAGATTGCCTGCAGGGACTATGAACTTGGGGTGGTCCAGATCCGTTGTCCCAAATTTGACTTGGGAGCTGAAAGGTGAGTCTTCCACCCTTGCTCCTACATCAGCAGTCAACTTTGGAGGAATTCCAGTCAGTACGCCCTCCCAATGCCCAGTGGAAGTCACACCTGCTGAGAGCAAGCATAGGTTGCGCCGTACATACATAGGAATATACGAAAAGACAGACAAGAAAAGACCGGCTGGCCCACTAAGCTTGTCCCAAACAGTCACAACACAACCAATCATCAGTGTACCCTCCCACTTGTAGTCATGTAATCTCCTGAGAGAGGCAAAAAAATGTTTTAAAAACCCTAGGCTAATTCAGAAAATTAGATCTGGGAACTTCTCCGACCCGCAAAGGCGATCAATACAAGTTCCAGGAGATCACAGTGACCATGAAGTACATACCCAACGTTCCACCTACCTTTTGTACACAGTGACTTTAGCCACAGTAGGGAACTCCTCCAACTCCTTCTTGGACTGTTGCAGCGAATCCACCCTCACCACATTATTTACAGAATTTGATTTTGTAAAACATTTAGTTTCACAGTTTGCATATAATGTGGTTCCATTTTGTTCTGTCATTGGTAGCTTTGGTTGTTTAATTGTTTTACTATCAAGAGTTTAACTTATGAGGAAACATTGAGGAATTTTTTTGGAATCACAAGACATTAAGTGATTGAATTGAAGTTTTCAAGATTATGGAGGAACTGATAATACTGTTTGCTTTGATGATGAGTTCAAGTACCAAGAGATACTAATTGAAAAACTAGGCAGTTAGAAAGAAAGAAGAATGAACTTGCATTATATAGTATCCTTCATATCTACAGGGTGTCCCAAAGCACTTCACAGCTAATGGTTTACTTTTGAAGTGCAGTCACTGTTGTTTTATAGGCAAATGCAGCAGCTAATTAACATGCTGCAAAATGTAGCAGCCAAGTGATAACTGACAAGTCAATCTGTTTCTGGTGGAATAAAAACAGAAAATGCTGGAAATACTCAGCAGGTCAGGCAGCATCTGTGGAGAGAGAAACAGAGTTAACGTTTCAGGTCAATGACCCTTCGTCCGAACTGCTTTGATGATGAGTTCAAGTACCAAGAGATACTAGTTGAAAAAATACTGTTTCTGGTGGTTTTGATTGAAAGGTAAACGTTGGACAGGTCACCTCCACTGCTCTTCTTTGATAGAGCCATAAAGAAAGAAAGACTTGCATTTATATAGCGCCTTTCACGACCACTGGACGTCTCAAAGTGCTTTACAGCCAATTAAGTACTTTTTGAAGTGGAGTCACTATTGTAATGTGGGAATCGCAGCAGCCAATTTGCACACAGCAAACTCCCACAAACAGCAATGTGATAATGACTAGATAATCTGGAGTGAGAAGAGATTAAGAACATAAGAAATAGGAGTAGGAGTAGGCCATTCAGCCCCTGGAGCCTGCTCCGCCATTCAATAAGATCATGGCTGATCTGATCTTGGCCTCAACTCCACTTTTCTGCCTGTTCCCCATAACGCTTGACTCTCCTGTAGTTCAAAAATCTGTCTATCTCAGCCTTGAATATATTCAATGACCCAGCCTCCACAGCTCTCTGGGGTAGAGAATTCCAAAGATTCACAACCCTCTGAGAGAAGAAATTCCTCCTCATCTCGGTCTTAAATGGACGACCCCTTATTCTGAAACTATGCCCCCTAGTTCTAGATTCCCCCACGAGGGGAAACATCCTCTCAGCATCTACCCTGTCAAGCCCCTTCAGAATCTTATATGTTTCAATAAGATCACCTCTCATTCTTCTAAACTCCAATGAGTATAGGCCCAACCTGCTCAACCTTTCCTCATAAGACAACCCCTTCATCCCAGGAATCAACCTAGTGAACCTCTGAACTGCTTCCAATGCAAGTATATCCCTCCTTAAATAAGGAAACCAAAACTGTATGCAGTACTCTAGGTGTAGTCTCACCAACGCCCTGTACAGTTGTAGCAAGACTAACCTACTTTTATACACATCCCCCTTGCAATAAAGGCCAACATTCCATTTGCCTTCCTAATTACTTGCTGTACCTGCATGCTAACTTTTTGTGTTTCATGTACCAGGACATCCAGATCCCTTTGTACCGCAGCATTCTGTAGTCTCTCACCATTTAAATAATATTTTGCTTTTCTATTCTTCCTACCAAAGTGGATAACCTCACATTTTCCCACATTATACTCCATCTGCTAAATTTTTGCCCACTCACTTAACCTATCTATATCCCTTTGCAGACTCTTTGGGCTCGATTTTGTCAATGGGGACATGATGGAGGCGGGACTCCCACTTTTTGGGTTGTAGTCCCGCCTCCATCGATTTTTGACCAACCCACGCTACTTTCCCTTGATTGACCTTGTTAAGCCCACCCAGCAGGCTCAGCAGGCCAATTAAGGGACACTTGGATACTGGTGACGTCAGTGATTGACATTTCATCTGTCAAGAGCTTTTGACAGATGAAATATCAGCATTTGACAGCTCTGTGAAGCTGTCAAACACTGAAAATCTGTCTTCTAACTTGAGTCCTTCTACTCAGACTCAGTTAGAGAGCTCTCCAGACCAGAAAGCAGAGACTGCAGCTTTTGACAGCTCAGCGGCCATTCTGCTTTCTGTGCCGGTGAGCTGAGGGACTCCCGAGAACTGAAGGGAGGAAGCCTGGAGGAGAAAGTAAAGGTAAGTAAAACTTATTAAAACACTTTACACACACCAAACACACTTACCTCTGCGCTCATGCACCCATCACTCACCTGTATACCGGACATCTCGACCCCTCCAAGCCCTGCAGACCGACAGTCCGCCTCGCTAACTTGGCGTGGTTTGGAGCCGTCGGGCAGCCCACACTTCAGGGCTAAAAATAGGGATTAGCCAAAAAACTGCCTGTTAACAGGCAGTTAATTGGCACTAATCCCCTTCCCGCCTCGGGGAGGCGGCTCCCAGCACAGGTCGGGTACCCGTCTCCTGGGACATTGGCATGGAGGCGGGTTGGGGGCGGGATGGGTACGTGCCCCCCGAATCTGCAATTTTCCCACCACTCCCGCCTCCAAACCCGCCTCCACGGGGCTTGGAAAATCGAGCCCTTTGTGTCCTCCTCACAACTTGCTTTCCCACCTATCTTTGTAACGTCAGCAAATTTGGAAGAATAAGGCATCTGCACATAAATCAGTTTGTGGCATATTGCTTTTGTCGGCTATGTTTGTCTGCAACAGGTTTTTCTTTTAGGGTAGAGTAAGGTTGAGAAAGTTTCGTGTTTGATTTATCAGATTTCTTTGGTGCCCAAATCTGTCTAGGTTTTTGGCATTCTGTTGTATATCCTTCTAATAAAATTACTTGTGTCTGTCATGTACATCAAGTCTATCGTCTGTATCAAGACCATTAAGCTGTCAGGTTTGTTAACTATGTCGATTCAGTCAGCTAATTTATTTTCTTCCTCACATGTTAAGTATTTATGCCTTAATCTTTCTCTCCTTTCTAATTTTTTACTTTTGTTATTCACTAATCATAGTACACCAAACTGTTTTTCTCTCATTTAAATTTTCTCCCCAATCTGATTTCACCAATAAAAAATCTATACAATCATATTCTACCAAAACACATTCAAGCGGAAAACAATTCTACAAAATACATCCGTCTTATAAACTCCATTATAAATCCTTAAAAATAAAATTTTTCACATAGTGTTCACACAAAATAAAACACAGCCTTACTCTACATCCTGGACTCCAGTTCTTCCTCCCTTCCTCGCACCCCCACCCCCTACATTTCCACCCCCCCCACATTTACCTCCCCACCCCCCCCTCATTTGAATCTCATTGGCGGGCTGACCAAGTGATTACAGCGGTGAGATACAGCCCCCCCCCCCCCCCCAATTGGAGGATTGATTTCTGGAAGGCCCACCATCCATTTAAAGCATGAATTCACCTGCTAAAGCAAGGTGTCATTCAACTCCGCTGAAATCATTTTGCTGGCACTGAGAGTTGCAGAATGTCTCAGGCAAGAGCACCTCGGTTCCCTGACAGTGGTGGAGCTGCTTATGGAGCAGAGGAGGGCACGGAAGGAGATGCCAGGAAAGCGCCCAAGCAAATGCTACAGCAGGTCTGGAGAGAGATGGCAGACATTGTGAACGCCTGCATAATCACCCCAGGGCGTGGATTCAGTTCCAGAAGTGCTTCAACGACCTGAGCAGAACAGCAAAGGTGAACATGAGGTCTTTCTAACTCCATTTCTCTGTGTGACACCTGGCCACAGCACTTTCGTCCCCCCCCCCAGCACTCTAAATACTTCCCTCCCCACGCCACATGTTTCTCCACCAATCACAAGGGGACACTACAACCTTTCCTTCTCATTTAAATTACACCGTCACCTATTGCTTGCTGCCCTCACAACAGACACTAACAGCATTCTGCTTTTACCTGGTAGCAACTGCTAAACATCGCACTTCACTACTGACTGCTTTGTCATTGCACATTGCAGCCACTTTCCTATCTGAGCACCTCCCCATCCCGTTCACAACTTACTGCTTCTCCCTCTCAGCATGAACACTATATGAAGATGCTCCACACATATGCACAACCCTTTTCAGTGGCCACTCACTAACTCTCTCCTCTTTCTGCTAGCTCGGGTTACAGATAGTCATTATGGAGCCATGTGTGCAAGGGGGAAGCCCTTGTCCCCTAGCAGCCATCCTATCATGCTCTGAGCTGGCTACCTGCGCGCAGTCAATGATAGCCTGCACTCGTGGGAAGTCTGCTATTGCAGCCCTTTCCTGCTGACTGCTGGTATCCATGGGGAAAGTGATGTAGTCATTGGGCTGATCAATGAGGGCAGTCGTGACCCGCTTGATGCAGATATGGACTGCATTTTGACATATGTGAGTAATGTCACCTGTTACAGCCTGGAATGAGCCCAAGGCAAAACAATGTTAAAGGTAATGGTCACTTTCACTGCCACACACAATGCATGGCCACCTGTGAGAGTGTGTTGCAGGTCTTGTTGTAAGATGCTGCACAGGTCTGTTACAGCCTCTCCGGAGAAGTGCAGCCAGTTCATGCACTGCTCCTCAGAAAATTGTAGGTAAATTACTCTAAGCCTATAGACCCTATGGGCTGGGTGAGGCCTTCTGTGAGCAGCCCCTCTCCTGTGTGGTCTTCTGAGAGGCTCAATTCAGCTCCTTGTGGTTCCCCAGCCTGCTGCTGCTGTTTTCCTGTTGCTCTTCTTCCTCCAACCCCAGGATGACACCCATCTTGAGCCTTGTGCTTCTTGAGGGTGTAGAAGCAGAATAGATGTGGAATAGAGCAATATCCAAGCAAAGACTTCTGTGGAAATCCAGCCAACGTAATTGCAAACCATTATGTCTGAATAATAACTCAAATTGTTTTGTGGTTAATAACTGGCTGCTTTATTTTCCAGACCCTCTGGAATATTCCATCAAAGAATAACAAAAACAATACAAGAGATACATTGCTTACTCCCTCAGAGGGCCATCTAGTGTTAAGTACCGTACATATCACTTTCCCCCCTCAGAAATACAAGATAAAAACAATCATTTCTAAGAATGATCCTGGTTAACAGCTTAATAAACATTAAGCAAAGAAATTCAGCAGCCGCATCTTATAATAATTTGATTAAAAAACCCATAGCACTCTTAACTATCTACAAGGCCAAACGATTTGGAGGTTTCCTTGACCTTTGTGAATATCTTCGAGTAGGATTTACAATGGGTAAACTGAGACAAATAATAGGAGCAGTAGATGGTAACTTCTTGGGTTCAGTTTCATCACTGTCAGGGTTCGCAACATTCTTCGGAGACCGTCCTGGAGAGTCCACACGGATTCAGGAGAACAAACAACATCCTGGGAGGTGGTTGGTTTGTTACCGGTGGGAATCGACAAAACATCTGAAGCTTTCTGAGGAGCTGTAACGGCTACTTTCATAGAATCAGTTGTCAACTCTTGAACCTGCTTTATTAAGTGTTGAAACATCTGTGATTTGAATTTGTTCAGGATGCTTCTCACTCTTTGGAATAGCTTCTGTGTATTTTGTATTTCAGGATCATCAGGAACACTTTCTTGTTCGCTTTGTGACTGCCTTCCAAAATCTGCCTGGGATGGTGTGAAGTCCAGGCCCCTGGATAGCATTCATGAGGGGTCCAAAGGTTGTATCATTCGTTTGGTCTGGTTAATTTTGTCAAGAACAATAATCGCTGATTGCTGGCAACCCACCTGGATACTGGCTAGAACTAGAAACCAAGGAGAAATTCCTGCTTATATGGTTTCTTGCTCTCCGGATTGAGGAATTTACACTGCTCTTCTTGAAGCCACATTGTCATCAGGGATTTCTTCAATGCTGATCTTGGTGCTTTCACTTTCAGAAACGGTTTCCGAACCAGTCTGTTGAGGTTTTACCAGAGGTACAAATCAGGCTTGCCCAGTCGCTGTGGTCAATTTTCTCAATTACGCCCTCACGCTCCATGATATCTAATTCTGCTGATATCTTTTCCTTTAGAACATAAGGTCTAAGCATAAGAGCTCTGGGCTTAAAAAAATGTCTTTTCCCCCTCTTTCATAGAAACATAGAAACATAGAATCTAGGAGCAGGAGTAGGCCATTCGGCCCGTCGAGCCTGCTCCGCCATTCAATACGATCATGGCTGATCATCCAAATCCAGTACCCTGTCCCCTGCTTTAATCCCCACAGTACACATATCCCACCCTACCCCCGTAACCCCACGTATTTAATTCCCCCTAACATATCCCATCCTATCCCCATAACCCCACATATTTAATCCCCCCCTAACACTAAGGGTCAATTTATCATAGCCAAATCAACCTAACCCACACATTTTTGGACTGTGGGAGGAAACCGGAGCACCCGGAGGAAACCCACGCAGACACGGGGAGAATGTGCAAACTCCACACAGACAACATTAAGGTGTACCTGGATACACTTACCAAGTCTCAGACTGACCAAGGACTTGTACTCTTCCATGAGTACGTTCATGGGTCTTTGAGTGGTGATCTTCTTAATATTGGCCCAGTTTGACTTTAGGCTATGAAACCAATCTTGGCCCATCAATGAGGGACCTTTGCCCTTAACTATAATTACAGACAATTGTTTCTTCTGATTTTATTCCAAAACTTTTGTTCATATACTTTTGGTGGCAGTGATTTATCTCAGCTCAATTGTCTAATTCAAATTCACATTTAATACCTTCTACCCAGACGAGGACCATCATTTCACGTTGCCCTCTTTCCTGTTATGGAATATACAGAAAAGGTGTCTCTTCTTCATCCGTCTCGTGGTCCGGTTTCTTCCTCAGGTTCCTGGTCAGAATCGACATAATTGACACTGGATTTTTGTTTTTTCTTCTCTTGATTTCTCACAGCGCTATATGTCTTGGGACCTTGTTTTCTTCGACCTGACTCCAATCTAGCAGCACCTACTGGCAACCGTTAACACTTAGCTAAATGGCTCGATTCTGTGCAGTTACGACATTTACGCTTCTTGCAAAATCGTTGGTCTGGATGTTGATTAGATCATATTTCAATCTTCTGAACTCAAGGGAATACAAGACACATTCACAATTTAACTCTTTAAATCCTGGTATAATTTTGGTGAATCTGCGCTGTACCCCTCCAAGGCCATTATATCTTTTGGTGCCCAAGGAACAAAGTCTCTGATGAGGTGAGAGGGGAGAAGACACAGAGAGAGAGACACTAGAGGGAAGATTTTCATGCTCTAGCACTAGATAGAAACACCAGGATTTCCTGTCCCAGGCCATGGCGATGGCATGGGAAAACCCCCAACATGGGCCCACCAGCTGCCAGGGTCTAACACAGTAGGAAAGACAGACCTGTAGCTGCATGTTCAGACATTGGACATCAGGCTAGAAATTCATGTACTCACCGCCACGCCATAGCGCTATGAAACGCTATCAATTGGCATGCAACGCCAACTTAATGTCACCAACGCGAACTTCGACCCTAGTGCTGAATTTAGCGCTGGGTCCTAAGCACGCCAGGTTAACAGTGTCTGCAGCTGTTAAAGGGACACACACATCATTCAGGTAAGTTTGAATTTAAGGGTTTGGACTGTTTTTTTTTATTTTATTGAAGTGGTGGCTTGCTGCAATAGATGTGAAAAGTTTTTTAAGTGTGTAGGGAATGCTGCTGGATGCTTGCAAGGACTCGGATGGTAAACAAAGGCCTTTGGGAAGACAGAATATGCTGCGAATACTCAGCAGGTCATGCAACACCCATGGAGAGAAAAACCCAGTTCACGTCTCAGGTCAAGATGCTGCCTGACCAACTGAGTATTTCCAGCATTTTATGCTGTCATTTCACGTTTACAGTATCTACTTGCAGAGGGAAGAGGAAGATTCAGAAGAGAAAGACGCAGAAGAGGGGGAAGTCAAAGAGGAGGAATCAGATGGAAGGATGCATCCCAGACAGCCCCTTTGTGGCTGGGATATCCGGGATGGAATCATCTGCCTGCAGCCCAACTGGCTGGGCAGGCTGCCTCTTCTTGTTGACTCACTGGCTGGGCAGACTGCATTTCTTGGTTGTGTGAAATGAGGAAGGCACAAGGGTGGAGTTGTGCTGCCAGGTGGGTGGGAAAGCAAGAGGTGTATGCCAGAAGGAGGATAACGTATGAGGATACCCCCCCGCCCCGCATCTTGTATCCTTTCAGCCCCGTCACTGGCCAAGGGCACAACCATGCCCCTGCCATGAATGGCCTGCACCGTCTCCTCCAAGGGGTCGAGGTGAGGCTAGGAATGAGAGATGTGCCTCGTCATTGGTGCAGATTGTTGGTAGGTCAGTGATTGGGGGTTGTGCATTGAGCAGTGTGTGAGGCTAGTGGTGCAGTTGGTAGGAGATGGTTTTTGAAGATGTATTCATTGACCTTGACCAGTGGTCTGAGGTCATGAAGCTTCTTTGGGCACTGGAACCAGGTGGTGGGGCTGACACTGCTGGCAGTAATGGCCTTAGTAATGTACTCCCACATCATTTTTTCTGGAGGGTCTCCTGGCTCCTGTGGGTGGAAGGCCGCTCTTGCAGTGTTGACCCCCTGCACAAAGCTGGAGTGTTGCATGTGAGACCCTCGGTGCCCCTTCCTTGGCTTGCTGAGTCATTTGTGTTAGCACTGAGGCAGTGTTCCCATCTGTTGAGGTTAGGAAGGTAATTCAGCTTTAACAGCTGAATATTCACATTTGGAACTTCTTTTAAATGTTGAATATTTCTTAAAAGGCAGAAAGAGCTGAAAAATGTATTGATTCACTGCACTTTACTTTGTATTGCTTCAGTGTGCATGGCCCCTTTAATTCTCAGACCTCTTCATTACCCACAATTCTTTGCGAGCTCCACAGCTTTGCTCACAGAGTCTATGGGAAGCTGCAATGCCGGACTTGGACAGAAACTTTGTCCCGGATCCCTCCAGCAATGCCACCAAGACAGCATTGCATGGAAAGTGAGCGCTGTGCCACCTACCTCCATGCCCCCAGACCAATTTCACTCAGTTAGCATTGCAGCCATTTCCAGTGGACATTAACTGCAGTTGCCGTTGACACTGGCAATTTTGCTGGCAAACACGAATTTGTCCCCCCAGGACTTTTTGGTTGCTGATGGAGGGCCCACTGGGGTATTTGCATCAGACCACAGTGCCATCTATTTCAGATGCTCTTGCGTGGGATACCCAGCAAACCTTCAATAGGGAATATAAGAATTGAGTCCATTGTCTTAGGCTGAATCAAACTATTCACAGTCTTAACATCCTGTTTAACTCCAAACTGAGCTTCCAACCCCATATCCTCTCCATCACAAAGGCCGCCTACTTCACCTCCATAATATCACCCGTGTCTAATGCTACCTCAGCCCATTGTCATTGAAACGCTCATCAATGCCTTTGCCACCTCCAGACTCAAACATTTCAAAGCTCTGCTGGCTGGTCTCCCATCCACTACCCTCCATAAACTTTAACTCATCCAAACTTGTGCTGCTTGTGTCCTATCCCACAACAAGTGTCTCTCTCACCCATCACCTCTGTCCTCACTGACCTGTGATGGCTCTTGCCCCCCAATGCCAGTAGCGGGCGGCGAACCCAGCAAGGCCGGCAGGGCCTCATTACAACACCTGGCCAGATTGACCGCCTGGCCAGCGGGTGGGAGTGGGCATCTGGCAGCAGGAGGCCACAGCTGGGTACCTATGTGAATGGTTTCCGGCAGTCAGTGGCGAGGGGTATCTGAGCAGAATCAGGAGTGGGGAGAAGGATCTGGCAACGATTGGGAGGGGGTAGCCCAAGGCTTCCTTGTGATGTTCAGAGGAGACCTCCAAGCCCACAAGGCAAGCCAAAATAAAACTTTTAAACTTACCTTCTGTGCCTCTAGTAACCCACCATCTGGCTCCTGACAGGTATTGCCGGATGGGGAAGCCGTCACTGCCCTCCCGCCCAGGCCTTCAACTAAAATTGCAGATCGGGTCCTGAATGACATCATCGGACCTGATCTGCATATTTAAAGAAGGACCCCACTTCCTTCCTACAGGTGTCTTACTCGCCTGCTCAAAAGGGCAGGTTAATAGCGAGACATGGCGGGAAGGCAGCGGGATCTGAGGGCATAGGTGACTTGCCTTATTTTAACTGCTCCCCACCACCCCCCCTCCTGCCCAGTTTCCTCCAGGGAAAATTTGGGGATAATTAGAGAAAGCTCTACTCTCTACCTGGTTGTGTTATAGCTGACCCAGAATGCTTGATGCTGAAAGTAGAAGAGTATTCCTCTTCCTGGGCTGACATCTTCCACCTAGATGAATACAAAATTCACCATGTTTCTTTTTGAAAAAAGGGAAAAAAATGTGGTCTCAGCAACTTAAGTTTATCTTTTTTTTCAATGATGCTGCTAGATTTTTAATTTGTAAAACGGGTGATGGTGAAATGGCAGCCCGCTTTAAATCTCTGTCAATTTTTATTTGCATTGATCCTGTTTTACACTATCGCACAAAGTAAAAAACCTTCTCCTTGGAGTCTGTCAGTTCTTCAGCTGCATTCTCTTTGTTTCCTTTACCCATTTGTTTCGGGGTGAATTGCTTTGCATTGAGGCAATCTTTCGTTTTATTGAGGGTTGGCTGTGTTGAGATGGACCTTTCGTATCCTCTGTGTTTTAAATATCTTTCAATGTTTTGGAATATTCCTTGGAGGAATGTTTGCTTCATACATAGCGCCATCTTTCCTTTTTGTTTTACTTTACTGATTGGCTTAACTGTCTGAATTAGGTTTGGCTTATTTCTTGTATTGGTATTTTTTCAATGTTTTTGTAACCTTTCAGTACTATTTATAGAAATTATTTTAAGATGGGGGATTATGTTTTTCTTCCTGTTTATTTGCTCTGAATTTGAGACTTTCACTATCCTTTTCTCTTAGTAAATTATATTTTGGGTTTTGTTATTATGAGAGTTTTGAAGGTTGTGATGGTCATTGTGCATTTCAGTGTTTTGTAAGTGAACTAATATTTTTTTGAGAGTTTCCTTTGTGCGCAGGGATGCCTTGAGCTTTTAAAGTGAGGCAAGGCAGATTTCATAATCACTGAACATTGGCATTGCCTTCAGTGGTCTTACAATAGTGTCTTAATGAGCTTTTTACAGGAAACCATACAGATTGCAAAGTTGTTACATGCTTTGTGTCATAGCAGAGCCAATAACATTGCTTTTCTCATTTGAAACATCCACATGCCAACAGCACAGGCATAATAATACAGAGGTATTTTGGAATTGGCTTTGGTTTATGTCAACTATATCCTGCAGTGCTAATCTGACCTTAGCATTAGAATTTCCAGATTGGACTAACTAAAGGCTTTGAATTACTGTGCTCAGAGGCTCACAGGGATGTGTTACACAAGATAGACTTACTAAAGAAAGAGCCTGCAGTAAAAATAACTAGGCCTAGAAATTCGGTTGCGTAGAGCCCGTTGTTTGGGCTCCATGGGTGCCGAATTGGGACCAAAATGGTGCCGAGCAGCAAGCGCGATTTGACACCAGCGCTGCCATTTTCATCACCTCCGACAGTGCAGCGCTCCCTCAGCACTGCACTGGAGTGTCAGCCTAGCTTTATGTGCTCAAGTCCCTGGAGTGGGACATAATGTTTGATAAATAGTTTTTTTTGGAGCTTTAACACTCCTGTGAAGCACCTTGGGATGTTTTACTACGTTAAAGGTGCTATATAAATACAAGTTGTTGTTGTCTTTTCTAGTAACAGGATGAACACAATTGCACCTCCCTGACAATCCTCCAAAACTTCAATTTTGATGTCCGTTCCCACCATTTCCACCCCCCCCCCACCCCCCACTCCCCACTCCCCACTCCCCACTCCCCACCATCCAATCAGCCCAGCCTTTCCCTTTAATGCATTGCTGCCAGCTCTGCTCCACCGATGGGTGCCAGATTTCCCTCCCCTTCTAAACGGTGAGCTGCCAATCAGTGCTTGAATTGCAATGGCAGCTTGTGACTTTAATGCAAATGAAGCCCAACCATCAAAATGCTTCAGGATTCTTGCTGGCGACATCATGCTGATGTTCCGATTGCTCTGCCCAGTGTCCGCCCGATATATGCTACACATCAAAAACGCCCCCTACAGTTTCCCAAAATTGAAGAAAAACAGAGCAAGTATCATCGTTGAGTAAGTTCAGTCAACTGCGAAAGAAATAGAGTATCTGGGAATTTAGCAAAAAAAATCCTCATTCATTTCATAACTTACCTTAAAATGCCATGCACATTAAAGGAGAATGTCATTCCTGATCCAGTCATAGATTATAAAGCCCACGGGTACAGTAAACATAAACAATGCTAATAAAATGCTATCACACGTGTAGCTTACCAAAACAACGTCTATAAAATAAATAACTGAATCATCAGACATGAAAAGTAATTGATGAATTGAATGGCATAAATTAGACATGGATGCAATTTTACAGAAGTATAGAAACCCAGACTGATAACCATTTTTATTGCTACATGATAAAGATTTGTCGCAAAAACACTGAGAAATTTGATTTCAATATGGGTAATTGAAAAAAAATGATATCTAAACTGACAAATTTTGAATAGGATCAGTTATTTAAACTCGGAGACAGGCTAGCATTACTTGTCTGCATGTAAAGCTATCTGAAGATGTGAGAGCATCGACTACAGAGTTTATCTAACTTGGCTGATACGAATTCAAACATAAAGTTATTTGTGTTACCACAAAGCCTTAGATAATGCAGTTGGAACCTCAAACAGCTGCCATGCAGGCTCTGGGCACCACCATGGAGAGCCAGGTGTCCACCTTGGACAGATTGGTGGACCAAATAGGTAGGGCCTTTCAAGGTCTCCTGCAATCTGCTCTCCCACAGATCAGTAGCAATGATGAGCCCCAACCTCACAGGAGTGGCAGTGGCAGTGGCGCTAAGGGAGCAGTAGGTGTTGCCCTCTTTCAGGATACCAGCATGTCTTCTCCTTCGACACTACATCAAAGAATGTCATGTCAGCTGGACCAGACTTCCCCGACAGCAGCCAAGGTGTAGCAGTCTGCAGCCTGGCCCTCACAGGCTCGAGCGCCCAGGTGTTGGCAGCCACGAGCATCTCGAAGGTCCCAACATGAGCAACAGCAGCTTTGTTGAGGCCTTGAGGGGAGCACTTTGTAGGAGTAGAGTTAAGAAACATTACTAAAAAAAAGGCACCGTGGATTGGCACTTAGGTGAGAAATGAATTGAAGGCAATTATTGTGTTGGGAATTAAATTCATCACCTTAATCGCATTTGGCACTTTGGCCTGCACTGTGGTTTTATAGCAGCTTCTGAGTCTGCGCTGTTGGTATGAAGGGATGATTACTAGTCCTAGTCCCTTAGGGCTACCCCGGATCAGGCGTATTCCCCAGACGTTCACTTTCAACTAAAATTAGAGGTAGCCGAATCCTAAAGACACTTAATTGGGTCTAAAGGTCCAGACTATCTCTCCCTGAAGGAAAGGAACAAGCTGAAGATGTTACCGTCCTCCAGATAGCACTTTTAATAAGTTTAGCTAGACTGTAACGTTCCGGATATTATGAGGGTCCGGAAAACTCCCCCAGAATTCTGCAACTCCTCACCAAAGAGTGTACAGAGATTGAGTTCGCGAGTTTGATACAGAAGTACTATTTGAGACAATTCTAAAAATATATAGATTTATTAAAGAACCGACATGTAATTTACAGTTGGTGATTCAATCGCAACATTAACAGTTCCAAATACAAAAATCTTACAATTCTATTATCAGAGATCCTCATTCTCAAATCTTAACTTCGCTAGTTTTACAGTTCTTAGTCTCTTCCAGGATATCCACCAAAATCAAATACAATACCTTGATCCCCGAGATACAAAGAGTTGACGACTTACAGAGCTTGCCTCTGAAGCCGAGAATCGCTTTGCCCCTTTACAGCGAATCTATCTTTCCATTTGAAAGTTCAATTTTTATACCCTTTTTCAGTGGTATTTCCTTTGAAGTTTTCTGCTGATGTAAGCTAATTATCTCTAGTCATTTTTCTGCTGACTTCTGCTATTCTTACTGTCAGTTCAGTTGGTAGCATTAAGAATTATATCTCCACCTTTAGGTATTCGAAGCTTAACACAAAAACAGTGTGATGGCTGGTGCATCTATTTGATATCATTCTTACCAAGGTCTTCTGTTTGTATCTTTTGCATTTAGAACACCTCAACCGGGTGCACCATTGTCTTCTTAGTTACCTCAGCTGGTTGTAACACAGACTCGTGTCTCCTGTCTTTCATTTGATGTCATTTTTACGAAGGCATATGTTTCTTTAATTTTCTGTGTTTCATTTGAAAGCATTGGTTTAAGACACTTTAACGGGGTATACCATTGTGTTCTTTCCAAAGCTTCAGACTTTCAGGAACCTCCAACCTCCTGTTTCAATAAGGCTATTGATTCAGTGTCAACAACTTATCTTATCTCAATAGCCTGTATGCTGTTTACAGCTTTTCCATTGTTGAGGCTTCTAGATTTTCAAACCTAGTTTGTCATGTTTTAATAAAGTCAGAATTCTTTTATAGGATGGTGTATTTTTCTGAATAGGTATATTGCTTATTCCTTCACACACCCCTCTTGACCAAAAAATGAACTGGAGCATGTAGACAGAGTTTGGTCAATGTTACTAATAAGGTTACAATAGCACATTAATGTCATGAAATTCACAAGAGCCTAATGATGCGCTACATGAAAATTCCTTTTAAGTCATCCTAGGACAATGTTTTGCCTTATTTTAAATTGAACACAATTTAAAAGGATGATAGGTACATTGTCATGCAATTAGCGAAACAACATGCACTTAGAATGTCCAATCGGCAGATATACGTTCCGTAGAGGTGAGTTATTCACACGAGTCAAGGAGACGTCATTTGGAACTAGCTGAAGCTTGACACGTTGTTCCTTCGATCCGGCGTGTGGACAGATTCTTGTTTTCGTAAAGGCTTTGCCAGGCGCTCAGTTGATTCCTTCTTCATCCGCGGTGTTTTCCTCCTTCGTTGAAGTAACTCGTTGATCTTTCCTTGTTTCGGTTATGGCTTTTCGCGAATCCAATTCCTGAGGCTTTGCCAAACATCGTGTGGAGGAGTCGGCGACACCGTCTGACTGACCGTCGTCAGTAATTCGATCGCATCCATTTCCTGTGTCGTGCTCCAAGCTGGGTCTTGAAAGACAGTGTACAACTGCACCTTGTATTATTCCTCCATTTCGGTATCCCACAGGACATCTTTTGAGATTGTCTATGGAGACAGTTTTAAGAATATGCTTGCCACTTGGCTGATTAATATGTATTTTAACTGTTCTTTCGTTAATAACAGAATGTATTGGAACAGGTTTTTTCCACTTCAGTCTTAAACCAGGTAAGCAAGGCATTGAGGTGGCCCTCCTTCTACTGCTGCCTTCTTGCCTTCACCCTGGCCTTCCTCATCCAACGAGGGCTGCTGCTGTAGCTGTGCCTCCTCCAAATTCAGGCCTCTCTAAGAGGCAAAGTTGTGCAAGATGTGGCACATGACTACCATGTGGGAGACTCTTTGTGGAGCATATTGTAGGGAGCCCCCAGCACTGGCGAGACACCTGAACCTCTGCTTCAATAACTCTACGGTGTGCTCATCAATTATTCTGGTGGTCCCATGATTTGATGATACCTGTGTTGTTCAGACGTGGTGGGGTTGCGGAGGGATTATTCCTTGTCCCTCACCAGCCATCTTATCACACTGGTGGAGTATTGGGAGAATGATCGAGTGTCACAGGATAAAAACATTGTGACAGCTGCCTGGGAACTGTGCACAAAGTTGCATACTATGGTTTCTGTGATCAGAGACGAGCTACACATTAATTGAGTGGTAGCCTTTCCTACACAAGAATGCTGCTGGCTGGTGTTCCAGTGCCCTGATGGCTATGTGTGCAGTCAATGACTCCCTGGACAAGACGGAAGCCAGCCACTGCTGCAAACCCCCGAGCTCTCTCCTCTTAACTGTTGACGTTAATGAGCATAAGGTGATGTGCTGCTCATCCCTGGCGAACAGGGCATCGATGCCCTGCTTAATGCAGCTGTGTACTGCAGACTTGTTGTGGAAGATGTCCCCTATGGAAAACTGGAAAGAGCCAATGGCAAAGAAGTTCAAGCAAAGCACAGCCTCCTGGTCCCGCAGGCAGTAGAGCCTGTTGGAGAAGCACAGCCTCCTCATGCACTGCTCTTGATATAGGTTCAAGAAATTGACTCTTGGCCTGTACACCCTTGTGCCGTGTACGGCCTCCTACGAGCAGCCCCCTCACCTGCTTCTAATAGGCCCAGCTGCTGCTCGTGCTGGTTGCAGAGGCTGTGTGGATCCTCTTGCTCCAACTGTTCCTCCATTCAAATGAAACTGGCGATAATAGCACCCAGATAGAGCTGATTGATGGTTTTCTTCTCTTCCTTGCCTAGCAGCACATGATGTAACCCATTTCTTCCAGCAGATCATGCTCTTGGTTGTTTCGATAACAAAGAACCCAGACACATCATTAGCTTGACCGGGGGGACTTGTAAGATTTGATCACAGGTCACACACAGATTACCCAAAGGGTCTTAGGAGTCATAGGTCGCTTTATTAAGGAGCGGCAGTTTAAGTTAAGCACAACACACAATCAGGATAGACATAGTAGACATACGACCGTGACAAGCAGCTGGTATCGGTCCCGATCGGACAGACGGCTGGCGCGCGCGAACAGCTCTTCCCTTCACTGTCTGTGTTAAAAGCTCTTTAGATATCTCTCTTATTTGCTTTTTAGGGGTGGGCCTAGGGTAGATTCTGGACAGGACTATCTAACCTGTAAGGGCTCTTTCTAAACCAAGGTGCCCAATGGTATGTCGAGTTTTTTGTCTCACCTTTCGGATGAAAACCCTCCCCTTCACATGTCTTTTCTGTTTATACTTTCAAACGATTTCCTGCTATCTCTCCCGTGCTTATCCTCCCAAGTTTGGAGTCAGATATGCCATTCTCGGTGTTCAGATGTTCGTAGCTGCTTGTTGTCAGTTATTTATGTTCACGCTGTTCATCAGACTATTGTACTATGGAATGAATCATTAAATTCCCAAAGATATCTTCTATTCTATGTCCTTATACTTAATTAACTTACGCATTTTAAAGCAGTTTTGTTAAACAAAGTCAAAATTCTACCTTAGCATTATAATCTGGTTATTAGCAATAATGGAAGAAACATAGGCGTTGGGCCTCAGTTGGCCAAATCAAAGATACAGTCAACAACCTTTCTAGCACACACAACAGACAGCAAGTCTGGAAACAAGGTCACCGCCACGATGCAGAATGTTATAACATCTGCAGGGAACCAAGAACATAAGCAAATTCTAAGCGTCTATCCAGTTATTCTAACACCAGTCTGAAGAGACTTTTTTGTCTCAAGTTATTTCTTCCAATTCACAATTTCTTACAGACTTCCTGGATGCTATGGGGGGTGGGGTCTCTACTCCTGTCAGGATGCGAGTACCCCACTGGATGTCAACTCAGTATTCAGAGACCAGTGCACTGGCCTCCTGCTCGCTGGGGCTATCTGTATTGTGGCTTGAACCCATAAGGTTCTGACTCAGAAGTGGAAATGCTACCACTGAGCCAACGCTCACTCCCTTATTAAGAATAAGTAAGGGATATAATGTAGTAAAAAGCGATCTGGAAACTCGAAACTCTCCTGGCAATCCAAACAACACAATGGCATAAAGATCCTAAGATCCAATTACCCTTTTATCCAAGTAATGGTGTGTGTTTTCTTTAGTATTGATTTGGAAAAGCTCAGGTCCTATTTCTATCTCTCTCAGCACAAAGGCAAACGGTATATGTACGACTGAGGTACACGTGTGCAGCGATTGTATTTTGATACTATGTGCAGTCTTCACTATTAATAACATTACCTGGAATTTACGCAAGGGTTTTCCCGATCTCCCACTGTAACGTCGGCAGAAACCCTGGGAGAATCAACATAAACAGCTAAAAACAGTCATTTATGCCGCTTTCTCAAGGTTTTCGCCAATCTTCCACTGAAGTTATGGCATGAGATTGGGAGAACCCCGTGGAAAGCCTCCCCCCCATGTGTCTTATGTAAACAACTGCTGTGTGGTATTCTGTTCCTTTTGTGCCTATCTTCACTGTCTGCCTAAGAATGGAAGGATGTAGAGCACCCCCTTCAGGTAAACATCCCTTGCTTTCATTTAGTTGTGTGATCTATTTAAGGCAGTTTGATAGCTGTATTGCGCCACGTATTGCTTGCAAGCCTGTTTTCCCCTATGTTTCTTCACATTGGTGGAAGAGTTTTGCAGACAAATTTTAAGTGTGTTTATGGATTTGCTACAGAGAAAACCTTCCCTCATAGTAAGTTCTTGATTTTAGGTAAACAGTCATGTGTCAGGACCAAGCAGAGATTAGGCAGGTCTCAAAAGGTAGGAAGTTAAAATAAGAGATTTAGCCATTCGACAACTGCATTTATATAGCGCTTTTATCACAGAAGAGCATCCCAAGGTGCTTCACAGACACATATTCAGACATAAATGGACGCTAAGCCTGAGGAGAGATGATTAGGGAGTTGTAAAGCTTGGTCAAAGAGGTCGGTCTTAAGGAAGGTCTTAAAGGAGGAGATGTGGATGGGTTTATGGAGGGAATTCTAGGTTTAGGGCATGAGGCCTAATTGCTCCCAGAGGGCATGGACAGAGACTTGTGAGTATTTACTTGATCATCCTTTTAATCCAGGGAATATTGTGTGGTGTGGAGGCACCTTAAGAGAGGGGTGAGAATACAAAGTGGAATAAAAATATATCAGTTAAAACATTTATATCTGGCTTTGGACAGAAGTCCATTTTTTACTATTTAAACAAATATATTCTTAAATGGCCATATTCAGATACATCAAGATGTGACCTGGGGGAAGGTTTGAGGTTGGAGTTGGGTTGTGTTTAAATTCATCTATGGATTTCCGCTACTATCTCTATAACAACCTCCAGTCTTACAACTCTCTCTATTCCTCTAACTCCAGCCTCTTGTTCATTCGAGCACCCTGTGCCCTACCATTGGTGGCCGTGCCTTCAGCCACCTCTGCCTCTCCATCTTCCTGTTGTCCTTTAAGACCTTTCTTAAAACCCACCTCTTTGACCAAGCTTTAGGTCACCCCTCCTAATATTTCCTTCTTTGGCTCAGCCATTCATTTTTTCCATTATGCCCCTGTGAAGCACCTTGGGACATTTTTTCTATATTAAACTAAATGCAAGTTGTTGTTATTTTATGCCTTTTAATGTCTTCATTAAAGTTTTTACTTGAGGCTTTCAGCCTCTCCCAAACGATTTGCCGTGAACTTGATATTTTTGCCTGGAGCTGTCACTCTGTGAGCTGAATTTAGATTGTGTAGTCTGAGCATGTGCCAGTACTCATTTTCCAGGATTGATTATACTGTTCAGTCAGTTGTGCTTATGGAAAATTTCTCCCTTAGCTGCTAGCATTTTCTGAAAAACAAGAGGACACATTTAAAAAGCTTTATTGAGGTACACACACAAACCAACAATAACAAACAAACAAACAGCACCAACAATTTGCATGTATATAATACCTTTAATATAGAAAAATGTCCCAAGGTGCTTTACAGAAGTGTAGTCAGCAAAAGCTCTGGTTTCCTCTGAAACTCAGTGCATCACCTAGTATGCAAATGTACAATAGCATTTCAGAAGAGTGTTAAATGTGCACAGCCCATTTTGGCCAACCATGAATGCTTGATTGATGATATGACATACATTGGTTTCTGGTAAGCTATGCCAGTTCCAGTTGGTGCTTTGGATTCGACAAAGCGCAGACTTAGTCCTGAGCCATCTACTTGGGAACCTCAATGGAGGTAGAGCAGCAAAATTGAAATGAAATTTGGCTGTTGTATACTATAGACCTGTTTTCTGAATTTACATTACTACAGGTGCAAATCATCGTATAACATAATTTATATTAAGGTAAATAAAAAACATTTGACTTCCCATTTTCATTGGTGACCTCTAGCGGTTCCTTTAAGGTTCCTCTGCCCAGTTTCTGCCAAAGTTGGGAGCAAAGTTCTAAAACAGGCGTTAGTCCCGTGATTAGAATATTCAAGCTGCCTAATGCCTGTTTCAGGCGGGTACCCTGGATGCTCGGAAGTTGCCAGCTTCCAATTTGGCGGCCAGCGTACTTCCGGGGGGATCAGGGCGGGATACTGCTGCCTGAAATTCATCTCCTGAACACTCAATTAGTGCTCTGTAATTGTGTGACTTCTGGGTCAATTTCTCTCCCCCCTCTCCCATCTGTGAACACAATTTTCTGAATGCTTATGTTGGAGATAATAAAACAGAACTAGATTACATCACTCACATTCCCTCTACTGCCACCTGCACCTTGATAAGCACATATGTCCACAAAGCTACATTTTATAAAAAGATTTAAAGAAATGCAGTGTTTTTTTGTGAATAATTGAAAATATTGAATTTGTAATTGTATTTTATTTTGATGCAACATGTTACTGCAGCTGTGAAAACATTTTTGAAAGTTCCATGAAGGATTCAGACAATGAAGGGTAAATGTTACAAGCCCCATTCTGCCACTGTGACCTACATAAGAACATAAGAAATAGGAGCAGGAGTAGACCAATCGGCCCCTCGAGCCTGCTCCGCCATTCAATGAGATCATGGCTGATCTGATCCAACCTCAACTCTAAAGAACACAAGAAGCAGGAGCAGGACCAGGCCACTCGGCCCCTGGGCCCGCTCCGCCACCCACAGGGCCTTGACCGATCCGAACTCAAACTCATGTCCAATTTCCAGCCCGCTCCCCGTAACCTCTGATTCCCTTTACTTCTAGGAAACGGTCTATTTCTGTTTTAAATTTATTTAATGAAGTAGCTTCCACAGCTTCCTGGGGTAGCAAATTCCACAGACCCACTACCCTCTGAGTGAAAAAGTTTCTCCTCATCTCAGTTTTGAAAGAGGAGCCCCTTATTCTAAGATTATGTCCCCTAGTTCTAGTTTCACCCATCATTGGGAACATCCTCACCGCGTCCACCCGATCAAGCCCCTTCACAATCTTATATGTTTCAATAATATCGCCTCTCATTCTTCTGAACTCCAATGAGTAGAGTCCCAATCTACTCAACCTCTCCTCGTATGTCCACCCCCTCATCCCCGGAATTAACTGAGTGAACCTTCTTTGTACTGCCTCGAGAGCAAGTATGTCTTTTCTTAAGTATGGACACCAAAACTGTATGCAGTACTCCAGGTGCGGTCTCACCAATACCCTATACAACTGCAGCAATACCTCCCTGTTTTTATATTCTATCCCCCTAGCAATAAAAGCCAACATTCCATTGGCTTTCTTGATCACCTGCTGCACCTGCATACTAACTTTTTGATTTTCTTGCACCAAGACCCCCAGATCCCTTTGTACTGCAGTACTTTCCAGTTTCTCGCCATTAAGATAATAACTTGCTCTCTGATTTTTCCTGCCAAAGTGCATAACCTCACATTTTCCAATATTGTATTGCATCTACCAAATCTCTGCCCACTCACCCAGCCTGTCTATATCCCCTTGTAGGTTTTTTATGTCCTCCTCACTCTCTACTTTCCCTCCCATCTTTGTATCATCTGCAAACTTTGATATGTTACACTCGGTCCCCTCCTCCAAATCGTTAATATAGATTGTAAAGAGTTGGGGACCCAGCACCGACCCCTGCGGAACACCACTGGCTACTGGTTGCCAGTCCGAGAATGAACCATTTATCCCAACTCTCTGCTTCCTGTTAGATAACCAATCCTCCACCCATGCCAGAATATTACCCCCAATCCAGTGATTTTTATCTTGAGCAATAATCTTTTATGTGGCACCTTGTCGAATGCCTTCTGGAAGTCTAAATACACTACATCCACTGGTTCCCCTTTATCCACCCTGTACGTTATGTCCTCAAAGAACTCGAGCAAATTTGTCAGACATGACTTCCCCTTCATAAAGCCATGCTGACTTTGTCCTATTAAATTATGTTTATCTAAATGTTCCGTTACTGTCTCCTTAATAATAGACTCCAAAATTTTACCCACCACAGATGTTAGGCTAACTGGTCTATAATTTCCAGCCTTCTGCCTACAACCCTTTTTAAATAAGGGTGTTACATTAGCAGTTTTCCAATCTGCCGGGACCTTTGCTGAGTTCAGGGAGTTTTGGAAAATTATTACCAAAGCATCCACAATTCCTACTGCCACTTCCCTCAAGACCCTAGGATGTAAGCCATCAGGTCCAGGGGATTTATCCACCTTGAGTCCCATTATTTTACTGAGTACTTTACTGAGTATGTAGCCGGCGCATATTGGAAAATCTTGGGCATTGCACCTACAATTTTCCAACATGTGCTGGCTGTGTACAAGACCCCACCGGCGACAAGGGGCTCACAAAATCTACCCTATAAAATATCTATGAAATCACCTTGACGAGCCTATATTGCTTTAAAAGTACCAAGAGGGAGTCAAAATTATTTCTGTAACTCCCTCAATTGCTCACATATGGAGAATTCTCACTTGGGTGAAATACTGAAGGTGCCGGCATCCATGGAACTTTACCCAAGCATGAGGAGAGAAGAAAACTGGGGAGAGCAGGGGGCCATTTCTCACTGTTTAATCTAAAGCTGGACAGCTGTTTGCTTAGCTGCTTCATTCATCAGGAAAGTGGCAATTTTTTCACACTGAGAGAGACAATAACAGCGGTGGAGAGGCAAAGATGGAAAATAACATATCTACCTCCATTTTTGTTAATGCAGATTCCATTTCCTTCTCATCTTCTCTCTCATTTACCGACTGTTCCTTCCCTCTGTCTCTGTCTCTCTCATTCTTTCCTATTTGCCATATTTGTGTTCCTCCTTCCAACAGCATTCCCCCCTTTATCCTTGTCTCTGTCTCATACTTCGACTCGATCCACCTCTTTTCGTTTCTGTGTTAATGTCTCTCTCCTACTCTAAAAATGTTGTTTTCTGGCGTATGTGACAGCTGAGCAAACAGGTGTCCAGATTTTAGAATAAACAGTGACGGAAGCCACCTCCATCAGTTGCTAGGTGTTAATATTAGCATTTTAGTATTTCATCTATTTGTGCTAATGTTTGCAGGGTTTGAGGTTTCCAACGCAGACTGATACAGATAGAGTTTGTAACAAGATATAACCCTTAATTTAGGGCCATCCTCAAAGAATCCTCAGCTATAAGACAAATCAGGAAAGTTAGTCCATTGGAGCTTGGCTTCTTGTGCCTCTTCCTGTGCAGGCTGGTTAGATTATCTTTTCAGTTCTTTTCAAAAGTAGCTTCTAAAAATTCTTCTTCATACAGTATTTCTACAGAACCCTAATGCCACATAGTTTTCGAAACTTGTATTCTCCCACCCCCGCCCCCACCAAAACTGTCAGATATTGCAAATGTTCTAAAGCTGTTTCACTTTGTATTACAGCTAACATGCTCTATATATTTCCTCACAATTTCCAGGAGAAAATATAGAACAGTACAGGGAAATGGAAAATTTAGGAGACACAAACATCCAAGACCTTTCTAATAAAGATAGGGGTGAGATTTTCCACGGGACAACAGTTACAATACTTTTGTTGGTAATAGAGTTAAATCTATTTAGTTACTGCACAAGGTTTAGACATAAAAATCTCCCTGGAAGAATACTACCAGTTAATTGTAGTGCTGTGATTATGGCCCATGAGGCATGTTTTAGACAGAGACTATTTTAATTATTTACCAGTATTAACAATAAAGGGAAAACTGGAAATACTGAAAACATGGACAGTAACTATTTTACCAGGCAGTGGTAATAATATGTTCTACGGTAAAATTCTGCCATAATTGTTAAGGGTGTTTGAACGCAAGCATTGTTTATACCTGGGGAAATATGATCTGGACAACGAAAACTGTTACAAATCCTCCCCATCAAATGCTCCCATGTATCCCTATCAATGTCAATGCTCTGATTTCCATATAACTACCATTTTGTTTCTAGTAGGATTGCTTTAGTGTTGCTGACATAATCTCTTGAGATAGAAAAATAATATAGGTCCTAAGTTAAAGGGAAGCGGTAGAATGATGAACATGTGTTTTAACTGCTACTTGCCCAGTTTCTATTTATTAAAGGTTTGTAATGTGATATATCTGTCGTTGACTCCACTCTGAAGTAAATATTTTATACCCTTGTCACAATTTATTTATTTCCCTTTTAATCACAGCAGCACTGTATCTTGTGATACAAAATTCAAAAGGTTTGATTTAAAAGATTGAGTTATTGATGGGGAATTGTTAGGGATGTTATGCTATGTTCCAGGTGATTGTATCATGTGAATCCAGTTGAACTCCAACTGCATATTCATATTGTTGATAATACAATTCATAAATACAAAAGCCACAATCATTAAGCTGTCTGGGAAAAAAATACTGCAGTTCATACAATTTCTGTTTGAGTAGATGGAAGGCTCGATTTTAGCATCCTGCTTGAATAAGACATTTCAATTCATGTTACACCAATACTGAAAATAGTACAAAAAGATAAAAGTACTTGATTTGCTTTGCCAGTAAGTGGGCTATCTTTGTCCTTCAGAGTCAGTTCTTATGAATTAACCCATTACGAACTTTTCATTGTTTTATTGCATACTGTACTCAGTCGTATTTTAACAAAAGCTTTGTGCTTCATATCTTTATTTTGTTTTAAATAAATGTAGTCTAATATCTGCCAACCTAAAGAACATGTGCAGCACTATCATAAGACTACGTTTACTGGATTAAATTGATTATTGCATGTAAAGTAATTACTAGCCCCTCAGGTCAAGCAACTGTGCAAGGGCAGGTTACAAAAAGTGTATAGCTTCTCCATCATAGGGACAAGGTCTGCTTACATGTGAAAATGTTGACAAAGGAAAATGGATCTATAAAAACCTGAAATCAAATCACCTTATTATACTATGGCCCTGATTTTAAACCAGCCTGCCTGACGGGAACAGGGCAGGTGAGTGGTTAAAATTGTGAAAATAGACTTACCGCCCTGTTCCTGCCAGAAACCTGCCAACCGCCATTTTAACTCTGGAGTTTACTTGATTCAAAGAAAGGAAAAAGAAAGACTTGCATGTATATAGTGCCTTCATGACCTCAGGACGTCCCAAAGCACTTTACAGCTAATTAGATACTTTTTGAAGTGTAGTCATTGTTGCAATGTAAAACATGTGGCAGCCAATTTACTCCCACAAACAGCAATGTGATAATGACCAGGTAATCTGTTTATTTGATGTTGGTTGAGGGATAAATATTGGGTAGGACACTGGGGAGAATTCCCCATCTCTTCTTCGAATAGCTTCATGAGATCGTTTGTGTCCACCTGAGAGGGAAGATGGGACCTCGGTTTAACGTCTCATTTGAAAGACGGTACCTCTGACAGTACTGCACTCCCTCAGTACTGCACTGAAGTGTCAGCCTAGATTTTGTGCTCAAGTTCCTGAAGTGGAACTTGAACCCACAACCTTTTGACTCAGGCGAGAGTGCTACCAACTGAGCCATGGCAGACACCTCAAGAAATTCAGAAATGCACCCAAAGGTCTGATTACATCATTTAGATGCTAACGCGATTTTAACTGGGCGGATCAGGGCTGCTTGTACTTTACAGTACCTCAGTGTATCATTAAGGAGAGCGTTACAGTTCTCAGTACGTCAATAAGGAGAGTGTTACGGTATTGATAGCGAATTTCAGAAGCTGTTAAAAAGTAGCAAATGTAGGGCTGCTAAAACAGCAACAGGTATAATTTGCTACAAATTAATAAAAAGGCTTAAATTGTTGCCTAGGGAACTAGGTGCCATTAAACCTCTTAGGCCATTGCCTAGGTAACTCAAATTGCAGGCAACAGCTTATCCTTTTAAATCCTTTATCTTTGACGTTTTACTTTTTTATCTCCCCTTTTCCAAATAATCCTGTGACCAGCAGTGTATAACCCATTTTCGATGTCTTTCTTGAACAATACTCCCTGTCGAGAAACCTTTAGGAATTATGTGCAGAAAGAGTACAAGTCCCAGCAGGCACTGTTGCTCATGTAAAAAGAAGCTGTCACGCAAGAGGAGTGAGAGACAAGCCAATTTATTTTTGAATACCTGTGGACAATTTTTTCCTCTGGGGAGATTTTCTGTAACGCTTTCTTTCCTTTGGGGCACGATCACAACATGGTGACACCTTGCCTTTAGACCCGATAGCGGGATCTGTCATCATTGGCCTTTGTTTTCTACACAAAGGTCAAACTAATTATTCAGTGGATAGCTCTGTGATTTAACAGTTTGAACATTGCAGTGACAATTCCTTAGTGAATGAAAAGTATAAAAAGTTATAATATTTATGCTTATTTCCAAGAATGCTAGGGATTAGAAAATATTTATATAAATCAGTTTTATAGAACTTAGCATTTTAAATTTACTGATCATTATTTTGAAGAGATTTTATTGAAAAAGTATCATTTGCAAAGCTGGAGAGGTGTTTCAGTACTCAAATTGTCAGCCTTAGTAAGAAGAGAGTTGTGTTCTGACTCATGTCTTATTGCAGTCATTACTTCCCCCCCAAAGCGTAAACTGCTCAATTTGCAGAGAAACTGGAAGACAGAAACTATTTTCTGTTTATACTCATTATACTTGTGACCCCAAGATGTCCTTTCTGGACTAACGGTAGAGTACGTGTCTGCAGTTAAGGGAAAAATATGAGTCTCGTGCCTTTCAGAACAATTTCATTGGTTTGTCTAACAGTAAACTCATCACTGAATTCTTTCATTCCTGGTACCATTCTAGTAAATCTCCTCAGCACCCTCTCTAAGGCCTGGACATCCTTCCTATGGTGATTATTTTACATTGAGGTCCTTCGAGATAGGAGCTGATTATTGTCTGGGGCTGGAGGTCATGTAGGGAGGGGGAACAAACAAACATCAAGTAGAAATGCACCAGAAGGGTTGCAGATTTTTGGACCCTATATCTTGCCATGTAAGCTCTGTTTCAAAGAGTCCTTACTGTCAGCATTCTAACATATGTTATTTTCTTGATTCTATTGGTGCCCATGAGGAGGAGATATATTAGTGACCAATATCTGCCATCTGCCCTGCCCCCAGTATCTCATGGCACCTTATGCGGAGACAATGGCCACTCCAAACAAGCTCTACCCCACAAGTGACAGAGGTCTTAAGACCAGAGGCAGTTTCTATAATGCACGCTGTAACTGCGTTTTTTAACTGTGACTTTGGGCTTCAATGTACCCCAGTCTTTCAGTCGGCATGCCTTCTGTCTCTGTCTCAGAGTCCTCCTCTGCTAATGGTTGTGCTTGGGCCTCCATTTTTCATCTGCTCTGTTATAATGCCTTTTTGGATGACAACATTGTGCAATAGGCGACAAATTACAATGATCTTTGAGATCTTGGCAGGGCTACACTGCAACATCTTCCCCTCCCATATCTGTCCAAGCGTCTGAACCAATAGTCTTTTATTCTGTTCAGATAGTATCCTGGTGGGTGCATTTGCCTTATTATATTGCTCCTCAGCTCTTGTTTGGGGTTGTCTCAAAAAGGTTATGAACTAAGACTATAGAGGATATTCTTGGTCCCCAAGGATCCATCTGTCTAGTTTTCCTGTCGCCTCAAATAATGTTGGCACCATATATTGCCATAAAAAGAAGGATTTGTGACTGCTACCAGGGTATCGGGCATATTCACATGCATAACGTTGTGCCTATGGTCACAGACCAACTGCACATCAATGGAATGGAAGCCTTTTCTGTTCATGAAGGCTGTGAGATTGGGGTAGGAGTCTGTAAGCCACATGCTTGTCATCAACAATGCCCTGCACTTTTAGAAACCTGTCATGAGAAAAAATGCAGTGCTCTCTTGTACTGCAGCCTGCTTTCCTATAGGAAAATGGATGAAGGGGTTAGCTCTGGAAACAGGGTGTCCATCACCAGCTTGATCCATCAGTACATTGCTGGTTGCAAAATTTGCCACACATCCCTTGCTATTAATTGAAAGGATCCAGTAGTATAGATGTTCAAGGTCTTGTCATCAAACTGTCAACCCTGTTGTAAAACTTATCTGAAGGTCTTTCTCAAGAAGATAGCATAATTTCGTGACTGCCTCCCTGAGAGATGAAATCAGATCTCCTCACAATGTTTAGGCAGAAGTACCTTGCTCTGTAGACATATGTGGCTAGGTAAGGATCGATGTTGCCATGCCGTTCAGGTGTAAACTCACCACCTCATCATGCTTCCTTGGATCCTCCTCTTCCTCCTCCAGAACCAGCAAATAGAGAGAAATATTCCCAGCAGGAGGCCCAACTGAGAATTGTGGTTAAGGCAACACAAACTGTTGCTGCTGACAAGAAACAGGTGGAAATAAGGAGTCAGAGAGAAATCTCCAAAATAATTAAAGTAGGCCAAAACCAGTAACAAAAACAATACAAAAATTGAATGAACACTGAGCACCGCAGCAAAACAAACTTCGGTACTAATAATGATACTATCTATTACAAGCGCTATGTCCAAAATAGCTGATGGGACCTAAACCATTCCCATTTTAAATGTCCGCTGAATAAGTTCAATGCATTTCCAGTGCTGAACAGTAAAATGGTGACAAGCACTTTAAATTAATAACCATAAACTTAAAATGTTTGATCACATGAAAAGTGCCATCACCCTTTGCTCTTAAATAGTGCTCTGGTTGACGAATGGTGCTGTATGCACCATGGGCACGAATCAGGCCTAAGATCTACTTGCCCGATAATATACCTCCCTGATTGCCCAATCAGTGATGGCACTACTGTTAGCATTTAACCTCCTTCCTTCTCTGGTTCACAACACGTTTCGAGTAAGCACGAGACACTTTGCAGTGGAGTATAGGGAACAGACTTTATTGATACAGGTGATCAGCCTAACTGTATACAGAGAGTGGCTTTTCGGTTCTGTATCTTTTGAGCCTGCCAAAGAAATGCTGAAAACCATGCTCCTTTATACACCATATTTTAGCTACATCAAAGGTACATGTCATTGATAAGACTTCATGATGTATCTGTTCCTAAATCCTTTGAAGACAGCTTGTTCATGTAAACAGTTGTAGTTGTTTATCCCAAAGCTACTTCCCCTAAACAAGACTTCCTGATGTAACTGTCCTTAAACACTTTGAAGAATAGGCTTTATCAACTGTCATCTTTCTATACTATAGCTAATGGATTCCTCCTTTGTTTTATTACCCTAATGTTACACTTTAATCACTCATGGCTGATGTAATTACTCTCATGTATTTCTTTCCACAAGCACTTTACATATCAGAAGACAAGCTATGCTTTCCCCTCATGACACTTCAAAGTCATCCTGTTTATATTGGAAAGCCTGTTGCTCCAAGATAAAAAGAAGTTTGACTGTTAACCCTTAACTCCCCAAGATGTCCAACATGCATCTCTCCAGGATGTCTAATAACTACCATTGCACCCAATCACATAATTGATCCCACAGATTAAATTGATTGCAGGCCCTTTTTTAAATCATTCTTCAGAATGTGGGTATCACTGGCAAGGTTGACATTTATTGCCCATCCCTTTTTGTCCCTGAAAAGATTGTGATGGGTCTTCTTCTTGAACCGCTCAAGTCTGTGTGGTGAAGGTGCTACCACAATGCTGTATGGAGTTCCATGATTTTGACCCAGCGACAATGAAAGAATGGTGATTATACATCCAAGTCAGGATGTTGTGTGACTTGGAGGGGAACGTGTTCCCATGCACCTGCTGCTCTTGACGCACCTGCTTGCACATGATCAGTTGGTGCATATGATTAGCTGGTTCACGTAGATTCTGATGTTGTGTATATTGACTTTGAGTATAAATTGCAAAACAGGAGCCGTGGCAAAAAAACAACCAACAGCAGTGCATAAATCTACACAGAATAAAAATTGATTGAGCCCCTAATGTTAGACTAGACGTCACCTACCAAATTCACTTTGGCTATTTCAAATTGATGCTGCTTTTTCACTTCCTCTTAGCATGGTGGCCCTCCAGAGCCTTGAAATACAGTTTTTCTTCCTCCCCTTCATTTGTTTCTGCTTGCTTTTCACAGTCTTTGTTTCTGACCTTGGTATTTTCATTGTTAAATCTGGCTTTTGTACTCATTTTTCATTCCATTCACTAATTTTCCTTCAGCCTAAGTAAAACCTTCTTATGGCTTACCGTCAAAATGTTATTTTTTTTCATACAGCTTTATCTTGCTTTTCAGAAATATGTAATTTGCTCATGTATCTAATACTTATTTGCATCAGGTGAATTATTTGTGTAATTTTCAAAGTTTCTCAGCTGATTATTTGATTACTCCTCATATCTCACCATTTATTCCAAATCAAATTATATTACATCATTACTGGTTCTAGTTTTTCATTGTGTTTTGTAATTTGTTCACTTTTATCAGTTGTATTGTATATTAATTTGTTATACACTGTCTTTTCTATAATATCTTTCATTAGTCATATTGTATATTAATATTTCTCATCCAACATCTTGTTTAATGTTTCTTTCATGGGTTATATTGCATAATTGTTTCAGTCACATTGATATTAGTTTTCATCAGTTATTTTGTATGTTTCTTTTTAATTTGGCCATTTCAGTATGATATCTTTCAGCATTCATTTCTGCATCATTTTACCAGGCATCTTGTTTTGCATTCTAATATTTCTTTCATCAGTTATATTGTATAGTGGTTTTCTTTTTCTATTCATTATCGTCATCATCAGCTGTTTCATTACTCTTCATCGATCCTTTCATATTTCATTACTCACTGTATCCTGTTAGCCATTTCATGCAGTATTGTATGAATTTCATATCAGTAGCCATTCAGTATGGCATATTTGTCATGCATTACATTAGTGCTTCTCCTTTGTCCAATCCTGCAGTGATGCAGTAATCACGGTGTTTCAAGCTGTCCCGGCCTTTTTTCTAGCCTTTTTTCGATATTCTTCTTGGCAATTAATACTCCAGTCACATTAATCCAGTGAAACTTTTGCTGAAAATAGCTGAACAGAAAATGCTGGAATAGCAATTTAGCAATGAGACCTTACAACTACTGGTAACTTCCGTAAAAGAGTTATGCAAGTACACTTTTGTGGGGGGTGGGGGGAGGAAATGGCTCCCAAGCATGCAAAGAAGGCATCAAACATAGCAATATATCACTACAGAATGAACACGGTGTCAGCAACTCAAAAGGACCTGACTGGAAGTCTGGAAAGAATTGCATAATTTAAGGAGAGCACAAATGTAAGGCTTGAAGATACTGTCAAGTACTAGCAGCATAGGGCATATATGGACATAAATGAAAGTACTAAAATATATTTTTAAAACATTCTGCTGCCACAATGAAATGTTAGCAAGGATGTAGCAAGTAGGGCATTCGGTAAAAATACAATATTATGCAAATTATATTATACACGCCATGTGTAAAATAAATTATACTGCAGTAAGATATTTCCATAGGCCAAATTACTGTATGCTAATACCTACTGCTATTGTATTTAAAGTCAAAACTAACACATAATAGGTGTGCAAACTGTGGAACAGATACTCCATTAATGGTATAACCTGTGGTATACATGATGTTTTACACCAGCATGTCCATACTGATTGTGTAGAAGCATATATTAGTGTATGTAATGATTAAAGTAGTACTCAAATGGATTAGTATACTAATGTGTTCATTGCATGCTGGGAACTTTCTTGATGGGAGGAAAGGGTAAACAGGCACCAGGCATGGTGACAAGATGATGGGAGCACTGGGTAATGTGGCAGGAGGTCTGAATTTAAGACATTGTTATGGCAGCCTCCCCCTTCAGTGCCATTTCAGCTGCATTATAGGGTGGGGATGCTTTATTTAAATAGAGCGGGATCCTAATGAGTCTAGCACACATGCCTCGTGCACACGGTTGGGCTGAGTACCTCGAGCATGTCAAAGGCCTCATTTGCTCTTCATAAAGCAAGAGAACATAGTGGACTACCAGCGACATCCAAAGAATACCACATATTTAAGCAACAAATGTTACCACCCCTTTCTGATGTAGGCACCAACACATGCATGCATGATGTTGATGAGGAAGCATAGGGTGAGACACTGAGCACTCATCACTAAAGGGTAGCAGTTTGAGTGGTTGATGAGGGGTCAGCTAGTGCAGAGTAGAGATGCAGTATGGTGCGTAATCCTACTGAGTTGTATAGGGATTCAGACCTTAGTGAACTTGTTTTCAAACAGAGGCTATTGCAGCAATAGCACCATATTATGAAGTCACTTGATTAATAGCATAACATTGAAAGTTGGTTTAGGTATTATTGGCAAGTCTAAAATCCAGATATGCATGAGGGATGGTACAACAGTCTGCCATTAAGCACATGGCAACGCCAGTGTCAACTGTAGTGGAGACCTCCAAGCCAACGAGGTCAAGGAGTGGTCTCAGCACTCCAAATGCTTGGAGTTCCTGCTTCCTTGGATCAATAGGACACTGTATTACTGGAGGCTGGCACGCTGAGATATGACGTACTGGCCTCCAGAAGGGCGCAGGTGAGCCCCTAGATCCTCAAGAAAAGGGGGGACTATGGAGTCTTCGGGGGGGTGGTGCTATCCTCCTCAATGGCAGGTATGCACCAGGTTTTCCAGCTGATGTGACAGGTCGGCATGGAGATGCATCTGTAGTGGCCTGGGCACACGGCAAGTTAGGTGCCTTCCCACTGTCCCCGCAAAGGCCATGTAGTCAGTACTGGACGGCTCCAGCAAGCATGATCTTTGTGGCCACCAGATCTTCAGGGCTGTTTACTTTACTTATTTACCTTAATTGCTGCCCCTTGATGACAACATCTGCGGACATGGGGTTAGCTTCCACATATATGCTGATGATGCCCAGCTCTACCTCTCCACATCCTCTCAACCTCCCTAATACTTCTGTGTTGTCACACTGTCCGATATACAATCTTGAATGAGCTACAATTTCCTCCAGTTAAACATTGGGAAGACTAAAGCCATCAGCTTTGGCCCTTGCCGCAAACTCCGTACCCTCACCATTGATTCCATGTCCCTCTCCTACCATTGTCTCATTTGGAATCAGACTGTTTGCAGTCCGTGTCCTTTTGGACTCCTAAGCTTCTGATCTCACATACTCTCCATAACAAAAGAGCGCCTACTTCCACTTCTGTAACATTGCCTGCCTCTGCTCCTGCCTTAGTCCATTTGTTCCTGAAACCCTCATCCTAGCTTTTGTCACCTCCAGATTTGACTATTCCAATGCTCTCCTTGCTGGCCTTCCATTCTTCACCCTCCATAAGCTTCAACTCATCCAAAACTCTGTTGTCTAAGTGCCCTGCTCACCCATCACATCTGTTTATGCCTCTGTGAAGCGCTTAGAGTTGCTTTTCTACATCAAAGGTGCTATATAAATGCAAGTTGTTGTTGTTCTGCTAAAATTAATTGAGCGGAATTTGGATTCCAGGTGCTTAAAGAAGCTGAAGTTAATATTCAATAATCAATATCGTATTTCTTATTTATAATTATTTACAACAAAATCATAATTAAGAATATTTTTTTTTTAATATCTGTGAAAAGCCGAGCTTATTTAGTTAAAAGAAGAGTCTTTGAGCTGATTGATAGCTTGGGGGATAAGTGTATCATTATGTTTGCTTGTAATTAATCAGTTTACTTCAAATCCCGTCAACAGATGATCCTTGTACGAATGAATAATTTTGAGTCTCTATTTTCCTGAAGTAGTCCCAGGTCAGTTCAGTTATAGGCTGTTGCATCAAGGCAATGCACTGAGAAGGAGGCGGGGTGTACTTGTTACATCTTGGACTAATAACTTATAATTATATCTTTATTATATCAGCTTTGCCATAGGAACAGATTTAGATTTGTTTGAACAAGCCAAGCTGTTATTGATTTGATTTGTCAATTTATCAACATTTGTCTGAATTCTGTGTTACAAATCTAACCTGCATATTTTATACAGTCCTGCATCCATTTAAAGGTTTATACAGCTTGATTTGGTGCATTCTGTTAATGGTATTAACATGAACTTTTCCAGACTTAATTTTATAGCCTGTGAAGAGATGAGAATGAGTTGCTCAGTTCCAGGACCACCAATGCAGGGTTTGTAATTCCATCTACAATTTGAGGGTGGCCTCTCTAAATTTCTTTGATATCCCTCTGATGGTGGATCCTGTGCCAAAACAAATGGAGCACAGAGTGGACATCCACTTTAGTTGTTTGCTGCTGAGGAAACAGATCTATGTGATCAGTGCCAAGAGCTTATTGTATAAAGCTAAAACTGATTTGATGAACTTAGTTCTATTATGCATCTGTGGATAGTTCTGAGCCAATCATTGCTGTGGTGTGACAAAGGCACCTGTGGAAGAAATTTCTTTGATGAACTCAATTTGATGGTGGATCATCTGCTTATTCAGAAGAACATAAGAAATAGGAGCAGGAGTAGGCCATACGGCCCCTCGAGCCTGCTCCGCCATTCAATAAGATCATGGCTGATCATCGACCTCAACTCCACTTTCCCGCCCGATCTCCATATCCCTTGATTCCCCTAGAGTCCAAAAATCTATCTATCTCAGCCTTGAATATACTCAAAGACTCAGCATCCACAGCCCTCTGGGGCAAAGAATTCCAAAGATTCACAACCCTCTGAGTGAAGAAATTCCCCCTCATCTCGGTCTTAAATGGCCGACCCCTTATCCTGAGACTATGCCCCCTAGTTCTAGACACTCCAGCCAGAAGTTTTTCTATCAGAATACTAAAACTAGTCAAAACCTCTAATCCAGGTTGAGAACAGGGTTTGGTATATAATTGGCACATTCAAAGCAGTTTCTCTATTTGGTTAAGGAATTACTGTGATTACAACTGTGGCCTTCAATTTTATCCTTGGAAGGCTTTTATTAGTAATTCTCTCGTACTTTAATCATTTTTTGTAGAATTCAAATGGAATATATCCCCAGTGGCTTAGTAGCTAAGCCATGCAGACGAGAAAGCTCCACGTTCAGCCCTAGGTCTGTGCTGCGCTAGCTGATCTCAGCCAGAATGTTAGTTTGGGTGCTGCGAGTCCCCCATACTGGGCAGGGAAAATCAGCTAGTTCCAATTCCTGGTTACTATCCTGTGACTCCTCCTAGAAAGTATGTGTGAACTTTGAGTAGGCGCAGGATCAGCATCAGCTTTAATTTAATCAAGGTTGAGTACCCTGCCAACATGCTGGCGCAGCTGGAGAAATGCCAGCTCCCCAGCGTAACTCTATTGGGTGGAGGCATTAAATTGGATGGGGAGACACTCTGCCAGCTCTCTGCCACCTGCCATCACTTCTGGGATTTCTCACTAAGAATTAAATTGGGTATTCAAATACATCTGCCGTAATATGGACCTATGCATTGAAGTGAAGTGCAAATCATAGCACTGTGCCATACAATGTATGTACCATAGCAATGCTGGACAGAAGGAACACTGTAAATTCCTGGTGTACAGCATTGCTATGACGTACTATGTGGTATTTATTCATTCTGCTCCACATGCTATGGGAAAAAAAACTTACATTTTCTCCAGCTGAAGAATAGCCTCTTGGGTGACTTGAAGATTACCAGTCCCAATAGAACCAAATATCACCAAGATTCAGCACCTTCAGGAGAGGGAGAAAACTGTAAAAAAAATATCAGTTATGGTTAGATTAAGCTCTGTTAATGTACCTGTTGGTGCCATCAGCAATTGATGTGTGTCAGCTCAGCTCAGTTTTACCTCTAGATCAAAAGGCTGTATGTTCAATTCCCACTGTAGACTTAGGTGTTTAATCTAGTCTGAGACTTCAGTGCAGTAGTGAGGGAGTGCTGTATTATTAGATGTGTTAAGTCATGGCCGTCTACCTCCTCAGATTGGCATAAACGATCCAATGGTATTATTCATAAAAGAGCTGGGAATGATTCGTCCTTCAATCAACACCACCTAAAAACAGATTGTCTGATTATTTATTCAGTTGCTTTATGTTCAACTTTGCTGTGTGCACATTGGCTGATATGTTTGCTGACATAATAAAAGTGATTGCACTTCAAAAGTAATCCATTGATTGTAAAGTGCTTTGGGATGTGCTGAATATGTGATAATCCACTATAAATGCAAGGGGAAGAAATTCTGTGGTACCGTTGTGCTGCAAATGTGTCAAAGTGGCACTTCCACCATCACTTTGGCCTCCTAATGATCCCATCCCAGATCTTAGCCACAAGTGTTAAAATACCCTGGGCTTCATTTCTGGAGCAGCAGATGAGTTTCTAACTCACACCACTGCCCACCCACCCAAAACTGGCCTGCAGTTAAAATCAGGCCCAAGTTTTTATAATTTTTGTGGGTCTATTTAAATGCATGTCTTTTTTTTTAATGTTATGTTCTGGGCCAATTATTCTCTCTCCATTTTTTTTCCGAATGGCTACATCCTCTTGACCGTGTACTGTATGCATGCCACATTCGCGCATAGCTATTAACTGACACTATTATTGTCTGTAGATTCCTTATTCTCCTTCTCATTGTATGCTGTGGATTCCAGGTATTGAGTAAGGGAGATGTTAAATCTCCATCTATATTTAGCTATTTTAAGCTGCTTCTATATTATTCTTATGTTTAAAAGGACCACTGATGGCCACACCACAAAAGGGCCCCAAACCTCTTTTTCTTTTATTTTGTGGGGCTAGGAGGAGTAAGACTGTCAAAGCCTGTAAACTTCTTGGTTTGACAATCAAGCAGATAATTTACCTCTCTTTTTTTATTAAATTCCTCGGGGGTTGCAGTAGTTTCCTGCCATAAGAGACCATTACAGAGCAGCCTACTCAAGAATATACAATCAAAATAGCAGGAGTACACTTTTCATGGGGACAAATACTCTGTAGAAAGAAATGTTAGACCTATCTCGCCTCTCACCTGTTCAATGAGTTCAGAGGATCTGGATCAGGCTGTCTGCATTATTAAAAATACGCACAGCACATTCCTGGACCTGACAGGATTACTAGGACATCCCTCAATGTGGTAAAGTAAATTATTAAATTGAGTTTGATATAGAATTCAATGTTATATATGATTGCAGTTTAGATATTACCAGTAGAAATCTGTTGATGAATATTTCAACTAACATAATTACCTGTCTCTCTAATGGATCTTGTATGGATGTAATGATTGTAAAGGGAAAATTTTAATTTACAAGTATTGCAACCCCCGTCCCCCTTTACTTTTATAAGAATATTGCTACTGCTAAATCTTTTACTTAATCTCTTTTTAGCTTCTGGGACTCAAACTGATTAAAATCACTCTCTTCAATAAGCATAATCATTTGTGACCATCATTTTTTAAAATTATGGTAGGACTATTTTTCTTTTTTATTGAGTCATTAGTTCCCAACATGCATCTGCTTATAAAAGTCATTCAGTTAAATTTGCTCAGTTAGTGATCATCTCACAGACTTCTGAGTTCTATCTGGTACCTGTGGGCAGGGCATAAGCAGTGAATTTCTGGTGCTGGACTCAGAGCAACAACCTCCTTCTAGGGTTCCCCTTTAGGGACCTCCCTCAATTCACAATAGTGATGGATGCTAGGACTTGGTGGGGGGAAGCTCATTTCCAAGACAAATGGGAGCAAATACAGTCCATGTATTTCTATGTAATTGCCTGGCATTTCAAGCAGTATAGAAACATAGAAACATAAAATTAGGAGCAGGAGTAGGCCATTAGGCTCTTTGACCCTATTCAATATGATCATGGCTGATCCTCTATCTCAATACCATATTCCCGCTCTCTCCCCATACCCCTTGATGCCTTTTGTGTCTAGAAATCTATCATAGATACATAGATACATAGAAGATAGGAGCAGGAGTAGGCCATCCGGCCCTTCGAGCCTGCTCCGCCATTTAATGAGATCATGGCTGATCCTCCAATTCAGTATCCCGTCCCCGCCTTCTCTCCGTAACCCTTAACCCCTTTTGCCTGTAGAAATATATCTAATTCCCTCTTAAATATATTTAATGAGCTGGCGTACACTGCCCTCTGTGGCAATGAGTTCCACAGGTTCACCACCCTCTGAGTGAAGAAATTCCCCCTCATTTCTGTCCTAAATGGTTTAGCCCTTATCCTTAAATTATGTCCTCTAGTTCTGTTCTCACCCGCCAAGGGAAACATTCCTTCTGCATCTAGTCTGTCTAGACCTGTCAGAATTTTATACACTTCTATGAGGTCCCCTCTCAATCTTCTAAACTCCAGTGTGTACATCCCTAAACTACATAGTCTCTCCTCATAGGTCAATCCCGCCATTCCTGGTATCAGCCTGGTGAATCGCCGCTGCACCCCCTCCATGGCAAGAACATCTTTCCTCAGATGAGGCGACCAAAACTGTACACAGTACTCGAGGTGTGGTCTCACCAGTGCCCTGTACAGCTGCAGCAAGGTATCCCTGTTCCTGTATTCCAACCCTTTTGCTATGAAGGCCAGCATACCGTTTGCCTTCTTGACCGCCTGTTGCACCTGCATGCTCGCCTATCTATCTCCTTCGTAAATATACTCAGTGACTTGGCCTCCACAGCCTTCTGTGGTAGAGAATTCCACAGGTTCACCACCCTCTGAGTGAAGAAATTTCTCCTCATCTCAGTCCTAAATGTCCTACCCCGTATCCTGAGACTGTGACCTCTCGTTCTAGACCCCCCAGCCAGGGGAAACATCCTCCCTGTATCCAGTCTGTCTAGCCCTGTCAGAATTTTATACGTTTCAATGAATTAAAGGAAATTAATATTAGTAAAAAAATAGTGCTGGAGAAATTAATGGAATTGAAATCTTCCAATCTCTTTAATTAATGGCCCTAAGCTATGCACAATTTACCAGATTCATGCAGAATCTACTTTTGTCCCTCATCTTCTTTATAGCTCTTCCCCATGCACCCTCAGGTTAGGTGATCCCAATCTCCAAATGAGTGGAGCCACCAGGCTCTTAAAAATTATGTCTCAAACAAAAATAAAAAAATTAGACCTCAATAAAGTTTGTTTTAGTGCCAGAACTCAAGACAATAAAGGGATTCATGGCAGCAGATCAATCTACTCCTACTTTGAATATCTGGTTAAATTTAAAACTAAGTTCTGACAAAATATTGTTTTCAGTAAGTTGGCAGGGCACTAGGGGGGTACCAGTAGATTGAAAGAAGGCCAATGTAGTGCCAATATTCAAAAAGGGAAATAAAACCAATACAGGCAGCTACAGATCCATCAGCCTCACCTCCATTCCATGTAAACTAATGGAATCAATCATCAGGAGTAAACCTGAGGAGTATCTGTATAATAATAACATAGTAAATAGTAACCATCATGGATTCAGAAGGGGAAAATCTCTCCTGACCAACCTGCTCGACTTCTTTGAAGAAATATCATTCCAAGTGGACTGTAGTAAAGCCTATTGATGTGGTGTACCTTGACTTCCAAAAGACTATTACTTAAACTCATAGGTAAACACTGGAAATGGATAAGGAAGTGGTTGAAGGGTAGAAACTAATGAGTACGGGGATGATTTTGCAAACCCGCCCCCAACCCGCCTCCATGCCATCTTCCCAGGAGGCGGGTTGCTGTCTCCTTGGAGGCGGGAAGGGATTAAAGCCTATTAACTGCCTGTTAACAGGTAGTTAACAGGCAGAAAATAGGATTATCCCCATTTTGCCCTCACAAGTGCGGGCTTCCCGAAGGCTCCAAAACCTGCCAGCTCAGCTCAGCGAGTACTGGGTCTGCGGGGGTCGGGGGGGTGCAAAAGTGTGGTGTGAAGGTAAGTGATGGGTGCAAGAGTGTAGAGGTGAGTATCTGAGGTAAGTCCTAAGTGTTTTTAAAAGTGTACTTACCTTTGTTTCTTCCTGCAGGCTTCAATCGGTTTCTATGCGGAGAGTCTCGCACCTCCGTGTTGCAGATGAGAGATGGCCGCTGCATTCTCAGATGCAACAAACATCTCATTTCTGTAAAAGAAAGAAGGTTGATGAGGTCTTGTATGCAAGACCTCATCAAACTGCAGAGATTGTCACTGTTTGACGGCTTCACAGAGCTATCAAACGATGACAATTCATCTGGGCGGGCTTAACAAGGTCAATCAAGGGAAAATAGCGTGGGTTGGCCACAAATCGATGGAGGCGGGACTGAAACCCAACAAGCAGTAGTCCCGCCTCCAATGCGCCTCCATTCACAAAATCGCCCCCTACATGTTAGTGGAGTTAGGTCTGGATGGTCGTGGGGAGTACTGAGTGGGGTGCTCCAGGGCTTGATGTTGGGACCACTATTGTTTCTCAGAAACTCAATGCAAAGTGGTCAAATTTGCTAATGATAGCAAACTGAGAGGGGCAGTGGAATCAGGGGAAACAGTGCATAAATTACAGATTGACTTGGAGAAAATAAGAATGTGGGAAAATAAATGGCAGATGAAATTTAATGCAGACAAATGCAAAGTATTGCAAATAGGATGGGAAAATAAGCAACACATGTACTTCATGAGTGGTGTTCAAATCGCTAAGGATGAAGTGGAAAGAGACCTAGGAGTCTTAGCAGATTCTTTGCTAAACATGTCCAACTAATGCAGAACAGCAATCAACTAAGATAATGGGCCGGATTTTCCAATCGGAGGCTTCCTGCGTGTGGATGCCTCCAATCGGGAAAAATCTACGCACTTACCTGCTGGCTCCGTACATCCCGAGACTTCCGCTCCTGGGCCTCTCCTGGTCCGCGTGCGCAGAGGCCCAGGTATCCCAGGGGCGCAGGCAGTTCGCAAGTGTGGACCATGGGGAACCAATCAAAGAAGGGAATCCCCCTTCACACTTTTGACAGGTCTGTACGCACAGATCTGTCAAAAAGTATGAATGGGGATCACTTAAAAAACAGTTAAACATTAAATACATTTTTTTTAAATCACGTTTTTAAAATTAGTTAAAATTGCATTAAATTAAATATTTTAAACAAAAATTTAATTTTTTGAAAAAAATAATTAAAGTTTTTTACGGGGCTAAAAATAAGCTTACCTTTTTTTAAAGTATTTTTAAATTAAAAATTTTTTTTTTAAATTCTTATGCTGGTAAAAGCAGGCCTTACATCTGCTTTTACCAGACGTAAGATTTTTAAAGGTTTTCAGCGGGTGGAGGTTGTGCAGAAAGCGGAACTCTCTGCCCGCGGAGGCCCTTTTCCCGGGCAGGCGGAGGATCTGTCAAGAGAATTCTTGACAGATTGGAAGTGCCGGGTTTTAGTGCCTGAAACTGGCACTTGCGCGGTCCTTACGGGTGCGTACGCACCTGTGGGGGGGCGGAATATCCGGCCCAATAGAATGTGCAATTATATAGCTAAAACAGTTGAATATACGTCACAGGAAGTCATGATTAAACTATAAACTATACAGTGCTATGGTCAGACCACACTTAGTGCTGTGACCAGTTCTGGTTACCGAGGCACAAGAAAAAAATTCAAATACTGGAGGCAGTGCAAAAAAGAGTCCATGAGGCTGATTGCTGGTGTTAGCAGTCTGAGTTTTGAGGAAAGATTACAGCGACTCAAGCTTTTCAGCCTGGAAAGGAGATGTCTGAGAGATAATCTCAGAAATAAGATAATAAATGGTATGGAAAAGGTAAATGGGGAATATTACTTTACATTAAACTGTGGGAGTAGGACAAGAGAGTGTAGGTTCAAACTAGTAAACGGTAACTTTAGTACTGATAGCGCGAAGTTCTCCTTCACAGAGAGAGTGATCAACACTTGGTATAGACTCCCAGATAGAGTGGTAGCGGTGAAAACCCTGGATGCATTTAAGAAGCAATTTGATACTACAATAGGGTGCTTCTGGATGGATGAACTAATACAGGCTGAATGGTTTTCTTCATCTGTAATTATCTTGTGACATGGGAATTAAAAACTCTCCTGAACATTGCTTTGAGCAACCTGGAAGAAAAATTATAGGGGCCTTAAAAACCCCACAAATACATGGAAATAATTACATTGTTGTAATACTTTGCCAAATAGCAACAAAAATGGGACCTCCAACAGAGGGCAACACGGTGGCATAGTGGTTAGCACTGGTGCCTCACAGCGCCAGAGACCCGGGTTCGAATCTGACCTCGGGTGACTGTCTGTGTGGAGTTTGCACATTCTCCCCGTGTCTGCGTGGGTTTCCTCCGGGTGCTCCGGTTTCCTCCCACAGTCCAAAAATGTGTGGGTTAGGTTGATTTGGCTATGATAAATTGACCCTTAGTGTTAGGGGGGATTAAATATGTGGGGTTATGGGGATAGGATGGGATATGTTAGGGGGAATTAAATACGTGGGGTTACGGGGGTAGGGTGGGATATGTGTACTGTGGGGATTAAAGCAGGGACAGGGTACTGGATTTGGATGATCAGCCATGATCGTATTGAATGGCGGAGCAGGCTCGACGGGCTGAATGGCCTACTCCTGCTCCTAGATTCTATGTTTCTATGTTAGTGCTGCACTGAAGGGTTAACCTAGATTATATGCTCAAGTCTCTTCTGACTGAGATGTGAGAGTGCTACCATTGAGCCCAAGGCTAACACCTAGGTAGAGGAACTTGATGAGGGAAGTGTAAAATGCCCTATTCATCTGATTTTGTAGCTATAATTGGGATATGTTAATAATTCTCCTATCTACATGGGTGAAATTCAGCTATGTTTTTTCACTTTCTTGAACACTTTTTTGTTTATTAGCTATAAAAATATATTGGTGATGGGGAAAAAAAGGCTGTTTTACTGAGTGTCAAGAATCATCCAATCAGGTAATGAAGACTCGATTCGCTTTCCAATTGGCGTGGGAGGACTGTGCGCCACGAGGATAGACATGTCAAGCGGCCAATGTCGGGAGTGTGGGGGCGGGGCGGTTGGAGGTAGGAGTTCATGGATGAAAGCTCCAGGAATATATCCAACCGGATTTGTCAACTCAAGCGCCATTCCAGTAGAAGAGGCTCTGAAGAAATGTCTCCTCTTTGATTCTTGTACTCCCAATGGAGAAAGAGACTTCTTATTTAGAATCTACCCCACATTTATGGCAGGGAGTAAATCCTTTCCCTCTTTAAAAAAAATAGTACAATGTTGTGCATTGAAATTTACACAGAGAATGTACACTATTAAAAGATATTACTGCAAACTAGTGAATTATTTTTTGTTAATATCTTATGAGTATAAATCTCACACAACCCATAAATAGTGACATTTTTTGTATGGGGAAAAAACCTACATATTGTTTTGAAGAAACTATCCATTTTCTGATAATAAGCTCAGAACAAGCAAGTGCTGGCTCCACACAGTCTCATCAGGGGATGTGATATTCAAAATCAGATTTTTCCCTCATGACAAAATGCAGAGACAAAATAAATCCCAACTCAATAAAAACCTTGCACCTACCGAGATGGTTATTAGTTTGATTGACAGGTTTGAGCTCCAAGACAAATTTTGGTAAAACTGAGCTGTTTTGAAATAAGATTAGAATTGCACAAATGTATGTATTGATATGTGTGTTATTTTTCCCTTCAGGATTAAAAAAAGTACAGAGCTATAATTACTGAATCGAGCTTATGTTAGAAAAGACACTAGGTTGAACTATTCCTTAAACAATATTTTAAAGATCGCCTTACACTGTGATTTCCTGTATTTCATTCTATGTACTAATAGAGTGAAAAAAAAACCCACAAATACATGGAAATAATTACATTGTTGTAATACTTTGCTAAATAGCAACAAAAATGGGACCTCCAACAGTGCTGCACTGAAGGGTTAACCTAGATTATATGCTCAAGTCTCTTCTGACTGAGATGTGAGAGTGCTACCATTGAGCCCAAGGCTAACACCTAGGTAGAGGAACTTGATGAGGGAAGTGTAAAATGGCCTATTCATCTGATTTTGTAGCTATAATTGGGATATGTTAATAATTCTCCTATCTACATGAGTGAAATTCAGCTAAGTAAAAGCTGAGTTTGAAATTCAGAGAGCTCTGCCTTTAGGGCTGAGTAAAAATTACTACAATAGCTTCCTAACACAGAATGTATATTACGATATCATTAATTTACTAACAGGCCTCACTTGTAGATCGCTACTAAATTACTTTGGCTGCGTTAGAAGGCGCCACTGAGTTTTCATTATGGATGAGCAAATCTCAAATTTAGATAATCCAATCAGAGGTAATTCACAGTATGAGCTACTACAAAGGAAATTACTACCCATTCTCTACAAATTGCTTAACTTCTATAATCTGAGCAATTTTTTTTTATTCGTTCATGGGATGTGCATGGCAAGGCCGGCATTTATAACCCATTCCTAACTGCCCTTGAGAAGGTGGTGGTGAGCCACCTTCTTGAACTGCAGAGGGCAGTTAAGAGTCAACCACATTGCTGTGGGTCTGGAGTCACATATAGGCCAGACCGGGTAAGGACGGCAGATTTCCTTCCCTAAAGGACATTAGTGAATCAGATGGGTTTTTACGACAATCCATGGTTATCATTACTGATACTAGCTTTTTAGTCCAGATTTATTAAATTAACTGAATTTAAATTCCCTGTGGTGGGATTTGAACTCATGGCCTTTGGATTACTAGTCCAGTAACATAACCACTTTGCTACCCGTATCCCATATCTATCTCTTTGGGAACCTTTACAATGTTTCACATCAAACTGGAATGGAATCCCTCTGGTGATGCTGAACTGTAGTTACAAGTTATATTTCCACCCAGCACATAGATTGTAATAAAAGGCTGAGAGTTATGTTACTGCAATCATTTACCACTTTAAAAATCAATTCATGATTATAGGCAAGGCCATTGATTTAGTTTTCATGGCAAAATGGATAGAATCATGTAATAGAATCCCTAAAACACTGGTAAAATATGTGTACCCCCATGTAATAAAAATTTAATCTGACTCATCCAGTTACCATAAATCAGTCTCTATTATTATAGAATGATGGATGTGTGGAATGCAGCCCCCAAATCAGAGAATAGAATCATTGAAATTTACGGCACAGAAGGAGGCCATTCGGCCCATTGTGTTTGTGCCGGCCAAAAAAGAGCTATCCAGCCTAATCCCACTTTCCAGCTCTTGGTCCGTAGCCTCGTTGGTTACAGCACTTCAAGTGCATATCCAAGTACTTTTTAAATGTGATGAGGGTTTCTTCCTCTACCACCATTTCAGGCACTGAGTTCCAGAACCCCACCACCCTTTGGGTGAAAAGATTTCTCCTCAACTCCCCTCAAATCCTTCTACCAATTACATTAAATCTATGCCCCCTCATTATTGACCTCTCTGCTAAGGGAAATAGGTCCTTCCTAGCCACTCTATCTAGGCCCCTCATAATTTTATACACCTCAATTAATTCTCCCCTCAGTCTCCTCTGTTCCAAAGAAAACAACCCCAGCCTATCCAATCATTCCTCATAGCTAAAATTCTCCAGTCCTGGCAACATCCTTGTAAATCTCCTCTGTATCCTCTCTAGTGCAATCACTTCTTTCCTGTAATGTGGTGACCAGAACTGTATGCAGTACTCTAGCTGTGGCCTAACTAATATTTTATACAGTTCAAGCATAACCTCCCTGCTCATATATTCTATGCCTCGACTAATAAGGGAAAGTATCCCGTATGCCTTCTTAACCACCTTATCTACCTGTCCTGCTACCTTCAGGGATCTGTGGACATGCACTCCAAGGTCCCTCTGTTCTTCTACACGTCTCAGTTTCCTACCATTTATTGTGTATTCCCTCGCCTTGTTAGCCACCTCACACTTCTCTGGATTGAATTCCATTTGCCACTTTTCTGCCCACCTGACCAGTCCATTGATATCTTCCTGCAGTCTACAGCTTTCTTCCTCACTATCAACCACACAGCCAATTTTTGTATCATCTGCAAACTTCTTAATCATGCCCACTACGTTGAAGTCTAAATCATTGATATATACCACAAAAAGCAAGGGACCCAGTACTGAGCCCTGCGGAATCCCACTGGAAACAGCCTTCCAGTCACAAAAACACCCGTTGACCATTAATCTTTGCTTCCTGCCACTGAGCCAATTTTGGATCCAATTTGCCACTTTCCCCTGGATCCCATGGGCTTTTACTTTTCTGACCAGTCTGGCATGTGGGACCTTGTCAAAAGCCTTGTTAAAATCCATGTAGACTACATCAAACGCGTTACCCTTATCGACCCTCCTTGTTACCTCCTCAAAAATTAAATCAATTTAGTCAGATACGACCTTCCCTTAACAAATCCATGCTGACTGTCCTTGACTAATCTGTACCTTTCTAAATGATGATTTACACTGGTAAAAATCCCATATAAAAGAAATAGAATTTGCCCTGTTCAGTTACTGTAAATCAGTGGTCCTGATTTTCGGTCAGAAAACGCATGTGGTACAAATAAGTCAGATCAATAGCAGTAAGTTGTAAAATAACAATGCTATCAACAATTCTACATCAGATCCCCATAGTTCCTGCTTACGTCATTCTTAGTTTCACCCTGCAGATCTCATACATTCTGTGTTACCATTTAGATTTACTTTCTGCAGCACCTAGTGTGGTATATTACTATGGAAACAGAAAAAGTGCTTTGAACTGTTAAGTGGAAATCAATATAGGGCAACAATACAGAAAATTTCTGAAGGCTTGCATGTGTACCAACATATGACTTGCTAGAAAGTTCAGTAGAAGCTAATTAGGTCAGTGGACGAAGAGCAGTGAGAGGAAATCTAGCCAGCAGCTTAAACAGTCACATATATAGGGATTGATTAAGATCAGAAGTGCGTCTGTGCAACTACGTAATGATTTATTTTATTGAAAAGCTACCAGAGACCTTATTTGTAAGTAAGTTTTGTTTCTTAAGTAACTAGTTTTTTTCAAAAAAAATATGCATTGAAGTATTACCGAAAACTAGTGCATGACACTTAGAAGGAAGATTGAGCAGAGATTTTGGAGCTGGATCCGGTTTTGTATAAATTTACAAGAAATATTAATGATAATTTCTAGATGTTTGACACCTCTTTGGCCTCAAAAGAAAGAAAATTGAGATGCAGATGACATCTGTCATCGGATTAGCGATAGTTTCACTTTGCTCACAGTGTTACAGTCTCATTATTGGCCATTGTAATCAATTGCTCTCAGAACTCATCTGTGGGAAGTGTCTCCAACTGAGATTACTTGAGTTCAAGATCTCAGAACTTGGGGTAGAGTTGGAGACTATCTCAAACATTCGGGAGGGAGAGATATTTCTGGAGGAAGAATTTGAGATTAGTCACCCCGCTGAGAAATTGAGATCTGGCAGTGGTAGAGAAAGAAGCGATGACTTTTAAAAAGGAGAATGCTAAATTACAGAATAAATATATTCCATTAAAAAAGGAGACTGATTCAAGTTTCAGAATTCCAAAGATAAAAAAAAGAGTTTAGAAGCAAACTAAACACAGGAGCAGGAGAAGGCCAATCAGCCCTCGAGCCGGTTTCACCATTTAATCAGATTATCGTTGATCTGTTCCTCAAATCCATTTACCCGCCTTTGATCCATATCCCTTGATACCTTTACCTAACAAAAATCTATTGCTCTCAGTCTTGAAAATTTCAATTGACCCAGCATTTGCAGATTTTTGTTGTGGGGTAGGGTCGGGGAGGCGGGGGGCGGGGGGCGGGGTGGGGGGGGAGGGTAGGTGGGAAAGAGTTCCAGATTTCTACTACCCTTTGTGTGAAAAAGTGCTTCCTGATTTCACTCCTGAACACCCCAGCTCTAATTTTAAGATTGTTCCTCCTTATTTTGGATTCCCCACCAGAGGAAATAGCTTCTCTGTATCTACCCTATTGTATCCTTTTGTCATTTCAAATACCTTCATTAGATCAGCCCTCAACCTTCTATACTCAAGGTCATGGCCAGGATTATCCTCCCAGCGGTGCTGTTCCAGCGGGGTGGATCTTCCATCTGTCGCTCTGACACCACCAGAACCCCGACTCATTTTTCTGGATCCAGGTTCACCCCCCATGCATTCTCACCACCAGGAGGAAGCCTGCCATTGCCCGGTTGCGAAATCCGACAGCGTTGCAGCGGGACTGCCTCTGCAGCACCAGAGTAGGTGGTCAGACAGTTAAAGGGGTAGCAGCACCCCGAAAACTGGAAGAGCGACATCCTGGTAGGGCTCGGCAGATTTTGAGGGCTACACAAGATGGTAATTGCCGCCAGAAATAAGGGAGAAGTGGCTGCTACAGGGTCATTGAGGAAACCTGGGATCATTACAGCCACTTCCCTGGGTCTACCGCCACCTTCCCCATGGCTGCCACAGGTGAGTGGGGTGTACAGGAGGGAAATCCACCAGGGACCTGGGTCCCGTCGCCCCACTGCCATTTGCAGGCAGTGACGGAGAAGAAGAGGCCAGCAGTAGTCCAGGCAGGGGGAAGGAAATCCCATTCATGGAGATGAGGCAGCAGTAGGCCTCACTTTTCTGTCATTCTCCACGATGACCTGCCCATTTTCAGACAGAAGCATAATCCTGGTTCACCTCTTTTAAATCTATGAATTAGTTAGGGAACACCTCTAAGTGTTTCCAAAGCAGCTTAATAATAGATCCAGATCTCCTTTCTTAAAGAAGTCTAATACAAATCAGAATGCCTTTCAAAAGCAGCGTGAGCACAGATCAATCTTGGTCAAGACTGTGATTTGAACTCAGCATCCTCTGTGAATCTAATACTGTAACTCTAGGTGAGACCTTAGTCTCTTACCTTTTCTAAAGTTTAGCTTGATTGCTGCAAAAGATTGCTGAATACAACCACCTCCTCAATTCCTTCTCAGTTTTGGTGCATTATTGATATAAGAGCATTGTTGTACTCTGAATGCAATGTTGCGCTCAAGAGATTTTTTTCCCTCCATTTGTATGAATATGTTTTAATAATTGTGCATTTTTAGGTGTTAGACCAGGGAAACTCCTTGAGGTTGGAATGTAAAACAATTGTAAATGTAGATTCATGCAAAGTCACATTTGGCATTAACTTCCTCGAGGCTCCTCCTGCTCTGCCGTGAACATAAAAATGTTGTTCCATTAGCAGGGCCATCTTGAGAAAATTATTAGCTAACCCGAAGATGTTCTCTCATATGACACTTGGCATACTGGAACTTTTAGGAATTTTTAGAACAGAAAAAGACCATTTGGCCCAAATGCCTGGCCCTTTGTCACTTATCTCAATACCATTTTCCTGTCTTTTTATCATATCCCTCAATCCTTGCTTTCTCCATAAACTTATCTACTTTTCTCTTGAACCATTTGTACTATTTGTTTCAAATGGCTTTACTTGATTATCTATGCCATTTGTCCATTACGAACTATTTCTTTATTTACTCTTAATTTTCTTATTTTTAAATTATGTCCATTAATATTTGAATCCTTCATCAATTTGAACAACTTTTCTTGATCGGCCTTATCAACAGTAATAACAGCTTGCATTCATATCGTGACTTTAATGTAGAAAAATGTCTCAAGGTGCTTCACAGACGCATGATAAAAATGACACTGTGCAAAGAAGGAGAGAAGATGAGGCGTTGGTCTCATAAGTGGGTTTTAAGGAGGGTCGTAAAGGAGGAGAGGAAGGTGGAGAAGCTGAGGGGTTTAGGAAGGGAATTCGAGGATGTGCAGCCTAGGCAGCTGAAGGCACGATGGTCAATGATGGAGTGAAGAGAGGTTGGGTGCACAAGGCCGCAGTTAGAGGAATGGAGAATTTTGGATGGAGGTTGTAAGGCTGCAGGAGGTTACAGAGATAGGGAAGGGAGAGGCCATAGAAGGCTTTAAACACAAGGATGGGAATTTTAAACCTGACGATTTGGGGGACCAGAAGCCAATGTAGATCATTGAGGGCAGGGGTGATGGGTGAGGGGGAACAGTGAACGATACGATATAGGCAGCAGCATTTTGGATGAGCTGAATCTTACAGAGCATGGAGGATAGGAGGCCTTCCAGGAAAGCATTGGGCTAATCGAGTTAATGAGGGATTCAGTGGCAGATGGGCTGTGGTAAGGGTCGAGATGGATGATGTTACAGAGGTGGAAGTAGTCGTCTTTATCATGGGCAAGATATGGGTTCGGAAGCTCAACCCAGAGTTGAACAGATTGCAAACAGTTTGATTAAACCTGAGATAATGGCTGGGGAAGGAGATGGAATCAGTGGTGAGGATATGACGTTCGTAGCAGAGGCCAAAGACCATGGATTCAGTCTTCCCAATGTTTAGCTGGAAGAAATTATGACTGATCTAAGACTGAAAGTTGAATAAACAGTCTGACAGCAGAGAGGAGGGGTCAAGATAGGTGGTGGAGAAGTAGAACTGGGTGTTATCAGTATACATATAGAAGTGAACCCCTTGTCTGCGGATAATGTCACCAAGGGGCAGTTTGTAGATGAGGGAGAGGAGGGCCCCAAGGATAGATCCTTGAGGGTCTCTGTAGGTGGGAAGAGAACGAAATGCTAGGGATGCTGTGGCAATGATCAGATAGATAAGAGTGAAACCAAGCAAGGGCAGTCCCACAGAGCTGGACAGTGGAGGAGTGGCCACTCCTCAGTGGCACTGAAGGAGATGGTGTGGCCGAATGAACTGACAGCTGCAGAGAGGTTGAAGAGGACAATGTGAGATAATGCACCGTGCTCAGCCATAATTTCACAATTTTGAAGCAAATTGTTAATCTCAAAGCCTTTTTCCAAAGAGGATAATTTGAACTTTCTCAACTTTCCCTCGTAACTTAGGTTCTTGAGATCTACACTGCATCCATTCTGGGGTAATAAAATCTTAGTATCATAGTGACATTGCAAGTAATATTGCTCTCAGTGATATTTGTAAACAACGAGGGGGTTAATTTGGATAACCCCCGAAAACGGGCGCAGGGATCACAATTAATCTGCGCCCGTTCACTGCAATGCAGACAGGACGCCAACTTTATGCTGCCTGCTCATTTCCATGATTGCTGCGAGCAGCCAGCACTCCCCGTACTGTTCATTGGCTGCACGCATCAGCAGGGGGCCCAATATCATGATTGCCTAGCACTACTTAAAGCTAGCCTGCACTTCTTAAAGGGGAGGTGCATTGTGGCTGCTGGTGGTGTTGAGTTCATTCTGAATATTGTATTATGGAAGAATCAACAATGGCTGACCATGGGAGAGAGTGTGCACCAAGGTTTTCGGATGCTGCACTGGAGGTCTTGGTGGAAGCGGTGGAAAGGAGAGATGTCCCGTATCCTCAGGAGGGCCGCAGGCCCACCAGACACATGCGCAGAAGGCAGTGCGAAGAGATAGTGGCAGAGGCAAATGCCAGGAGTGTAGCCCCAAGGATCTGGATGCAGTGCAAGAAGAGGTTTAATGATCTGACATGAGTTGTCAAGTTGAGTGAGTTCATCTTTAAATGGCATATCCTACCAACTGCACCACTAGTCTCATCCACTGCTCAATTTACTACATCCCCGTCATCCACCTACCCCCAACAATTTCTATCAATCAGTGCTCAACCCTAAAATTCATATGCTTTACCTCACCCTCACACACTTAGCACTATTCCAAGCCTCACACCCACAACTTAGAGCTTGCACACACTGGCAGCTATTCAACCATGACAGCCATATCACCCAAATATATTGCAGGACACTCACTGACACGCTTCCCTCTTTCTTTCAGGAGAAGGTGGCGCGTCCTAACTGGCAGCAGGAGGAGGACCAGCAGGAGGAGGACAAGCGCGCCTGAATGTTTTAACCCCCATGAAGGAGACAGTGCTGGCCAACATTGGAAGGGGCATCACTAAGACCGTGGCAACGGGCAGGACTGGCGGGATCAATGATAAGGGAATCTGCATACCTAATCCGCCTACTCTCATCTCACTCATCCCTCAATCTCTTCTGACTCACAAGCTGCAGATGGTGTAAGCACACACTTCTTACTTTCTCCTCTCCCTTCACCACAACCCAACCCTTGTCCCTCTTTCATTTCAGACACCCAAGAACTGGAACCTTCCCAGTCAGTGGAGGAAGAGGAAGAAGACAGTGAAGATGAAGACACACTGTCACTCAATCTTACACTTGCAGCCAACAGCTCAGATACTGATACTGAACGTATTTTAGAGGCTAGGATAGTGGAAGGATCTGCACGCAGTGAGACACTGGGCACAAGTGTGCAGGAGCCAGGGCAGGGGGAAAGGATAGCACAGGTGCCAGCTCGCCGGAGGGTGAGATGTTGCTTATATCTCCAACAGCTGCCTGGAAGGAGCCAGATGCATAAAAGTTAACGGCCACAGGCAATGCTGCCCTTGCCCTACTTTGAGGTTGCAGTTGTGGCTGCAGCAGTTGGCAGATTTCAGTCACGACCACTTTTGTGAAGCGAAGACGACTCAAGCATTGGTTCTCGCTGAAGTTCAGGTACGAGAATTGCTCCCTAAAAACTCTATACGGATATGGCCTCCTGCTGAGAGCCCTTCTCCCCCTCCTCCCTCTTCTAGCAGCTTGTCCTGTTCTGCGTAGCCTCTATTCATTTTCACAGTCATGCTGAATGCCAAGAGGAAGCCCTACTAGGCCACCCATGTCTGGAAGCAACTGATTAGTGCACAAGCCTTTAAGTCACCAAAAAATATTCAGCACCAGCCAGACCACTCCCTATTGACTATTGAAACTTCAAACAAGTATGGAAAAGCACCCAAAATGCTTAGATTTACAGCAACAGCCAGAAGAAATAATCCAGCAACTGACCTGCAAGTAGTTGATGATCCCTTTAAATAGCACCGGTGGGGGGTCCTTCATGCCATGTAACGTCGTGTTCAGCTGTGAGAGGTTAAGAGAGGACGTAGGCTGAAACGTGGAGTTCCAAAATGGCAGCACTGGCGTCAAATCTGCGTTGCACGCTGATTGATGTCATGCTCTGCCCGCTCTGCATGCTGCCGGCGGTCGTTGGGTGTGCGCACGCTAATCCCTTTACAAAGATGGCATCCGGCGCACTTCCCATCGGAAGTTTGCGCGCGCGTCGTGGACGCTATTTTCGTAGTTTAAGAGGCCTTGTAGCACCCAAAAAATGGGCGCTATAGAGCCCAATTTTGCTCCTTACATTTCTATGAAATTCCTCTGTGCACTAGTTTAATGCATTTGTTCAACTGTTTACTTTAAATGGATTAATGAATATATTAAATTATATTAAATGAGGAATTTCATATAAACATGGCAATGTTTGGTACAAATATTTTACTTCCATAGTAACATAGTAACTATACTTATCAATATTGCACATAGCACATCACATGGGTTCGAATCAGTGCCTAATGCAGTAACAACATCAACTTCTTAGATTTGTACTCTATCCCTCTGCTACAATAGCTCACATTTATATAAAGCTTTTAACGTAATAAAACATCCCAAGGTGCTTAATTGTTAATTAATCTAGCTTGTCTTTATCATTGAAGCTGTGTACTAGGCTGATGGTTTCCACGATTATTCTGCACTGACCTCCAAATCTCGACGTATATTTACAGTTCTGGTAAGCATAGACCATTCCTCCTATTGTTGTTGGCTCTTAGCCACTATTGATTTGGTATCCAAGGAATACGGTATGTCATTCCTAGATCAATAATCTCCAGAAAGAAAAACTGAATGGAAAGGTGGCCAATATCACAACTGTTATCTAATATTATAATTATGCTCTGGCAAAAAGAGCCCTTTTCTCAATGAGTAGCAGGATGCATGATTGAGTGTTGTATGAGACTTGCCCAGTACAGTACAACAATCAATAGTCTGTTTGATCTTGTGACCTAAGAACCATCAAGTTCTTTCCAGAAAGTGATCACAATATTGCAACTCCTTCATTTCATCTGCTTTAAAAGCAGGAGCATTTCTTTATTCTTGAGGGAATGGAAATATTGCATAAGTGAGTATCAGCGATGGTTGTCATTATTAAAGAGTACAAATTTTCCCAGACCTACTTCCCTAAATTCTATATAATCCTAGCACTAATTCTGTGGATTTGCAATCCCTTACCATGTGATACTAGGAGAGGGCATACAGTGAGTTGCTAATCTTAGGTGGGATCCGCCACGCAGAGGATGCATAAGTTACCAACAGACCCTCTTGCTATCTTTTAATTATAAAGTACACTTGGCATGGGTTTGAGACAGCATCATCTATTGAACCTCTCAGTGAGCAGCGAAGGAATTTTGGGTACTGCTGAGAGTACTGCCCCTTGTGTCTGTGACTTATTTACATAGGATTACATAGGATATACGGCACAGAAACAGGCCATTCCGCCCAACCAGTCCATGCCGGCGTTTATGCTCCACTCGAGCCTCCTCCCACCTTTCCTGATCTAAATCTATCAGCATAACCCTCTATTCCCTTCTCCCTCATATGCTTTTCTAGCTTCCCCTTAAATGCATCTATACTATTCACTTCAACCAGTTCCTGTGGTAGCGAGTTCCACATTCTCACCACTCTCTGGGTAAAGAAGTTTCTTCTGAATTCCCTATTGGATTTCTTGGTGACTATCTTATATTGATGGCCTCTAGTTTTGCTCTTCCCCTCAAGTGGAAACATTCTCTCTGTATCCACTCTATCAAAACCTTTCATAATTTTAAAGACCTCGATTCGGTCACTCCTCTTTTCAAGAGAAAAGAGACCCAGCCTGTTCATCTTTTCCCGATAGGTATACCCTTGCATTTCTGGTATCGTCCTTGTAAATCTTCTCTGCACCCCTGTCCAGTGACTCTATATCCTTTTTATAATATGGTGACCAAAATTGTACGCAGTACTCCAACATAGTGTGGTCGAACCAAGATTTGATAGAAGCTTAGCATAACTTCACTACTTTTCAATTCTATCCCACTAGAAATAAACCCTAGTGCTTGGTTTGCTTTTTATAATGGCCTTGATAACCTGTGTCGATACCTTTAATGATTTGTGTATTTGTACTCCGAGATCCCTTTGCTCCTCTACCCCATTTCGATTCTTATTTTCCAAGTAATATGTTACCTCCCTATTTTTCTTACCAAAATGTAATACCTCACACTTATCTGTGTTGAATTTCATTTGCCAATTATATACCCATTCTGCAAGTTTATTAATGTCTTCTTGTAATTTTTTGCAGTCCTCCTCAGCATTGACTATACCCCCCAATTTGGTGTCATCCGCAAATTTAGAAATTGTGTTTTTGATTCCAAAGTCTAAATCGTTACTATAAATTGTGAACAACAGTGGTCCCAGCACTGATCCTTGTGGAACACCATTTCCCTCCTTCTGCCACTGTGAATAGCTACCCTTTACCCCTACTCTCTGCTTTCTGTCTTGAAGCCAGCTAGCTATCCATTCTGCTACTTGTCCCCTGACTCCGCATTCCCTGACCTTATTCATTAGTCTATTATGTGGTAACTTATCGAAGGTCTTTTGAAAGTCTAGATAAATTACATCTACTGAATTACCCTTGCCTACTCTCTCTGTTACCTCTTCAAAAAATTCAATTAGGCTGGTTAAGCAAGACTTTCCCTTTTGAAATCCATGCTGTCTATTTATTATTATATTTTTGGTTTCTAGATGTTCTTCCATTTTCTCCTTTAGTAGGGATTCCATTATTTTTCCTATCACTAATGTTAAGCTGACTGGTCTGTAGTTCCCTGGACATGTTCTATCTCCCTTCTTAAATATAGGTATTACGTTAGCTATCCGCCAGTCCTCTGGCACTACACCTTTTTCTAATGAATTACTAAATATGTGTAGTAATGCCTCTGCTATCTCTTGCCTAGATTCTTTTAAAATGCGCGGATGTAATCCATCTGGACCAGGGTTTTTTATTTTCTTTGAGTTTCATTAGTTTAGTTAATATATCTCCTCGTTTTATTTTAAATGCAGTTATCTCATTACTAATCTCATCATCCAATGCCATCTCTACCTGTTTTATCTCCCTGGTAAATACTGAAGCAAGGTAATTATTTAATATCTCTGCCATCTCTCTATCATTGTCTGTGGTATTATACTGTCCATCCCTTAGTGGCCCTATTCCCATCCCGACTTTCCTTTTTTTATTTATGTGCCTGTAAAATATTTTACTATTTTGTTTTATGTTCCTTGATAATTCAATTTCACAGTTCCTCTCTGCCTTCCTAATTTTTTTTTGACTTCTCTCCTAATCTCTTTGTATTCTCTCTTGTCATGCTCTCCCTTGCTGCCCATGTACTTAATGTATGCCTCTTTCCTTACCCTCAATTCTTCCCTTATGGCTTTATTCATCCACGGTGCCTCATTAGTGTTTAGCTTGTTTTTGTATTTTAGCTGAATATATTTTTCCTGGACTCTGTTGAACACTGATTTAAATGATTCCCATTTCTGTTCTACATCATTGTTTGCCAATATTGTTGCACATTTTATTTTCCCAAGTTCTATTCTTAGCCGCTCAAAATCAGCTTTTCTCCGATCTGTTACCCTGGTCTTTGTCATACTTATGTCTTTCTCAATTATTATCTTAAAGCGCATTACATTATGGTCACTATTGCCTAGATGTTCCCCTACTTTTACTTTTCTTATTTGCTCTGGTTCATTCCCCATTACTAGATCCAATAGCGAATCCTCCCTTGTTGGGCTTTTTACATATTGGGTTACAAAGGAGTCCTGTACACATTGTAGGGACTCCACTCCCTTATTCCCTTTACCTACCTCTTCTGTCCAATTAATATCGGGGTAGATGAAATCCCCCATGATTATTATTCTATGTCTTTTACTCATTTCCCTAATTTGTCTGCATATTTCTTCCTCCACCTCCCTTCCACTATTAGGTGTTCTGTAGACTACCCCTATTAGTGTGATTAATCCTTTATTATCTTTTATCTTTATCTACATGGATTCTATTTCTGTTTTGCTGATAGCTGCATCACTTTTTTCTACTGCCATTATGTTATCCCTAATAAGTACAGCTACTCCACCTCCCCTTTTTCCCTCTCTCTCTTTCCTAAATATGTTATACCCTGCAATGTTTAATTCCCAGTCCTGATTTTTCTGTAGCCATGTCTCAGTAATCACTACTATGTCTGGTTCCTCGCAACGCATGATTGCCTCCAGCTCTCCTGTTTTATTACGGACACTGTGTGCATTGTTGTACAGACAGTTTAACTCATTTTTAATAGCAGTTCCTTTCACTTTATTTTTAACCATCTTTTTACACTCCTGCTCTATAACTCTATTTATTCCCTGGCCATCAATGTCCTCCCTTACTTTACTCGTTTCTATGCTCTCCTTTCCTGTTTTGTCTTTAATTAGGCTGGTTGCATTTGTTGTAGATCCCTCCCCCCTCCTACTAGTTTAGAGCCTTTGCCACCTCCCTATTTACCCTTTCCGCTAGGACATGGGTCCCATCCCGATTCAGGTGGAGCATGTCCCATCGGTATAGTTCATTCCTGTCCCAGGACTGGTGCCAGTGTCCCATGAAAAAGAACCCCTCTTTCCCACACCAGCCCTTTAGCCACGTGTTAATTCTCCTGATCTGGCTGCTTCTATGCCAATTTGCATGTGGCTCTGGCAATAACCCAGAGATTATTACCCTCGAGGTCCTGCTTTTTAATTTAGCTCCTAACTCCTGATACTCCTTCAGCAGGACCTCCTCCCTCTTCCTACCTATGTCGTTTGTTCTGACATGGACCACAACAACTGGATTTATCCCCTACCTTTCCAAGTTCCTCTCCAGCTGCCTCGCGATATTCCTTACCCTGGCACTGGGTAGGCAACACACCCTTCGGGATTCTCGTTCTTGGCTGCAGAGGATGCTATCTATCCCCCTAATTATAGAATCCCCTATCACTACGACACTATTTGATCTGTATACTGGCTGATTTGACTGAGGTCCCTTGTTGTGCTCTAGAAGAATCCTGTGGTATAAAAATTTTAAGCTTTTGTGAACTTCACAGTTATATGCAAAATGATTCTGGAGAAGGTATGGCAATTCCCATGGGAATACTGCTCTGTACATCCTTATGGAGGTGGAGGAAGAACAGCAGCACGTGGCATCGAGGAGAATAAGGCAGCATAGCAGAAGACACCTGTCCGCCAGGTATTACCCTACACAGTAGGAGGAATTTTAACTCCCTCCAATTGGCGAATATTGGCCTTTATCTCAAAGGGGTTGGAATTCAAAAGTGAGAAAGTGATGCTTCAGTTATATAGACCCCATCTGGAGTATTTCATTCAGTTTTGGGCATCGCATCTCAGAAAAGATATATTGGCCTTGAAGGGGATACATCGCTGATTCACCAAAATGATACCGGGGTTTAAAGGGTTTAATTTTGAAGACAAATATTTCCTTGTGTTTCAACGGTTGAGGGGTGACCTAATCAAGTTGCTTAAAATGGTAACGAGATTTGATAGGGTAGATACAGAGGCCCGTAATTTGCGGCCCCTACAGGTGCGTACGAGGTGCATACACGCTCGCAAGGGCCGCGCAAGTTCCGGGTTTTCGCGTGCGAGCCCCGGAGAGCCCCAGAACCATGAATCTCCGTACCTCCCAGACCACCAGGTACGTGGACATTTTATTTGTGGATCAGGGGCATTTCCCCGCGGGAAGCTTCCGACCGCAAATTCAGGGCCATTGAAACTACTTCCGCTGGTGGGGGAATTCAGAACAAGAGGGAATAATCTTAAAATGTTAACTGGGCTATTTAGGAGTGAAATCAGGAATTATTTTTCACATAGGGCAGTGGAAATCTGGAATTCTCTCCCCCAAAAGGCTGTGAATGCTGGGTCAATTGAAATTTTCAAGACAGAGATCAATAAACATTTTTTCGGTAAGTTTATCAAGGGATATGGAATATGGCGGGTAAATGGAGTTGAGGTACAGATCAGCTATGATCTAACTAAATGGTCTACCTGATACGTTGCAGTAAAGGATGCTCCAGAGCATGGTACATCGGCGAGACCATGCAGACACTGAGACAACGTATGAACGGACACCGCGCAACAATCGCCAGGCAGGAGGGTTGCCTCCCAGTCGGGGAACACTTCAGCAGCCAGGGGCATTCAGCCTCGGATATGCGGGTAAGCGTTCTCCAAGGCGGCCTTCGAGATACACGACAGCGCAAAATCATAGAGCAGAAACTGATAGCCAAGTTCCGCAATCATGAGGATGGCCTCAATCGCGATATCGGGTTCATGTCACGATACAGAACGTGACTTGACATCATGGCCGGTCTTCCCAGGTGTTTTTTTTTTAAAAAGACTAACACAAGAACCTACACAGATTGACAGGATATGCAGCCAGCAGGTGGTTTGACACGTTGGACCCCCTGGGACACATCTCATTGTCTTGGCTGTGCTCTTTGATGTAGGAAAGATTTGAATATATTTTGTCTGTGTTTAAATTGTGAATTCTGGGAGATTCCCTCACTGCTAACTTACCTGACGAAGGAGCGAACTGTTCCGAAAGCTTGTAAAATTAAATAAATCTGTTGGACTATAACCTGGTGTTGTGCGACTTCTCATTTTTGTCCACCCCAGTCCAACGCCGGCATCTCCACATCATAACTAAATGGTGGAACAGGCTCGAGGACTGAATGAGATACTCCTGTTCCTATATTTCGATGTTGTTACGTTTTAGATTGAGACTTCATGAGAACTGTTTATTTCTACCATTCTTTGCTTTTATTTCAGATTTTAAGTATTTGCAATGTTTATTTTTTATCTTTGCTAACAGTGAGGATCATGCTTTAAACCTTTAAAATCTGGTACAAAAGTTGCTCCTAATACTTTTTGCATACAGCTTCCAAATAAGGTACCAAGCTGTGAGTGATTCAGTAGATTTGACAGCAATTGGTCAGTAAACGATGGGTTCCTGTTATATGCTTGATCTGAAAGCCATAGATTGTGGTGTGGACTCCATCCATGCATATTAAAAAGCAACAGTTGAGTGTTCTGATAGCTATGACTATTTTCTTTTCCTATTTAAGTTTGAAGATTAAGGTCTTTTTGGGATCAGTAGTTACAGACCCAGCGGACATTTAGCAGTGCATGCTGTGCAGTTTAATCACCATAATTTTCATCATCATTATTTGTTGGTGATTTGGCAGTGAGGTTGCTCCCATGTGGTTCTGAATCCTTCTGGTTCACTGCCAGTACTTCAGTTACTTCTGGTGAGATATTCAGTGCCCTATCTAATTTCTTCACACATTTACATCTTTTCACCGGCACACTTATAATATGACATACATTGTGGGCAATTTTAACTTTCGGCGGTGGCATAAAACGGACATCGGCTGCTCATTATACACTCCGCCGGATTTTACTTTCCATTGACTTCTTCTGTGTGAGGTTGATCCAGGTCTGGTGCAAAAGGTTGCAGCCAGTTCAAGGAGCGCATCACTTTCCTGCAAGAACGGCTGAAACAGCAGCAGCCTTGGGGGTGGACGGGCTTCCAGATTCTCGGACGTATCCACGGAGGTCCTTTTGGGCCAGAAGAGCAAGATTGTCACTGAGGGCAAGAAGCCCCATAAGAGATGGTGCAGGCTATATGAAGAGAGGTGCTAGAAGCAATGAGTGCAACCTGAACCAGACGAAGAACTGCCAGACAGTGCAAGAAGAGGTTCAATTACCTCACTAGGATATCTAAGGTAGTGGTGCCAATACACATCCTCTACTACTCAGACAGTCATCACCCACCTCCTTATGTCACATACTCTTTCTTTCTGAGCATCTGTGTGGCAGGTAAAGTTCATCCTCTGCTAACACTCATGCACCTTCTTTACTGAAAACCATTCTGGCAACTCATATTGTCTGCCACAAAGTTGCAGCTAGTCTTCAAGGACTCTTGATTTAAAGGGACCAAACCCCTCCATATCCCATCATTATGGGATGCATAGTCTTAAATAGGGAAAGTTTCTACGCACTCTCATGCCCTTACCAGTGTCCTCTTTCCCTCCAAAGGAAAAGTTGGCCTAAAACCAGCGCTACAGAAATATAACCCATGGAGAAGCAGCAGTGTTGAAAACCCTGAGCGCACACGAAGAGGATGTGTTGAAGACAGGAGGCCCTGTGGGAGAGGGCAAGGTTAGAAATAAGGTGGCATCTCACTCAGGGAGTAGTAGATTAGCAGTATGAGCAAGTAAGTTAGCTGCCACAAAGGGTAGACATGGTATTAAGAAGTAGTTGTAAATCGAGTGATTGGAATTTTTGGGAGAATATGTTGCTTTATAAAATAAATATTGTTTGTGCACAATGATCCTTGAGACTCTCACTGGGCTGTATTGCAGCCTCCACCAGTTTTATCCAGGCACCTAAATTGGGACATGTGAATTCTTATAGTCTGCTATGAGACACTTCTCATTGTATCTGTCTGTGGAAGTCCTATTGGAGTCAGCAGACATAGAAACATAGAAACATAGAAGATAGGAGCAGGAGCAGGCCATTCAGCCCCTCGAGCCTGCTCCACCATTCAATGAGATCATGGCTGATCATCCAAATTCAGTACCCTGTCACTGCCTACTCTCCATATCCCTTGATCCCTTTAGCTTTAATAAATATATCTTACTCCTTCTTGAATATATTTAATGAATTGGCCTCTACTACCTTCTGTGGTAGAGAATTCCACAGGTTCACCACTCTCTGGGTGAAGAAATTCCTCCTCATCTCAGTCCTAAATGGCTTACCCCTTATCCTTAGACTGTGACCCCTGGTTCTGGACTCCCCCGCCATCGGGAACATCCTTCCTGCATCTAGTCTGTCTAGTCCTGTTAGAATTTTATAAGTTTCAATGAGATCCCCTCTCATTCTTCTAAACTCCAGCGAGTATAAGCCCAATCGACCCAATCTCTCCTCATATGTCATTCCTGCCATCCTAGGTATCAGCCTGGTGAATCTTCGCTGCACTCCCTCCATGGCAAGAACATCCTTCCTCAGATAAGGCGACCAAAACTGCAACATGACTGCAGGCATTATTCCTGATCACCATTCAACCATTGTGATACATGGCTCCAAGCCATGGGGGTTGACATTGTGGATTGTTGCATGGTGAAATTGTCATGGCAGCTTCTTGCCATTGGTTTTGCTGTATAGGGAAGGTGATTGACATTGCACATTAGCTGGATATTAATATTATGAAAACCATAAAAGCAATGGTCATAAAATTGATGCAGTGGTCATATGGGTGCCATATACATTCCATAAATTGCCTCTTGCACCTATGGGAACCCTGCCAATCTGTAGAACTGCATAGCTCTTTCTCTTTATTTGTCTGCTTCCATTGGGAAGGATATGAATTGTGCAGCCTTACTGAATAAAGCATCAGTGACCTTGAACCAGTGATGAGCTGTTGCTGACTAATGTGGCAAAGGTCACCAGATACTGATTGGAAAGATCGAGAAACAAAGAAACTGAAGGTGATCTTGTCTTGTAGAGGCAATGTTGTTCTACTGGTGGAAATGGGCTACAGATCTTCATGCAACAGTTGGCACTATATTACCCCAATAACCTGTAGGGGGCAGCACAGCTCGCTAAGGCAGTGACATTCAGAAAACTGTAAACCTTGGTGAGTAGGTATGACCATGTAGCGAAGCCACACCCTCTGCGATGCCTGCCTCTAAGAACCTCCAATCTAGCGTCTTCCACATCCTTCGCCTCCTCCTCTTCAGAGCATAAGAGTAGAGATATTCTCATTGGGAAATGTATGTTCCCAATGCAAAGTAGTACCTTTTTCAGAGCTGTGAAACTAGTGGTCCTGCTTGAACTTGCAAAGTAATGAAGAGATTGATATGCATGAAAGGTAACACCAAGCTTCGGTAACAGCACACAAAATGGCCTTGTCAATGTGGTATACTCCTCAGGGATACGTTGCTGTCGCTCCTATCATCATTTACATAGTGGGGGTAAATGTTTGGGGCTGACGTTAATGGAAATTGGTCCGAGGGGTTAGAAACTTTCCCTTTGACTCACTTACATGAGGCTGAGCAGGCTCCGATAGGCCTTATAGGGGAGTGGCACTTTTTTTGGGATGATACACAATGGGCCGAATAGCCTCCTTCTGTGCTGTAAGCTTCTATGATTCTAAGGTGCAATTTTTTTGTGGATTTGAGGCTATAGCCTTGAAGAAACCTTTTTAATTCATTTACCACCCAAAACTGGTGATAACTTGTGGGGAAATCTAGGGCTTAATTTGTCTTAAATACAACATAGACTTTGAGCACCCTAAAAAAAGGAAAGGAAAGGAAATTCTATCTCAGTGTTGTAATATTTAACAGATATGAATGTTGTTTACAATGTGAGTGTTTGAAATAGTTACATTTTTGAAAGATTGCTGCTTTTTAAACAATGGAATATTAAAAAATTCACAATAGACTATGAATAACAATAAAAAATAAAGTCAATTTGGACTGTCAGACTGTCCAGAGACCACATACATGCCAAGCTAGAAAACTAGCAAAAGCTGACCAACAGTTGCAAAAAAACTGATGTAGCTTCAAAAACATTGATAGCTCAAAATCAGCACTGGATCAGGCCTTATGACACAAACAGACAAAGAGTTAGACTGAGACAGCAGTGAGACATGGGCTCGTCATAGCTTAATCTACAAGTATACCCAACATTCCATAACGTTTATTGCAGTAGGTAGATAGAAAGAAATTATTTCCTCTAGTGGGATATCCAAAACAAAAGGGGCATAATCTTAAAATTAGAGCCAGGCCATTTAGGAGGGAAATCAGGAAACACTTTTTCACACAAAGGGTTGTGGAAATTTAGAACTCACTTCCCCAAAACTCTGTGGATGCTGGGTCAATTGAAATTTTCAAGACTGAGATCAATAGATTTTTGTTGGGTAAGTGTATCAAGGGATATGGAAAAAAGCCGGATAAATGGAGTCGAGGTGCGTATCAGGCATGATCTTATTGAATGCTCGAGGGCTGAATGGCCTACTCCTGTTCCTATGTTCCTAGTACATAAAAGCACAGTTAGCAGCAGTGGTAATTTGGAATTATGAAGGGGGATGAAGGCATGGGATTTATTTTCTACGGGGCCCTGCTCCTCTCAAAACACTGATTTTCACACCTGATTTAATGCATTTATTGGCATTTTGGCGCCCACTGTAATTCTAATTGTAACTTTCAGTGCAAATGTTTTTAATTAACTAAACTGCGTCATCATTTCAACTCCACTCACTATTTAATTTCTAAACCCTGGCAATTTCACAGGAGTTTTCGAATAAAAATAGCTAGTGCATTCACACCAAGGAACATGCACCTTATTGCAAAACAGCAGCTGCAAATGGACTTGAAGAAAATACATTTTCACAAAAAACAACAGCTGGGTATGCCCCAGAAAGTTCCTTTGAGGAAAATAATTTAAAAAAAAGTTTTAAAAGCATTTTAGCAGCTTATTGGTTCCATATAACTTATTTGAAAGTGAACATTAAATTCACTAGCCTGTTACTTTTAGGGGGTAAATTTCTTTGACTATTCTCTTTATCCACTGCCCCACATTTTGAATTTTTCACCTTAAGGTGAGGTGAAAACAAATAATGAGCAGAAGAAAAGTCTGATTAAAGTGGGAGTTCTGCGCTACAACCAATCTGCTTCTGATAGGCTGCAATCTCACCTTCCAAATGATCTGAGTGATTGATGCTGACAACTTCTAATCCCAGTGAAAAAATGCTGATTTTTCTGGTGAAATTCTGATAAACTGACACATGAGTTAAGAAAACTGACAGTTTGTTTGAAATACAGATGATTGGTATGCATGAGACTATGTAAGTAGACTTTTTGTGCACTGTTAATTTAAAGCTAATAAACTCAGAAATTCCTCAGAACATGATTCCAGCAGTTACAACCTCAGTGTAAGGGGACGGCCTATTTTAAAAAAAAATGTAGCCCTTTCTTCAGGAGTCCGAGCTGTTTTCCTGACTTGGACCTCACCAGTGGAGCTCGTTTTCACTCATTTGGAGGCTGGTGTGCCTTAACTCACTTTCCTCCAGAGATACAGATATCTCTTGGACTGCCACACATTCCAGGATGCTCTGCATGGCCTGACATACCTCCTGCATGGTGTTGCAGAGATGATTGATGGACTTCACCAACTTATCCACCATGTCTAGCACGTGCATGGAAACACTCTCCACTGCCTCCACGTGAGGTTGATAATTCTCTATCTGTTTTCCCTTGAAAACCTGGCCTGTAAAATCAGGGTCCGTGCCCTCCTCAGCCAAGGACAGTCGTCTCTCTGGTGTGGCATGGCTGGCTTCCCCTCTTCACCTCCCAGCTCCTCTTGCTCATTTGTGCAAAGTGCCTCAGCCAATGATATTCCCTCTAACTCATGAACTTTATCCTCAGGGTGGGTGTTCCTGGGCTGGAGCTTAAGCAAGTAAGGTGCCAGTGGTGAGACTGAGATATAAGTGGATGTGCCACGCTGTACTTGAGACTAGCCATCTTCAGGTTGAGCATCACCTATAAGATTAACAAAGGAAATCGTTTTTGGAGGGTGGATTCTCACACGTAACTTTGGAGAAGCAACAGAGCAATGATAGGAGACCTTAAAATGAAGGTGACCGTCTCAACACTGTACCAACTCATTGTACTGTGCATGATCCCTTTCATTACCCAGCTGTTCCTGACAGCTGCCATCACCTTTTCCATTTCCTACCACCTCCTCAGTGTGTCTGCTGAGGAGATGTAACACTTCCTCCTCCTGTGTCCTAAGTGGTCTAATGGTAGGCATTCCTTTCTCTGTGGCACTTCTTTGCCACTGATGGTAAGCAACCTTTTTCTTTTACAAGGAGAGTACAGATTGAGAAAGGCATCGGACCGACACAACATTTAATTTAATCTCGGAGACTGCAGTGCTTAGAATGCTTTCAGGTGCAGACAATGTAGCAGTCTCTTCTCTTTTGAGTCTACCACTACCATCCTTGAACTCAGGCACTGGGTGAAGGCAAAATGAAGGAATGATGGGAAAGGAATGCATGTGTGGGCCGTGAATAAAATGCCACATTTTTCTCTTCATTTACACTGTGAGGACATCGTAGTTATGGATGTGAGTCATGCTTCTGGCATTTTCTCAGGATGTGCATCGGGACTTACGAGTTCACTACCTTGCCCAACATCGTGAGGTCCTGAAATTGTTTCCAGCACTGTGTTGCTATTTGTGGGGTGGTTGAGGTGGCACTTACAGCCTGAGCAGTCATTTTTGATTACCCCTCTATGAAACACCTACATTAAAATTTCTACATAAAGTGCTACAGAAATGCAAGTTGTTGCTGTTCCACCTCTCTCCATGCGGCCCGTCCCACTCTCTTCTGAGGCTTCCATTCTTTGATACCAAAAAGCCAGTTTCTCTTCGCCCTTATATCCGCCAACAGAATCTTGATGAAAGCTTCTGAAAATCTGGGAACTTTGGCCACACCAAACACCTATGATGCTGCTCCTCCTTCAAGACCTCTGTTGGCTCTCTCTCTCTGTCTTCCTCAATTACAAATGGCCTTAGTGTCCTGGGTTAGGGTTGGGAAAATAGGCCCTGCTAAGGTAAAGCATTAGAGGGCAGAATTAATGAGGGAACAATGAAGTACTTAGAGAAATAAGGAGTAATAATAGGGAGTCAGAATGTCTTTATAGGAGGAAGGTCTTGTCTGACAAATTTATTGAACTTCTTTAATGATATAATAGACCGAATGGTCTACTCCTGCTCCTATTTTTCTATGTTTCTAATATGGCGGGCAGGAAGTGAAGGCCCATTACGAGCTGAAAGTGCACCACTCACCATATCGGTAAAGGCCAAAAAATTGGCATGCAGTGCCGATGACTAAAACAGGCATCAGGCCCTTTGCTTATGTTTGAGGGCGCTACTGCAAGATTGCTTTGGCGGCTGCACTCTGGAAAACCAGGTCTACATGTGGCCTAACACACAGTTCTTAAAGGGAGTGCCTGTTAGGCAGCAACCAACAAGGTAAGTTTTTAAAATATACTTCCCTGAATATGGAGCCAGGAGGAGCAGGAGTGCGACTCTTGACCCCACATTCAAAGAACGTGGGCTGCAGCTGGCTACCACACCACCCCCCCTCGATCACCCCCGCTACCCCCAAGATTATTGCCGTTACCTACCCCCTGCCGCCACTTCCTTCACAACCCGATCGCCCTCCCTCCCTCCCGGTCGTCCCCTCTGCATCACCTACCTGAGAGCTGCTGCTGGCACCACAGTGGCCTGATCTTCAATCCCGCTTCGCCAGTGAGCTGCCTGTTCCTGTCCGCAGCTCACCGGCCCAATGGTAATGAAGCCTGAGCCTCAATATTAGGTGCGCCTTGGGCCTTACCATTCAGGCTTAGGGATCATACCCCGTACACCCAAAGGTGGGCATGCCCAAATTTCTAGGGCTATGTGTTTAAACTCTATTCCATTCTACAGCTGTAAAAATTCCTCTGGTGGGTGCATATATATTTCCGAATAAAAACAATGGAGTGTGACACTGTTTAATTGCACTTTTCAAACCTGTACTGTTAAGAATGGTGCTTAAACACTGAAAATTGCAGCTCTAGAGATTTTCTTTAGCACAACTCTTTTTGATCGATGTGTCATTATTTCTCAAGGCTACTCTCACACGTGTCCTGTGCACATAATGTTCACAAACTGCACTTTCGTGACAAACCAGGCAAAATCTTTTGTAGTGTAGTCAAACAGCCGGTAGCACTGAGTGAATTTAATCCTACAACGAATACTTGGTGACCAGAAAAAAATGATGATTCATTTTTACACTGAATATTAGTCATAGAAATATTCTGGGTTTCCATCCACTTATCTTCTTCTTTATGATATTCAGTATTTGGACTTAACATAAAATTATTTTTCTGACGGTGTACAATGCATATCTGAAAGGTTGCAGCAGATTGCTTTTTGAGCAACAGGTTTACTCATTACTGATAAAAAAAATTAACATTTTGCACTCAGTAACAACATCAGGTCTTCTTTGGTCAAGGTAAAGCATTAGAGGGCAGAATTAATGAGGGAACAATGAAGTACTTAGAGAAATAAGGAGTAATAATAGGGAGTCAGAATGTCTTTATAGGAGGAAGGTCTTGTCTGACAAATTTATTGAACTTCTTTAATGATATAATAGACCGAGTTGGTAAGGGGCATTCAGTACATGTTATATATTGGCCCAAAAATTAATGCCTCTACGCGAGAGTACGCACTGTGTACTCTCGCGTATTCTGTCTCCAATTGCCGGTTTTCTGCATGCACTGCGCATGCGCTGAAAACCGGCACTTGGTGATTTCAAAAGGGGGCGGTTCCTAGGTGAACCGCGTGCGCGCTACAGGCTGCGCGCACGCAGTGCACTTAGTGCTTTGAACGCGCAGGTAAGCATGGAAGATTTTGCACATAAAGAAAGGAGGCGTAAGACCCTCTTTTAACAAGGTAAGTAGTTAATTAAGTATTATATTGAATTTTTTTCAACAGGTATATCTTTTTTAGAGACTTTAAAGAAAGGTAAGTTTATTTTTATAACTTTTTAAAAGATTTAAAAAAAATTCAAAAATTTAATTTTTTGTTTAAAGTGGTTAATTTATTTAACTATACTTATTTTATTAATGTGATGGTTTTTTTAAAATTTAATTGAGGTTTAGCTGTTCTTTTGGGGGGTATAGATTCATAGCTTTCACAGCACTTGATGTGAAAACTATGAATGAAAGATGGTGTGCTGCCATTGGCTCTACCTGAATCACGTGATCCCACAGCTCGCACGAATTAACTGTGCCTGTGGGATACGCAAGCACTGCCCAGCTGCTGTCTAGAAAATCAAGTTCGTGCGAGCTGGGAATGAAAAAGCCGGCGCGCAGTGAGATATCGCGGGAAGCCTTACCCCCGCATGAAGGCTCCCTCACTAATTTTTGGGCCATTATATTTTATTTTCTGACACAGACACGATGGGTCAAATGGCCTCCTTCTGTGCCGTAAATTTGTATGATTCTATGATTTAGATTTTAGGCAAGCTTTTGCCACAGTGCCTCATAAGAAATTCGTCTGAAAGGTTAAAAGGCACAAGGTGGTGGAGAAGATTCTTGAGTTGATCATAAATTGGCTCAATCAGAGGGAGCAAATGATAGTTAAACATTGAGCTGCATCAGAAGGGAAGAAGGTGACCAGCAGGACTTCAGGAGTCAGTGGTAGGGCTATTACTGTTTAACTGGAGGAAATTGAAGCTCATCCAAGAACCAGCAATGCTACTTCTTGCTTATCTCAGAGTTTTGAGTAGTATAGGAAGAAGCCTTCCCAGACAATATTTCCTCCAATACATCCCATGTGACCTAACTCAGGCTGACACCTTGGAAAGTCCCTTAGTGTAAATATCAGTTACGATGAGCCTGGAGTTGGGATGCAGTTTGGGTTTGAACAGGGCAAGGCAGCTAGAGATAGATAATATTTGTCAGGGTTCATACAAGTGAGAAAAAAATCAGAGAAATTACAGCATAAAATAATAATGAACAGATCTATTTATTTTTTTTAATTGCTGCAGAGTGCATCAGCTCATGTCATGAAATGGCTTGTATAATTTTTGCCCTTTTTTCACGTTCTTCCCTTTAGGCACAATTCGTTTCATCATCTGGGGAAAAAATGTTTGAAATGGTCAATGTCACTGACTTTCGAAAGCCGTTATTAATGTTATTCTAGATCTGACCACCAGAAAGTCTGATTCAAGCAGAGTCGAGTCACATTTTGTTTTTGCTATCTCTGAAATGGATTTGGATGATTAGATTATAGTGTTACATCATAGTGCTCACCCATCGAAACAGGACTGGTGGACCTGGTACTTGAACTTGTGATCTTCTCAATCACTTATGACAGAAGACTGACTTTTGTAATTTTATTTATTTATTCTGCTTGAATCCCTTCAAGGGTATGCTTCTACTAAGCATCCTTCTCCAGCTGGGAGAAAGGGAGGATGATTTGAACCAGTCTGTGATCAACTGCAACAAAACAGGGTTCAAGGAGAATGAGATGAGCAATGCCACATATTTTGCTATGCTTCCATATGGCAGTCCATCTGCCAGGGTGAATGAGAACTGATGGAAGACACCTGATTGAGGCAGCAACATTTAAGACATAAAGGTGGAATAGTTGTGAAACCACTTAGTTACTCGTTATACCACCGAGCTCTCATCACTTTTCTCTGAATTTATGGCTATTATAGAGATAGCTTTTATACAGCTGGAAGAATTGCCCTTCTCCCACTTCAAACAGCCAAAAATTACCACTATAGAATTTTCAAAGTAGTTAAAGATGAGTTTCAGTTGTCATACGGAGTCTAATTATTTCCAGATTTTCCCATTTTTTTTAAGCTTTCCCAAGACTGATTTCCTACACCAGTGCAAAAGGAGAGGAGGAAGTGTACCTCTGTGCTCCTGCACGGTAGGTCCAAAACTGGCACTACACAACACTGAAGCCAAAAAGTGGCAGATCCAGCTCAAATGAGCAGTTGGATTTGAATGTCAATCATTGCTAAGATTCAAGTTCATAGTCCTTTGGTCCAGGAACTAAACTTTCCACCACAGCCTGCCACCTCAGACAAGTTGTTTTTTGTTTCTTTTAAAACCAGTTACATAACAGCTCTAATTTTAATCCATTATAAGTTATAAAAATTGGTTTAATTTAGACATTTAACTAATGAATAATAAAGTGTCTTCCAAGCTGACATTAAAGGGTTAGACCAAAAGCACTAATGGAGTGCAAAATAAGTGGCCCATTAAAAGGTAAAAATATGGAGGAATTAGTAGATTCCAAAACAGCTAAAATGGACAATAATCTTATCTTAACATAGAAGCGAACCCTTTGAAAATCACGACTTCCAACTATGTATTTGTTTCACAGTCACACGTAGTACACTGTTAATTAGTGAAATCTTGACTTTTATTTTAATCATGAGAGTATTTACACAATGAATTGTGCAGCTCTTTGCTTCTAAAATAGAAGATACACAAAGGAAAATAGTGAGATTTCTAGTTCATACAACAAATGTGTGATGATGGATGGCAGGCACTGAGTTATGAGGCAGCAATTCAGTTCAGCTGTTCTAATCTCAAACACCATGAGAGTGGAGTTTAGATAATGTATGAACTTCTGTGCAACCCTGAAGCAACATCCTACATAATATTAATGTAGAAAGTATCTCAATGCAGAGTTTTCCTTTCTGGCAGAACACAAGAAAATATACAGCACATAATGCTTATACTATTGATAAGCTGTTAAAACAGGAAAAAAAATTATCCTTCAGAAGTGTTTCCACTGCAGTGAAATGATAACATTTGTGTCAAAAAGTTCTACGGAAATATTTATGGCATTAAAGTTATACTCCATCTACTGCTGTTTGTGTGTTACATATTCATTGCGAATGTAATAAATAATCCTGTAGTTACTGAAAATAAAACAGTCTTGTTAACTGGTTCTATCAGAAGATTCGGATACTTTCTTGGTTCTCTTTACGGATTCACCGCTCTGTTGTGTGTCTTTAATTACTTTTTTCCTTTATATTTTGTCTGTTTTTCCTGTTATTTGCCTGTATGTCTTTAATTCTATTAAGCTTGATTAATAATTTACAACAACAACAAATTGCATATATGTAGCGCCTTTAACATAGTAAGACATCTGAGAGAGAAACTGATCCGAGGCAAAGAAGGAGACATTAGGACAGGTAACCAAAAGCTTGGTCAAAGAGGTAGGTTTTAAGGAGCGTCTTAAAGGTGAAGAGAGAGGTGGCGAGGCGGAGAGATTTAGGGAGGAAATTCCAGGATCTAGACGGCTGAAGGCACAGCCGCCAATGGTGGGACAAAGGAACTGGAGGATGCAAAAGAGACCAGAGTTGGAAGAACGCAGAGTTTTCAGAGGATTGTAGGGCTGAGGTGACAATACGGTTACAGAGATACGGAGGACGAGGCTATGGAGAGATTTGAACACAAGGATAAGAATTTTAAAATCAAGGTGTTGGTGGATCAATGCAGGTCAGCGAGCACAGGGGTGATGGGTGAATGGAACTTGGTGCGAGTTAAGATACATGCAGCAGAGTTTTAGATGAGCTTAAGTTTAAAGAGGGTGGAAAATGGGAAGCTGGCTTGGAAAGCAATGGAATAGTCAAGTTTGGAGGTAACAAAAGCATGGATGTGGGTTTCAACAGCAGATGGGCTGAAGCAGGGGTGGAGACGGGCAATATTACCGAGGTGGAAGTAGGTGGTCTTTATGATGGAGAAGATATGGGGTCGGAAGCTCAGCTTGGGGTCAAAAAGAACGTCAAGGTTGCCAACAGTCTGGTTCAGCCTGAGACAGTGGCCAGGGAGGAGGATAGAAACGGTGGCTAGGGAACGGAATTTGTGGTGGGCACCGAAGGCAATAGCTTCAGCCTTCACAATGCTTAATTGGAGGACATTTTGACTCATCCAGGACTGGATGTCATACAAGCAGTTTACCTTTGTTATCAAAAGTTACATTCACATTAACGGCAAAACAATTTGGGAATAGACACCGTCATGAATTAAGCCAATAGTATTTTTATGTTCATGAACAAATAAACCTGTATATGCTGTATGTTATATAGATGAGGTTTGAATAATTTATAATGCTTTAACCATACTCTTATGGTTTATATTATCTGACTTTTTTGTACTTTACATGTAGCCATTGATCATTTTATATGTTAGTGACCTCCTAAGACATTAATCATGGACCAACATTTAAAGTCTCCCTCTTCCTGTAACTGTCTATCTGCTTGCTCCCACTCTAGAAAGAAAGAAGAAAGACTTGCATTTATATTGCACTATTCACGACCTCAGGACATCCCAAAGCGCTTTACAGCCAATTAAGTAGTTTTGAAGAGTAGTCACTGTTATGTAGAAAACAGGGCAGCTAACTTGCACATAGCCAGCTCCCAAAAACAGCAATGTGATAATGACCACATAATCTGTTTTTTAAGTGATGTTGATTGAGGGATAAATATTGGCCAGGGCACCGGGGATAACTCCCCTGCACTTCTTCGAAATAGTGCCATGGGATCTTTCACGTACACCTGAGAGAGCAATCTCGGTTTAATGTCTCATCCAAAAGACGGCACCTCCAACAGCACAGCACTCCTCGGAAGTGTCAGCCTAGATTATTGTGTTCAAGTCTCGTGGAGTGGGACTTGAACCGACAACCTTTGGACTCAGAGGTGAGAGTGCTACCACTGAGCCATGGCTGACACTGATTCTTTCTGCCTCCCTCTCTCTGTCTTTGTCTTTGTCTTCCACTTTTCCTGTCTCCCTCCACCTCTCTCTGCTTCACAGACACATTTACCATTTTTGTATCTAACTTTGTCTCCTTCTCTTCTGTTACTCTCTGTTTCTTCAATCTTTAACTTTCTCTTTAAGCTTCTCGCATAATTTCAGTTTCTCTCTGTATGTGTGTCTCTACATATATATTTTTTTCTTTCTCTTTCTGCATGTCTCTCACTTTGTTTGCTTCTCTGTATGTCTCTCTTGTTCTCTTTCTTTAACTATTTCTCTCTCTTTCTGTGAATGTCTGTCTCTCCTTTCATCTCAGGTTTATGGAGACTCAGGGCTCTGATCCTTGATGACAAGACCAAAACATTTTGGACTAAAATAAAACATTGTTGTCTATGATAGGTAATGTATTGTATTATTTCTTGTTGGTCACCACACACAGAGTTAAAATATATTACAGTAGATATTTCCGCAAGCTGCGGACAATACACATCCCAGTTTCAGATGCAAGAGGCATCAATGTACATCTGAAGACTGTTCTGGTGGAATGAGAGAATGGTTTAATAGGGTAATAGGTCTATTGAATGTAAATCCATTAGTATCATTCTGTCCAGTAGCGTCCCTGCTGTCTGGACAGGTCTTAATTTCCTGAAGTCACAGATAGATCAATGAGAAGAAGTCAAGCCATTCCATTCAATTGCAAACATTCTATAACTAGATCCAGCACTGCTTCCTTCTTTGTTGGGCTGGAAATACACTGATCAAGAGAGTGTGCGGGTTAGGTTGATTTGGCTATGATAAATTGACCCTTAGTGTTAGGGGGGGATTAAATATGTGGGGTTATGGGGATAGGATGGGATATGTGTACTGTGGGGATTAAAGCAGGGACAGGGTACTGGATTTGGATGATCAGCCATGATCGTATTGAATGGTGGAGCAGGCTCGACGGGCCGAATGGCCTACTCCTGCTCCTAGATTCTATGTTTCTATGTTTCTATAACATTGGTTCATGTACGCACCTCAGGACAAGGCCCTGATATGCATAGATTGATGTTTGCCACTGTCCTTGAATGGGGACTTGGCTCACAGATCCATCACAGCTTTTGGAACTGAGCAATGAGTCAAGCCATACCATTCAGTATCACGCATCCTATGGAGCTGTTTACAGGAGAACTCTCTTGATCAGTGTATTTCCAGCCCAACAAAGAAGGAAGCAGTGCTGGATCTAGTTCTGGGGGATGAAGTGGGGCAAGTGGAGCATGTTTCAATGGGGGAGCATTTGGGGAACAGTGATCATAATATCATCAGGTTTAGAATAATTATGGTAAAGGACAAGGAATTATCAACTGTAAAAATACTTAACTGGAGGAGAGCTAACTTCAGTGAGTTGAAAAGGGATCTGGCCCAGGTGGATTGGAATCAAAAATTGGTAGGCAAAACAGTAATTGAACAATGGGAGGCCTTCAAAGATGAGATGGTTTGGGTACAGAGTAGACACATTCCTACGAAGAGGAAATGAAGGGCATCCAAAACTAGAGCTCCCTGGGTGACAAAAGATATAGAAATTAAAATGAGACAGATAAAGGAGGCTTATGACACATGTAAGGTACATAGGGGTAGAAATTAGGTCGCGCCCCATTTGGGGCGCAAATATCGTCTGGACGCAAATATTAGCGCCTGGCGCTAATTATCGGCACTGACTGGAAACTTCACTTTTACCGCCCCGGGAGGTGAGTGGAGCGCTAAAGCAGGCGCTGCACACCTGTCTTAAGGCGCAAAGGCCAAGGAGTGAGGCGCTAACTCAGCGCGCGAGCGCAGCACAGCTGCTGCCAGTTAGCGAGGGAACACAGACACACTGGCGCCGGCCACTTCTTAAAGCGGGGGGGGCCAACTTGCTCCCCAGCCACACCCTGCTCATTGCAGCCTTGAATCTCAGCCTGGAGAGACCTGTGAATCCATTTTGCTGCCAAGCATGGAGAGGGTGAGAGAACGCGCTCATCGCTTCACCGAGCGGGCCTTGGATGCTCTGGTTGGCGCAGTGGAGCGCAGACGATGTATGCTCTTCCCTGAGAGTGGCAGGAGGCCTTTGCCACGCGAGTTCAGAAGAGTGTGGAGGGAGGTGGCTCAGAGCGTCTCCTCCAGGAGCATGGTGCCCAGGACCCATACTCAATGCTGCAAAAAGTTCAACGACCTCACTCGGGTCGTCAGGGTGAGTGGCTTTTTCTCAATACCTCTCCATCCCTCCATCTCAACCTCACTCTATGGCCAGAGGGTCTTAAAACCCCAATGCACAACACTCATCCAACACCTATGGCCCTTTCATCAAACACACACACACATTCCACACTTTGCATACAGTAAGGGCTATTCACCTATGGGAGGCACATCAGGCAAGACCATGGCTGTATATTGTAAGGGCTATTCACCTATGGGAGGCACATCAGGCAAGACCATGGCTGTATATTGTAAGGGCTATTCACCTATGGGAGGCACATCAGGCAAGACCATGGCTGTATATTGTAAGGGCTATTCACCTATGGGAGGCACATCAGGCAAGACCATGGCTGTATATTGTAAGGGCTATTCACCTATGGGAGGCACATCAGGCAAGACCATGGCTGTATATTCACTCAGATGCTGTCCTTTTTCTTGCAGGCCAAGCTGGCTCATAATAGGAGACAGCAGCAACGGACAGGTGGAGGGCGGCCTCAGCTGCAACCCCTCAGCGATCTTGAGGAGCGCGTCCACAGGATTGTGGCAAGCCGTGTGATCGGTCCCGTCGCCACTGGAGACGCCGACCCCGTTCTGGACAGCAATGGTAAGGTCATCACCTTTTTGTCCTCTGTCCTTCCACTTGTCCCTCACAACACCAGCCTTTGACACTTTCAATCCAACTTACTAACTCGCTGCACTTATTCCTCCCTTACTGCCCCCCTGTCCTCACACTAAAGCCACTCTTGTACCTCCCTGCTTTCAGATGGTGATTCACCAGCTGAGGAGACGGGCCCTGAAGCTGCCACTGGGAGTGATGCTGCAGCTGAGGAGGAAGAGGAAGCCAGAGCATCAGTGCCACCCTCTCCCGAGGAAGCCCATGCCCACACTGGGAACACGCCTTCCCCGGAGGGGAGCAGGGGGGAAGGGGCTGATGAGGGTGAAGCTCCAGGACCCAGCGGGCTGCAGCAACGCCATGGGGGGGGGTAGGGAAGAACGGGGGCCTTCTCCCCAGAGGGAGAGTATGCCAGACACTCCTACTGCAATGGACGCAGAGGAGGAGCGGCTGATCGCAGAAATGAACACCCAGGCGGTGGGCATGCACACTGAGCTCATGGGTGCAGTGGGAAGGGTGCCCGAATGCATTGAGTCACTGGCAAGGAGTGTGGAGCACTTCGCTGTAGCACAGGCGGATGCCACACTAACGCTTAGTGCTGCAATTCAGTCACTGGCTGCCGTGATCCCATCTCTGACTGCTCTCATACAGACTCAGATTGAGGCCACGCGAGCACAGACTGCTGCCAACCTCGATGGTTCGTGCACATGTCCCCGGGGCTGTCACCGCGCCGCAGCAGGCCAGCAATCTGTTCTCCGGCAGATTGCTCCGGATGCTGAAGTGCTGCCCCGTGGGAGTGCCAGTGTGTCGGGCGAGCAGGGAGTTGCTGTCCTCTCTCACGATGACAGCATTCCTGCTGCCAACACTGTCACTTCTCCACTGCACTTGCCACCGCCTGTAGGACAGACTGCTGCCGCCCATGCAGAGTTGGTGCAGTCTGCAGCCGGGCCCTCCAGGCCCAGAACTGGTCGAGGCCGTCCTTCAGGGGCATCTGCAGTGTCAGGGTCTGACGAGCAGCAGCCTTCCACCAGCCTTGCTGCAGCCACTGAGGTCCCATTACGGAGGAGCAGTAGGGTTAGAAGGGGGGAAGTGCGCAAGGGAAGGAGATCACCCTCGAAGGGCAAAAAGTAGGAGGTGTGACAAAATGCTGGTCATTTTTTTATTAAAGGTCGAGGTTCATGGTCCAACTTTTGTTTAGTGTTTTGGACATTATCTCCAGGTTGTGAGAACCAGTTATGTTATTGACTGTTTTTTTGTGTTTATTTCTATGAGTTTGTCATGAGGAATTGACACACACAGAATTTGTAAAATAAATAAGTTTCTGTATTCAAAATATACATGGTTGGTGGTTGGAATTATTGGTGCCTTGGCCGGCTTAGGGGTTGCGTGCTGGGTTCATTAATGTTGGTAGCAATGGCAGGGGCCCTAGAAGCGGCTTGCTATTAGCTGTTGACGGACGACCCTTGCAGTTTGACCATTGTGGGCCGCCCTCCTGCCTTGGTGCTGCTGATGATCATCGTCCTCATCCTCTTCCTCCTCTTCCTCCTCCTCCTCTGGTGGTGCTCCAAGGCCTGGTGGCATTGGCTGGGTCCTGAGGATTGCCATGTTATGCAACATGCAGCACACGACTACGAAGTTCGATACTCGCTCAGGCGAGTACTGCAGGGCTCCTCCGGAATGGTCCAGACAGCGGAACCGTTGCTTCAGCACGCCGATTGTGCACTCAATAATGTTCCTGGTTGCTTGATGGCTTTCATTGTACCGCAGCTCAGCAGGGGTGTTGGGCGTACGGAGCGGTGTCATCAGCCAGGTGCTCAATGCATACCCCTTGTCCCCGAGAAGCCAACCAACTGGCTGATGCGGTGCCTCGAAAAGTTCTGCCACAGTAGTCTGGCGCAGGATAAAAGCATCGTGGCAGCTGCCAGGCTACTGGGCATTGACAGCGAGTATCAGCTGTCTGTGGTCACAGACCAACTGGACATTCAAGGAATGGAACCCCTTTCTGTTCCTGAATTCCTCGGCATTCTCACGCGGAGCACGCAAAGCCACATGCGTGCAGTCAATGGCGCCCTGCACCATGGGGAAGCCCGCTACCCTCGCAAAGCCCAGAGCGCGGTCACGCTGCTTGTCTGGGGTCATGGGGAAAGAGATGAACTCTCGTCTCCTTCTGAAGAGGGCATTTGTGACCTGCCGGATGCAGCAATGCACCGCGAACTGGGAGATATTGGCGAGGTCCCCAGCAGCAGCTTGGAATGAGCCAGTGGCGTAAAAGTTCAAAGCCACTGTGACCTTCACTGCCACCGACAGAGACGTCCTGGACCTCAGTTGAGGCTGCAGATCTGGCTGCAGCAGGTGGCAGAGCTCAGTGACCACCTCCTTGCTGAATCGCAGCCTTCGCAAACACAGCTCCTCGGACATATGGATGTAGGAGAGCTGTTCACGATATACCCTGGGAGGGTAAGCTCTCCTGTACATACGCCTGATGGCCCTCCTCCGTCTGGCCATCATTGCCACTCTCTCTCTGCGTCTCTGTATCCTCCGATTCAGCTGGAGCAGGACGACGCCCCCAATCAGTGCAGCCCCCATATTCTCTTTGCAAGCAAAGTAATGAGGGACAGCAACTAAAGTAGCAGCAAAGTTAGGATCAATAGGCAAAACTACCTCACAAAGCGTTGAGTCAATGTAGAAGTCTCTCTCTCTCTCTCTCCGAATCTCTCTCTCTCTCTCAGAACGAGTGGTGCATAAATGTCGACCACAGAAAAAGACAGGAAGAGGCCCCCTTTAAATAGCGCCCCCCCCAGCCCCACAGCGATTGATAGCGTTCCAGTCTTCCGGTCATTGGAAGCGCCAGGCGGTAAGGCAGGGGGCGCCACTCAATTTCCGCTCCGGGGCGCCACAAGGGCGTTGCACCATGGAATGACGTCACAATCTGCGCGCGCAGGTGGTCGCAGCGGTAAGTTTTAGCGCCGCCGCACAATCTCTAGTTAAGTTCCCGAGCGGCGCAAACATCGCTGCGCCCGGGCGTTAGCGGCTTTGCGCCCCATTAGCGCCCTCTTAAGGCGCTAACGGGAGGCGCAACCAACTGAATTTTTACCCCATAATACTGTAGAGAACCAAGCTGAATATAGAAAGTACAGATAAGGTTAAAAAAGGGAATAAGAGGGGCAAAGAGAGAGTATGAGAATAGATTAGCGGCTAACATAAAAAGGAACCCAACAGTCTTTTATAAAGATATAAATAGTAAAAGGGTAGTCAAAGGAAGGGTGCGGACCATTAGGGAGCAAAAAGGAGCTATTCTTGTGGAGGCAGAGGGCATGGCTGAGGTATTAAATGAGTGCTTTGCATCTGTCTTCACTAGAGAAGAGGATGCTGCCAATGTAAGTGTAAAGAAGGAGGTAGTAGCGATATTGGATAGGATAAAAATAGATAAAGAGAAGGTACTTAAAAGGTTGGAAGTCCTCAAAGTAGAAAAGTCACTTGGTCTGGATGGGATGCATCCTAGATTGCTGAGGGAAGTAAGGGTGGAAATTGCAGGGGCTCTTTCCACAATCTTCCAATCCTCCTTAGTTTTGGGGGTGCTGCTGGGGGACTGGAGGATTGCAAATGTTACCCCATTGTTTAAACAAGGGGAGAGGGATAAACCTGGCAACTACAGGCCAGCCAGCTTAATGTCAGTGATGGGAAAACTTTTAGATACAATAATCCGGGACAAAATTAATTGTCACTTGGAAAAGTATGGGCTACTAAATGAAAGTCAGTGCGGATTTGTTAACGGTAAATCGTGTTTGACTAACTTGATTGAGTTCTTTGATAAAGTAATGGAGATGATTGATGAGGGCATGCAGTTGATGTTGTGTATATGGACTTTCAAAAGGCCTTTGACAAAGTACCACATAATAAACTTCTTAGCAAAATTGAAGCCATGGGGATTAAAGGTACAATGGCAGTGTGGACACGAAATTAGCTAAGGGACAGAAAGCAGAGAGCAGTGATGAACGGTTGTTTTTCAGACTGGAGGGACATACATAGTGTTGTTCCCCAGGGGTCGGTATTAGGAGCACTGCTCTTTTTGAGACATATTAATGGCCTGGACTTGGATATACAGGGCATCATTTCAAAGTTTGCAGATGACACAAAATTCGTAAATGTAGTAAACAGTGATAGTAAGAGACTTCAGGAGGACATGGACAGACTGGTGAAATGAGCAGACACATGGCAGATGAAATTTAACGCAGAGATGTGTGAAGTGATACATTTTGGTAGGAAGAATGAGGAGAGGCAATAGAGACTAAATGATACAATTTTAAAGGAAGTGCAGGAACAGAGAGACCTATGGGTGTATGTATAAAATGTTGAAGGTAGCAAAGGGAAGTACCTCCTCTTTATCTATTTTTATCCTATCCAATATCGCTACTACCTCCTTCTTTACACTTATATTGGTAGCATCCTCTTCTCTAGTGAAAAAAGAATATGGGATCCTTGGCTTTATTAATAGAGGCATAGAATACAAAAGCAAGGAAGTTATGCTAAACCTTTATAAAACACTGGTTAGACCTCAGCTGGAGTATTGTGTTAAATTCTGGGCACCACACTTTAGGAAGGATGTCAAGGCCTTGGAGAGGATGCAGAAGAAATTTACTAGAATGGGACCAGGGATGAGGGACTACAGTTATGTGGAGAGACTGGAGAAGCTGGGGTTGTTCTCCTGAGAGCAGAGAAGGTTAAGAGGAGATTTGATAGAGGTGTTTAAAATCATGAATGGTTTTGATAGAGTAAATAAGGAGAAACTGTTTCCAGTGGCAGAAGGGTCGGTAACCAGAGGACACAGATTTAAGGTGATTAGCAAAAGAACCAGAGGCGACATGAGGAAACATTTTATTTATATAGTGAGTTGTTATGATCTGGAATGCACTGCCTGAAAGGGCGGTGGAAGCACATTCAATAGTAACTTTCAAAAGGAGAATTGGATAAATACTTGAAGGGAAAACATTTCCTGGGCTGTGGGGAAAGAGCGGGGAGTTGGACTAGTTGGATGGCTCTATCAAAGAGCTAGCATAGGCACGATGGGGCAAATGGCCTCCTTCTGTGCTGTATCATTCTATGATTTTATGATTCTATGTTTGTCAGCTGTATTTGGGCAAATACCATTTTGAACCCAGTGAATGGTTGACTTTCTAATGTAGTAATAAGAATTGCAATTTTTATATCCTTTTGTTCTGTGATATCTTCAAAAATTTGGAGCTATATCTTGTCTGTATAACAATCAGACAACAAGCAATCTGAGGCCATCAGGGTATGTAACTAATCAGTTGCTTCCATAGTAGTGGATAGCTACATAAGAAGTCAATTACCCTGTTTCAAGTGTAAGGGAAGTGCCTTTACTGTTTTGGCAGTTTGTAATTACTGTAAATATACAGGGCCCGAAAACCTGTCCAACAGTTACGTTGGAGTCACACCTGTCAGTGACCTCTGGTGCTGACCTTGCAGGAGTATGTGGCAAATGCTGACAAGATTAGGGGTGCATAGTAGATGTCGGCCAGGCCTGGGAGGCTGCAAACAGCAAATAGAGCCAAAAGAATCATAAATTGCCCAAATGGCTCCCTGTGTAAGGGTGGAAAACATGACATATCTTTATCAATTCCTCATGGGTGCAGGCAGTGACCCAGTCCTGGATGCCAAGGTGTATCCTACAGATGCTACTCATAGGTCCTCTACACCTCTTATTTTTCAGTGTAACAGCTGCCACTACTTCACCAGGCCAACCTGAGAACTGAGGAAATTCCCAGCCTGGGAGTTCCTGCTCCCTGCCACACCCGCTCTAACATAGGCACTGTGTTAGAGGTTGACACAGGTTCAATTCCAAACAAGGCCTCCCCTCAGTAACAGTTACGGGGGAAATGCACAAATATTAAAGTTCAATTAATTTGTCTATTGGTTTATAACCTGTTCTGATAAACTGCATACTCTTCCACTTTCCAAAGTTGAGGAGATCATTTGGTGGCGTGCAATGTTTTTAAAAAATGTATTCATTCACACGATGTGCACATTGCTGACAAGGCCAGCATTTATTGCCTTTCCCTAGTTGCCCTTGAGAAGGTGGAGGTGGATCACTTTCTTGAACTGCTGCAGATACTCCCACAGTGCAGTTAGGTAGGGAGTTCCAGGATTTTGACCCAGCGACGATGAAGGAACGGCGATATATTTCCAAGTCAGGATGGTGTGTGACTTGGAGGGGAACTTGCAGGTGGTGGTGTTCCCATGCGCCTGCTGCCCTTGTCCTTCTAGGTGGTAGAGACTGTGGGTTTGGGAGGTGCTGTCGAAGAAGCCTTGGCGAATTGTTGCAGTTCATCTTGTAGATGGTACACACTGCAGCCACGGTGCACCGGTGATGGAGAGAGTGAATGTTTAAGGTGGTGGATGGGGTGCCAATCAAGCAGGCTGCTTTGTCCTGGATGGTGTCGAGCTTCTTGAGTGTTGTTGGAGCTACACTCATCCAGGCAAGTGGAGAGTATTCCATCACACTCCTGACTTGTCCCTTGTTGGTGATGGAAAGACTTTGGGTAGTCAGGAGGTGAGTCACTCACTGCAGAATACCTAGCCTCTGACCTGCTCTTGTAGCTACAATATTTATGTGGCTGGTCCAGTTAAGTTTCTTGTCAATGGTGACCCCCAGGATGTTGGTGGGGGATTTGACGATGATAATGCCAATGAATGTCAAGGAGAGGTAGTTAGACTCTCTCTTGTTGGAGATAGTCATTGCCTGGCATTTGTGTGGCATGAGTGTTACTTGCCACTTGTCAGCCCAAGTCTGGATGTTGTCCAGGTCTTGCTGCATGAGGGCACAGACTGCTTCATTATCTGAGGAATTGCGAATGGAACTGAACACTGTGCAATCATCAGTGAACAGCCCCATTTCTGACCTTATGATGGAGGGAAGATCATTGATGAAGCAGCTGAAGGTGGTTGTGCCTAGGACACTGTCCTGAGGAATGTCCTGGGGCTGAGATGATTGGCCTCCAACAACCACAACCATCTTCCTTTGTGCTAGGTATGACTCCAGCCAGTGGAGAGTTTTCCCCCGATTCCCATTGACTTCAGTTTTCCTAGGGCTCTTTGATGCCACACTCGGTCAAATGCTGCCTTGATATCAAGGGCAGTCACTCTCACCTCACCTCTGGAATTCAGCTCTTTTGTCCATGTTTGGACCAAGGCTGTATGAGGTCTGGAGCCAAGTGGTCCTGGTGGAATCCAAACTGTGCATCGGTGAGCAGGTTATTGGTGAGTAAGTGCCGTTTGATAGCTCTGTCGACGACACCTTCCAACACTTTGCTGATGATTGAGAGTAGACTGATGGGGCGGTAATTGGCCAGATTGGATTTGTCCTGCTTTTTGTGGACAGGACATACTTGGGCAATTTTCCACTTTGTCGGATAGATGCCAGTGTTGTAGCTGTACTGGAGCAGCTTGGCTAGAGGCCCAGCTAGTTCTGGAGCAAAAGTCTTCAGCACAACAGCCGGGATGTTGTCAGGTCCCATAGCCTTTGCCGTATCCAGTGCGCTCAGCCATTTCTTGATATCACCTGGAGTGAATCGAATTGGCTGAAGACTGGCATCTGTGATGGTGGGGACCTCGGGAGGAGGCCGAGATGGATGTATTCCAGTAATCTGGAGGGCAGTGACAAGGGTTTTCTGTTCAACCTATGGATCCCACTATATTTTCCCAGATATTGGACAGAAATAGGCACACTCTCCATCAACATCTGATTTCTCCTTAAATTTAAAAAATAGCATCCGGTTGATCCTGCAAGAATACATTAACAGTCACTTGAATAGCAGAAATCAAACAGACAATTGTTTTTAGGCATAAAGATAAAGTGCTAATTTCTGGATGCCCTGGGTGCTAACTGTAGCTCTTTCTGCTTTGGATGAACAACCTGAAACAATGTATTACTCTAATGATAATGATGATGACAACTATTATTATTATTAATGTGAAATTAAAACAATTATAGGCACATGTGTGATTTGCCAAACTGAGATGAGCAGAAGGACTGAAGGACAAAACTCAAGGTTGAATCTGTCAATCTTTCAACCAGCCTCAATTTGACTGGTACTCCATTGTTCCTGTTGAATAATAACATGTGAGATTATTACTCTTTTCTAAATTAATTTTTCTATATTTGTGAGACATGTTTACAACTCCAACCTGATCAAGTGGATATTGCTGAATCTATTGTGATATTATACAGGCAGGCATTTGAAATACCTGGTGACATATTTTGCCACAGAAGTAGTGTATTTGTAAATATCACACCATCCAAAAATGATTCATAGGATTTGCAGCATTTATTTAATCCCGTTACTATCCTTCATGAATATTCACTGGATTAAAATGAAATTGCAGATACCAATCAAGTTTCCAGTATCTGCCTAGGAAATTAGTTATTGCATTTCATATCTCTGCATTTTTACATTATTACAAACATGGTATACAGTATTGAATAAAAATACAGCACTGCTGGAAATAGTAGGTCGTCAATACAAAATGACTGCGCAAGGAAGCATAGATCACTTCATTTATTTGAAAGTCATTTTACTAATAACTATACTGCTGATGACGTTCATCCCTCCCCCCATCTGAGTGGCAGTGCTTTGTAGTGGCAGGGAGTATGACATTAGCATATTAATGCATCGTGGAGCCTACAATTAGACTCAAACCAAAAGGATGGGATGGAATGATTAAAACTGTAGCAATACTGTGGGAAACTCTACATTGCATGTTAAAATGAATGGATTCATTATCTGGGATTATTTTATCGTGCTAGGAAAGAATAATTAAAATTTGCTGAGAATCAAGTTGTTCTTTTTGGCATTCTTTTAACTGCAAGATGACTGCAAACCCAATTTTCTGGCAATTTGTACGAATCACTTTATCAGATCATTGATTTTTTTTACACCATTTGCATAATCCTGAATTCTCTGCAGTTTATTTAGGTCAAAATTAAACCAAGTACATAAGCTCTACTATTGCACTGCTTTTTAGTAGATTCTTAATTTCTTATTAGATTGATAATTGTCAATAACAGTAATATACCTCTACGTAAAAAAATTAAATGGCGCTGAGTGTTTGATTGGCCCATAAAAAATAGAAGGTTAAACAAACTGAAAATATATATCAGAGCAAATAATCCTTAAATAGCCAAATCAAGTCATTTTCGTATGTTCGTCTGTAAATCAAATGCAAACAGATGAATATTCCTTACATTTTACAAATTTTACAAAGACAACATTGATCAGGTTTTGTTTTTTAGTGGTTGATTGTGGAGGATCATTAAAGAATTTCCTGAATAATAACTTATTTTCTTCTTAATATTAATATTTTTCCCTACGACAGGAATGCACACAAACACACACACACACACATTAGGGTTGCCAACCCTCCCGGATTGTCCTGGAGTCTCTAGGAATTAAAGATTAATCACGGCTGCGAGCAGCTCGGGAGAAAATTATTGGAGATGGGATAAAAGGCTGCTCGACTGACAATAAATAATCATCCAATCAGGTAACCAAGAGTTTGTTTGCTGTCCAATTGGCGTGAGAAGGCTGCGAGGATGGGCGTATTAGGCGACCAATGGTGAGAGCGTTGGAGGCGGGATGTCATGTGATGAAACCTCCTGGAATGTGTCCAACCAGAGTTGGCAACTCTAACACACACATCATTTTTCTTGCGTCCTTTCCTAAAAGCCCTGACATGCTGAGATAGCATACGCTGGCATTGGCTGCCATCAATACCTTGCTAAAATTACCATTTTTCATATTCAAGCCTAGGCAACGTTAACATGTGAGGGCATCACAGCCGAGGTCAATCCTGATCTCACTCTGTGTCCGTACACGCACACGTTCCAACCTGAGGACCTTGGGTAGTGATCAAGTACGGGAAACTGATTTTTGTACTAGTGAGCCTAGAAGTGTTGAAATCAATTTTAGCACCGCCACCATGATCTTAGTAGATATAAGCTAACCCACAATAAACCAGGGATCAAACATAAGAGGTTCCTTGTTTGTATGGTTCATTACCAGAGCAGATGGTGCATTTACCATTTGGGAAGCCTTTTATTATTTTATGGAATATTTTGGTCACATGTAAAGCAAGTTGCTGCTAGATTGCCCAGTTAGAATAGAACGGAACTTTCTTAATTCTGTAAGGTTGGAGCATATTTTAGACACATTTTTTATTATATAAGTGCTCCTAAAAAAATTATAACTAAAATTGCAAAACTGATTATTCCAAAGCTATAAACAGTGTGAAATATTTCTTCAGTCTTTAAATAAATGAAAACACTCAATCCACATTATAATTTCCATTACGCTCCTGAAACGCTACCACAAAGTAAATGCAGTTTTGGGTACAAAGCATGTTCAGCAGCTCGAAGGACCCCAAGGGCTACAAAGATTTCACTTGGACAAGAAAGGGCTGGCAGGCAGTGTCAGTGGCCGGATGTGAAGATTTGGGAAAGACTGCTGAGAAGAGTTGGGGTGGGAGCTGGTGCGATAAAGGCTAGTGTGGCCAAAAGAACCACGCTGGTGGATCAAACGATACAGAGGAGGCAAAGGAAGCCAGCTGTCGACCCTGGGTGGGGGCAAAGAGAACTGAGAAAAGGGGATCCAGGCAGTGGAAAGCCAGAGGAATGTGCAGAGCAGGAGAAAAGATGGCTGGAGTAGTGGGGGTGGAGTTTAAGGTTTTGGTTTGTGGAGCGTCAATGGCTGGCTGAAAATTCAGCGGGTGACAGGAGGCTGAAAGGTGCCAAGAGCTTAAAAAAGAGAAAGTCTGTGCTTGCGTGGCAGCAAGCTGAGATTGCATGACTTCAGCCTGAGCTTCCACTGCAGCACTCAGATGTTGGGTGGCTTCTGCTTGTGCTGCAATGGAAGCTGAGACTTCGGCCATCAGACGCAGCATCATGGTTGGGTCCACAAGTGCGTTAATGGATCTGCCCAGCCCTTCCGCGCTGGAAAGGATGGGCTCCAAGCTCTGCCCAAAGCCCTGCGCAAGGCTGGAGCTGAACACCTTGACATTGCACTCAGGCTTTCTGGCAGGCCTGCCAATGCACAAAACATTTCATTGTGCATACCCATCAGCGTTCTTCTGTAGGCCGGCTAATCAAAGTCTTCATCTGAGTCCTGTGCAACAGAACTCGTTTGCGACCTCGCCCTCCGGGGAGCTGGCACATGAGCTACCCTTGCCCCCTGCCCTGGCTGCAGCCCACTCATGCCCGGTGTCTCACCACATGCAGATTCCGCATCTAACCTATCCTCTAACGTTTGCGGAGTGTCAGTATCTAAGCTGCTGGATAGGAGTGTGAAATCGAATGATGTTGTTTCTTCTTCTTCTTCACCACTCTCCCTCCCCTCTTCTTGTTGACCCACTTGCTGGGCAGGCTGGATTTCTTGGGTGTCTGAAATGAGAAAGGCACAAGGGTAGGGTTGTGGTGAGGGGGGATGGTGGGTGGGGAAGCAAGAAGTGCATGCTTACACCATGTGAGATTGTAAATCAGAAAAGATTGTGGGATGAGGGAGAAGTGGGATGTGAGAAGGAGGATAACGTATGAGGATAGCGGCATCTTGTATCCTTTCAGCCCTGCCACTGGCCATGGGCTCAGCCATGCCCCTGCCAAGAAAGGCCAGCACCATCTCCTCCAAAGGGGTGAGGTGATGCAGGTGAGCCTGTCCCCCACTGGTTAAGGGCCTAGAAATTTGGGGGGTTTAGCACCACTCGTTACCGCCAGATTTGGGCAACAAAATGGCGGCCGTTGCTTTTCCGCCCGCTGCCGGCGGGTCCCACAGCGGCTGCCATTTTTGGACGGCCGGCAGCGCGAGGGATGTGTAGCTTATGGAGATTGTGACATCAGTGAGTGTGCAACGCTCACTTGACGCCCGATCTGCGAGCTTGGAGTTCGCTGCTCAACTTACCGGCATGCCTTAAGTGCGATGAGCTGAGCAAACATTGACAAGCAGGAAAGAGGCTCCAGCTTCCTTTAAGTAGTGCAGGTTAGCTTTAATTGGTGCTAGCCTTGCACGAACTTGGGCCCCGTGCTGAGCGTTCAGCCACTCAGCAGTGCATTCAGCGCTGGGCTGAACGATACAATCTTGCTACACAGCAGGCAGCACGAAGTTTGCGTGCTTCTGAACTAGCTTAGTTTGATAGCGCATCATGATCCCCGCGCCCGTTTTCGGGCCTTATCCAATTTCTAGGCTGTGGTGTTTTTGCCTACTTACATTTGAGCACTCCCAGTCTTCTGCTTAGGCGGTGCTGTTCAGGCCTTTCAAGCCTTGGAGGTAATTCTTTTAAATTTAATTTAATTCAACTTTAACTTAAAAAAAATCTACCCCCACTGTTTTTGTTGCTGCCATGGTGGCCCATTCCCACCACTATTGGCCTCCCTCCGGCATACTCCCTTTGCCATCGACCTTCCCTCACCTGTTCTCAGCTGCCATTGGCTTTCCTTTGGCCATTCGCGCCTGCTATAGGCCTCCCTCTCCCTTTCTTGGCTGCTTCCCAGAGCCCTGACTTTAGCTGTCCCATAGCTTTTGTATATCAGGCCTCACACTACGGTTGCTACCCTGCTGTCCCCACACTGACTCACTGGGCTAGATTTTGCCAATGGGGAGCTTTTGGAGGAGGGACTCCCACTTGTCAGGTTTTAGTCCCGCCTCCATCAACTTCTGGCCAACCCACGCTATTTTCCCTTGATTGACCTTGTTAAGCCCGCCCAGCGGGCTTAGCAGGCCAATTAAGGGGAAGCCAGTTACAGAGAACGTCAGCGTATGACGTTTCATCTGTCAAAAATTTTTGACAGATGAATTGTCATTGTTTGACAGCTCTGTGAAGCTGTCAAACAGTGACATTCTCTGTAGTTTGATGAGTTCTTGAATTCAAGACTCATCAAACCTCTTTCTTTTGCAGAAAATAGATGGCTGTTGCATTGGAGAATGCAACGGCCATCTGTCATCTCTGCCGCAGAGGTGCGAGACTCTCCGCATACCCAACGATTGAAGCCTGCAGGAAGAAACAAAGGTAAGTAAACTTTTACTAACACTTTCCACTTACCTCAGATACTCACCTCTCCACACTTGCACCCATCACTTACCTTCACAGCGCACTTTTGCACCCCTCCGACCCCCGCAGACCCACTGCTCACCTCGGGGTTCGCAGCCTTCAGAAAGCCCGCACTTGTGTGGGTAAAATGGGGATAATCCTCTTATCTGCCTGTTAACTACCTGTTAACAGGCAGATAAGTGGCACTAATCCCCTTCCCGCCTCCAAGGAGACGGGAACCGGCGCGGGTCGGCTACCCACCTCCTGGCAAGATCCCCAGATTCTGCCATTTTCCCGGCAGTCCTGCCTCCATACCCGCCTCCCCAGGGCTGGCAAGATCGCACCCACTGTTTCAACAAGCTTTCTCAGAATGATGTCTGTAATATTTCATATTTTACAAATTACTACATTGCTAGAACTTCCCCTATTTTATTTATATTTTCCGAATATGTAAACAGAAGTCCACACAAAATGAGGGTGATTTTTACAATAGCCAATGTGACAGCTGACTCTCGAAGGAACTGTTTAAATTGCTACATTTGAAACTTTTGCTGGATTCGGAGCTTCAGCTGAGGTAAAGTAAGATTCTTATTTCTAATAATCTGGATCTTAAATATTTTTCAGGCATTACATGTTATGCAGTAATTGAAAGTATATAAATATAGTCTGGATTTGACAGGTTCCAATTCTGAATGGATTTGAGATGAACAGATACATTTATTAATGCCATAGAGGGCAATGTTAACTAAGCTATCATGACATTTGAATGTCTGTTGTATTATGTTCTTTTCACATCTGAAAAGCATTTTCAATGATTTCCAAAAATAACTGTATTAATTGTTTTTTCTGTGGAGAATTTTGTGTGTCTTTTCCATTGTAGCAATTTATCTATAATCGAAATTGCTTTAGTCTATGTGCTGCTGCAGTGAAATAAATCATTTTTGTCAGCCTGAGACAACATTTGCTAAATTCTAAAATTAAACACGCAGAACAAAAATATTTGAGGAAAAAATAACAATGCAATGCAATTTTCCAAAAAGAAAGCATGAAATAAAATGTTAGTAACTGTGAGTTACAGGGCTCATAGATCCATACCCATAAATTCTAGATTACCTCCCATAATCTTCTTCATGTTCTATCTGGGGCATATTGCTCCATTATCAAATTATAGATCAGGGTTCAATTTTGTCCATAGGATTGTTCTGACTTTAAATTTGTTGTATTTACCAGTCAAGCCTGAAAAAAAAGAAATAACAAAAACCTAGTTTATATAGTTCGAAAGACTTTACATTTCTGAGCTTTAGTTAAATTTGGAGCAAGTCTATTAATTTTAAAATAGACATGAGCACAAAGCAGGGAACACTTGCTTTTTATTCATCAATTATTTCACAATATTTGTAAACAAAGGAAACTGTTGCCCTAGAATTTGATTGCTATTAGTACTTCCTATTTAACTTCACAAGCATCTACTCCATAGGTAAGTACTATAGCCTAGAATTTCCTGCATATTTGCGCTCAGAGACATGCGCAATCAGATCGCAAAGCAAATACATGGCCTAAAAAAATCAGGTAAAATTGGACGTAAGTGATTTACGTGCATTATCATAATATGCCCAAATGGCCTCAATCTATTCCATTGCTCAGTGGGTAGCACTCTCTGACTTGGAGTCAGAAAGTTGTGGGTTCAGGTCCCACTCCAGCGACTTGAGCACAAAAATCTAGGCTGATATTCCAGTGCAGTGCTGAGGGGGTGCTGCACTGTCGGAGGTGCTGTCTTTCGGATGAGACTTTAAACTGAGGCCCTGTTTGCTCTCTCAGGTGGACGTAAAAGATCCCAAGGCATTATTTCGAAGAAGACCAGGGGAGTTATCCCTGGCCAATATTTATCCCTCAGTCAACATCACTAAAAGGACAGATTATCTGGATATTATCACATTGCTGTTTGTGGGCCTTCGCTGTGTGCAAATTGGCTGCCGCGTTTCCTACGTTACAACCTTGACTACACTTCAAAAGTACTTAATTGGCTGTAAAGCGCTTTGGGACATCCTAAGGTTGTGAAAGGCGCTATATAAATGCAACTTTTTAAAAATTATGATTGTCTATTGTTCCCACTGCCCAAATGCATCTCTGCTCATAATAATGGCCCTGCCCCAATCCCCCAATTTACAGAGCTTTATATGCAAGTTTCCTGCAATTACACTTGCTCAGTGGTACTCTTCAAATTACAACCACATTTTCAAGAGCACCTTAACTGTAGAAATGAAGGTCATCACGGTTCTCAACCTTTACGGGTCTGGATCCTTCCAGGCATCCACGAGGGTCCTGTGCAGGATTAGTTGAGGGGCAATGAGGGCCTGCATTCAGCAGGTAAATAATGCCCTTTTCTGTAGGGTTGGGGAGTTCATTAGATTTGGCGTGTCCGCAGTGATGGAAAGGCACCTCTTCAGGCCTGAGGCATTCCTCCTCTGATGTTAAACAACAGGACGTGCATGCAAATGTAGGATTTTCATATGTTTACTGGTGAATTGCCTGTGACTTTGCTGACAGTTAATCAGAGGAAATGATGTGTCTTTTAACTGTGTTTTTCTAAAAGGCTGAGGGAGTTTACAGTGCCAAGTAAAAATAATAGGTTCTTACTGTTAGACAGCGTTACCCATTGATTTCAATGTACTGGGGGTGTTACAGCTTTACTAACTCAAGGATTTTAATATTTATATATAATCCTGTGGCATTGCTGAAGGTGAGGCAGAGGACATGCTGTTTTATAACAATGGGGCAATAGAGGTGTTATGCCATGTAATGCACAATGAGTTACTGATTAATGGTAACTGGATAAGTCAAATTCTGTTTTTATTACATGGAATTCCAGGATTTTTATTGATGTTTTGTGGAATGAATTCTGCAACTCCTCTGCTTTGCAGCTGTGTCAGCCAGTGGCTCAGTGGGTAGTACCCTCACCTCTGAGTCAGAAGGTTGTGGGTTCAAGTTCCACTCCAGAGTCTTGAGCACAAAATTCTAGGCTGACACTCCAGTGCAGTACTGCACTGTCAGAGGTGCTGTCTTTCAGATGGGATGTTAAACCGAGGCCCCATCTGCTCTCTCAGGTCGACGTAAAAGATCCCATGGCACTATTTTGAAGAAGAGCAGGGGAGTTATCCCCGGTGTCCTGGCCAATATTTATCCCTCAACCAACATCAAATGAGAACAGATTATCTGGTCATTATCACACTGCTGCTTGTGGGAGCTTGCTGTGCACAAATTGGCTGCCACGTTTCCCACATTACAACAGTGACTCCACTTCAAAAAGTACTTCATTGGCTGTAAAGTGCTTTGGGACGTCTGGTGGTCATGAAAGGCGCTATATAAATGCAAGTCTTTGTTTTTTTCTTCGTTCCCTCAGCTGAAAGGTGATGGTTGGCGTGGCAGGGAAAGGAGCTACTGTAGGCTGCTGTGGATTGTAGGGAAAAACATGACGAGCAGTCCTCATCAGTTTTGCTTCACTCCACCTCTTAGTCCATCACTTTCCTTAGCCCTTCACATTCCCACTACCTCCTCCCATTCCTACCAACCTCTACTTCCTTTGCTACCATTACTAAATCCATCATTACCCACACCTCTTCCCCTTTGAACCACTCACTCAAGCACTGTTTCCTTCCCTTCACCTTGCTTCACTGTCAATCACCTCGCCCTTAACCCTCCATATACAAATCCAACTACAATTAAAAAATGTAACTTTCATCTGAGTCATGTGTACTTTCATCTACAATAAGTAGTTGCATTTTGCCTTTGCTCTGATTTCAGGACTTTGGACACTTTGCTGAGACATGCTGTAGGGTGGGGGGATGGCGAGTGGGGTGCGGGAATTTCCTCGGAGCTTCTCCCACTCTGCCACCATAATTTCAGTGGAAGTTTGGCAGAAACAACACTTATGCAATAAGCAGGGTTTCGGCCAAATTTTCAGCAGCGGAGCAGAAGGTCCAAGGAAGTTCACCCCATGAAAGGCTGAAAGTACGGCTCTGCTCAACAGGCCCGCCCTCACTCCACCATTGAGCCAGATCAGATTTTCAGGCTCACAGAGTTCGTAGGTTTCATTACTTTCTCCAATGCAGAATTGTTCCATCTGAATAAGAGCAACCTTTATATCAGTCTTCTCTTCATCTTCGCACACTGAAGACCATCAGGTATTTTCAGTGTCTGTCACATATGAGATGTGATGCAATCTCATAATTGTACCATATTCTCTTATAGCTTTACCAGTTACTTACTAGATTATCTAGTTTTGTTGGGAATGGTACATTTTGTGTAATAAATAATCTCACTTCAAATACCATGTCACGTTTATTATTAAGATTGGTCGGTAACAAATGAGAATAGATTTCAGAGCTTAAAAACATTTGCTGTTTAGTGTTCAGTCATGTTCAACTAACCAGCCTATCAATCATTTTTGTCAGAGGAAACAGCCAGGGAATCTCTTGTATTTGGCTACAAATACAAAGTTACACGAGAATTGAACCAAATAGTTGAAAGATAAATGAAGAAATTAAAAATGAAAACAGATCAAACCTTGTTCCAGTGTCAGTTGAAAGTTGTCTTTGGAAAACGTGTGAAATGGACTGATAGATAAATTAAGGAATTCAAAATAAAATGTTCTCCTTAAAATAAGTTTGAGGGGAGACTTGATTTAAAAATTTAAAATAAAGGGAATAGATATAACGCATTCAATCCAAAACAGAACAACAGGGCAGGAAACCATAAAATAAGCAAGTGAAGGAACTCTAATACTCAGAGGACTGTTATCAAATGGAATAAATTAGCATTCTATAGACAGTTCCAATCTTGGCATGAGAGCTCTGCTGCCAAGAAACTATTAAACTCAGTGATTACTTGGTACTCCCTCAATGGAAAGTTCACCACCCTGAAAGGTGTCATTACGTTCTATAGTGTAAGTGTGCTAAACAATGAAAATTATGAACAAAAGCTTGGAAGCTTCTAACAGGGACATTGTTAGAGCGCTAAATGTTATTAGATGAGTGCTCCGTGATGAGCATGCATATGTCAGACTAACAACTTTATAGAGTTATCAGGCCGTAATTTGCTGTAGCAGGTCATCTAACGGTGTTTGCCATTTGTTAGACTTGCCCTCGCGGATTTGGATTTTGAAACTTTTTGCATAGCAAGTTGCTGAAAGTGCGAGCTGACGTTGCAGTGAGGGAAACAGGGCATCTGGGATCTGAGTGAACAGGGCGAGCAACCAGATTGAAGGATTGTGAACTTAACAGCACAAGGACTGAGGAGGAAGTGTAAATTAGAATGGGTGAATTCAATGTCAAATCAGGTACAGGAAGAGAAATAAAGAGAGGGAAGGAAAGATTGGATTAAGAGAGAGGGAAAAAAGAGACAGAAAGAAAAAGGAAGACAAAAATGTAATTTAAAATTTTACATTTTTAAAATCTCCAACAACAATTAAGTACCAGAAGAAATGAGACTTCACACTTGTAATAGTTAATTTTCAGTGCCAGAGAGGTTGACTGGCAGTAATTAGCACTTATCACATCGTCAAAAGGGTATTTAGACTGAAATGGACAAAAATTAACTATCTGTGGCGAGTTTAGTTCATATCTAACACGCAAGTACAACAACTTCACGCCGTTCAATGCATGGCAATGGGGAGGCAGACAGTGAGATGACATTTTCGCAAAACTAACAGCGGAGTGGTGCAACTCAGACAGCAACTTTTGGATATTTGAGTCTAACTGCGCATTTGGTCCTCGCCTGAAGTTACTGTACCATTTACGCATAAATAACGGCGAGTGCCTTTAGCCTCACTGTTATTTTGACAACAAATTATGGTCTATTAGCTTGCAGTTTTAATCACTAAATCTACTACCCAAAATTCAGTCAAGGCTTATAAACGAAAATCTTCTGAATGAAAGCTAATTTAATAGCTTTAATTTAAAAAGGTTTTACTGTATGCGTATAATCTTTTACATTTTCCTCATACAGTAAAATGACTAGATAGTTGTAGTTGGAGATGGAATCTGAATAATGGTACCACTGTGTTTCATCCTCACAGTGAGGAGGAGAGTGATAGACTTCAAGAGGACACAGACAGGCTGGTGGAATGGGCGGACACGTGGCAGATGAAATTTAACGCAGAAAAGTGCGAAGTGATACATTTTGGTAGGAAGAACAAGGAGAGGCAATATAAACTAAAGGGTACAATTCTAAAGGGGGTGCATGAACAGAGAGACCTAGGGGTATATGTGCACAAATCATTGAAGGTGGCAGGGCAGGTTGAGAAAGCGGTTAAAAAAGCATACGGGATCCTGGGCTTTCTAAATAGAGGCATAGAGTACAAAAGCAAGGAAGTTATGATGAGCCTTTATAAAACACTGGTTCAGCCCCAACTGGAGTATTGTGTCCAATTCTGGGCACTGCACTTTAGGAAGGATGTGAAGGCCTTAAAGAGGGTGCAGAAAATATTTACAAGAATGGTTCAAGGGATGAGGGACTTCAGTTACGTGGATAGACTAGAGAAGCTGGGGTTGTTCTCCTTAGAACAGAGAAGGTTGAGGGGAGATTTGATAGAGGTGTTCAAAATCATGAAGGGTCTGGACAGAGTAGATCGAGAGAAACAGTTCCCATTGGTGGAAGGGTCGAGAACCAGAGGACACAGATTTAAGATGATTGGCAAAAGAATCAAAGGCGACATGAGGAAAAACCTTTTTACACAGCGAGTGGTTAGGATCTGGAATGCACTGCCTGAAAGGGTGGTGAAGGCAGATTCAATCATGGCTTTCAAAAGGGAATTGGATAAGTACCTGAAGGAAAAAAATTTGCAGGGCTACGGGGAAAGGGCGGGGGAGTGGGACTAGCTGAAGTGCTCTTCCAGAGAGCTGGCACGGGCTCGACAGGCGAATGGCCTCCTTCTGTGCTGTAACCATTCTATGATTCTATGAGAGTGCTGATGTGCATCAGTTCTTTTGAACAAAATTATTAACTTGTCTAATGATCTGTTTATGCAGATTCTTCACTTTCTAGTATTCCGTACACTGGACATCCGACAATTTTGTGTTGACCGGATTTCACGACAAGCATCATTCCAACAATCATGTAATAGGGCATAAACACTTTTACAAAACTGGATCATTAGGATGCTAGCTAAGATTGACAGAGGACTGGTATAATCCAATTCCAATAATTATTTCTCTGGTTTAAATACTCAATTGATATAGCCAAGGTACAAATTATGCTAAAAATATTAAATTTCAAAAAGGATAGTATAAATAAATCAAGGTCTTCCAATATCACAGAATTCACTTCTGAGTTAGAAACAAACAACTGCAATCCAATGGTCCATACAGCATCATTTAACATGTTACTTACAAACATCAAACAAAAGAAACACAGGTGGTGCAATTCCCCATCAGGAAAGAGTGCTTCTGCTATGAACCATCCCAGAAAATAAACTCTTGAGAATCTTACAGAATTTTAAAAACTATTTTACTGAAAATATTAATGGCGGGTAGGCATTACTGTTTTTGAACTTTCTTCCACCTATATAGCTTCAGCGGATACCCACAGACTCTTGTCGTTTAGAATTGTACATATCAATTACTTTGAGTGGAAGTGGATGTAAATGTGTCCTTGATTTGTCCATTTAGTTAATTGAAGAGCTAGTTTACAATGGAATCTTGCAAAATCAAGTTGTCTCCTTTTAATATTCTCTAGCAAAGCTGTGCTTTACGATACTGAAATTGCTAAGCAAATTTGGCATAAAAATAGGAAAATAAGGCCCACATGACTGTTAGGGCCCACCTGCAGCTGCTTTTGGGAATTAAGTGATGGTCATTTTCAGTTGTTTTAAGTAGGGCTGTGGTGAGCCAAGATGAAGTCTCAGCTGTGAGCATGATGAATGACAACATCTGCCTCCGGAATTCAGTAGCAGCAAACCTGCTAGGAAATTTAAATTTAAAAAAATGATATACTTACAACATATTTACAAATCCACATGATGCACTAGACGGGGCTGTACAGTAGATCCCGCGGCAAGGAATCATCAGCCGCCACAGAATCACATGGTGGTCTTACAGAGTGCCGGGACTAGTAAATCATAAAGTTAACATTTGGAACTTGTATTACAAACATTACAAAGAAATCCAACAGGGAAGTGTAATAGGTAAGTGTGGACATTTTAACATTTGAACTCACACAAGAAATGTTTACATAGCACTCTTTAAGCACATGACCTACATCAATTCATCCAAAACTCTGCTGCCCGTATCCGATCTCGAACCATGTCCCGCTCACCTGCTCACCTGCTCACCCGCTGACCTACATTGGTTCCCAGGCCCCCCAATGCCTCTAATTTAAAATTCTTATTCTTGTGTTTAAATTCCTTTATGGCCTTGCTCCTCCCTATCTCTGTAAACTCCTTCAGCCTACAACCTTCCAAGAACTCTGCGTTCCTCTGACTCTGGCCTCTTGTACATCTACCACTTGTTTCACCCCACCATCAGTGGCTGTGCCTTCAGCCATCCAAGCCCTGCGCTCTCCTTCTTTGACTCAGCTGTTTTTCCGCAAGCTTCTGTGAAGCATTTTGGGGCATTTTTCTACATTGAAGGCACTATATATAGGCAAGTTGTCATGACTGCCTGAACAGAGAGATTATGAACAGCTGTTTCAGAAATGCTTTTGTATACTTACTCAGTTATTTTAATATAAAAGTACCATTGTCCAGCTTAATACTCTTGTTCGTGTGATTGGCTTTAGAGTTGTATTGATTGAATTTTTTGAGGAGGTAACAAGGAGGGTTGATAAGGGTTGTGCATTTGAAGTAGTCTAGATGGATTTTAGCAAGGCTTTTGACTAGTAAAAGTAAAGAAAATTAATAGCCCATGGGATCCAAGGGAAAGTGGCAAGTTGGATCCAAAATTGCCTCAGTGGCAGGAAGCAAAGGGTAATGGTCGACGAGTGTTTTTGCGACTGGAAGGCTGTTTCCAGTGGTATTTTGCAGGGCTCAGTACTAGGTCCCTTGCTTTTTGTGGTATATATCAATGATTTAGATTTCAATGTAGGGGGCCTGATTAAGAAGTTTGCAGATGATGCAAAAAATGGCCGTGTGATTGATAGTGAGGAAGAAAGCTGTAGACTGCAGGAAAATATCAATGGACTGGTCAGGTGGGCAGAAAAGTGGCAAATGGAATTCAATCTGGAGAAGTGTGAGGTAATGCATTTGGGGAAGGCTAACAAGGCGAGGGAATACACAATAAATGGTAGGATACTGAGAAGTGTAGAGGAACAGAGGGACCTTGGAGTGCATGTCCACAGATCCCTGAAGGTAGCAGGACAGGTAGATAAGGTAGTTAAGAAGGCATACGGGATACTTTCCTTTATTAGCCAAGGCATAGAATATAAGAGCAGGGAGGTTATGCTTTAACTGTATAAAACACTAGTTAGGCCACAGCTAGAGTACTGTGTACAGTTCTGGTCATTACAGGAAAGATGTGATTGCACTGGAGAGGGTACAAAGGAGATTTACGAGGATGTTGCCAGGACTGGAGAATTTTAGCTATGAGGAAAGATTGGATAGGCTGGGGTTGTTTTCTTTGGAACAGAGGAGGCTGAGGGGAGACTTGATTGAGGTGTATAAAATTATGAGGGGCCTAGATAGAGTGGATAGAAAGGACCTATTTCCCCTAGCAGAAAGGTCAATAACCAGGGAGCATAGATTTAATGTAATTGGCAGAAAGATTAGAGGGGAGTTGAGGGGAAATGTTTTCACCCAGAGGGTGGTGGGGGTCTGGAACTCACTGCCTGAAAGGTTGGTAGAGGCAGAAACGCTCATCACATTTACAAAGTACTTGGATATGCACTTGAAGTGCCGTAACCTACAAGGCTACGGACCAAGAGCTGGTAGGTGGGATTAGGCTGGATAGCTCTTTTTTGGTCGGCAGACATGATGGGTCAAATGTTCTCCTTCTGTGCCATAAATTTCTATGATTCTATGATTCTGCTTAAACTAAGTATACTCCAAGACTCAGCATCTACAGCCCTCTGGGGCAGAGAATTCCAAAGATTCACAACCCTCTGAGTGAAGAAATTCCGCCTCATCTCGGTCTTAAATGGCCGACCCCTTATCCTGAGACTATGCCCCTAGTTCTAGACACTCAAGCCAGAGGAAACAACCTCTCAGCATCTACCCTGTCAATCCCCTTCAGAATCTTGTATGTTTCAATGAGATCACCTCTCATTCCTCTAAACTCCAGAGAGTATAGGCCCATTCTACACAATCTCTCATCATAGGACAGCCCTCTCATCCCAGGAATCAATCTAGTGAACCTTCGTTGCACCGCCTCCAAGGCAAGTTTATCCTTCCTTAGATAAGGAGACCAAAACTGTGCACAATACTCTAGGTGTGGTCTCACCAAGGCCCTGTACAATTGTAGCAGGTCTCCCTTACTCTTATACTCCAACCCCCTTGCAATAAAGGCCAACATGCCATTTGCCTTCCTTATTGCTTGCTGTACCTGCATGCTAGCTTTCTGTGTTTCTTGAACGAGGACACCCAAATCTCTCTGAACACCAACATTTAAAAGTTTCTCACCATTTAAAAAATATTCTGTTTTTCTATTCTTCCTACCAAAGTGAATAACCTCACATTTCCCTACATTATACTCCATCTACCACCTTACTGCCCACTCACTTAGTCTACCTATATCCCTTTGCAGACTCTTTGTGTTCTCCTCACAGCTTACTGACCCACCTAGCTTTGTATCGTCACCAAACTTGGCTACAGTACACTCGGTCCCTTCAACTAGGTCATTAATATAGATTTTAAGTATCTGAGGCCCCAGCACTGATCCTTGCAGCATCCCACAAGTTACAGCCTGCCAACCTCAAAAAGTCCCGTTTATCCCTACTCTCTGTTTTCTGTCCGTTAACCAATCCTCTATCCATGCTACTATATTACCGCAAACCCCTGAGCCCTTATCTTGTGTAATAACCTTTTATGTGGCACCTTATCGAATGCCTTTTGGAAATCCAAATATAATACATCCACTGGTTCCCCTTTATCTACCCTGCTAGTTACATTCTCAAAAGGCTCTAATAAATTTGTCAAACACGATTTCCCTTTCATAAAACCATGTTGACTCTGCCTAATCATGTTATGATTTTTTAAGTGTCCTGATACCACTTCCTTAACAATGGATTCCAGCATTTTCCTGACGACTGATGTCAGGCTAACTGGCCTGTAATTCCCTGTTTTCTCAGTAGTAGCGAGTGGGTTGCTGTCTTCTGCCATGATGCCTCACTCTTGTAGCATCTTGCTGTTAGAATGTATTTCTGTAATAGTATAAACAGAGGCTGGAGTCCTATGTCTGTGTGCCAAGAATGAACTTGAGACGTGGAGTCAAACAGTTGCACGTTTATTAAGGATTAAATGAACATATACTCACAGCCAATACTGAGATTACCAAAGATGCTTTGCTGTAGAAGAACGTACATTACAGTCAGTTGAGCTGCACCTTCTCTCCTCTCCCTAATTCTTCATTCTCCTGTTTCTTCTTCCAACTTATGGCTACCATCTCACCTCATTTGTACTGTTTCTAGCCCGTTTAATTCAAATACATTCTGCACTTCATGATCCTTATGCACACACATACCAGCTTGTACCAGTTCTTATCAAGATGCTCTAGGCTACCTAAACATTTATGACGTCTCGTGGTCCCGAAGGTTAACAGAAAATACTGGTGCTTAGGGTTAGTAAAGCATAGAATGTAGTATTATGGTTAGTTACAGATAACTTAGTCTCTACGACGATAGCAAAATACTGCGGATGCTGGAAATCCGAAATAACAACAGAAAACGCTGGAAAAACTCAGCGGGCCAGACAACATCCGTGGAGAGAGAAAGAGAGTTAACGTTTCAGGTCGATGACCTTTCGTCAGAACTGGGAAGAGCCGGAAATCAAATAGATTTAAGGCCAGGGTAAAACTGGGAAAAGGGGGAGGGGATGAAGGAACAAAGGGGGAGATGAAGAGACATTAAGAGACATTAAGAGATATGCAAGGCTAGAGGTGGTGTTAATGTGACAGATTAAGGCTGAAAGAAGTGTGAAATCCACTGGCAGAATGAAGGACAGCTGCCAGCTTCTAGGAGGGAAAAAAAGGTGGGGGGGGGGGGGAGCCAAATAAAAGGGTGGAAAAAATAAAATATAAATGTGATTGGAGCTGAGGTTATGATCTAAAATTGTTGAACTCGATATTGAGTAGCTGAGGTTATGATCTAAAATTGTTGAACTCGATATTAACTTAGTCTCTAGGTGTCCATAAACAATGTTAGACTTGGGCCTAAATGTAAACATGTGTAGCCTGGCCCAGAAAAGCAGGATGCTTCTGACCTCTATACAGACATGCACTGTCAGCTACATTGCAGGCTTTTAGTTTCAGGCTCATAACTAAAAAGCTTTAACAATATAAAATTGATTCTTTTAGTGACTCTCGATCTTTATCTCTAACATTACCTCCTCCTCCAATATAATAAAGTACAGAGGTAGACCATTGGGTAGCCCATAACCACAGCTCATTCAGTCATTTTGAACATGTGGAGTTGAGGGGTCGGGCGTCCAAACAATCTCAGGTGCAATGAGACTGAGCTCTGTAGTAATGTATTGTGCAGGTCTCACTGAGAAAAAGTTTTTTAAAAACTGTTAGGAAAGGTACAAACTGCAGAAATAGAGCAAAAAAGTTTCAGTTGCAGTAGATTGTCTGGTAGGAGGCAGCCAGGAACCATTTGGGGCCTCCACCTCCATGTTCTTCAGTGCTCAATCTCCTCCACTTCATCAAAATCAGGTGATGGAGCTATGCTGTGCCTTTTCTATCTGGGGGTAAATCTATGCCAATGCATTGTGAGGGCAGCCCTACTGAGCTATACAACAGAGGAAAGGCATCGGAGGAGAATGGTGGGCAGCCGTATCAAATACTGCAGAGAGGTCGAAGGCAAGGACAGATAGTGCACCATGGCCACAGAGGATGTCATTTGTGACTTTAAGGCCATTTCTGTGCTGATTGGAGATATTCAAACAGGAAGTTGAAGGAAAGATGGTCATGGATTTGTGAAGTGACAACACCTTCAAAGACCTTGTCGCAGAAGGGAATTTTGAAGATGGGATAGTAGAATGCAAAGACAGATGGGTTTAGGGTGGGTTTTTTGAGAAGGGTGAGGATGACAATTTTTGAAGGGGAGAGAGACAGTACCAGAGAAGAGGGAATGATTTACAATGTCAGCTAGCATGGGGGCCAGGAAGGGAAGTTGGGTGGTCAGCAGTTTCATGGGAATTTGGTCAAGGAAGCAGGTGAGTCTCATGGACAAGATGAGCTTGGTGAGGTCATGAGGGGATATACGAGAGAAAGTAGAGAAAGACGCTGGTTGAGTGCTACGGAAGTGGGTAGGTTTGGCTTGGAGGGCAGGATGAAGGGAGGGATGCAGCAGAGGCAGCTAAACAGATGGTCTCAATCTTCGTGGCAAATACATCCATGAGTTCCTCGCACTTGTTGTTGGAGGTGAGGATGGAGGCCACATTGGAGATGGGTTTAAGGAGGTGGTTCAGAGTGGAGAAAAGCCTGGGGTTATTTTGCTCTCCAGGATGATCCTGGAGTAGTGGGCGTTTTTGGCGGAGGACAGTGAGGTGCAATGCTGCTGAAACGTAGTCTAGCCAGATCTGATGATGGACTTAAGGGGGTGAAGGTGGGGACCATACCAGGGGAGCAAACAGAATGGGAGAGAGTAAAGCTTTTACTGTGGAGATGGGTATCAAAGGTGGAGGAGAGGGAGTCATTGAGCAGATTAATAGCTGCAAAAGTACCATGGTGATTGGAGGCCAAAGGCTAGGGAGTTGGGATTTTGAAAGTGCAGTTGTAAGTGACTTGGGGAGAGTTTTTTCCAGGGGTAGATATAGAAGGAAGTGGGTAGGAAAGGAGTGACAGAATTAAGTGGTGAGGGGTACATGGAAATGGTCATAAATGGCCATGTCTGTGGCCATGGGAGTGAAGAGGAGACAGTGAAATCAAAGGAGAGAGGGCAAGGTGAGTTGAGATGGAGATTGAAATCACTGAGGATTAGGAGTCACTCAGTGAAGAGGCTGAGGGAGGAATTCAGGGAAAATATCCCAGGGAGTAACTCAATAGATTAGGAGACATGTCCTGGCCATACATGACAGGAAGGTGACCATATGAGGGTCAAAATTAAAATCTGAGATTCGGTGGTGGGATGAAGTTGACTTGTAAACAGAGTGGAGTCAGCTTGGAGCATCAACAAATCTATGTCCAGGTTCGGAGATAGTTATGGAGAGGGAGTGAATAAGGGGAAGTTAGAGAGGCAAAGTATTAGGTGGCGCAGTGCTGGAGGTTGTTCAGTGGAAAACTGGGGGCTGTGGAGGAGTAGAAAGTCGACCATAAGCCAGCAGAGGTTAATCCAGGGCTGCAGTGGAGGGGCCTAATGGCCTCAGTGTTAGTACTGTACACCAGCAGATCCAGTATACCAGCAGAGGAGTGAGGAGTAGTAGGAGTAAAACCAAAGGACTGAGAGGAGTGAAACCAAGGTTGCTAGGGGTCACTGAAAGGTAAATCCATGGGAGCAGTGCAGATGAGGTCTGAGGAACAGCTGTAGGGAGGTGAGGAGCACACAAGATTAGGAGCAGCAGTAGGAGCAGTCCAACCTCAAAGGGCTGTGGATGCTGAGTCATTGAATATATTCAAGGCTGAGATAGATTTTTGGACTCATGGGGAATTAAGCGATATGGGGATCGGGCGGGAAAGTGGAGTTGCGGTCGATGATCAGCCATGATCTTATTGAATGGCGGAGCAGGCTCCTGGGGCCATATGGCCTACTCCTGCTCCTAATTCTTATGATGTGGAGATGCCGGTGTTGGACTGGGGTGGACAAAAGTGAGAAGTCGCACAACACCAGGTTATAGTCCAACAGCTTTATTTGAAATCACAAGCTTTCGGATCGCTGCTCCTTCGTCAGGTGAAGTGTCCTGATGAAGGAGCAGCGCTCCGAAAGCTTGTGATTTCAAATAAAACTGTTGGACTATAACCTGGTGTTGTGCAACTTCTCACCTAATTCTTATGTTCTTCTAAGTCACAGTAAAGCACAGGAACCAATGGAGCAATGGACTTTGGCCCAGGTTCAAATGGATTTCTGTCAAGGACCCAACACAGCAGCAGAGTAAAGCTGAGAAGCCAACAGTGCACTGAAGTACTGTCCCAAAGCTCAGCAGAATGGCTATTGTAAGCTGGAACAGAGTACTTTAAAATTTGAAGTGGCTAAGTGGCAAAGCAAGTCACAGCAGTCGAGTCTTAGTGTAGTCCAGTAGAGCAGTGCAGACATGATGGCAGCGGAGTCCAGGAAATCAAATGTGAGCAGGGTTTCAGCCATTGAAGAGCACAGTAAAAACACAGAACACGCAGGAAATGGATGGCCATGGATGGAAGAGCTCAGTAAAGAGCTGCCAGCCCAGGAGCCATCTTGTTTAAACTCGCTAATTCAGAATTAGACATAAATACCTAATTTCTGTCACACCACTTCTTTGATAACCATTTTCCTCTTTTCATCTCTCATTTATGACAATCTATTTCCCCATTCTCGCTCTCCCCTTAATTCCCACTAATTTCCCCCTTCCTTTTCCATTAGTTGCAATCCATTTCCCCTTCTTCCCTCAGCTGCTTTTATCTGAGTGCCACTACTAATCAAGGTTTCCCAGTTGCAGCAAGATGTAAACTGGAATTCCTAAGCTTCCAAGAATTTGCAGAGGCATTATTAGCAGCTGGTCCCAGGCACGTGAAACCGAGAGCAAAGGGTGGCTGGTCCATGCTGATAGTTGTCAGCAAATATCAACAAGTGAACCAGGCCCCAAATGCTGTCGGCATGACGTGCCGCTGCTTGGCATTTATACTTCTTTAAGTAACTGTTCAATACTTTTTTGATTTAGCATTGATCATCTCTTGTGATAAAGCCTTCTGTAGTCTCCTGCATTTTCCTGACAGGTTACTACTTCTCCCGATTTGGTATCATCAGAAAACTCTGATACTCACCCCTTTATGTCGAAGTCCAGATTATTTATTTACATGGAGAACAAGAGTAGTCTCAACATCCAGCTCTGCAACACCACCTGCCACTCTGAAAAACGTCCATTTACTGCAATCCTTTACAGTCTGCCTTTCAACTGTCACTCTATCCATCACTTTACCTTTCATGCCATGGATCCTAATTTTCTCAATTTCTTATGCACCATTATCAAATGTCTATACTTTGTTATTCTTTCAAAAAATTCTCTCAGGTTAGTCAAACATGACCTATCCTTCACAAATCTGCATGAACCATCTCTAATCAGTCCATGCCCTTCTAAGTATTCATTTGTTTTAACTCTAATTATAGTTTCTAGTAATTATCCTGCTACTGACATAAGGCTGGTTGATAGTTGCTTTGCTTATCCTTTCCCCCCTTTCTGAACAGAGGTAAAATGTGCCACCCTTCAATCCTTAGGCATAGCTCCTACCTCTGATGAATTTGAAAAATCATGGTGCGTGTCTCTGCTACTTCCTCACTAACCTACAGTTCTTGAGCAGCACATCATTTGATCCTGGTCACATCAATTTTGAGCCCTTTTAAGAGTTTCCTTACTAATGCATTTATTGTCTGAACTCCTACTTCCTCATCCACAAGCCCTTGAAGACTTCTTTCTTGCTCCTCTGTCAATACCGAGCCAAAATATTAATAAAGCAACTCCGCTATTTCCTTATCTCACCATGCTCACCAGGCCAACCTCCTTCTTAAATGATTCTTTTACCGAATGTGTTTATAAAAACCTTTACTATTTCCGTTTACGTTGGCTGTAAGGTTTTCTCCATACGCCCTCTTAGTTCTCCCTACCTCTATTTCTATTTGTAGATTATGGAATTTGTCAAACTCTCCTTTGTATTATTTGCTAACTGATAAAATTCAGCAAAGCAAGACGGGTGAAATGAGGTTTTATCCAAAGCAATTACTGACACAATTAACATATTGCAAAGCTTTTATTTCCAAATATAAGCAAATAAAACTGATTGAATAAAAAGCACTATAAGTAAAAGACACTGGTTGTGGTTTTGTTTTTAAAAGAATATTCTCTTCAAAGAGCACAATTTTAATTCTAATTGTGGATAATTTACCACTTCTGAGAAAGCTTATTGTTGAGCTGAACAAAGTTAGAATTTACTCAGGTTTTTGGACACGAGGTGATGCTAGGATGTTAACCCTTTCTCCAGATCTTTGTCAAATAATTCCCTTGCTTTACTTCCTGCTTGAGAACATGTAAGCTAATGCAGAAGCATTTTAGATTCTATATATCCTTCTCACCCACCCACCCTACCCACCAAAACCTAGCACAGTTGCAAACAATGTTTTTCTATACAGAGGAATTAGATATCGGAACAAATCTTCTGGGCAGTGCTCTAAGAGGAAATCAAGATATTTGAAAGTCCGAGTAATTTTTCTGTACTGTTGGATGTATGCATTATAATGGTAAATCACACTTGTGCATATGAGATTAAGGACAACTGAAATTGATTCACCTTCTCTGTGTAATGCTGTATTTGAGAAAGATAGGAAAGGCATGTTGAGAGAGTGAGGAAAGGTCATTGACCCCTGAAACATTAACTTTGTTTCCCTCTACATAGATACTGCCTGACCTGCTGAGTATTTCCAGCAGGTCTTTTATTTGAGAGTGAGAGTGTCTGCTCGCTGCTGTGGGCTGGATGTTAGAAAGATTGCAAAAGCACAATTTCTGTATCAGCAAGAGGTGAAGAACCTTCACCCACCATCTCAAAACCAGGTTATATTTTATTCATTTGGTGGTACTGTACAATCTAAATTACTATAATTGGTCACTGCATGCAAGCGATTAGGGCCAATTTTCATTACGATGAAACCAAGTTATTCATTTTTGTTTACATAAGAAATGTGAAAATGTTTTTCAATTGACCTTCCGTGACGTATAGTTAACTCGTGCAAAATCCACTCCTGCAATAGTACTGTAATGAGCAGTAATATTCTATATTACTGCAGTACTTGATTTTTGCCACTGGATGCTGCTAGTGAGTTATCTAAATACTCCAGTAGACTCAAATGGAGAAGTTAAGTGCCACACATTGCAGTACAACAAACATTTTCCACTGGCCCATCAGACTTTATAGATTTTTGCCTGGTCTGGATTCCTTCCCCTCAAAAATGTAGATTGTAGACATCTATCAGTGAATTGAACAATCTTTGTAATCTGCAAATCTTTAATAAAATTAAATGCAGTTTTAATTTTTTTCCCTTTGGGCATTAAGGACTACTCTCCTGCTCACAGTATGACATTAAAATAGTGCCAATGGACTCTAGTATTCTTTTCCGGTACTTTCTCCAACACTGGTGAAAGAACTTTAGAAAATTATCTTGTAAGTGATTTATTCCATGGGTGTCAACAGTGGAAATCTAATCATGACAAGGCATTTTTGTGCTAAAAATTGAATAATTCAATAATAATGAATTAAATGCACATAAATGACTCAACTAAGTGGTTCTTTAGTGCTAAAGAACTTGAATCATCAGATAATTTAACTTAAGCAATTGCTGAATTAATGACAGTAGACTGACTCTCGCCCTCCAGATCTGATATTCAACTGCGTGGAAAATGAAAACAAACAGCTATTTGCAATTCAGCACTCGGTAACTGTAAGACACCCGTAGAATAAATACCATATTGCGTTACTAACCGTACAATGCAGTGGTTCTTTCATGCATGGAAAGAGTAACATACAGTTCATTACACTGGTGTGGTAAGACCAGAACAGAGCATTTCCTAGCAATCAACCACCGAGAGTTTCTCAGAAACTTGCAGTAATGGCATTCATACCCTTTTAAGACCATCATGCATCATAAGACACAAAATGCATTACCAGCTACAGAACATGACCTAATGTCACACAGAAATTGATAAAACCAAACAGACAGCAGCGAGTGAGTTTGAAGGCTTATTCCCAAAATTCAGGTTACATTTGTACTCCGGGATCACTCTTAGTCGAGATGTAACCTGAGCCTTCTCAATTAGATTACAGCATTGTAACCACTCTCAAGAATCCATTGTACAGATAAACAATGTAATAAAAATACACTTCATGATGAGATAATACTCTTTTTGATAGGCCAACTCCTCTGCTGTTATAAAAACTTTAACCGTTTTCAATGTTAATTAAATATTTCTGACTTGGCAAATGCATCTTCTAGTTTTCCATTGTGTATATTTCCATCATCCTGTAAGTGTTTCGTTCAAACCTCTGAGTAGAATTGTACAGGTGGAAAGGTTAAGAGTTACTGGGAGAGTGGATAAGACATTCCTTTCACTTTTTATAGGCTGTAACATATTAATCTGACCCCAGAACCAAACTGCAGGTCACCCATTATCTGTCTGATACTCAAAAAGCAGATTACACAGCAAGATGGTAGAAGCAGTTATGGGTTATAATGAGTTATGAAAAGACTTAATGTTACATTGGGCCTGATTTAAGTGAAAGCATGAGGGAACACACACAAATGAAGGTGAGGCTGTACACGTCACTTTCTGCAACAGCTAGATTAGAACAGCTAAAACAAAAGTAAAATACTGCGGATGCTGGAAATCTGAAATAAAAATAGTAAATGCTGGAAACAGTCAGCCGGTCAGGCAGCATCAGGAGAAACCGAGTTAATGGGGAGAATTTTAGCATGGGTGAGCGGGTGGGGGTGGGAGTGGGTGCGGGTAGGGGCAAAAATTTCGAGCATGTCGGGAAGCAGACTCTAACCAGCCGACTTCCGGGTTTTACTGAGGTGGGAGAAGGGGCTGGCAGCCAACCGCACCCAGGAGGCGGCTTGGCATTTTAAGTATGTTAATAAAGCTGGAAGCTTTGGATTTACAGTGGCCGGCCAGGTTTCCCGGGCCTCGGAAAACCCAGTAGCTGCAGCAAGAGGAGAATAGCCTCGGGGAGAAGGCAAGTGGGCTAGGAAGAGCAGGAGTGCTTCCTCCCAGCCCCCTAAGCTCCCCCACCATCAAACCCCACCCCCTGGGATCGGACCTACCTGGTCCTGCGGCCTCCTCCAGAGTGCTCCCCGCCCGACTGGAAGCCAAGCCTGCCAATCAGCCTGACTTCCGGGCGGGGAACCTGTCAGGGCTAGAAGACGCACGCTGTGGAGCACAGCATGTGGGGAAACCCAGACTTCCGGGTTCCCCATCCGAAATTCATCCCCCCACCTCGCCTACGCAACCTGCCCCAGTAAACATCCAGCCCAATGTTTCAGATCTGATGAAAGGTGATTGACATGAAACGTTAACTCTGTTTCGCTCTCCACAGATGCTGTCTGACCTGCTGAGTATTTCCAGCATTTTCTGTTTAGATTAGACTAGCAGTACGGTATTGCAACCTGACCGTGTTAAGACTATTAAAAAAATTAACTTTGCAGTAATGTTCTGCTGCATAGATACCAAGAACAATAAAACTTTACTGAACCATTTCAAAACCTCAGCTATTATTCTGCAGCTGGAGCTTCAGAAGGCAGATCACATACGAAGACCATGCGCACACAGTCTGTATATTTAAGCTTTGTCTCTGATGCTTATAACACAGGGTCACTATGGTTTGGCACTTGTCCAGCTCATTTGAAAACTGCACTGCTCTATAATGATTACATTTAAAATATTTTCATTTCAGATAAAAACTACTCGTTTAGATTTAAACGAAATCATGTGATCAATTCTGTTCTGTCAAATTTTCTCCCCACCCCCGCTTCCTGAAGGCATCGACTCTCAGAGGTACAATTTCAGGGATGGCAGTCATCTACTGGTACCTCATGCAAGTGACCACGCCTCGACACTTAACGCTAGCAGCAGTCTGGCCACAGGGGACAACACAACTGATCCTAATCCTCACCCGTCGTCTAAACGTCTGCACTTTCAGTAGGGACGACTGAATAGTGATCAGAAGCAGGAATCCTAGCAGGATCCTGATGTTCGCTGGGGCTCTGCGGCTATTTAAGCATCCTTTCTACTGTCCCAGCTAAGATCAACTAACTCAGCACAGACTGGAGATTCAACCTGGAACATTTTTGGTCTGGATGGCTGAGAGATGGGGAATTTTACTGCTGAACCACAGGGGCAATTGGATTGATCAATTTTAAAAATATATTTTAATGAGCACAATTAGCATTTGGTTTCCCCTACAAATATCAGGATAAATGGATATATTAGTGAAACAGCTAACTGACTGCTCTTCAGTGGTGACATTGCTCTTCCAGCTTTTAGAAATCCCCCTTGCTCTCAATCATGCTTATTCTAAATGCCAAAACAAACTGTTTTACTTTAAAAAGAACCACACACATACATTTTGTACCAAGAGACAAATATTCTGTGCTGGATAGCCTGGTAGTTCAAGTGAATAAGCAACTGATTCCAAAACCAGCAGGTTCCAAGCTTGAATCTCATGGCTGCTCATCACTTAAAATGTGCTTGCTGTCACAGATGGGCATGTTTTATCAGTGATTATCCATACAGCCTGATGGAGCATGAGACAAGAGGGAAATGTTTCCAACTGGCAGGAACCAGGCCACTATACCAGACAAACATTTCTTATTGGCTGAACAAGAAGTATAATTGCCTCATTCAACTGTCCTAGCTCAAAGGGGTTTCATGAATTTAAGTGTCACCGAGAGGAAAGAAATATGCAATAAGAACAAGAATACCTGTGAAGTACATAATTTTAAAGTTATAGGGCACTGCAGCTTTTTACCCTCTTAAAAATAATACTTTTGTCTTGAAATACTTCTAAAATCCAGCCTGTAATTTTGTTGAAAGGAATGCTGTCTCTTGACACTTTGGCAGATACAATTAAAATTGTAGAAACACTGACTAATAAAACCATAGGAAATATATAAGGACTTTAAAAATGTTCCTGTGTTGTGACAACAGATCAGTCGTACATATCCTGGAACATTCTTTGTCCCATGGCGATATATGCTTCCTTCTCTTCAGCTGTCATCTGTGCCACTAGCTCTAGACACTGGCTGACCTGGCTATATGAATATGGCTGTCCTGCTACCAACACAGTTGGCTCATCCTCCACCTCTTCAAACTCTTCATCCTCTTCTGTTGCTACCACTGGGAATGATGCGGCTGCCTGTGGTCGAGGTGATTCATCCTCTGATTCACTAGTATCACTCTCTGAATCACTGGCATTTGAAGTTGGGATTGCAGCAGCTGCAGCCACAGTTGCAGATGTACTTTTCTTTTCATGGATGAGCAGTGTTTGCATGACTTCTTCATTTGCTTCCATTGGGTTTCCTTTTCCCTCATGATCACGATATGAGTCAACATCCATATCACCTATAATGTACACAGCAGGGAGAACATTTATAAAAAATGAGATTTCCCAAAAAAATACTTCCACACATTTCATTTATTTCGATAGCAACAGATTGAATACAAATAACATGATTAAGGGCACTTATAAGCTTCAAAGATCTGCACAAGGCAAATATGCAGCAGTGATCAGCTGGTAGAGATTTTTTTCCCTGTTTAGACAGTTCTGGATTAGCCTCTCCCAAGGTGGTCCAAAGTGCTGCTCTATTAAAGTCAATGAGCCTCTCCAAGATGCAGACAGGCTAACCCAATACACTGCTTCATCAGAGCAGCCAGATAATGGAGAAGAGACCTGCCATGTCAGTCTCAATCTTAAAAATAAAGTTGCCAAAAATCAATGGAAGATCGTAAATAGCAATAAAAATAAGTATTTATTTCATTTTAAAGGAAAAGTGGGAGAGTACTTTAAAGAGGAAGTCCTCCCGTCCTCCCAAGCCTTGCTTTCTTTTATGCAATCTAAATGACTACAACCTGCTTCCAGGCCTCTTGGTATTTTTAATTCTTAGATAAAACCCATCTTCTTCATCATTATGCGTTAGGTTTAGTGTATAAGGCGTGCACGGTGTAGGGCTCTAAAATGTCCAGGCCATCGACTGAAAGTGAGAGTGGGGGAGAAATTAGTTTAGGCCCATCTGAATAATTCCGGTCAGCTGCAAGCGCCTGTTGGGCCTCGAGGCAGCTCAAGCTAATATTGATTTACTTAATTAGTTCATTGATGCAGATGGGATAAGCCATTGACTGCACCGTCTCTGAGGTCCCTAATTCGCCATTATACTCGTTGTGGTGTATCTCAAATTATTTTTCCAAGACAGTTTGGAGTAAGTTCGCGACAAAAAGATTGAAAGAAAGGCTTGCATTCGTAGAGTGCCTTTCATAACCTCAGTGTCAACTGTGGCTCAGTTGTTAGCACTCTCGCCTCATGAGTCAGAAGGTTGTGGGTTCAAATCCCACTCCAGAGGCCCTGTCTGCTTTCTCAGGTGGACATAAAAATCCCACGGCACTATTTTGAAGAAGAGCAGGGGAGTTATTGCCGGTGTCCTGGTTATATTTATCCCTCAATCAACATAACAAAAACAGATTATCTGATCATTATCACATTGCTGTTTGTGGGAGCTTGCTGTGCGCAAATTGGCTGCTGCGTTTCCTACATTACAACAGTGACTACACTCCAAATGTACTTCATTGGCTGTAAAATGCTTTGGGATGTCCCGAGGTCATGAAAGGCGCTATATAAATGCAAGTTTTTCTTTTTTTTCATGACGACCCTAACCGCTTTAAAAATGTAGCCACTGTTGTAATGTAGGAAACACGGTGGCCAATTAGCACAAAGTACGCTCCCACAAACAGCAAGGTGATAATGACCAGATAATCTTTTAGTGATACAAAATCAAAATACTGCGGATGCTGGAAATCTGAAATAAAAACAGAAAATGCTGGAAATACTCAGCAGGTCAGGCAGCATCGGTGGAGAGGGAAACAGAGTTAACGTTTCGGGTCGATGACCCTTCATCAGAACTGGAAAAAGTTGGAGATGTAACAGGTTTTTAAGCAAGTGCAGGGGCAGGGAGAGGGGGGAGGGGAGGAAAGAACAAAAGGGAAGGTCTGTGATAGGATGGAAGGCAGGAGAGATTAAGAGACAAAAGGGATGATGGTGCAAGGCAAAAGGAGATGGTAATGGAACAAGTTAAGAAACAAAAGATGACTCTAGATGAAGTGTAAATGGCACTGGCAGAATGATCGACAGCTGCCATGTGAGAGAGAGAGAAAAAAATGAAAAAAAAGATAGGGGCAGAGGTTATGGTCTGAAATTGTTGAACTCGATGTTGAGTCCAGAAGGCTGTAAAGTGCCTAATCGAAAGATGAGGTGCTGTTCCTCGAGCTTATGTTGAGTTTCATTGGAACAGTGTAAGAGGCCGAGGACGGTGAGGTCAGAGTGGGAGTGTAGCAGCGAATTAAAGTGACAGGTGACCGGAAGCTCGAGGTCACGCTTATGGACTGAACGGAGGGGTTCCGCAAAGCGGTCACCCAATCTGCGTTTGGTCTCCCCATTGTAGAGGAGACCACATTGTGAGCAGCGAATACAGTATACTAAATTGCAAGAAGTACAAGTAAATCGCTGTTTCACCTGGAAGGAGTGTTTGGAGCCCTGGACAGTGGGAAGGGAGGAGGTAAAAGGGCATGTGTTGCATCTCCTGTGCTTGCACGGGAAGGTGCCGGGCGAAGGGGAAGGGGTGCTGGGGGTGATAGAGGAGTGGACCAGGGTGTCGCGGAAGGAGCGGTTCCTTCGGAATGCTGAAAGGGGAGGTGAGGGGAAGATGTATTTGGTGGTGGGATCACGCTGGAGGTGGCGGAAATGGCGGAGGATGATCCGTTGAATGTGGGGGCTGGTGGGGTGAAAGGTGAGGACAAGGGGAACCCTATCGTGGTTCCGGGAGGGAGGGGAAGGGGTGAGAGCAGGAGTGCGGGAGATAGAACGGACACGGTTAAGGGCCGTGTCAACCACAGTAGAGGGAAATCCTCGGTTGAGGAAAAAGGAAGACAAACATTCACTATAAGCCCACTGTCTCCCACAGCTACCTGGACTACATTTCCTCCCACCCCGCTTCCTGTAAGGACTCTATTCCATTCTCCCAGTTTCTCCGTCTCCACCGCATCTGCTCTGATGATGCATCCTTCCGACATGTCTTCCTTTTTCCTCAACCGAGGATTCCCCTCTACTGTGGTTGACACAGCCCTTGACCGTGTCCGTGTCCGTTCTATTTCCCGCACTTCTGCTCTCACCCCTTTCTCTCCCTCCCGGAACCACGATAGGGTTCCCCTTGTCCTCACCTTTCACCCCACCAGCCTCCACATTCAACGGATCATCCTCCGCCATTTCCGCCACCTCCAGCTTGATTCCACCACGAAACACATCTTCCCCTCACCTCCCCTTTCAGCATTCCGCAGGGACCACTCCCTCCATGACACCCTGGTCCACTCCTCTATCACCCCCAATACCCCTTCGCCCGGCACCTTCCCGTGCAAGCGCAGGAGATGCAACACCTACCCTTTTACCTCCTCCCTTCCCACTGTCCAGGGCCCCAAACACTCCTTCCAGGTGAAACAGCGATTTACTTGTACTTCTTGCAATTTAGTATACTGTATTCGCTGCTCACGATGTGGTCTCCTTTACATTGGGGAGACCAAACACAGATTGGGTGACCGCTTTGCGGACCACCTCCATTCAGTCCGTAAGGGTGACCCCCGAGCTTCCGGTCACCTGTCACTTTAATTCTCCTCTCCACTCCCACTCTGACCTCTCCGTCCTCGGCCTCTTACACTGTTCCAATGAAGCTCAACGTAAGCTCGAGGAACAGCACCTCATCTTTCGATTAGGCACTTTACAGCCTTCTGGACTCAACATCGAGTTCAACAATTTCAGACCATAACCTCTGCCCGTATCAATCTTTTAGTGATGTTGGTTGAGGGATAAATATTGGCCAGGACACCGGGAGAACTCCCCTGCTGTTCAAAATAGAGCTATGGGATCTTTTACGCCCACCAGAGAGGGCAGACGGGGCCTCAGTTTAATGTCTTATTTGAAAGACAGCACCTCTGAAAGTGCAGCGCTCCCTCAGTACGGCACTGGAGTTTCAGCCTAGATTATGTGCTCAAGTCATAGAGGGGGACGTGAACTCACAACCTTCTGACTCAGAGGCAATAGTGCTACCACTGAGCCATGGCTGACATTGGGGAACTAATCAGTGTAATTAATGGCGTACGTCATTTTCCGGGTCATTATGCTTTCTTATCTTTTCAATGACTATAATTATAAACAAAGCAGCTGGATCCCTGTTTTTCATCCACTCTTTTGCAACACAGCACTGAAGAATCATAGCTTCAAATAATTTGTATTCCTTTTTCAAAAGCATCTCTAAAAAGCAGCACAGAAATTTAAAAGAATTGGGTAACAGAGACTATACTCTTTACACAAAACAGCCAAGTCTGTGGCACTACGAGTGGCTCAGCTGCACAGGAGGGGAGGAAAAAGAGTGGGAGAGCAATAGTGATAGGGGATTCTATCGTAAGGGGAACAGATAGACATTTCTGTGGCCTCAGACGTGACTCCAGGATGGTATGTTGCCTCCCTGGTGCCAGGGTCAAGGATGTCACTGAACGGCTGCAGGGCATTCTGAAGGGGGAGGGCGAACAGTCAGAGGTTGTGGTTCACATTGGTACCAACGAAATAGGGAGAAAGAGGGATGAGGTCCTGCAACAAGAATTTAGAGAGCTAGGTAGCAGGTTAAAAAGCAGGACCTCAAAGGTTGTAATCTCTGGATTACTCCCGGTGCCACGTGCTAGTGAGTATAGGAATAGGAGGATACAGCAGATGAATGCGTGGCTAAAGAGTTGGTGCAGGAGGGAGGGCTTTAGTTTCCTGGATCACTGGGTCTGCTTCTGGGGAAGGTGGGACCTGTACAAGTCGGACGGGTTGCACCTGAACCGGAACGGGACCAACATCCTTGCGGGGAGGTTTGCTAGTACTGTTGGGGAGGGGGGGAGGTTTAAACTAACTTGGCAGGGGGATGGGATACGGAGTGGAGCTATAGTAGGGGGTGATGCACAGCCAAATAGAGAGGAAAAAACAAGTCAGCCTGGAAGGCAGAGTAAATATGTAACGGCACAAGGGAGTATGGCAAGGCTAGATGGCATTTATTTTAATGCAAGGAGTCTTGCGAGTAACATAGAAACCAGGAGCAGGAGTAGGCCACTCGGCCCGTCGAGCCCGCTCCACCACTCAACACGATCATGGCTGATCATCCAAATCCAGCACCCTGTCCCTGCCCCCCCCACACAGAATCCCCATCGAGCCTGCACCGACACATATCCCACCCTATCCCCGTAACCCCACGTATTTAATTCCCCCTAACATATCCCTTCCTATCCTATCCCCGTAACCCCACATATTTAATCCCCCCCTAACACTAAGGGTCAATTTATCATAGCCAAATCAACCTAACCCGCACATTTTTGGACTGTGGGAGGAAACCGGAGCACCCGGAGGAAACCCACGCAGACACGGGGAGAATGTGCAAACTCCACACAGACAGTCACCCGAGGCCAGATTCGAACCCGGGTCCCTGGCGCTGTGAGGCACCAGTGCTAACCACTATGCCACCGTGTTGCCCAGTAAGGCAGATGAATTGAAGGAGTTGATGAACTCATGGGAGTATGATATTGTTGCTATCACAGAGACATGGTTGAGGGAGGGGCAGGACTGGCATCTCAATATTCCGGGGTATAGAATGTTCAGGCGAGACAGAGGGGGGTGTAAAAGGAGGGGGTATCGCAATATTAATCAAGGAGTCAATTACTGCTGTAAGGAGGGATGATATCATAGCAGGTTCCTCTAATGAGGCCATATGGGTAGAACTTAAAAACAAAAAGGGGGCAAGCACTTTGCTGGGAGTGTACTATAGGCCCCCAAACAGTCAGGGGGAGATAGAGGAACAGATATGTAGGCAAATCTCAGAGAAGTGTAGAAATAATAGGGTAATAATAGTAGGGGATTTCAACTTCCCCAATATTAACTGGGATAGTCAGAGTGTGAAAGGCTTAGAGAGTGCAGAATTCTTAAAGTGCATCCAGGAGAGCTTTTTGAGCCAGCATGTAGAAAGTCCTACAAGAGAGGGGGCGGTACTGGACCTAATTCTAGGGAATGTAGCCGGGCAAGTGTCAGTAGGAGAGCATTTTGGTGACAGTGACCATAATTCGGTGAGATTTAAAGTAGTCATGGAAAAGGACAAAGATGGACCGGAAATAAAGGTTCTAAATTGGGGGAAGGACGAATTTAATATGATAAGGCAGGATCTGGCCAAAGTGGATTGGGATAAGCTACTTGTAGGAAAATCCACATCAGAGCAGTGGGAGTCTTTCAGAAAGGAAATAGAGAGAGTACAACGCCAACATGTTCCTGTAAAGGTCAAGGGTGGGACCAACAAGCCCAGGGAACCCTGGATGTCAAGGGATATACAAGAATGGATTAGGAAAAAAAGGGAGGGTTTTGGCAGATACAAAGGACTAAAAGCAGTGGAAGCCCTAGAGGAGTTTAGAAAGTGCAGGGGGGTACTTAAAAAAGAAATTAGGAGAGGGAAGAGGGGGCATGAAAAAACACTGGCGGGCAAAATAAAGGAAAATCCCAAGGTGTTTTATAAGTATATTAAGGGCAAGAGGATAACCAGGGAAAGAGTAGGGCCCATTAGGGACCAAAGTGGCAATCTGTGTGTAGAGCCGGAAGATGTGGGTGAGGTTTTAAATGAATATTTTGCATATGAGTTCACTATGGAGAAGGACGATGTAGGCATAGAAATCAGGCAAGGGGATTGTGATATACTTGAACAAATTAGTATTGAGAGAGAGGAGGTACTAGCGGTTTTAGCGGGCTTAAAAGTGGATAAATCCCCAGGCCCAAATGAGATGTATCCCAGGCTGCTGTGTGAGGCAAGGGAGGAGATTGCAGGGGCTCTGACACAAATTTTCAGATCCTCTCTGGCCACAGGGGAGGTGCCAGAGGACTGGAGGACAGCTAACGTAGTACCATTATTCAAGAAGGGTAGTAGGGATAAACCAGGGAATTACAGGCCAGTGAGCCTAACATCAGTGGTAGGGAAATTATTGGAAAAAATTCTAAGGGACAGAATTAGTCTCCATTTGGAGAGGCAAGGATTAATCAAGGATAGTCAGCATGGCTTTGTCAGGGGGAGATCATGTCTAACCAATTTGACTGAATTTTGAGAGGGGGTGACTAGGTGTGTGGATGAGGGTAGTGCAGTTGATGTAGTCTACATGGACTTCAGTAAGGCTTTTGACAAAGTCCCGCATGGGAGACTGGTCAAGAAGGTAAGAGCCCATGGGATCCAGGGCAATTTGGCACATTGGATCCAAAATTGGCTTAGTGGCAGGAAGCAGAGGGTGATGGTCGAAGGTTGTTTTTGTGACTGGAAGCCTGTATCCAGTGGTGTACCACAGGGATCGGTGCTGGGTCCTTTGCTGTTTGTAGTGTACATTAATGATTTAGATATGAATGTAGGAGGTATGATCAGTAAGTTCGCAGATGACATGAAAATTGGTGGAGTGGTAAATAGCGAGGAGGGAGTCTCAGGCTACAGGATGATATAGACGGGTTGGTCAGATGGGCAGAACAGTGGCAAATGGAATTTAACCCTGAAAAGTGTGAGGTGATGCATTTTGGGAGGACTAACAAGGCAAGGGAATACACAATGAATGGTAGGACCCTAGGAAGGACAGAGGATCAGAGGGACCTTGGTGTGCATGTACATAGATCCCTGAAGGCAGCAGGACAGCTAGATAAGGTGGTTAAAAAGGCATATGGGATACTTGCCTTCATTAGCCGAGGCATAGAATATAAGAGCAGGGAGGTTATGATGGAGCTGTACAAAGCGCTAGTTAGGCCACAGCTGGAATACTGTGTGCAGTTCTGGTCACCACACTATAGGAAGGATGTGATTGCATTGGAGAGGGTGCAGAGGAGATTCACCAGGATGTTACCTGGGCTGGAGCGCTTCAGCTATGAAGAGAGACTGGACAGGCTGGGGTTGTTTTCCTTAGAGCAGAGAAGGCTGAGGGAGGACCTGATTGAGATGTACAAAATTATGAGGGGCATAGATAGGGTAGATAGAAAGGAACTTTTCCCCTTAGTAGAGGGGTCAATAACCAGGGGGCATAGTTTCAAGGTAAGGGGCAGGAGGTTTAGAGGGGATTTGAGGAAAAACTTTTTCACCTAGAGGGTGGTTGGAATCTGGAACTCACTGCCTGAAAGGGTGGTAGAGGCCGGAACCCTCACAACATTCAAGAAGCATTTAGATGAGCACTTGAAACGCCATAGCATACAAGGCTACGGACCAAGTGCTGGAAAATGGGATTAGAATAGACAGGGCTTGATGGCCGGCGCGGACACAATGTGCCGAAGGGCCTCTTTCTGTGCTGTATAAATCTATGACTCTATCTATGAACAAGCAGAATTCTATGCCTCAGTAGAATCGGTACTTACTTTGATGAACTTACAAATAAATTAGAAGAAAGAGAAAAGGAAGCTGATCTCTCACCTTCCTGGACTTCTTCCAAGTCTGTAAAGGCTCCTCGGACAGTGCTCTCCCTCATCCAGATTGGTCTCTCTTTAGTTGGCTTCCCATCAGATACAACTTTGTGCTGAACATCATGTTCCTCCATATTGATGATGACATTTTGAGTGTAGAGATCCTCATATGTAGGGCCTTTGTTTGCCCACGATTCTTTTTGAAGATTCATATTTCCACTGCCAGTGCCAAGTGCCCGTTGACTGTCAAAAACATCAGTAAATATCACCATCAGTAAATACAATACAATACATCGCAACACAACGGTCAAAGATCATGGATTTAGTATCATAAACTGGGGATGAAAAACTGGGATTGAAAAAATATTTTATTGCTGTTTTATAGTTTGTGTCCATGTTCATTATTGTGTCATAAGTGACATTGAAGAAATTGAGCTAAAAAACAGGCTCTACATTTTCAGTTTTTAACAATTTCTGCTGAAAAATTCATGTCTTACCCATAGGCAATCAGGTTGTTTTCCGATTTTTACTGATAAAAACTTTTTTTAATTCCATTTACTTTACCTGGAATTGAACTGTAATGCTGCTTCTGACTTCCTTGCATTCTGATTAACTTAAGGGACCTGTGTGTAGTACAGTTACACTTCACACACAAGAATTAATATTGATAACATGGACACAACTTTTTCAACCAGTACACCAAAAATCTGTTGAAACCTGGAGAAAAAATGATATTATCTCAATTTTTAATTTTGACGAGGATGTTGCCACGGAATCGAACACTTATCTGAACAACAACTTGGGAGAAAAGTTCCCACGGTGCTTTACAGAGGGTAAAAAGTGTCAAATCTTGGAATGGAATTTGAACCTTCAACCTTATGACTCAGAGTTAAGAGTGCTACCAACTGAGCCAAGCTGACACTTGAGAGGCATACTGAAGAGAAACAGGGTGGGGGGAGAAACTTAAAGAAGCAGGGAAACATGTGGGAGATACAAAGTTACAAAGTTGATCAAGAGAAAGTGTGTTAGAAGCATATAGAGTGGAATACAAGGGGAAAGAATTGGTGATTGGGAGTTGTGCAGAGATAGAGTTTGAGCACTCTGAAAATCTAAAACAGCCATTCTGAAAAGGTCTTTGGCACAATTTAGTGGTTGTCTATACAACTGAGATTAAATTGGACTTAACATTATAATGGAAAATTAGACTCTCACAAAAGCCTATGACACCCCAAATTCCATGAAATCCATAGTAGGGGAGGACAAAGTGTGGGATAGAGATGGGACAGAGAACCAAAGGAGATGCATTTAACTCAAAGCCAACTGCTGCCATTTAGGAACTGGGCACTTAAACAAATAGACCTATGCTAAAATTAGAAAATATAGTTACACACTGAAGACATATCAAGACACATCATATCATACACCAGGACATTATTTGGCTTTACAGGTTGACAAAACAAACAGAATTTTACGATGTACGAGCAGATCTCTAGAATGCAAGATTATACAGAATTCCCATAAAGCTTTGGTGAGATCACACTTGGAGAACAAGACACTCTTACAGAGAAATGAAGATGCTGGAAAGGTTAAAGAAAGCAAACAAGATTTTTTTTCAAAGTCTTAAGTCAAAAAGCTATAAAGGGAGCCAATACATTGATTGGGGAAAACAAATCAATAGAATGATGATCAATTTTTTTTAAAACATGAAGGAAATCAGTAGGCTAAATGTTCTTTGTGCTCAACCAGGAGAAATAAAATGTGACCGTTAACAAAAGAAATATCAAGCAAATTGGAACTCAAGAATAATTACTTCATACACAGCTGTTAACTTATAAAATGGAGTGCTGTAATGGTTCAAGCTTCTCCAGATACTTTTTCTCATGTCCAACACAAAAGCCTACTCTGATAGGCATGTCTGCACCACCCATAAACTGAAGTAAAATTTTGTATGCAAAGTAAGCAGAGACAGTGAATAGTGGACCTGTTCATTCTCCCTGGATTACATGTAAGGTTTCCACTACACATCCAAGTCACTTTAGACGGCAACTGATATTTGATCTCGCTCTGTTCCCGCGGGGGTAAGCCTTTCCCGCGATGTCTCACCTCGCTTATGCTTTTTCTGATCCAGCTCGCACGAAATTGATGTTCCAGACATCAGCTGTGCTGGGCTTGCGTATCCCAGCGGCGTAGTTAATTCGTGCGAGCTGTGGGATCACGTGACTCAGTTAGAGCCAATGGCAGCACACCATCTTCCATTCATAAGTCTCACAGCATGGCTGAGAGACTTATGAATCTTACACCCCCCCAAAATAACAGCTAAACCTCAATTAAATTTAAAAAAAAACCCATCACATTAATAAAATAAGTATAGTTAATTAAATTAACCATTTTAAATAAAAAATTAAATTTTTGAAAAAATTTAAAATCTTTTAAAAAGTTATAAAAATAAACTTACCTGTCTTTAAAGTCTATGAAAAAGATATACCTGTAAAAAAAAATTCAAAAAAATACTTAATTCACTACTTACCTTCTTAAAAGCGGGTCTTACTCCTCCTTTTTACATTTCCAAAATCTTTACCTGCGTGTCCAAAGCATGAAGTGCACAGCGTGCGCGCAGCCTGTAGCGCGCACGCGATGCACTCCGGCCCCGCCCCCTTTTCGGAAGAGCAATTGCCGGTTTTCAGCGCATGCGCAGGGCATGCAGAAAACCGGCAATTGGAGTGGGAATACGCGAGAGTATGCAGTGCGTACTCTCGCGTCCCGGGATCAATTTTCGGCCCATTAGTCATGACAGGCATGGTTTATGTGCAAAGTCATTTACAGCAGCAAGCAACAAGTTGTTGAAGTCAGCCCAAATACAACAACAGTTTGAACCAGTTTGAAAGGGTTAAACATATAGGGGGAAAAATTCAGTATCGCCCCGTTTGGGGCGTGATTATCGGCCGTGCGCAAAGTTTAGCGCCTGGCGCTAATTATCGCCTCTGACTGCAAACTTGGCTTTTATCGCCCCTGGAGGTGATTGCAGCGCTAAATCAGGCGCTTCACACCTGTTTTAAGGCGCAAAGGCCGAGGAACGAGGCGCTACCTCAGAGCGCTGGTGAAGCTCATGTGATGTCAGTCAGCAATGGAACACACACACAATGGTGCCGGCTAGTTCTTAAAGGGGAGGGTTGATCTTGCTCTCCATCCACATCCTGCTCATTGCAGCCTTGAATCTCGGCCTGGAGAGACCTGTACATCAAATCTGCTGGAAAAAACAATGGAGAGACCCAGGGAAAGAGCTCAGAGTGCAGCCCCCACAGTCTCTTCTAAATCGACACAAGGAAGGGCAAATCAAAATGAATCTGCAAAGTGCTGCTCAGTACCCAAAACTCCTTCACACAGCGTTGAATCTCTCCAGAAGTCTCTCTCTCTCTCTCAGAATGCGTGGTGCAAAAATGTCACCAACAAAAAAAGGCAGGAAGCATTCGCCTTTAAATAGCGCTCCCCCAGTCCCTTCCTGACTGCAAAACGCTCCCCTCAACCTGTCATTGCTAGCAGCAGGCGGTAAGGCAGGGGTCGCCACTCAATATCCGGTCCGGGGCGCTACCGGAGCGTTGCACACTCGACTGACGTCACGATCTGCCGGCGCAGGAGATCGTGACGGTAGTGTTTAGCACCGCCGCAAAATGTCTAGTTAATTTCATGAGCGGCGCAAACATCGCCACGCACAGGCGCTAGTTGCTTTGCGCCCCATTAGCGCCCTCTTAAGGCGCTAACGGGAGGCACAAACCAACTGAATTTTTCCCCCATAAACCCTTCAGTTCTACCTATGGAGCCGCATCTGGTCTCCATGGCTGCTGCAGTTAGGTAAAACTGTAATTAACTGATGCATCAAATCATTTTAAACTGTCTTGCCTTTGGGAAGTCTGTCTGTGGACAGAGTACTTTATTCAAAAAGAGGACTTTAATCTCCTTCACACATATATAAAAGTGTGCCACTGGCCATGTGTGGTGTTTGACAAATGCTGTTGATTTCAGAGCTCTTCTAACTAGACCGTGTCATTGATTAATAGCCGGGTTATACAAGTTAATTGTTTATAGTACTTAGACGAACTGCTTCTCCTCTCACTTGCTAATAAAACTTTGATTTCACATAATGCCCATATTTCTTCATTTATAATAGTTGACATCAGAGAAGAAAAAGAACTCAAAGACACCCTATTTATATAACTATGTGCCATGGAATGTATATATAACTTGCCAGCCTGTACTCTATCAGAGAAGTAATCAAATTAAAGTGATTAGACAACAGCTCCCATAAAAAAAATAAAGATTTTAGGAAATAAAAGACAACTTCCATAAGAAATAAATACATTACTTATTCAAAAGGGAGTACCAAAGCAGGAAGATGATGGTAATGGTCTGAGTGAGTCTTGTACATGAAACTAGTTGAGCTGAAATGCTTTTTTCTCATTTCTACTTTATGATTTTCATATGCTGTCCTATGAGTAGGATTCAGGCTTATACTGGAGATTCTGGTTATAGTAAGTTCTTAATTCGAACGATAAGCTGTCCAAAGTACATTCTTCATAAGCAGAGAAAAACTTGCCTAAAGTTCACCTTTCATAAGCTTAGAAGACCAATGACACAGCCAAGTTTTGTAGGTCTTTTCTGCTTGGTAGGATAAAAATATAAACAAAAAATTTAGATCACAAGCTAACCTTGCCCTAAGCGATGGAATTTCTGTTGGTTCTGGCTCCAGGATTTCATAGGCCAGATTAACATCTTCAGTTTCTCTCAATAGAGCATAGATTGGTTCAATCTGTTCATTGAATCTTGCCAACAGTGTCCTGGCATCTTTCTTTGGTAACGCAGATTCATCCTCTTCCACCTCAGTGTGACAGAAGGTGCATCGGAATGTTCCTGCAAGGACAAAAAGGAATTTTCTATTACATTTCCCACAGTAGGAATGCCAGGATGTCAATGAATTACCACAGATTTTACCCCAAGATTTCTGCACCAGCTGTTTTTTCCCTTGTGATAATTAGGCTAAGGTTTATCAATGGAAAACAGTGGATCACAGTGGCACTGCTCACAGATCAAAATGTAAAAGAAATTGAGTACATAAGTAAATGGGGAGAGGCAGGACCCATAGAATGTCACCAAGGAGGCAGCCTGGGGAGGGGCCAGGTGAAACATAGAAACATAGAATCTAGGAGCAGGAGTAGGCCAAAGAGCAGGTGAAGAGTTGAGGGAAGCTGTAAGAGTGGTTCTTCTTTTCGAAACCAACATGGTACAGAGAGCACTTTTTTCAAAAGAATTCCTGCGTTTTCCTTCTCTCTTTTACTGCTTTTCTTTCCCTTGCTTAATTTACGGCTTCTGTTGGTCTGCAGCTCTTTTAAGTTTTTATCCTGTTTCCTTTTATTCCATAATAATTCCAGTATTTCCATAACATTCTGAATAATCATTTCAAAATATCAGGATAGATGGTATCGAGAGAAAAACTGAAGCCCATGCACCTGACAAAGCATAGGCCTCTGGACAAATTCGGCAGATTTCCAGTAGGATACGAGCAATTTAATAGGAAAATTGAAAAAAAAAAAATTCGTGACTTATTTCACTTGTTATGATGTTTCTACTAAGTTATTTTTAATGGTTCTATAGTTTGCTTACTCAGGGAAAATTTTTTAAAATTGTTTAAGCGATCTGATTGGCATGTTTTGTGATATTTGGTTTGTCAATAATTGCTTTGAAAATAACAGGCATTTCATTGCTCAAGTGCTGTAAAACCCCACAACCAACCCTCCCCCAGTGCTGCTAAATGGCAGGTATCTATGGCAACCATCTTGTAAGCAAGAGATAAAAATTGACTTCATAGGTAAAGATACATATAATTACATTCAAAGGATATCAATTTACAGTTTTTAATGGAAAAAAGGAAGCGTCACTCAATTCAATTCACAAAATACCAGTAAAACCCACAGAGCACCATGAATAAAAATGCAATTTTACTTTGTCACGGTAAAATCACGTGACCCTGATAATACTATGCATGACAGAATCGGTTATTAAGCAGAATATCCTCTGGCCCAGCGAGCAAAGCCACAGGAGATCCACTCCTAACCTACTTAGGCCTAGAAATTGGATAAGGCCTGAAAACGGGCACAGGCAGCGCGAAGCGTGATGTGCCCACGCCCATTCAAAGTGGTGCAGGCAGCACGCAAAATTTGTGCTGCCTGCTGATTATAATGATTGTGGCGTTGAGCTCAGCGTTAAATGCACCGCTGACTGGCTCAGTGCTGAACAGGGGGGGCTAATATCAGGTGCAGTCTACTGGCCAATAAAGTTTAGCCTAGGCTCTCTGCACTACTTAAAAAGGAGGTGCTTTGTTGCAGAAGCACCTTATTGTCATTGTGTAGAAAGCCATAGCCCAACAGCCAAGAGAAAGGCCGAGGAGATTTTCAGATGCGGCATTGGAAGCCTTTGTCCTGGGGGTTCAAGGATGCCGTCAGGTCCTCTACTCGCAGGGAGGCAGGAGACCTTCAAGGCAGAACACCAGAAGGCTGTAGGAGGAGATCGCTGAAGCCGTCAGTGCAATGAGTTTTGTCCCCAGGACCTGGATCAAGTTCCGCAAAAAGTTTAATGACCTCACACAAGTGGTCAAGGTGAGTGAAGGCATCATCAAATGCCATATCCCACCATCTGCACCACAAGCCTCACACACTGCTCAATGCACCACACCCCATCATTCCCCTACCAACAATCTCTAGCAATCACCACTCATACCTCACATTCACATCTTCACTTCACCCTCACACACTTAACACTGCTGCAAGACTCACGCCCACATATCACACTATTCAAACATGGCAGGCACATCACCCAAACACATTGCACCACACTCACTGACACACTTCCCTTTCTCTTGCAGGCAAAGGCCGCTCATAACCGCCGGGAGCAGCAGCAGACAGGTGATGGGGAAGCCCGTCTACAGAACCTGACAGAGCTGGAGGAAGCAGTGCTGCAGATCATTGGAGGGACAGTCACAGAGTTCGTGGCGAGCGGGGAAGTTGAAAGATTTGCTGATGGTGACAGTATGCTCATACCTAATCCTTCTTCTCACATCCTCCTCATCCCACATTCTCTTCTCACTTACAAGCTGCTGATGGCCAATTTGCGGATATCTTGCTTACAAGCTGCTGATGGCCAATTTGTGGATATCTTGCTTCCCCCCCCTTCCCTCACCACAACCCGCCCCTTGTGCTTTTCTCTTTCAGATACCCACTTAGGGTTGCCAACTCTGGTTTGATGTATTCCTGGAGATTTGATCATGTGACATTTGATCACAAGGCATGTGATCATGTGGCACCGCTCATGTGATGCTTAATTGCATGACATTTGATCACGTGACATTTTGCCCAGTGTTTGCAAATGTTTTTGAATTTACCATAGTTGAGTGTCTAAGTATCACCAAGCCCCGAATAAAATATTTGACTTTTTGTTTTATAGTGAGATGATTAACATAGTTTATAAATCAAAGAAAGAACACAAAATAGAAAGATTTAAGGATAAGTAATGTTTAAATAAAAACTATTTCTGTGATGTTTCTACAGTATCGATCGCAATGAGAAACACCAAGTAAATTCCACTGATTCAACAAAAACATCATCGATATCAGTATCTTGTAACCAATATTTTTGTACAATTTTGTGACTTTTTACAGTACACAGCAAGTTATAATGGTAATAAATGATACCAAAACTAAACCTCATTCAATTCACTGACTCCCACACCCCATCCCTGAAGCCCAGCTTTAGGGAGGTGAGGCTCAGTCCTCAGGAAGAAGCACAAACGCGGCCTGACTCCCGGAACAAAATACATTACACAACAGCGCACATCACAGGCTAACATGAACTCTCTCTCGCTCCACTTTGTGTTGCTCCCTCTCCCCCTCTCTCCCACCCCAATTTGTATTTCTCACTCTTTCCCTCCAGTTTGTGTTTCTCTCTCTCTCCCCCCCCCCCCCCCCCCCTCCTTAGTTGCTCTCTCAGGGATCACGGAGTTTTCAGGTGATTTTCGTTAGCCCCGATGCTGCCACCCTCACAACCTGTAATGCCACCCTCACAACCAGCAATGAAGAAGTGCGTTCCGAATAATGGGGAGACCAGCAGGGCTCAGACAACGCGGTTTGGTTGCAAGTCACAACAGCCGGGGTACTGCGCATGTGCAAACCGCACATACAAGGACCGTTTCTCCTGAGCCACCAGCAGCAGTGCTCGGGATACTAATCGCCCATTCCGGTAGACTCCCGCCCAAAGTGTGAGGGTTGGGAACCCTACCCCCACTCAATCTCCCTCGGAATTGCAACGGCTGACAAATTGCTATTCGGTGAATTCAGAGTGACTGGGGCGCCCGCCTAAAGCAGTCGTTAGGTCCATGATTAACATATTGAAGGGGCTCAATCCCTGGTTTAGGACCCCAATGCCAAATTTGGTCAAATCTGAGCAAAGCATGCTCATTTTCCCCACAGTTTTTTCCGGGTCTACTGCGGCCTAACCAGCGGTCCTTAAAGGGATCGCTGGAGGCCGCAGAAGAATGGGTAGGTTTTTGCTTTTTGGAGTAATCTGGAGTAATACTGCGGTCCACTCTTGAACCACTCACCCTCCTCCCGTTTGTCCACAATTTATGTAGTGTGTATACAGTTATTGAGAAACGTTGCATCTACTGAAACATATTCTAAGTGGTGTCATTATTGTACTGCTTGGCTGTTGGCAATGAATACAAAAGTTTTTGATTCAAGTTGATCTGATCAGCATTTGAGGTAAACAATTTTGGCACACACTGTAAATTCGTTAGCAAATTACTGGATAACGTAAATATTTAAAGTAGAAAACAACTACAAAACACCATCTTCTTGTACAATGACACAAAGTGGAGTGAAATTACAATGCAGGACAAAAACAATACATACATTGCGAAAGCTGAAAATGGCTTTCAGTTAAGTGGGAAAATAGAATACTTCTCTCCATCAACCTTTCAAAGCTTTTAGGCTGCATAACACCATACCTACTTAAGACCAGCAGTTAACAGGTCACGTTACTCCATCAGGATGTGAATTATACACTTTGCCATCTGTCTTTAGTTTATTTTAGGACAGAGCCAGGATTTGTCAAGCGAAGACACTGCACGTACTGGAGCTCCCCTTGATGCCGCTCTCTGCAGGAATGAAAGCATCAGTCCCTCTCATGTGCATAACAAAGTGAGAGGGACGGAAAACAGATGGTACCAACCCCAAGACATACAACCCAGACTGCCGAGAATCCTGCATCTTTCCCATCTGGAGAGTCTCAGCATAAAGAATAAAGCTGTGTTAACCTGCAGCTTTAACTGTATTTCTGCCACAATAGGACTCTGTGCAAGACAACAGATATTTCACAATGAAACACTATTACACACTTATGATTAATATAATATAGTGCAATCAGTACAACACTAAAACACAACCAGTAATTTTGATTTAGGAATATACAGGTCTTGGATTTCACAAGACCCAATAACAGTATTTTTAGTGTATTTATTTAGCAACACTCAAAGGGTTTACTACCACAGTGCCCTACATCTGTCTGTCACCTCACGTGCACAAATTAAACTTCAGAAAGTGTTCTAGTTTTACAACTATCACATACAGAAACAAAATTATTTTCAGAGAACACTGACTGAACTCCAATTTTCCATGTTAATTAATGTAGTTAAAGTGCCTTAAAAATGCCCAATGGTACCCTTAAGACAGAGTTTCCAGCATTCCCAAACACTGGAAAAACAGAAAGAGTAATGCTAAGAACCATGGATACTTCAAGATAGCCCTGTCCACTGTGAGAAAAAGGATCTCAGTTAGCTGGTTCCAATTATTGACTGGAATTAAAAACACCCAGCCTAGTCAAGGGTGAATGAAGGATTAGAGTGATCATCCTTCATTTTGTCCTGTCCCTCCTGTTGTGATTTATGGCCAAAGTGAAAGGAGTTCATGTATTTCGTATGAATAGCCCCGAAGACCTCATTTTTATCTAGCTTGTCTGACTACAGGCTTACAGCCCAGCAAAATAAATAGTTCTGCAGCTAATGGGCCGTACTAACCTTTACCCGATTAAGAATTTGCTCATTATAAGTGCTTGACATGTGCCAGTTCTGAGTATTGTCACCAAATAAGGAAAGCGCTGGAACAAGTGTATCACAGATGTTGGTTGAAATGGTAGCAAAGGAAAAGATCAGGACAGAACACTTGAGTAGAAAGATAATATCAGGAAAGAGGAGTCCGCGGCAGAGAGAGAGTTAGAGGTTACAGAAGTCCAGAGAAGTTTAAGAACTCCATCAGCCAAGAGATATGCAGCTATTCAGTGCATCACGTGTCTGCAAGGGTTATCAGGAACTAGGTTAGATATAGTGATAACAGATAGACATTGGATGGGAAAAAAACTACAAATGACAAATTGAGATTCATTGTGCCGACATCCCAGAGGAAGACAAACCAACCAACACTACTGCATTGACTCAGAAGAGTAAGGTCATATAAACTTTTGAAATCTTTGCTAAAGCTGCAAGCTTATATAAGCTGAGGAACTAATCTTTTAATATATTCAATAGACTGAGTTTTCAAGGCTGTTAACTTGTTAGCTATACACAAAAGTCTAGTCTGTACTAACCTTGCTGACTTTGCGCCAATCCTGGACATTGAGAATAATATCAACTTGTAATACATAGAACCAGCTGCTGCTGAGTTACACTGATACACTTGTACTGTCTTTTGAAGAAGTCTCCAAGATGGGTGGATGAGGAAAGCCCAGTAGACATTGTCTACTTAGACTTCCAAAAAACTTTTGATAAGGTAACGCACAAGAGGATTCTCTACAAGATTGAGGTCTCTGGTATTAGTGGTAATATATTGAGTTGTATTGAGAACTGGCTGGAAGGACATAGGCAAAAAGTAGTTATAGACAGATTTGGATCTGTTTGAGGACTGGTCACCAGTGGTGTCCCGCAGGGATCGGTGTTGGGACTGTTGCTCTTTATTCTTTTTATTAATGATCTAGATGTAGATGCTGGGGGGCACGAACTCTAAAGTTGAGGATATACTAAGATCTGTGAGAGTGTTAGGACTGTAGACGATGCTCAATGGCTTCAGGTGGATCTTGATGCGTTGGGAGATTGGGCTCATGACTAGCAAATTATGTTTAATTTGGAAAAGTGCAGTGTTATGCATGTGGACAAGGCGAATGCTGAACATACATACACCCTTAAGGGAAAAGCATTAAAGAAGGGGTTATGCTTGAACTGTATAAAACACTAGTTAGGCCACAGCTAGAGTATTGTGTACAGTTCTGGTCACCACATTACAGGAAAGATGTGATTGCACTGGAGAGGGTACAAAGGAGATTTACAAGGATGTTGCCAGGACTGGAGAATTTTAGCTATGAGGAAAGATTGGATAGGCTAGGGTTGTTTTCTTTGGAACAGAGGAGGCTGAGGGGCGACTTGATTAAGGTGTATAAAATTATAAGGGGCCTAGATAGAGTGGATATGAAGGACCTATTTTCCCTAACAGAGAGGTCAATAACCAGGGGGCATAGATTTAAAGTAATTGATAGAGGATTAGAGGGGAGTTGAAGAGAATTTTTTTCACCCAGAGGGTGGTGGGGGTCTGGAACTCACTGCCTGAAAGGGTGGAAGAGGCAGAAACCTTCATCACATTTAAAAAGTACTTGGATATATACTTGAAGTGCCCAAAGCTACGGACCAAGAGCTGGAAAGTGAGATTAGGCTGGATAGCTTTTTTCAGCCAGCACAGACACGATGGGTCAAATGGCCTCCTTCTGTGCTGTAAATTTCTATGATTCTAAGGTGGAGAAAGAAAATAATTTGGGCATTCAAGTGCATACATCTCTAAAGGTACATGAGAAATGCCGTGAAGCAATAGCTAGAGCAAGTAGGGTGTTGGGTGCAGTCATAGGACAACTGAGTATAAGACGAGGCATACTATTTTGTCCTCGTACAAGACCTTGGTCAGGCCTCACTTGGAATACTGTATCCAGTTTTGGTCTCCTCACATGGTGGGTGATATTAAAGCTCTGGAAAGGGTGCAGAAGAGGGCCACTAGACTAATTTCCAGTATAAAGCATCTTAGTGAACAAAATAGGCTAAAAGAGTTGGGACTCTACACTTTAGAGAAGCATAGACTTAAGGGGGATCTGATTGAGGTTTATAAGATAATGAAGGGAATAGATTGTGTTCCAGTTGATAGTTTGTTCCAATTAAGTAGATTAGGGAAGACCAGGGGTCACAATTTTAAGTTACATAAGGCCAGATTTAGGTTAGATGTCAGGAGGTGACTCTTTTCCCAGAGAATAGTGGGCCTCTAGAACAGACTGCTGTCTCGTGCAGTGGATGCCTTCAAACGAGAGAGCTGGACTTGTTTCTGGCTGGGGCGGCCATCACCTCTTACAAAAGGTAGGTACTGCAGGGAATTCAGGGCCAGTGGTCTCCTGGACTAGTTTCGATCGCCTGGATGGGTCGGAGAGGAATTTCCCAGATTGTTCCCCCCAAATTGGCATGGGTTTTTATCTGGTTTTTCGTCTCTCCCAGGATATCACATGGTTTTGGGTGGGGTGGAGTGTATAAATTGTGATACACAAAGTATCACAATTGTGTGGGACAGGCTGGATGGACCAGAGTGTCTTTACCTGTCCGTCATTGTTCATATGTTTGTAACATGAGATATTAATTCATTTAGTTACTAATAAGTGAAGTAACTACTTGAGTACCTTGGGTACTCTTGCTGTTGAACATTAAGAGGCTGCTAATTGTATTATCCTAAGTGTAAATAAAAGAAATGTGAGTTCATGATCTGACTTCCTCATTGGTACTTTGACAAGAAGAGGTTGACTCATTCAATCAGTAGCTTATATGTATTCTAATAGAGGATTGGTAGTGTTAACCTGCTAAAATGCTAACCTAACCTGAACCTGTTGATAGGCAACTTCAACACGAACAACTTGTATTTTTATTGCGTCTCTAATATTCCAAAGCGCTTCACAGAAGTGTAATCAGACAAGAATGGATGTTGAGACAAAGAAAGATATATCCTGAGACATAGGGAAGAGGTTTCTACTTGTGGGGGCGTCCAAAACTAGGAGCCATAAATATAAGGTAGTCACTAATAAATCCAATAAGTAATTCAGGAGAAAGTTCTTTACTCAGAGAGTGGTGAAAATGTGGAACTTGCTACCACATGGAGTGGTTGAAGAGAATAGCATAGAAGCATTATGGGGAAGCTAGATATTACATGAGGGAGAAAGGAATAGAAGGATATGCTGACAGGGTGAAATGAAGTAAATAGTGGGGGGAGGCTCGTGTGGAGCATAAACACTGGCATAGAGCGGACTCCAATGGCCCGTTTCTGTGCTGTAAATTTTATGTAATGTTTCAATGGAGCCCTACAGGATGCTTTCTGTTAACAGAGTGCCCTATTAGAAAAGAAGGCTCTTTTTAATGCTCATGACCCTCTAAAGAGCTGACACTCGACCCCTTTATCATTTCTCATCTCCCCTTCCTCTCCAAGGTCCATGAATGCATTGTCTCCACCCAACTCCATGCTTACATCTCCTATCTCTTCCTGTTTGAATCACTTCAGTTTGGTTTCCATCCTGCCCACAGGATTCACCAACTCTGGACATCCTTTGTAACTGCAGCCATGGCACATTATCCCTTATTACCTCCCTCAACTTCCTTGCGGCCATCACTACTGACAGTTCTATCCTGCTCTACCACCTCTCCTCCATGGTCCATCTCCATGGCAGTGTCCTTTCATAGTTGCACTACTACCTGTCCTAACTTAGCTAACATATCTCTAGCAATGGTTTCTCCTTCTGTCCCCACATGGCCTGCCTCAAAATGTCATTCTAGGATTACTCAACTAAATGCTGCCCCTTAGCATCATTATCCAGAAGCATAGGGTCACCTTGCTAATGATACCAAGTTTTCACTTTCCACCATCATTACTGTTTTGTCCAGCTGCTTTTCTGACATCAAATCGTGAATGACCCAGAGCCTTTTCCTGCTTAATAATGACAAGACCACAACCATCCTACTTGATTCCCACCAGAAACGCTACACTGTCTGCCAACTCCATCCCTTCCCCCAGCTGTTAGCGGCTGAGCCCAATGGTGTGTGTGGTAACACAATACAGCTTCCTGTGACTCGAACTTTATTGCATCACTTCCTGTGATTAGTCCAGGATAAATACTGGACTGATCAGTTGGATCCTGGAGAGGCATAGAGTAAGACCTCTTTTGTATGTAGCACCTTTTTAGTTGATTAAAGCTTACTTTAAGTTCACCATGCGTAAGGCTCATTCTTACGACAATTTAATCAACTTTGAAAAACTTCGCACTCAAACTTTTTGGACGAACTCGGAACTAAGGATCCAGGGAATCACCCATCATGGAAAACATCCTTAAACCATCGCGTCTTGACTTGGACCCAAACACCCCAGCAGCTGGTAAGGTGTGGAAACACTGGTATCGCACGTTTGACAATTTTCTCGAATATTGCAAGGCTGATGATGACTCAAAGTTGCGGATACTCATCAACTGTGTCACCCCGAATGTATTTCAGTATGTGGAGGAATGGGGCAGTTACGAGGAGGCAATTCGGACGCTTAAAAGACTATATACTAAGACACCGAATGAGGTCTATGCCAGACATCTACTAGCTACAGCCCAACAAGGGCCGGAGGAATCCATTGATAAATTCCTCCAAGAGCTTCGCAGACTTAGTATGGACTGTAACTTTCAGGCGGCCTCAGCTGAGCTGTACCGTGAAGAAATGATCCGTGATGCTTTCATCTGCGGGCTTGCCTCCCCATTTATACGCCAGCGTCTACTGGAAAGTAAGACACTTGAGCTTCAGAGAGCTTATGACATGGCTTGCTCTCTAGATCTGGCAAAAAGAAATGCAGACCTTTATACAGTGCCCAGACCTCGGTCTGCTGCCTTAACTACAGTCAGACAATTTAAGAGGCCACAGGTGAACTCTATTAGGGAGGACTTTATCTCTGACGATCAATCTGATGACTTCACTGATGAAGAGGATGATGACTCCACTGTGGCAGCCTCTTGGCAATCTAAGAAATGCTTCTTTTGTGGTGATGAGTTTCACCCTCGGAAATTCTGCCCTGCTCGCAATGCGTTTTGCAGTCATTGCAACAAAAAGGGTCATTTTGCAAAGGTTTGCCTATCAAGAGCCTCTACGAGGGCTTATCAAGCTAAGTCCTACCGAACTGCCCCGGTAAGGGCCTATCAAGATGTTCCGGCTAAAATCTATCGTGCTTCCTCTCGGGTTTTCTCTCGAAGAAACACACCTAGAGTTTCAGCCACTCTTTGTGCAACGACACCAATTACAGCTGCTTGTCCTCAGAACCTATTCCATGCAGCTACAAAAGCATCAATTAATGGACATACTTTAGATGCCTTAATTGACTCAGGTAGCACTGATAGTTTCATTAGGGAACAGATTGTTGCAGAGTTAAAGCTACATGTTTTCCCATCGGACCAGGCAATTGCGATGGCTCAGTCATCACTTAATACCAGAATTTCTGGCTTTTGTATGGTTGAAATAACACTTAATGGTCACAGGTATCCCTCCACCTGGCTTTCGGTGCTCAAGGACTTATGTAATGATCTTATCTTAGGGCTGGATTTTCAAAAGCAGCATAAGAAGCTCACCATTGAGTTCGGCGGATCCAAACCTGAACTCACTATTTCTAATATACGACCTCGATTACCGTTCTGTGCATTGTCAGCAGCTTCACTGGATGAACCCTCACTGTTTACCAGTATCCCTCCTCGATGCAAACCGATTATAACAAAGTCACGACGTTTCAGTCAGGAAGACCAGTCTTTTATTGCGGCTGAGATTTCTCGGCTTTTAGCAGAGGATATCATCGAGTCTTGTTCGTCGCCATGGCGCGCCCAGGTCGTTATTGTTAAGAACCCTCTACAACCTCACAAGAAACGGCTGTGCATTGACTATTCACAGACCATCAATCAATATACGGACTTGGACGCATACCCATTGCCGCGCATCGATGATATGGTTAATAAACTGGCTGAGTACACGGTGTTCTCAACATATGATCTGAAAAGTGCCTATCATCAGGTACCCTTGAAGGTCTCAGACAAGCAGTATACGGCCTTTGAAGCCAATGGACGGCTGTATCAATTTCGTCGCCTCCCCTTTGGGGTCACTAATGGAATGGCTGTCTTCCAGCGAGCAATGGATGACCTGGTCAAACAGGAAGACTTGAAGGATACGTTTCCTTATCTGGACAATATTACTGTCGCAGGTCGCAATCAGCGGGAACATGACGCCAATCTCCAACGATTTTGGGATGCACTCCAGCACCGTAATTTGACATTAAATGCGGCTAAATCCATTGAGTCACAACCAACCATCAACATCCTTGGCTATTGTGTGGGCAATGGCATCATTAAACCTGACCCTGAAAGGCTTCGCCCACTCCAAGAACTCCCGCCACCTAAGAATCCGGCCTCCTTGCGCCGGGCCCTCGGCCTGTTTGCATACTATGCTAAATGGATTCCTAACTTCTCGGACCGAATCCAACCTCTACTGAAGGCCAGCACATTCCCACTAGACACAGCGGCTGTTGCAGCCTTTAACCTCCTGAAAAAACAGTTGGAGAAAGCGGCTCTTCACTCCATCGATGAGAGTCTTCCTTTTGTTGTTGAGTGTGATGCCTCAGAGGTGGCGATCTCGGCCACTCTGAATCAGGAAGGTCGTCCGGTGGCATTTTTGTCCAGGACTTTTCAAGGGGCTGAGCTACATTATCCTCCAGTCGAGAAAGAAGCTACAGCCATCATAGAGGCAGTACGGAAGTGGAGTCATCTCCTAGCTCGCCAGCACTTTACCTTAATCACGGACCAGCGATCGGTCGCCTTCATGCTCAATAATCGAAAACGGACCAAAATTAAAAATAATAAAATCCAGCTTTGGCGGCTGGAATTGGCCTCTTTTGGTTACACCATCCACTATCGACCTGGCAAGGAGAATGTGGCTCCGGATACCCTCACACGAGCATTCTGCTCCGCCATGGCACCCTCTACGCTCGTAGACATCCATGATGGGTTGTGTCATCCGGGCGTTACTCGCATGCTACACTTCGTGCGGTCCCGAAATCTCCCATTCTCTACCGGGGATGTAAAGAAGATGTGTTCGGACTGCAGAGTCTGTGCGGAATTGAAACCTCAGTTTTTCCGCCCCTCGGGTGGTATACTCATACATGCGACCCAGCCAATGCAACGGCTTAGCATCGATTTTAAGGGGCCGTTGCCCTCTTCAACTCGCAACACTTATCTATTGACCATGGTCGATGAGTATTCCCTTTTTCCGTTTGCCTTTCCCTGCCCCAATATGCTGACGACCACGGTTATCAGCTGCCTTGAGCAGGTGTTTGCTTTCTGTGGCATGGCATCCTATGTTCATTCGGATCGGGGCCCTTCTTTTATGTCAGGAGAACTCAAGGCCTATCTCTCGTAACGGGGTATTGCTGCCAGCAGAACGACGCCTTATCATCCGGTCGGGAATGGGCAAGTCGAGCGTTTTAACGCTATCATCTGGAATGCGGTACGTCTGGCTTTGAGATCTCGGGGCCTACCCAACCAGCAATGGGAAGCAGTACTTCCAGACGCATTACACTCCACACAGTCCCTCCTTTCGACCGCCACAAAGACGAAGCCTCATGAACGGTTCTTCCGATTTCAGCGTCGCTCATCCTATGGGATATCTCTCCCGTCGTGGCTGACTGCACCGGGACCAGTGCTACTCCGAAGATATGTCCGGGCGTCTAAGAATGACCCCCTGGTAGATGAGGTTGAGCTCACTGACGTCAACCCTACCTACGCCTATATTCGGTATCCTGACGGTCGGGAATCTACCGTGTCATTGCGGGATCTGGCTCCCTGCCCGCCGAAACATAGAGGGACACCAGGGGATGATATTGTACCAGGCACATCTCTGGGCTCGCCAGGTGCCTCTCATCACGATCTGGATCTGACGCCGGCTGGTACCTCACTCCAGCGTGCCGACCTGGGGCAGACTGACTGTGAGCCCGTCGGGGCTCGCACGCGCAGCCACGATCCACCCCGTACCGTACGCTCGGAAACGGATCTGCCACAGCCCTGCCCGACACCCGTTCGGGCACCAGTACACAGTCAGGATCGTCCTGACCCCTCACAGAGCGGGCTGGATCACTCGGACTCTGGTCCACGGCCCGCGGCGGGTAAACGGGCTAGGGGCCCTCTACCGCTACGAGAACCCAAACAGGTGCGGCTCTCCCTCGTCCGGCGGCTACGAAATGGAGGGAGCATCCCGGCCTCCTAATCTTTTGGGGGGGGGAGAATGTGGTAACACAATACAGCTTCCTGTGACTCGAACTTTATTGCATCACTTCCTGTGATTAGTCCAGGATAAATACTGGGCTGATCAGTCGGATCCTGGAGAGGCATAGAGTAAGACCTCTTTTGTATGTAGCACCTTTTTAGTTGATTAAAGCTTACTTTAAGTTCACCACGCGTAAGGCTCATTCTTACGACAGTGTGTAACTATGATTTTCTATTTGGACAAAATTTGAACTTCAAATTTCACATACTATCCATCATCAAAATTTTACTTCAACCTCCATCCCTACTTCACCTTTCTCAGCCGTTGAAACCTTGCTACATCTCTTCCAAAATTCAAGAGCCTCTTCAAAACTAATCTCTACAACCATGTCTTCAGTCAGCCCCCAACTCCTGTTTCATTCCTCTCCCACGAAGAGCCTTGGAATATTTTGCTACATTATAGGTGCTAAATATGTGGAGGTTATTACGATAGCAAAATACTGCAGATGCTGGAAATCCGAAATAACAACAGAAAACGCTGGAAAAACTCAGCAGGCCAGGCAGCATCCGTGGAGAGAGAAAGAGAGTTGACGTTTCAGGTCGATGACCTTTCATCAGAACTGGGAAGAGCTGGAAATCAAATAGATTTAAGGCCAGGGTAAAGCTGGGAAAAGGGGGAGGGGATAAAGGAACAAAAGAGGAGATGAAGAGACATTAAGAGACATTAAGAGATATGCAAGGCTAGAGGTGGTGTTAATGTGACAGATTAAGGCTGAATGAAGTGTGAAATCTACTGGCAGAATGAAGGACAGCTGCCAGCTTCTAGGAGGAAAAAAAAGGTGGGGGGGACAAATAAAAGGGTGGATAAAATAAAATATAAATGTGATTGGAGCTGAGGTTATGATCTAAAATTGTTGAACTCGATATTGAGTCCAGAGGGCTGTAGCGTGCCTAAACGAAAGATGAGGTGCTGTTCCTCGAGCTTACGCTGAGCTTCCGTGGAACAGTGTATTAGGCCGAGGACGGTGAGGTCAGAGTGGGAGTGAAGCGGTGAATTAAAGTGACAGGCCACCGGGAGCTCGGGGTCCCCCTTACGGACTGAACGGAGGTGTTCCGCAAAGCGGTCACCCAATCTGCGTTTGGTCTCCCCAATGTAGAGGAGTCCACATCGTGAGCAGCGAATACAGTATACTAAATTGCAGGAAGTACAAGTAAATCGCTGTTTCACCTGGAAGGGGTGTTTGGGGCCCTGGACAGTGGGAAGAGGGGAGGTATAAGGGCATGTGTTGCATCTCTGCTCCCCTCACTCACTCCAACCTACCTCCCTCTGAACTTGCAGCACTCCATTCTCTCCGATCCAACCCTGACATTGTCATTAAACCTGCTGACAAGGGTGGCGCTGTTGTTGTTTGGCGAACCGACCTCTACCTAGCGGAAGTTGAACGCCAACTCTCTGACACCTCCTCCTACCTCCACCTGGACCATGACCCCACTACCGAACATCAAGCCACCGTGTCCAAGACTGTCACTAACCTTATCTCCTCTGGAGATCTTCCCCCCACGGCCGCCAACCTCATAGTTCCCCAACCCCGCACAGCCCGCTTCTACCTCCTTCCCAAGATCCACAAACAGGACTGCCCCGGTAGACCCATCGTTTCAGCCTGTTCTTGCCCCACGGAACTTATCTCTTCCTATCTCGACTCTATTTTTTCTCCCCTTGTCCAGTCTCTTCCCACCTACATCCGCGACTCTTCCGATGCCCTCCGCCATTTTAACAGTTTCCAGTTTCCCGGCCCCAACCGTCTCCTCTTCACTATGGACGTACAATCCCTCTACACCTCCATTCCCCACCAGGATGGCCTGAGGGCGCTCCGCTTCTTCCTTGAACAGAGGCCCAACCAGTCCCCATCCACCACCACCCTCCTCCGCCTGGCTGAACTTGTTCTCACATTGAACAACTTCTCCTTTGACTCTACCCATTTCCTCCAAATTAAAGGTGTTGCTATGGGTACCCGCATGGGTCCTAGCTATGCCTGCCTTTTCGTGGGATATGTGGAACACTCTTTGTTCCAGTCCTACTCGGGTCCCCTCCCTCACCTCTTTTTCCGGTACATTGATGACTGTATCGGTGCCGTCTCCTGCTCTCGCCCTGAACTAGAACATTTCATTCACTATGCTTCCAATTTCCACCCTTCCCTCACCTTCACATGGTCCATCTCCGACTCTTCTCTTCCCTTCCTCGACTTCTCCATCTCCATCTCTGGGGATAGGTTATTGACTAACATTCACTACAAGCCCACCGACTCCCACAGCTACCTGGACTACACTTCCTCCCACCCCGCCTCCTGTAAGGACTCTATTCCATTCTCCCAGTTTCTCCGTCTCCGCCGCATCTGCTCTGATGATGCCACCTTCCATACCAGTGCTTCCGACATGTCTTCCTTTTTCCTCAACCGAGGATTCCCCTCTACCGTGGTCGACACGGCCCTCGACCGTGTCCGTTCTATCTCCCGCACATCTGCCCTCACCCCTGCCCCTCCCTCCCGGAACCACGATAGGGTTCCCCTTGTCCTCACCTTTCACCCCACCAGCCTCCACATTCAACGGATCATCCTCCGCCATTTCCGCCACCTCCAGCGTGATCCCACCACCAAACACATCTTCCCCTCACCTCCCCTTTCAGCATTCCGCAGGGACCGCTCCCTCCGCGACACCCTAGTCCACTCCTCTACCACCCCCAGCACCCCTTCCCCTTCGCCCGGCACCTTCCCGTGCACGCGCAGGAGATGCAACACATGCCCTTATACCTCCCCTCTTCCCACTGTCCAGGGCCCCAAACACCCCTTCCAGGTGAAACAGCGATTTACTTGTACTTCCTGCAATTTAGTATACTGTATTCGCTGCTCACGATGTGGACTCCTCTACATTGGGGAGACCAAACGCAGATTGGGTGACCGCTTTGCGGAACACCTCCGTTCAGTCCGTAAGGGGGACCCCGAGCTCCCGGTGGCCTGTCACTTTAATTCACCGCTTCACTCCCACTCTGACCTCACCGTCCTCGGCCTAATACACTGTTCCACGGAAGCTCAGCGTAAGCTCGAGGAACAGCACCTCATCTTTCGTTTAGGCACGCTACAGCCCTCTGGACTCAATATCGAGTTCAACAATTTTAGATCATAACCTCAGCTCCAATCACATTTATATTTTATTTTATCCACCCTTTTATTTGTCCCCCCCACCTTTTTTTTCCTCCTAGAAGCTGGCAGCTGTCCTTCATTCTGCCAGTAGATTTCACACTTCATTCAGCCTTAATCTGTCACATTAACACCACCTCTAGCCTTGCATATCTCTTAATGTCTCTTAATGTCTCTTCATCTCCTCTTTTGTTCCTTTATCCCCTCCCCCTTTTCCCAGCTTTACCCTGGCCTTAAATCTATTTGATTTCCAGCTCTTCCCAGTTCTGATGAAAGGTCATCGACCTGAAACGTCAACTCTCTTTCTCTCTCCACGGATGCTGCCTGGCCTGCTGAGTTTTTCCAGCGTTTTCTGTTGTTATGTGGAGGTTATTGTTTGCGGGACAAAATTAATTTTTTAAAATTTTTGACGATTGTATCATTTTCCTTTATAAAAAGGAACAGTAATTTAACTTTTTTACCTCTTTAAGGAATAGCAATGTTAAAGCTTTTTTCTTTTTACCTTCATTTTCCCTCCTGATTGCTCTCCCCAATTAATATAACATGAACATGCTTCTCCTCTAATGGAATGGTGAGGCTGTCCAGCTTGTGAACATCACCAAGGGGTATATTGCCGTCTTTCTTCTGTGATCCAGATGAGCAAACAATGTTCTTAAGGAAGTGTGAATGTCAGCCACCAACTCAAACTCAGGTGTCTTGCGCATCTTGTTTAAAGTATACTGCTAGTCTATTTGATGGAAATTCTCAGTTCTAAATTACGTTGCAGACACAAAGAAATTGACAGCACCGGAAGTTTAATATTTTTGTATTATTAAATATCATTAGTGCCCTTTCTAAGATCAAAGTTGCATGAGGAGGTTGAGAGTTATAACTTTTTAACTTTATTTATGCACAAAAGAAAATATGAAAACTCTACTAGGCTCTGAAAAGTTGATCATATTCTATTTCCATAAGTGGCACCGACGAGGACTTGTACAAATAATTGTGGTCGAGTTTGGGTCAGACTCCCAATCAGAAATAAACCACAGAGCTCAAGTGCACTCATTCAGGATTCTGTCCCTATAATGCTGCTGTTACAGATTTTCTTTTATTTAAAAAGATTTTTTATGACAACTACTCGTAAGATTAAAAACATTCACAGCTGTTAATTTGCTCATTGCTAAATGAATCATTCTACTTACATGGCCCAGATACGCATCTGTGCCATTAGGAGAGCGTTTCAGGTGCCGACTTTTGCCAGGATGCCACAACATATGGTGATGCTGGTGAGTCCAGAGTGGTGTGCTTTCCTGGCCTGGACCCCCCAAGGTTGTTCCCATATCCACCAGTGAAGTGGCCAGTATACATGACTTCACTGGGCATTACATACATAGGATTACATAGGATATACGGCACAGAAACAGGCCATTTGGCCCAACCAGTCCATGCCGGTGTTTATGCTCCGCTCGAGCCTCCTCCCGTCTTTCCTCATCTAAATCTATCAGCATAACCCTCTATTCCCTTCTCCTCATATGTTTGTCCAGCCTCCCCTTAAATGCATCGATACTATTCGCTTCAACCACTCCCTGTGGTAGCGAGTTCCACATTCTCACCACCCATTGCGTAAAGAAGTTTCTTCTGAATTCCCTATTGGCTTTCTTGGTGACTATCTTATATTGACGGCCTCCAGTTATGCTCTTCCCCACTAGTGGAAACATTCTCTCTGTATCCACTCTATCAAAACCTTTCATAATTTTATAGACCTCTATTAGGTCACCCCTCAGCCTTCTTTTTTCAAGAGAAAAGAAACCCAGCTTGTTCATCCTTTCGATATGTATACCCTCACATTTCTGGTATCATCCTTGTAAATCTTCTCTGCACCCTCTCCAGTGCCTCTATATCCTTTTTATAATATGGTGACCAGAACTGCACGCAGTACTCCAAGTGTGGTCTAACCAAGGTTCGATACAGGTTTAGCATAACTTCCCTACTTTTCACTTCTATCCCTCTAGAAATAAACCCTAGTGCTTGGTGTGCATTTTTAATGGCCTTGCTAACCTGTGGTGCAACTTTTAGTGATTTGTGTATTTGTACTCCGAGATCTCCTTGTTCCTCCTCTACTCCACCTAGACTCGCACCCTCCAAGTGATAAGTGACCTCCCTATTCTTCCTACCAAAATGTAATACTTCACATTTGTCTGTATTGAAATTCATTTGCCAATTATTTGCCCATTCTGCAAGTTTATTAATGTCCTCCTGTAATTTGTTGCAGTCCTCCTCGGTATTGACTATCCCTCCCAATTTGGTATCATCCGCAAATTTAGAAATTGTGTTTTTGATTCCAAAGTCTAAATCGTTAATGTAAGTTATGAACACCAGTGGTCCCAGCACCGATCCTTGTGGAACACCACTACCCACCTTCTGCCACTGTGAATAGCTACCCTTTACTCCCACTTTCTGCTCTCTGTCTTGAAGCCAGCTAGCAATCCATTCTCTGACTTTATTTGTTAGTCTATTATGGGGTACCTTATCGAAGGCCTTTTGAAAATCTAGATAAATTACATCTATTGCATTACCATTGTCTACTCTCTCTGTTACCTCTTCAAAAAATTCAATGAGGTTGGTCAAGCAAGATTTTCCCTTTTGAAATCCATGCTGACTATTCATTATTATACTTTTTGTTTCTAGATGTTCTTCTATTCTCTCCTTTAGTAGGGATTCCATTATTTTTCCTACCAGCGATATTAAGCTGACTGGTCTATAATTCCCTGGACATGTTCTAGCCCCCTTCTTAAATATAGGTATTACGTTAGCTATCTGCCAGTCCTCTGGCACTACACCTTTTTCTAACTGGCTGCCAAAGATTTGCTGGGCCTCAGAGCCAAGGACATGCAAATTCCCAGCATTGGGAGTCCCTGCCCTGACCACTACTATGCCAATGACCTTGTTTGGAGTGGGCAGAGGCTCTGCCCCAGTCAATCTGGGTCCTGATCTAATTTCCAGCTCTTCTGATGCCCTCTGCCCAGACTAATGGTGGGAGTGTGCCAGAAGCACTAAGGATATTCGTCCCCTTCATTTTGTGCGTTTCCGAAAAATAAAATGCTTTAATGGATATCTAAATGTTATTTATTTATAGTATGATAGTTTATTTTATCTACCATTAGACTGAATAGGAAAAAACAGGACTAGTATTAATGTCTTGTTAATTTAATGACCTCATTAGTTTATACATTTACATACACATAAAGATTAGTGAAAATCTGGAACTCACTCCCTCAAAGGTCTGGATGCTGGATCAATTGAAATGTTTTAAATTCCAGATTAATCTGAATTATCAACCACATCTGTGTATAAATTTCTTTTTTTTATGGTTATGATAGCAAGAACTGAAAAACTGTTAGTTGTTTGAACCTGTATTTCCTTGAAGTCTAATTAATTAAAACTTCATTACCCTCCAATTTGCTGTTGCAATCAACAATATTCAAGAAAGTGAATGGTTCAAGTAAAAATTTCTAATTGTGATTGAAATCCATTTAATTTGAGAGATGAAATAACCACTTTGTTGAATTTAATTTAAAGCAAGTGCCTTTCACTTCTCTGCTGCTTACATTCCAACCTGCCACTTGTGAGGTCACAGCACTGCATATCTACAGAGTCAGAGCCAGTGGAATACAGACAACACATTTCAGATTTCCCCATGGATCTCAACCAGGACTAAGTGGTTATGTGGGGAAATCTGTTTGTAGAAACTGCTTTCTAAACCATTTTGCAACTATCTTTAGAAATATATCAGCTGATCTTGAGGCAGTGCTCATGGTAAGAGGATAAGATGTTTCACAAAGAGCAGCATTATATCATATACACACAATGCATCATAATAAGGGCAGTATTTATGTCTTCATCAACTTTCTTAATAGGTATAAGGGAACTGATTTGAGGAAGGTTTTCTGCTGATAAAGTGGACTGGTTTTAAAGTGGCCTACCCCTTTAAAACCATGAATCTTCTCTCTGCTCAACTACTTCCTGTGGGCAAGTGCTCTGAAAAAGCACATCCTGACCAGTTGCTCGGGGAGGTTTGACACAAGATTGACAGCTGCTTTAAATCCCTAGCTCTTTCCATAAGGGAAAAGGTAAAGGTGAGGAAGAAATCAGCATAAGAACACAAGAAATAGGAGCAGGAGTAGGCCATTCGGCCCTTCGAGCCTGCTCCACCATTCAGTAAGATCATGGCTGATGATCTACCTCAACTCCACATTACCGCCCTATCCCCATATCCCTTGATTCCCTTAGTATCCAAAAATCTATCGAACTCTGTCTTGAATATACTCAACGACTGAGCATCCACAGCCGTCTGTGGTAGAGAATTCCAAAGATTCACAACCCTTTGAGTGAAGAAATTTCTCATCTCAGGCCTAAATGGCCGACCCCTTATTCTGAGACTGTGACCCGTAGTTCTGGACTCTCCAGCCAGGGGAAACATCCTCCCAGCATCTACCCTGTCATGTCCCTTAAGAATTTTATATGTTTCACTGAGATCACCTCTCATTCTTCTAAACTCTAAACATTGGACCACTAGGATATAGTGCTATGGAGAGGAGAGATGCAGATTCCCCACTGTTGAGTTCTTTGCTCAGTGATGTTGCTGTGTAGTGATATACTGAGCAGGGGTCAGGTATCTCCTTGAAAGGGGCAAGGAAGGAAGGCAAAAAATTGGAAGGAGTGTCTCCACTGGCCTGGGAACAGGCCTGACTCCCAGACACAGGAAATGCTTGGCTTGGGAGGAGGAGTTGCAACACAGGCTGTATTCAGCTGCTGTCTGGAATAAGGTCAAATCCATTTTAGGAAAGAAAGAATTGCATTTACGCAGCGCCATATCATGTCTCTCAAACTTCGCAAACAAACTTGAAAGCACAAAAAGATCTCACGAACAGCAGTGAGATAAATTACCAGTTAATCTGTTTTTGTTGGTGTTGGTTCAGAGAACAATGTTGGTCTGGACACAGAACTCCCAGTTTTATTCTTTGAATAGTGTTGTGGGATCTTTAACATTCATCTGAACAGGTATATGGGGCCTGGGGCAATGCTCCAGTTAAGCTGCGCAGCCACGCAGCGGTCTTGAGGTCCCGCACAGGCCGTTCACCGGCTTTTGTATGGGGAAAAATCGCGCATGCGCAGAAATTTGTATGGGCTGTGCAGCCAGTTAAATGGCCCGCGCACCGAAAAAAAAAATAAGTGGGAACACTGGCCTGGAGGATAACGGTTCGAAATAGATTTAAAATGACTAGAATTTGCTCATCTTACTTTGTACTTGCTGTAGTCTTTTTTTTAAAAAATCTGATATTAGTCTAGCACTCAAAAAAGGCACTTATCATCTCATGCGTCCTTTTCTCTCCATCTAAAAATTTAGAAAACCATAAATTCATATTAATAACCCAGTATTTTTTAGGTTTTAGAAACGATACAATCCATTATTTGTTCTGATGAATTTCTACATAAGATGAAACCGATGAATTTCTACATAAGATGAAACTATCATTTGATATGGTTTCAAACAGCAAAACATCTTTGTTGTATTTTTGCCTCAACTAATTCAAGTAGCACATATAAACACAAATTTCAACTTTGTCAAGTAATTTTTTTTTGCTTTTCCCTACTTCATTTTATATCCCCAAAACAAATGAATTTTTTTGGGTAAACTTGCTGTTTAATTTAATGGGATTAATGAAATAGCACTCTCAACTAAAGTTGAGCACATTACTTGGGAGTAGCATACTCTTGGTTTTCTTGCAGCACATATTATACCAGCTAGCAACTGACTTTCTCCTCTGCCTCTTGCAACATAGCCTAGAACTGATTTTTGTAGTTGTGGGAGAGCAGCTGGAGGTAAAATCTTGCAAACTCCCCTCCTTCGCTGTGGGGAAGCACTAAGCCTTTCTTCACTGCATCCCATCATGACGCAGAAGAGATTGGGAACGTGGCTTGCAGGCAATTGCAGATGTAAGCTAAACTGTATAGCACCACACATTAGCGCTCTAATTAGCTTTTTTTAAATTATCGGTATCTCTACACTTTTATTTTTCCAAAATAGATTGTTTTTAAATTAGGAATTACAGTAACTAATTCTTTAATAACTAATGAGTTTGTTCTTCAAACAAACTGCTTAGAACTGGTCAATGCACCTTTAGTATTAGAAATTCTGCATAGGCTCAATCAATGATATAAACCAAAATTGCCTACTTGTTACATCATACATAAATTGACAAATTTTTATCTTCATAGTCGTGTTGTAACTGTTCACTGCCTAAATATTGAAATATGGCTAGATCTGAGAAAATCCTATTAAATAATAAAAATTACTGAATATTGTTTGTTTATGTGCACCATAATCAGTGTTGCATTCTTCAGCAGAAACTCTTACTGCCTTGTTAATACCTGGGTCTATTCTTAGGACAATGCTCCAGTTGTCTCCATTCAGTTGCTCCAACACTATAATCCATGCATCACTAAGAGCATGAAATGACTGGCTTTCTCTCTCTTTACCAATAAATCTAAAATAGTTAGTAGAATCCAGAAAACACCCATTTTATACGGGTGTTGAGAGCACGTCACATTCTCAGCCTGAAATGTGGGAAATTATGTGTGCCTTCACTATAATGAATTTCAATGTAATTACATTTAAACAAAGCTCTTATCCATTTCCATAAATAGTGTCCTCCCAAGCCCCACCCAACCAGAGTTATTGATCCTGGGATGGGGGGATTGTCCTATGAGGAGATATTGAGTAGATTAGGACTATATTCCCTCGAGTTTATTGGAATGAGAGGTGATCTCATTGAAACATATAAAATTCTTAAGGGGCTTGACAGGGTAGATTCTGGGAGGATGTTTCCCCTGGCTGGGGAGTCTAGAACTAGGGGTCACAGTCTCAGAATAAGGGGTCGACCATTTAGGTCTGAGATGAGGAGAAATTTCTTCACTCAAAGGGTTGTGAATCTTTGGAATTCTCCACCCCAGAGAGCTGCGGATGCTCAGTCACTGAGTATATTCAAGACAGAGATCGATAGATTTTTGAATACTAAGGGAACCAAGTGATATGGGGATAGTGCGGGAAGGTGAAGTTGAGGTAGAAGATCAGCCATGATCTTATGGAATGGTGGAGCAGGCTCAAAGGGCCGAATGGCCTACTCCTGCTCCTATTTCTTATGTTCTTATATACTGTGGGCAGAGTTGTGCAGGTGTGATCTGGTCCACCTTCTAATCGTGCTATGTTCATGCAACTTGATGGACTCACATTCTTATGAAGTTTAACCATCAGTTCTTTAGACTAATGCTATGAATTTTTTCAAAAATCCGCAACATTTTTTTTTACCTTTGAACTATCATATACTGTTGACACTATTTGGTCAAGTACACCTCAATTTTTTTCTCAGACTCACTTTACTTAATGATACAACTATTTTGTAATCATATTTACTATTTAGTAATAAAAGCGCTATTAAGTGCCACATGATTCATCATTTTATTTGCTGTAAAAGAATCTCACTATTGTCCTTTACTCTGAATATCCTACCATTCCATACATCATCAGCAAACAAGAAATTTCTGCCATTAACGCCTTCATCCAGATCATTTATAAATATTGGCAATAGAGCTTCCCTGAACCTAGTAGGTAAAGGCAATTCCCAGTGTAGCTATATAACTAAGTTATATAGACAAAAATGTTTCAGGTTTGACTTCTAATCTGTGCTGAGTTCCCTGACTTCAGTTGGGACAGCAGTTGAATTACTACAGATGGCCTTAGAACACCGGAGCCTAGGAGGTGAAAAATTAGCCAAGGTACTTGCTGGAATGTGTGCATGTGTGGATGCCAGGTAAAAACAGGGATTGATGCCATCTATGGATGAATAGCCTAATATTCTCTATACAAGTTTACACATGAAAAATGGACATTCAAAAGGAGGTACCGGAGAGCTGCCAGTGTTCATGGAGCCCTACCAGTCAACATCTTCAGAATAGGATAGAAGAAAAGTAGGAGCAATCTTATAATATTGTGAACAGCAAAAATCCCAGAATTGATCCCGAGGATACTCCATTCATTGGTCATAGTTATCAACAACTTACATTTGTGTGCGGTGAAGAAAATCGGGGATGCACAAGAGGCCAGAATTGGAGGAAAGCAGAGTTCTTGGTGGGTTGTAGGGCTGGAGGAGGTTACAGAGGTAGGGGTATGGCCATGGTGGGATTTGAACACAAGGATAAGAATATTAAATTTGAAGTCTTGCTGGACTGAGAGCTTAATGTAGCTCAGCAAGCACAAGGGTATGGGAGAACAGGACTTGGTGCAAGTTAGGATACGGACAGCAGAGTTTTGAATGAGCTCAAGTTTACGGCCAGGAGAGCATTGGAATAGTCGAGTCTGGAAGTAACAAAGGCATGGATGAGGGTTTCAGCAGCAGATTGGCTGAGGCAGGAGCGGAGGCACCCAAAATTATGAAGGTGGATGTAGGATCTTGGTGATGGAGAAGATATGCTCAAGGTCAAATAGGACGCCGAGGTTGTGAACAGTCTGGTTCAATCCAAAATACTCCCACTGAGCTCTACCCTTTGTTTTCTATTATATAGCTGGCATATTGTTGAATTTACAACACCCTCCATTATCCCAAGAGTTATGTACAACTTATTCCTTAATGGCTTAATAACTTTCAAGAGTAAACAGTAGAGCTCCACATAGATAAACCCAATACACGCTCAAGGCACTTGAAATTCTCTAGCAGATCGCATCTCCTTTGTGGACAGTTTCCAAGAGTGATCCAAAAAGTGTGTCCATACTTCCAGGAACGTGTTAAGGTGCAACTGGAGAGAATATATAATCCTGTCCACGTGGCTATGTTCTAAAAGATCCAATTTCAAGCTACTTTGTTTTTTAAGTTTTTATTTTAGCAGTAGAAGGTAATGAAGCTACACACCTGATATACAAGTAGTTTTATTACTGTGATATTGGGGTTTGTTTGTGCACCACCCTGTAAGAAATGGAAAAAGCCAGCCCACTGAGCCTGCAATTCCTTGGAGCTGCCAACAGTTACTAGTTAAACATCTTATTTAATGATCCTAGCTTCTCTTTTATTTGAAACGGTTCCTCGTCATGATTTCAGCCCTACTAAAATGAAAGGAGGATGCCTATAGATGGAGGAAACTTGCTATTGCCAGGATTGCTTTTCAGTGGAATAGCCTGTATACCTCGATTAATAATTCACTTCCTTGTGAGCAACCTGAATGAAACATAAGACTCAAAAAATCTATTTAAAAGCTCACAGCTCTAAAGATTTAAATCCCTGCTTTCTTGCTTGAGGTGTACTGCAGCACAGCAAGCTGTAGTTTGATATAGCGTAGCACATGAACAAATCCAGTGATACAATACAGTGTAAATGTTACAGAAATTGAATTTAGACTAGTTCTATGTCACCTGAATGGAGCTCCATTGTGAGTATAAATAAGGTATAGATAACTGTCATTTTTCTGTGTGCAACATGCATTCAGCGCTTGACAAAGGGAAGAAACAACAACAAAAATCAGTGCTTGTATGCTGTTTTAGAAGGGCTGCCATGTTTAATTACAAACAGGGATTTTTGGCACGAGCAATTTGAGGACTGCTCCACAACATTTGATGCATCATAATGGAAAATTTTATTGAATATAATTAAACAAAATGATTCAAATATACTATACAACAAAGCAAGATAGCACAATTCCTTCAATAAATTCAAGCCTATTCACACAGGGGTGTCCATCCTTAAGCATTTCAGCTTAGCTCTGCTGCATTTTCAAAGACTTGTGAATGGTAAGGGAATTTTACTGCAATCAATGACATCAGCTCATGTAGAGAATTAGATTTTACTGGCCTGTTGTTACTGCGGAGCAAGAGCAGACACATAGCAATTTCTATATGCAGAATGTCTGTCACATCAGCAACAGGGGAATAATGTTTTATCACTTGCTGAATTTATTTACTCCATAGAGCACACACACACAGCAAGTAACAAATTATCTAATATGTCCCTGAATAGAAAGAGAAACCCTTAATTCTTTCAGTGCAGCTTTTAAAAATGTGATTATTTGGCAGCTTGTTGGTAGCCACAGTAAAGCACCTGCCTACCAATTAGATGCAAGGGTTCAAGTATGAGGGCTGTCATTTGTTTCCATCTGCCACTATAGGGAACGATATTTGGCTATTTTCAGCAAGACTAATGGAATAAATTCCATGATCATTTTACGATGGCAGGAGTGGGAGAGGAAGCAAACAATTAACTCATTCCTGCACTAAGCATGCCTTTTAGCATATTCCTTTTTTTTGAGAATAGGAGAAGGTCAAGAGGAAAATTGAAAGCTTACTCATGATGTTAAATGCATCCCCTGGTGGCAGCATAGATGGGCTGTGATAAGCTTTTGAGTGGTCAGTAGCTTCTACAGAGAGGTTTTCGGAGGGAAAGATATAAACCGACCATGATTTTCATCATACTTAACAGTAGGAGAATGAATTCTCTTTTCAAATTTGTGTTACACTTTTGCTGCTGCCACCATTAAGTTTACTCATCGAGGTCAGAGATCGGAACTACTGACCTCTCATAGTTGTCATCAAAGCCAGAGTCAGTTGTCAAACAGCAAACTCACATGGAACAAGACAATATGAACTTTTCCCCATCAAATCTTTAGCCCCGATTCTAAAAAAAAGTAATGGGGAAGCAAGGTGGGAAATGATATCTTGAGGAATCAAATACTTTTCTAATTTTGGTACCCAGTACCACATTGGCCGGGTACAGTACAGCCCAACAATGTATTTTATCCCAACCTCAGAGCACCATTACACCAGGGTGATTTTTTCAATTTTCCATGTCAGCTACATTAAAGTCCTCGTCTTGAGGGAGACTGGCAATTTGTTTTAATTATGGACTGTTTTGTGTTGTGGGTACATACCCACTAGGAACTGGATTGAGACTGTCCAAACTCATTGCACATAGGACTTTTTAGCACCTCAGAATCTTGTCTTGAGGCAACCCAGATCTCTAACGTACTGTGACACTCCTAAGTTAACAGAAACAACAGTCACAATGTTGGCCAGCATTCAAGTGCCATCCACAACCATCAAATGAGCATCTAAGTAGGTATAACTCCAAGTATTAGCCCACAACCAATACTAACACATGTGAAAAATGTAATAAAATGTGGTCATAATCATAATGGTAATTGTGGATATTAAATTGTGACAAACCCACAGGAAATGGTTTTAATCTACTGTGAAGATAGATTAACTGCCTTATTGCTTATGGAGTTGTCTTCATTCTTCAAATTACAATGTAGGAACTTCGCCAAAGTTAATAGGTTCTGAGAAAACTACATGTTATACATGCCCAGAAAAATTTGCATGATCATATTTGAGGCCAAAACTTGTGACTTTGTACTCCCACTTTGACTAAAGCCAGAGAATGTGCACTTGTTTGTGCATAGGTTTAACAGGACTGTAAAATAATGTTAGTGCTTTAGTGGCAACAATTAAGACAATATTGGGGACTACATCCAATTCATCTTAGCCAGGCAGTAATCCTAAAGCTGGGATTGTTCTCCTTAGAGCAGAGAATGTTAAGGGGAGATTTAATAAAGGCGTTCAAAATCATGAAGGGTTTTGATAAGAGTAAATAAGGAGAAACTGTTTCCACTGGCTGAAGGATCGGTAACCAGAGGACACAGATTTAAGGTAATTAGCAAAAGACTCAGAGGTGAGATGAGGATAAATGTTGTTATGCAGCGAGTTATGATGATCTGGAATGCACTGCCTGATAGGGGAGTGGAAGCAAATTCAATAGTAATTTTCAAAAGGGAATTGGATAAATACTTGAAGGGGAGAAAATTGCAGGGCTATGGGGAAAGAGCAGGGGAGTGGGACTAATTGGATAGCTCTTTCAAAGAGCTGGCGCAGGCACAATGATCCGAATGGCCTCCTTCTGTGCTGTATGATTCCATGATTTTATAATGTGACATATTTACCTGGATGTTTTAGCCGCACTCAGCCAAGACTTTATTTTAACATCTTTCAGTATGGCGAGAATAGATTTTTAGAATCACATACAATCTCAGTGATCAAAACAACTCATCCTGCTGTACTGATGTAGGAGGAGACATAGTGTATCAACATGGAGGATTAGTAAATAAGTATTCGGGGTTCTAAATATTTTTTGCATTGCGATAGTGTACTACTCATTTGGGCAACATGGATGTGCCAGCACATAATTGCGTTTTTGCAACTGACACTAGGCAGACCCTCCACGTGGATGATGTCCTGGAGATCCTGACATTACAAGAATAACGAATTGGACCGAACATTCCAGAAACAGTTACTGTTCCATACAATGGGGCAAGTAGCCACCGGGGCTGAAAGGTTCTCTTCTACAAAAACTAGATTTGAAAGTCTTGTCTGGAGTAGGCAAAGACACAGGCAGAAATGAGAAGAATGAATGCTTGTAGAAAAATACATATGTAACAGTAGTTAATCTCCTTACAAAGAGGTAATTTGTTCAACTGAATAGATAGCTAAATAATTACATCTACTTTAATCCAAGTGTGCTACAAGTAATTTCTATGCAAAAATATTGTAAAAGATAAATAGTGCTAATCAAAGATTACTATCACCGTGTGGAACAGATCAATTTAATGAAAAGGTTAACTATGACTTCCCTTATTCTTTTCAGATTTACAAGACTAGTTTCCAGGAGGGAGGGGAAGATTATTTACAGTCACAGGTAAAGCAGATGTTCTCTGTGGAAAGCCTTTCAGATATCCCGAGAGGGCTCTCAAGGGCTACATCCCAGGCCAATGTGGAGGAAGGTTGCTCAAAGTCCAAACATGTCCTGCCCAACTGCATAATGCTGTGCATGGTCATGTGCGTCTGATTACTGTCAAATCACACACTGCCAAAGACATAATCAATGGCCTGCTTCAGCAGGTGCATAATATTTTCTGGGAAAAATCCCTTGAAGGTTTGAGGCAGCTTCAATAGTAACATTCAAAAGGGAACTGGATAAATACTTGAAGGGAAAAAAATTACAGGGCTATGGGGAAAAAGCAGGGGAGTGGGATTAATTCGATAACTCTATCAAAGAGGCACAGGCACACACGATGGGCCGAATGGCCTTCTTCTGTACTGTATCATTCTATGACACAATGGAGAATCTGACAACAGATGGATCCTCCCATTGTTTGGCAGCAGAGTATGCACTCCCCTCCTTTGATGGACAACTTTTCCATGGCTGTAAATGAGAGCGCCTCCTTGTAAATGGAATCTAGCTCGCAGTGTCCCTTCAGTGCCCTCAGAAACAGTCATGGTTTTTGCAACAGATAGAGTGCAGGTGGAAGATGACAAATTTGAGTAGGCAAAAAAAACAGCTTTATACAAATGCACAATGGAACTGAAGACAGACAGCTTAAGAGGTATTTTGAAAAAGATTTACTAAAGCAGGTGTAGTGTAATTGTGGATTATTATACACAGAACTATCTGCATATTACATTAAAAAAATCTTTAAATATACGTTTTGGCATTCTGCATATTCTAAATTTATAAACAGTGCTTTTCATTCTACGTTTATTGTATAGTGTACTCCTGTTTAATTCAAAGTGGGTTTTTTGTACTAACAAATTCAAATTATCTGGAATTAAGCAATTAAAATAATAGCACAGAAGCACACAAAGAAGAATCAAATTCAAGTGATTTTGACTTAAAAGAAGTAGACTGTATTGGGATATTGCATGGCTGGAGGGATTGTAATATGAATTTACCAGACATCTGGGATTAGGAGATATTTCGACCTTGGGTATGGTGTTGAAGATTTTTCTAAGCTGTTCTACCAGTGAACTTAAACATGTCAATATCCTTTTGTTCTATCGGGGGGGGGGAAAGAAATGGAGGAGGAAAAGGGGTGGGAAGAGATGGAGGAGGAAAAGGTGGGGAAGAGATGGAGGAGGAAAAGGCAGGGAAGAGACGGAGGAGGAAAAGGCAGGGAAGAGACGGAGGAGGAAAAAGGTGGAAAGGAGGAGGAAAAGGGGAAAGGGGAGGAAAAGGGGAAAGAGATGCAGGAGGGAAAGGGGTGGAGGAGATGGGGTGGGGGGGAAGAGGAGGAAAGGGGACAAAGAAAAGATGCTAGATAGTCTCACTTGGGACACCAGTGGGGAAGTTACAATTGGCCTCAAAACGCTAGATTAATTAGTGAATAGAATACAAATCTTCCAAGATTCCAGCTTCTGACCTATGTTGTAAGTGCAAGTAAATTGACATTAGGTGAGAAACCAACAAAGTCGCTTTTGATGGGCCTGCTGTCACATTACCTGGCTGATACATGAATAATGGCTATCCAGGTAAGGTACCCTAGCAGTCAATGTTTTCAAGGTAGGCAGGGACAGTAATAACAATTGGCAGAGACAATTTTTGAAAAGAAAGGAAAATTAAAAATGCAGTCATCGCTTCTCTCTTGAAATCTGAATAAACCACAAATCACGTTGCCAACAAGGTACAGATGCTTGAATGGAACCATTCAGAGCAAATCCCACTGCTCCTGACTCTGTGCCACACTATATGGTTTCTCCCAAATCATGTGGCAGTTGGTAACAGATGGATATGACTTTTAAATTTAACATGCAGGAGTGTAAGCTTGCAGTGTTTTAAGCTAATTCCTGTTTAGTTAAAATGTGCTAAGTGGCAGCTAATTATATCAAAATGTTAAAATTACCTACTGTGTTTTCATCTTATTCTTTTAAAATGTAGTTCAAATCAAGATACAGATGATCATCATCCAAATAAGAGGGGGTAAACTATTAGGACATTCATTTTAAGAGTCCAGCAGCATATGGGATCTTCTCATTTCTACAATCACAATCTTGTGCAAAAGTCCATTTCTGGAACTGTATTTCAATTTTCGAAGAAAATGACTGCAGGGGACTAAGTGAAACACAGTAAAGAAGAAAAACTTGCATTTATATCTCTCAGAAATGTCTTAAAGTGCTTTACATACAAAAAGAGAATTCAAGGTCAGCCCGTAATACACCAGTGCCAAAGTTTCTGCCATCTTTTGCTGTCAAATAAAAATAGAAATACTTAGTCAAAACATGTATTTGCAAATACTATTAAGAGAAACCCATGGCACTTTTGCCCTTGATATAGTTATGTCACAATTAGAATGAGATCTAGCATTTTCTTGTGGTTCCTGGCCATCTAAGGATTAACAAAGTCAAGTACATTGTACAGCCCATTCATCTAGACACTATTTAGCTATGATTTTCCCAAGATTTTATTACTAGACAACTGCCAAATGTCCTTGGTTCTAGCTTTGTAGAATACAATGGCCCCTATAGTGACTGGGGCGGGTTCCGTGAGCAGGAAGGAGTTTTGTTCGGGAAGCCTGGATGTCCACAGCATGCATCTTTTTTTTCCTAGCAGGTTCCCCGCTGGAAGCCAACCTGATTGACAGGTTTGGCTACCTGTCGGGCGGGGAAGGCTCTGGAAGAGGCCTGCAGCTGCGTTAGTGAGAGCGTGGGGAGGGTTGGGATCTTGCAAAGGGAGTTGTGGGTGGGGCGGTTCGGAGTCCGATGGCGGGCAAAGAAGGTAAGCTTGGTGGGCTGGGAGGAAGCACTCCAGTGCTGTAAAAGCACTTACCTTTTCCACAAAGCAGTCCTCAGCTGCCTGTAGTTGCCGGAAAACCCGGCCAGCCAGGGTTAAACCTGGAAGACAGGCTAAATACAAGACACGCAGCCTCATTACAATATTTAAATGGCCAACCCGCCTCCTGGGAGCGGGTTGGTTTCCCACCCCCGTCCCCCCTCTGTTACAACCGGAAGTGGGCGGGTTGGAGATTTAAAACATTTTAACATCCCACCCAACCCCAACCCACTTTTTTTTGGTTAAAAATACCCCCAATTGCTCTGTAAACATCAATTAAATTTTACTTTTCGCAACAAAAACACGCGTGGTGGCAGATGAAATTTTGGCACCATGATTTCTCAACATAAATTAAATGAATATGAAGCTGTCGGATTGTCATAAAAACCCAACTGGTTCATTAAGGTCCTTTAGGGAAGGAAACCTGCCATCCTCACTCCATCTGGCCTATATCCAGTCCAGTAACAACGTGCTTGACTCTTAACTGCCCTCTGAAGTGACCTAGCAAGCCACTCAACTGTATCAAACCGCCACAGTGGTTCAAGAAAGCGGCTCACCACCACCTTCTCAGGGAAACTAAGGATTGGCAATAAACGAGACGGTTAGGCAACAGTGAGAGGTTTTATAGTTGGGGTGCAATCGCATGTTCAAGGGCATGACAGCAATGTGGGACGGGGAGGGAGGGGAAGAGAAGAATTTCTGGGTCCGGGGGCATTGGAGGTGGTACTGGCATTTATTGGCACTGGAGACAGCGAGTCCAATGATGGCACAGCATGGAGCAGGGTGCTAGAGTCTGCAGCGAGAGAGAGTCCGGAGCACTGAAGTGGACCTAGGGCTTGTCAGAATTTTTAAAAATTAATTCCTGGGATGTGGGCGTCGCTGGCAAGGCCAGCATTTATTGCTATCCCTAATTGCCCTTGAGAAGGTGGTGGTGAGCCGCCTTCTTGAACCGCTGCAGTCCGTGTGGTGAAGGTACTCCCAGACATGGGAATATCCTGGGATCTGGTAGCATTGTGGAGGTGTTAATGGGGTGTTGTCGCACCGGCAAGAAGGATGTGGGGTTCTGGCTACACTCAGAAGGGGTCATCTCGTGATCTAGCACCAGTTGGGTTGGTGGGGGGCGGTTGAGAAAAAGGATGTTTCAGGGTCTGGAGGCACTGGGATCTCTGGTTTTAGGTGTGCTGGGGAGAGGTACCAGGTACACAGTTAGAAAATGGAAACATTTGTTCCAAAGTTTGTTTAACTATCAATAAAATCAAGTGATAGCGGTTTTGTTTGTTTTTATAATTATGCTCCTTTTTAAAAAAGGAAAACTAGGATGAGGTAAACCACTTTCTCTCAGCTTAATACACTTTCTGAAGTCTATGGTATATTTATAATACCAATGCCAACTAAAGCTACACAGGTAGATAGTAAGTACAGTCTATAATTTTTTTCTTTCGCTCTTTCACAGCATTTTGAAAAAATACTCAATATAGATTTATCTTAAAGGTTTTGAAATTTGTCCTCTAGCCTTTTTTTAAAATCAAAATAATGTTGAAAAACAACCAAATAAATTTAGAGATTTTCTAGCTACCTTAAATGTTACTGAAGCATCCTGAGAAATTGTGCTCACCCAATGCTAAGGCAACAGCATCTGCTTTCAGTTAACAGTCACCCCTCTGGGCATAAACATCAAGTCCAAGCCCAGGCTCTTGGGAGAGACTGAAGCCGAAGACTTCAAGTAAAAAAAAAATCAATGAAGGTATTAAAAGATTTAAAATAACTATTCAATTAATTAAATTGAATCAGGTTATTGTGAAATATGTAAAAAAATATATATTTTGTTCAAAACCTTATTTTGGACAATAGAAATTTCAGTCAGCAAAAATGGAATAAAAAATTGAAAAGCATTTGGAATCATTGAGTCATAACGGCACAGAAGGAGGCCATTTGGCCTATCGAGTCCGTGCTGGCACTCTGTAGATCAATCCAGTCAGTCCCATTCCCCTGCTCTATCCCCGTAGCCCTGCAAGTTTATTTCCTTCAAGTGCCTATCCAGTCTCCCCTTGAAAACATCGAGTGTCTCCTCTTCCACCACTTCCGTCGGCAGCGAAATCCAGGTCATCACCACTCGCTGCGTAAAAAAGTTTTTCCTCACGTCCCCCTGTATCTCTTGCCCAAAACCTTAAATCTGTGTCCCCTAGTCCTTGTACCATTAACTAGTGGGAACAGCCTTTCCCCGTCTAGCCTATCCAAACCCGTCATAATCTTGTACACCTCTATCAAATCACCCCTCAACCTCCTTTGCTCTAATGAAAACGAATCCAGCTTCTCCAACCTGTCCTTGTAGCGAAGATCCCCAATCCCCGGAACCATTCTGGTAAATCTCCTCTGCACCCTCTCAAGGGCCTTCACATCCTTCCTAAAGTGTGGTGACCAGAACTAGACGCAATACTCATAGAATGGTTACAGCACAGAAGGAAGCCATTCGGAATGATTTAATTGGCTCATCAACAAACTTTGTATAAACAAAGACATTAATAAACTTACAGAATGGGCATGTAATTGGCAAATGAATTTCAATATAGTTAAGTGTGAGCTGCTGCACTTTAGTAGGAAGAATAAGGACGCCACATACTCCTTGAAAAAATAAGAGCCTAAATGGGGTAGAGGAGCAAAGGGATCTAAAGGTACAGATACACAAATCACTAAAAGTAGCAACGCAGGTTAATAAGGCTATTGAAAACACAAACAAAGCACTGGGGCTCCTTTCTAGAGGGATAGAATTGAAAACAGAGAAGTTTGTTAAACTTGTATCGAACCTTAGTTAGACCACACTTGGGAGTACTGCGCACAGTTCTGGTGTCCATATTATAAAAAGGATATAGAGGCACTGGAGAAAGTACAAAAAAGATTTACAGGTATAATACCAGAACTCAGTTATATCTATCAAGAAAGATTGATGATGTGGAGATGCCGGTGTTGGACTGGGGTGGACAAATGTGAGAAGTCGCACAACACCAGGTTATAGTCCAACAGCTTTATTTGAAATCACAAGCTTTCGGAGTGCTGCTCCTTCGTCAGGTGAAGGAGCAGCGCTCCGAAAGCTTGTGATTTCAAATAAAGCTGTTGGACTATAACCTGGTGTTGTGCGACTTCTCAAGAAAGATTGAGGAGGCCAGGGTGACCTGATAGAGGTCTTTAAGATTATGAAAGGGTTAGATAAGGTAGTGAAAATTTTGTCACTTGTGGAGAACTAGGGACCATAAATATAAGATAGTCACTAATTAATCTAATAGCGAATTCAGGAGAAACTTCTTTACCCTGAGAGTGGTTAGATTGTGGAAATCACTACCACAAGGAATAATTGAGACGATTAGCATAGATGCATTTAAGGGGAGGGAGAAAGGAATAGAAGGGTTATGTGAAGAGGGGTGGGAGGAGGCCGTATGGAACATAAACAACGGCATGGACTAGTTGGGCCAAATGGCCTATTTCTGTGCTTTACAATCTATGTAGTTCTATGTAGATTGTACAATTTGATCTACATAGAGTTTATGCAACCCTGATCTAAAGAAATTATGGAAACTGCTGCTAAGTCTTCTCTTTGTACATGAAGTAATGGCCCATTACACAGGAAAACTGCTTCCAGGTAAAAATCACCCTATCTTGTTCCCCAACTCGCTCTTCACAGCTTCTACCTGATGCTGTTGAAATGGGAAAGACTTGTCCCATGAACTGGGCTAGGGATGGAGAGGGAGAAGAGCACCAGTGTGATTTTCCAGTGTGCATTGAAGAGGAGGAGGGGAAAAAGAGTGTGAGAATGAAGTGGGGGAGTAAGAGTGCCAATGTGAACTGGAGCAGAGGATGGGAAAGAGTGACATTATGAACTGGGAGGGAGGAAAAAGGTGCCAGAGAAAAGTGGGGAAGAGAAGAAGGGTGCCAGCATGATCAGGGAGTAAGGAGAAGTGTAGCTCCATGAACTGAGAAAGGAAAGGGATTAAGAAACAATTTAACCATCAGATTTAGCAACAGAGAAAAGAAAAAAGACTTGCATTTATATAGCGCCTTTCACGACCACCTGAGAGAGCAGACGGTGCCTCGGTTTAACGTCTCATCCGAAAGATGGCACCTCCAACAGTGCAGCACTCCCTCAGCACTGCACTGGAGTGTCAGCCTAGATTTATGTGGAATGGGACTTGAACCCACAACCTTCTGACTCAGAGGCGAGTGTGCTACCAACTGAGCCACGGCTGACACAGTGAGTACCAATACATAGCAACAATAGCCCACAGTTCCTTCACAAGAAATGAAGAAACATTCGTGTAACATTTGCCACAATCTTCTATAATTTTCCAGTGGCCCAGGTAATTGCATAAGTGTTCTGTGATACACAGTTGTGTTTGTCTTATTTATTGTATAGAAAATAAACAGGAACTAAACACTAGTGATTACCTCATTGCTTTGAATACATCTTATCACAGATGATCATGACATATGCGTGTAACCTGGAATTACTTTGTCTACTAATGAGCTTAAGTAGAAAATGTTAAAATATAAATATTCTGTACAACAACTTGCATTGCTATAACACGTTAGGCAAAAATGCTTTGCTTTTGTCAAGATGTATTGCATGGTATTAGCTTCTTTATGCCAGTACTGCCAGACCTCATGCTCCCTTTTAAATGCTGCCCCCATGCTGGTAAATGAGTGTCCCTGATAATAATACTTGGCGTAACACCCCCCTGTTCTCATAAACCCTCTGACTCACTGTGAACACCCCCACAGAAGGTATGTTAGAGCATAGAATCATACAGCACAGAAGGTCATTCCGCCCATCATGTCTGTGCCAGCTCTTTGAAAGAACTATCCAATTAGTCCCACTCCCCTGCTTTTTGCTCATAGCCATGCAATTTTCTCCTTGTACTTATATACAAGTATATACAAGTTAAATGCCAAGAACATAGATGAGTGATTCAATGAGTTTAATGTTAGATATTTAGCTGAGTAGCTGTGTAATACAACACAGCAGTGCCATTACATGAATGCAGATTCTGATAGTGGATTTCAGATTTCTTTATAACCACTGGTATTGTGTTGCCCTCTATTGACTATTCTATGTAACAATATTTTTGGACTAGTGAAGGACTTCTGTAGAAACGGGAAAGTTATTGGGGGAAATGGGGGAAAAGAAGATAAATTACTCAACGAATAGCAAATAAAAACCTCACATAGGATGACAAAAGTACATAAAGTGAGCAAGATGGTGGTGTTGAAATCTGTGGGAGTCAAAGAATGCTGGAAGTTATTCTACACTTGCAACACCTATATTGAGTTCCACTTCTGAGCTGCATCACTGTAGGAAGTTTCCTGTGCAGACCAGAAAAAAACAAGTGAAAGCCATCGTGATGCCATTCTAATGCACCTCCGAGCAGTTAGCTTAGAGCAACGTGGCCCAGGGCCAGCAGGAAAACAGTGGGAAAGACAACTCAAAAGAAAATGAAGCCTTAAAAGAAAAATGCACCTACAGTGGAGAGTGGCTGAAATTTCCACAAGTTTCAATTGGTCTTCATTCTCCATTTCATTTGTTTTTCTTTTTAGGTTTATTTCCCTTTTATTCTCTGCTCTCATTCTGAACATAACTACCTATTTGAGGCAGCTTAGAACTTTGCTGGAATGAGCTCAGATTTATGGTTATTGTCCCAAGGATACAAAATCTTGTGCATTATTATACATTACTCAATACAAACTACATCACTTCAACTGTAGTTTGCAGCAAAGATTAGTAGATTATGACTTGAGCAGTCAATAAATAGGCTTATGCAATATTGTTGGGTCTCTGCCAGAATTATAGCTGACACTGGACCAAGCACAATGCTTCTGGGCTAACTGTATCTTTTAAAGCTGCCTAGCCCAGCAGCAACAGAATTTTGAACATTATTTTTCATCCCTGTGATGAGTATATATTTAACATTAACAAGTCTGTAGGAGCGAACCATACACCGTTTTAGATAAAGGTTTTTTTTGTATTCCTGGATTTTCTGTATGTATAACCTCAACGAGGAAGGCTGGAGTTCCCTCATACAGTTATTTCTAATATACTGTGTAGAAAACCACATTTTTTTTCTAAAAATGCTTTGTTCCTAAGAACACTCAGCAATTAAAGAATGATCACTTATAACAACTATATTATTACAATTGCAGAAAGCCATGCATAATTAAGAAGAGTTTAATGATACTGATGCACAATGTTTGTGATAGTGATACATCTGATATTAATTCTCAGTCATCTCCTACAGGTATTAAATGCAAATTATAAGCAATGGTCTTCTGTAACCACAGTATGCACAACTGCATGGATAAAATGTCATTAACATAAGAACATAAGAAATAGGAGCAGGAGTAGGCCATTCGGCCCTTCGAGCCTGCTCCGCCATTCAATGAGATCATGGCTGATCTTCTGCCTCAACTCCATTCACCGGCCCTATCGCCATATCCCTTGATGCCTTTACTAGTCAGAAATCTATCGACTTCTGTTTTGAATATACCCAATGACTGAGCCTCCGCAGCCTCTGGGGTAGAGAATTCCAAAGATTCACCACCCTCTGTGTGAAGAAATTTCTTCTCATCTCAGCCCCGAATGGCCTACCCTTTATCTTGAGGCTGTGGCCCCTGGTTCTAGACTCCTCAGCCAAGGGAAACATTCTCCCACCATCCACCCCATCAAGCCCTGTAATAATTTTGTATGCTTCAATGAGATCCCCTCTCATTCTTCTGAATTCAAGAGAATACAGGCCTAGTTTACTCAATCTCTTCTCATACGACAGTCCCGCCATCCCAGGAATCAATCTCGTGAACCTTCGTTGCACTCCCTCTATGGCAAGTATATCCTTCCTTAGGTAAGGAGACCAAAATTGTACACAGTACTCCAGGTGTGGTCTCACCAAGGCCCTATATAATTGGAGTATGACTTCTTTACTCCTGTACTCAAATCCTCTTGTAATGAAGGCCAGCATACCATTTGCCTTCCTAATGGCTTGCTGCACCTGCACATTCACTTTCAGTGACTCATGTACAAGGACACCCAGGTCCCTTTGAGCATCTGCATTCCCCAATCTTTCACCATTTAGGAAATACTCTGCCTTTCTGTTTTTTCTACCAAAGTGGATAACTTCACATTTATCCACATTATATTCCATCTGCCATGTTCTCGCCCACTCACTGAGCCTGTTGAGATCCCCTTGAAGCCTCTTCACATCCTCGTCACAACTGATACTGTCACCTAGCTTTGTATCATCAGCAAATTTGGAAATGTTACATTTAGTCCCCTCATCCAAATCATTGATATAGATTGTGAATAGCTGGGGCCAAGCACCGATCCTTGCGGTACCCCACTAGTCACAGTCTGCCATCCTGAAAAAGACCCGTTTATCCCTACTCTTTGTTTTCTGTCTGTTAACCAATTCTCAATCCATGCTAGTATATTACCCCCAATTCCATGTGCCTTCATTTTGTTCACCAACCTCTTGTGTGGGACTTTATCGAAGGCCTTCTGAAAATCCAAATACACCACATCTACCGGTTCCCCTTTGTCTACTCCACTAGTTACATCCTCAAAGAACTCCAATAGGTTTGTCAAACAGGATTTCCCTTTCATAAATCCATGTTGACTCTGCCCAATCTTACTATTAGTTTCTAAGTGCCCAGTTATTGCATCCTTTATAATAGATTCCAGCATTTTCCCAACTACTGATGTGAGGCTAACAGGTCTATAGTTCCCCGTTTTCTCTCTCCCTCCTTTCTTAAATAGTGGGATTACATTTACTATCCTCCAATCTGCAGGAACTGTTCCAAAATCTATAGAATTTTGGAAGATGACAACCAATGCGTCCACTATCCCAATGACCACCTCTTTCAAAACCCTAGGATGTAGGTCATCCGGTCCTTGGGATTTATCGACTTTTAGTCCCATTAATTTTGCTAATACTGTTTTTTTACTAATAATAATTTCTTTAAGTTCCTCATTCTCGCCACACCCTTGGTTTTCTCGTATTTCTGGGAGGTTTTTTGTGTCTTCCTCCGTGAAGACAGAAACAAAGTATTTATTTAATTTCTCTGCCATTTCCTCGTTCCCCATTATAAATTCTCCCGTCTCTGACTGTAAAGGACCTACATTTACCTTCGCCAGTCTTTTCCTTTTCACATACCTATCGAAGCTTTTACAATCCGTTTTTATATTTTTCGTTAGTTTGTGCTCATATTCCATTTTCCCTTTCTTTATCAATTTCTTTGTCCCCCTTTGCTGATTTCCAAAAAGATCCCAATCCTCATGCTGACCGCTTTTTCTGGCAACTTTATAAGCTTCCTCCTTTGACTTAATACTAGCTTCAATTTCTTTTGTTAGCCATGGTTGGATCACTTTTCCTTTTGGGTTTTTATGCCCTAGAGGAATATATGTTTGTTGCAAATTATGCATTATTTCCTTGAATGTTAGCCATTGTCTGTCCACCTTCATACCTTTTAGTGTAGTCTCCCAATCTACCATGGTCAACTTGTCCTTCATACCCTTAGTCAGTCTATCTGGCTTAGAAAAATATTGCCATTTACGCAAATAGGAATTGAATCAATACATTGCTACAGTGCAGTACTGAGGGGCTACTGCATTGTTGAACATGCAATCAAAGGAATTAATAAAGCGAGGGAGATCCTAAAAAAAGGCAAACACCTCTCAACTGCAAAAGGAAGATTAATGATTTAACAAAAATTGGGATTTAATCTGAAATAATTTAAGGCATATCCTTTTGTGTACATAGAAACATAGAAAAATAGGAGCAGGACATTCGGCCCTTCGAGCCTGCTCCGCCATTCAATATGATCATGGCTGATCCTCTATCTCAATACCATATTCCCGCTCTCTCCCCATACCCCTTGATGCCTTTTGTGTCTAGAAATCTATCTATCTCCTTCTTAAATATATTCAGTGACTTGGCCTCCACAGCCTTCTGTGGAAGAGAATTCCACAGGTTCACCACCCTCTGAGTGAAGAAATTTCTCCTCATCTCAGTCCTAAATGTCCTACCTTGTATCCTGAGACTGTGACCTCTCGTTCTAGACCCCCCAGCCAGGGGACACATCCTCCCTGCATCCAGTCTGTCTAGCCCTGTCAGAATTTTATACGTTTCAATGAGATCCCCTCTCATTCTTCTAAACTCTAGTGAATACAGGCCTAGTCGACCCAATCTCTCCTCATACGACAGTCCTGCCATCCCAGGAATCAGTCTGGTGAACCTTCGCAAAAAATAGCAAAAAATAGCAAAAAATAAAAAAAAATAAAAAATAGCAAAAAATAACAAAAAGATTGATTAAGAAAGGGAAGATAGATTATGAAAGTAAATTAGCAAAAAATATAAAAACAGATAGTAAGAGTTTTTATAGTTATATAAAAAGAAAAAGGGTGGCTAAAGTAAATGTTGGTCCCTTAGAGGATGAGACCGGGAAATTAATGGTGGGAAATATGGAGATGGCAAAAACACTGAATGAATATTTTGTATCAGTCTTTACAGTAGAGGACACTAAGAATATCCCAACACTGGACAAACAGGGGGCTATAGGGGGAGAGGAGCTAAACACGATCAAAATCACTAAGGAAGTGGTACTCGGTAAAATAATGGGACTCAAGGCGGATAAATCACCTGGACCTGATGGCTTACATCCTAGAGTCTTGAAGGAAGTGGCGGTAGGGATTGTAGATGCATTGGTAATAATTTTTCAAAACTCCCTGGATTCCGCTAAGGTCCCGGCAGACTGGAAAACTGCTAATGTAACACCCTTATTTAAAAAGGGCAGTAGACAGAAGGCTGGTAACTATAGACCGGTTAGCCTAACATCTGTGGTAGGTAAAATTTTGGAGTCCATTATTAAGGAAACAGTAACAGGACATTTGGATAATCATAATTTAATAGGACAAAGTCAGCATGGTTTTACGAAGGGGAAGTCATGTTTGACAAATTTGCTGGAGTTCTTTGAGGAAGTAACATATAGAGTGGATAAAGGGGAACCAGTGGACGTAGTGTATTTAGACTTCCAAAAGGCATTTGACAAGGTGCCACACAAAAGATTATTGCTTAAGGTAAAAAATCACGGGATTGGGGGTAATATTCTGGCATGGATAGAGGATTGGCTATCTAACAGAAAGCAAAGAGTTGGGATAAATGGTTCATTCTCAGACTGGCAATCAGTAACTAGTGGTGTTCCACAGGGGTCAGTGCTGGGTCCCCAACTCTTCACAATCTATATTAACGATTTGGAGGAAGGGACCAAGTGTAACATATCAAAATTTGCAGATGATACAAAGATGGGAGGGAAAGTAGTGAGTGAGGAGGACATAAAAAACCTGCAAGGGGACATAGACAGGCTAAGTAAGTGGGCAGAGATTTGGCAGATGGAATACAACACTGGAAAGTGTGAGGTGATGCACTTTGGCAGGAAAAATCCTAGAGCAATTTATTATCTTAACGGCAAGAAACTGGAGAGTACTGAAGTGCAAAGGGATCTGGGGGTCCTGGTGCACGAAACTCAAAAGGTTAGTATGCAGGTGCAGCAAGTGATTAAGAAGGCAAATGGAATGTTGGCTTTCATTGCTAGGGGGATAGAATATAAAAATAGGGAGGTATTGCTTCAGTTGTACAAGGTATTGGTGAGACCGCACCTGGAATACTGCATACAGTTTTGGTGTCCTTACTTAAGGAAAGACATCCTTGCTCTCGAGGCAGTGCAAAAAAGGTTCACTCGGTTAATCCCGGGGATGAGGGGGTGGTCATATGAGGAGAGGTTGGGTAGATTGGGACTCTACTCATTGGAGTTCAGAAGAATGAGAGGCGATCTTATTGAAACATATAAGATTGTGAAGGGGTTGGATCGGGTGGATGCGGGGAGGATGTTCCCGATGACGGGTGAGACGAGAACTAGGGGACATAGTCTTAGAATAAGGGGCTGCTCTTTCAAAACTGAGATGAGGAGGAACTACTTCACTCAGAGGGTGGTAGGTCCATGGAATATGCTGCCACAAAAAGCTGTAGAAGCTACAACATTAATTAAATTTAAAACAGAAATAGACAGTTTCCTAGAAGTAAAGGGCATTAAGGGTTACGGGGAGCGGGCAGGAATTTGGACATGAGTCTAGGTTCGGATCGGTCATGGCCCTGTGGGTAGTGGAGCGGGCCCAGGGACTGTGTAGCCTGATTCTGCTCCTATTTCGTGTGTGCAATTCTGTTAGATGCAGGAGATGGTTCTGTGATAGATAGTAGATTGGCGGTTAGGATCAGATCAGCCATGATCTTATTGAATGGCGGAGCAGGCTCGAGGGGCCGATTGGCCTACTCCTGCTCCTATTTCTTATGTTCTTATGTTCGCTGCACTCCCTCTATGGCAAGTATATCCTTTCTTAGGCAAGGAGACCAAAACTGCACACAGTACTCCAGGTGTGGTCTCACCAAGGCTCTGTATAACTGTAGTACATGAGACAGGGCCAGGATGTACTATTTTCCATTTTAAATGAGATGAACAAACTAAAGTTCTATCATCTCCTCCAACAGGATTGTGCTACACGGGTTTAGAGAAACATGAAGGGCAATGGTAGTGATAATGTACTTAATCAACTACATTTGCTTGTTCAGGTGGACGTAAAAGATCCCATGGCACTAACTGAAGAGCAAGGGAGTTTTCGTTGCATCCTAGCAATATTTATCCCTCAACTACCACCACCAAAAGCAGATTAACTGGTTAATTATCTCATTGGTGTTTGTGTGACCTTGCTACGCACAGATTGGCTGCCTTATTTGCCTACTAAACAATGGCTACACTTCAAATTAATCCAGTGGCTGTGAAGTGCTTTGGAACATCCTGGGGATGTTAAAAGTGCTATTTAAATGTAAGTTTGTTCTTTCTTTATAATCTGTTTTCCCCAATGTGACTTCAAATTACTATCAGTTACATGGTGCTGTGCACTAGATATTAATCCATGGTTACAAGATGGTAAAACATTCAATATTGGTTACTGAATAACATTATTAGTTTTGTAAAAAGGTGTATGTTTTGCAATGGTCCAGACTCAGAATAGTGGGGTGGGCGAGGTACGATCCCTGACCCTGGGAGGGGGGGTCCGATCTCCAATTGCCACTTAAATTTCCAGCTTGTGGTCGTTAAGGTGGCTGCACGGCATTTTGGTGGCTAGCACTTGAACTAACGCCCTCTACTAACAGTGACCAGCTGATGGGGAGTAAACAAGTCGTTGCAGAGGATTTTGAGCGCTACTTAAAGGTATATCACCTTTTACTGTTCACTTGCTGCTGGAGGTTTGAAGAGGTCTTTTGAAATACATCGGGAGACTTTCTGGGACACTTTGTCAAGACTTCACCAACACTCTATCAACATTTATTCTGAAAATTCTCTGACGATTTCACCTAAAAAAAAGTCCCTTAAAATGATTAAGGGATTCAATAGGATAAATACAGAGTATTTCTTCTGGTGGGGGAGTCCAGAACAAGAGGCATAATTTTCAAATTAGGAGTTAGGCCTTTTTGGAGTGAAACCTGGAAGCACATTTTTTTTTTACACAAAGGGTAGTGGAAATCTGGAACTCACTCCCCCAAAAGGCTGTGGATGCTGGATCAATTGGAGCTTTCAAGACTGAGATTGATAGATTTTTGTTAGGTATGGGTATTAAGGGATATGGAGAAAATGCAGATAAATGGAGGTGAGGTGCAGACCAGCCATGATCTAACTGAATGGTGGAGTAGGCTCGAGGGGCTCAATAGCCTACTCCTGTTCCTAAATGGGCTTATTAAAAGAAAACAGAATCAAGATTGGCAACTCACTGAAAGAACAGAAATATTCATTTGAAATCCAAATATAGTTGCTAGTCTAATAACTAATTTTTCAAAATTTAAGTCATCAACAAAATCAATACCCAATACATTTTACTACAATAGAGCTCTTTCCTTCCTCCATTTTTCCCGTTCCTCCTCTCCCAAAGGTTTGGGTTACTTGTTGGGGCACAATTCCATGGGCCCCTTCCACAAGTGGCCATTCTTCATGCATGAACTTGTGATCATGTGCTCTTTGGTTTAAAGAATTTCAGAGCCCAAACTAATCCTGTCCACAGGTGTACATTTCCACCAAGGGATCCTGGAATCCGAGCAGATTTTCCCCTCCCCAACCCAAGACACTCATGCCAATTGTAGTACCCCTTACCACTACCCTGACTGAGTTCAGTTACCTCAATATAGACTGGGAATTATGATTGGAACCTTCCTAGTCCATGTGGGTCAGATATTCACTAGTGTAACTATCAGATAAGTCTGGATCATTTAAACTACTCGGTTAAAAAATAATGATGGAATGCTGAACAATTAAGTACAAAACTCTTTCTGTACCTGTCATTGGGTCAAACAGTTGGTTTGCTTCCAGGTCAGTGAATGTGTTGAAACAGGTGGGACATTTAAAAGAGGCTCTGTTGGTGGAATCTCGTTCATCTGTCTCAATCCTTCGCCTCATGTGGTCAAGTTTGTACTTCACCACATTCACCAGAAGACGGTAGTTTATGAAGTAATAATTGTGTCTTGTAGTTTTACCATCTGGAGCAGTTTCAACTCGCATTCTACTTTTAATAAATTTGTCACTTTTCAGTGTGTTCAAGACCGCTCGCAGTTGTTTGCGGTCGAATTTCAGCAGCTCCAACATGTCCTCCTCTTTGACACAAGGGTTTCTAATGAGAATATCCAAGGCCAATGCATGCTCCAGCCCATAAAATCCTCTCACAACATATTTGGCAAGACGTTTCAAAGCCGCAGGCACCTCAGTCACAACATCTGGATCAGTCATCTTTGACCTTTGGGTTTACAAAAAGAAAATTCATTCAAGATTAGGAACTCACACATGAGGAATTATACATACAAACATAGATCCTGTTACTCTGTTGTAGCCTTGTATATGCATAACATTTAAGTCTGACCAAACTTACTGTTAGGTCATTAACCGCATTGTTAAAGCAATAGAATCTCTTGGTTTGCATGCCTGCTGTCAGAAGTAGTTATCCACAATGATAATTCAAATTTTAAAAACAGAGTGACTGCTGCCAACGAACTGGAAGCTGCGCAGAAGCATTCTGTGCATAAATGTCAGGTCCCAAATAAGAAAAAGTAATGTTCATCACAACTGGAACTGCGCATGGGCAACTACTTTATTTTGTTGGCAGCAGTCACGTCCAATGAAGAAATCAAAGGATAACAGATAAGGACTACTTCCTGTTCCAACCCATGGAGCAGATAGTTGGCTGATCTTGCTTCAGATTCTCACATAGCAGTTTTTATAACCTACTTTTACAATTACATTGATTACAATAGGGGAAGAAAAAGCACACTGTGCAATTACTATGAATTTTACATAGTGGAGAACTTCACATATATAATATGCACATTTTTAATGTGAACCTACACTGTGGTTTTAAACATACTGTATAATGCCAGTTCCCTTAAAATAATACGCCTTGGCAAACATGAAATGCATCACATCTGTGCTAGCTAGACTGACCAGATACATCAGGAGATCCATGGTTCACCGAGTGGTGAATATTTGTTAAATAACTTTGGTGCTTTCTTTTTATGAATTTAAATAAGTGCAGTCCCCACCACTTGCACCGTCCACACTTATCACGGGCAGCCAACTATCAGGCAAAGACGCTAACCATTTGCTATTTCCACTGAAGTCAATTACAAAAGCACCTCCTATAACACATTAAGTGTGGCAACTATTTTGGGGAAGTCAATAAGCTCTTCGCACCTCACTGTCATATTTGAATTTAAAGCGCTCCATGCTCCATGGATCATCCTGTGTCTATGTCTATTTTGGGGGGTTTTTGGGTCTCAGCAGGTTTTATTAAGTTAGATTTGGTGGCTGTCAGAGTTATAGGGCTGGATTTTGTCTTGGGGTCGGGTTGGGGTCGTGTAATCCGCATTTCGTGTTTCACCCCCGACTCCAGATTAATGTGGATTGCTGATGCAATTTTCACTTAATTGGGCAATTGAGTTGAAGCATGTGGGAACCCATGAACTAATTAGTGTTTTCAGTCTGAAAGTCGCCTCTGATGATGTCATCATTGCTGACTGCCTAGTCTCAGAGAGTGTTGGTGAGAGAGGACCTGCCTGGCTTTAGATGTGAGTGGACCTGGATATATGAGAATGAGAGAGAGAGAGAGAATGAGGAATGAGAATTTTTTGCCAAGCAGTCCTCCCCGGCAGTCTCTGAAGACATTCAATGCAGCAGCATCAGAGGCGATGTTCAGACCTAATACTACTACTACCTTCATCATATCTCCGTTGTAATAGTGGACCTGCAGCTCATAGTCAGCTATGCACTTGTGCTCCCGCCAGGTTTCACTGGAGTGTTTCACACCAGGCGTACTTCACGTCAGAAGAGGGTTAAACTAGCTACAGCGTTTCAAAATGGCATTACAGAGCCAATTTACAGCTTGTTAAGGGCTTTAATGGCCTCTCCCGCCTCTTGAAGGCGGGACAGAGTCGTGAACCCGTGACTGATTCTGTCAAAATTGTGTGGAGGCGGGATGGGGTCGGAAACCCCGACCCTGCAAATTTAACCCCCCACACGCCTCCAAACCCGACTCCATGGGTCATTCAAAATCCAGCCCATAGAGTTCACATCAGCCAGTAGATATAGGAGGGGGTGTTTCCCCCGATGTTAGAGGTGAACAGAGTGATCGGTTCTGAAGGGACGTAGTCAAACACTGGCAGCGCGTGCTCACTTTGGAGAGAATCTTACCTTCTGTGAAGGGAAGAACCTCCTGTAGTGAAACACACCTGTGAAACATATTCTCCTCATTGCAGTATTATGGGCACAGCTTAAATGTGGCAGCACAGACTATAATGGGCGTGGTGTGGTGCTTTGGCTGCACGAGCGAGTGTGTGCTCTCAATCCTCCATGGATGGCCAACAATCACCTTATTACCTGAAACATGACCGCAAAGTTGGCTACGTCCATAATGATGGTCGTTTCAATCCCAGCCTCGGACATTTCCTGCTGCTGTTCTCTCTAAAAGATGATATACCGTCCAACACTTATAGCAGGTTACTCGCGTTAACACCAACTATAAATGGTGGGGTCTGTATTTTTGTAACCCAAGAAAGTCAGTTGTTTTGTGATGTTGTACCAAATCACAATCTCCTACTGATAATTCAAAAATTGTTTTTGCACTAATTATCCAATAATTCAAAAACAATGTAATTAACACAGTAACGTGCTCCATTCTCAAAAAAATGAATCATCAGGTAATTCAAATTAATCAATTTCAAATTTAGAGTAGCATGTATATCGACTGGAGTCTGCCTGGACCAGACTAATAAACTCTACGACCCACTGTTTAATGAAGCCCTATATGCTGCATATAGAAGTGTCAGCTGTGGAGTTAAATTCAGGGCAGGCAATAGAAACCTCAATAGTTGTGTGAATCATGTGGTTCCGTTAGCTGAAGCAAATCTAGTTAACTGTGTTATATGGATAAGAAGGCAACATCCAGTTGTCAGTTGCGATGGCTTTTTTTAAAACACCAGATTACGTTTTGCTAACAGTCTCTATGTTCAGATACACCTGCAGCTGTCTGTGCTATACCTGACCTGATGCTGAAGCTGGGCCCCTGAAATGGAGAGTTCTGTTCCCCAAGGGAAATCCCTCCACATTCCTTTTTTGTGTAGATTGGTTTAAACATGAAGCCAGTGGCTTCAGGACAACACCACTGATATCTCCAAGGAGGGTTAGCCTACCCAAAATAACCTTAAAATTAAATAAGAAACTTAAAAAAAAACTAAATTAGGATGACAAAATCATCAGAAATTTCATTTAGTGCCCGGCAGGCCAAAAGGATTGAATGACTGCCTGGACACTCAGCTACTTTGAGCACAAAAATAATTATAAAAGATAAAAATGCCTTACTTCTCAGTAATCCTTTCTTCAGCTATGCTCATTGTATAGCATAGTTATCAAAAAGCATTATTTTCAGGAAAACCATTCCAGTCCAGGAATTAAGGCTAGGGCAGTTTCATATTTCGTGTAGGAATAACAGGGCTGTAAATATTTTACGCAGATCTAAACAAGTCACATTGCAGATTCCAAATTTTAAAAATGACATACCTCACCAGTACTTTAGCCACACTCCGACTAGGGTTTCTTGCCAGCAAATTTAAGCTAAACTATGATTCCCGTTTGTAACATGTGGCAGAATTAATATAAAATGAGTTTGTACATCACACAGGTGGATTAGGATGCATCATGCAGCAAAAGAGTTTCTTTTCCATGTCTATGGTGTACATTATATTAGTGCATTTATCCAAATGGACATGTATAAAAATTGCAAATGGTCCAAGTAAAGCCACTTTCTATGCATTACAGGTAGCACAGTCCACAGGAGTCCACACGAAGGTGAACAGCAATATAATGAAGGGCTGGTATGTGTACCATGTGGTTGGTTACTGCAGATGCTATCGGTTTGTGCAGTGCATCCCAGAGAAGGTTCATTGAAGGTTTCAGCAACAGATGAAGGGTCTTCTCATTATTCAACATCAGCAGCTAGAACTTGGGGGTGAAGAAGATTTCCTGTTTCCTACTTGTAGCAAACAGATAATTGTGCATATAATGAATGCTACACATAACAAAAAGAGGAAATTTCCCTTCAAACACACCCCAAGTTTCTGGGTTGTGCCTCTTCAGAGACTGGTTTAAATCTTTAGGCACAGGGTTGAATGCACATCAGGGATGCATCCAGCACGATGATAACTCACCTGTAGAGATGAGGAAAATATTGTTTCTTTAAATACTTTAAAAAAAACAAAGGATTAGAAATGTTGAAATAATGCTGCAGACGCAGAGGCACAAAATACGTTGTTGAAGAGTTGTCGATGACTGTGGACACATGACCACCTTAACTTTTATGACTTTAGAACCCGATATTATGTAGTATATTAAGGAAGATATTAAGAGCAGTTCTTTCAAACTACTGTACAGGACAATTAAAAAGAAACATTGAGTGACACTTACCAAACTGATCAGATTCTGAAAAGGTCCCATCTCTTCTTGTCAAGTAGAATAAAACATTTGCCAGTCTTGCACTAGAACCAGTTACCTTTATTTTTGTGGGGCTTTTGAGAGTTTTTTTGTTGTAATGTAGACCACTGTTTATGTTCAGTTTTCATCTTTGACAAGAGATCAATACTGTCATTGCAGCAGTCCGATGCAATTTGTGGAATTTTGAAGTGCTGTAGTGGTCCAACTATTCTTGCAAACTTCTGTGCTATTTGTGCTAAAAATGTATCATTATATTTGATTGATTTTGAGAAGTTTGCATGACGTCACATTAATTCAAATGGATCAGTAACTTTTTTTTTAAATAAGGTCATGACCCACTTCTGTGAAGCAAGAACATTTTCTGATCGCCTTCCCTTTCCTGTAATCATGTGTTAAAAATACAAAAATATCCTCTTCCTTCATAGAGGCACTCTTTTACCCTTCCCAATCTTTAGAATAGGGCTCTTTCCTACTTTCACAGATGCCCTTTCCCACCTTTAATAAAGGGGCTCTCCAGCTCTTTTTAAATGCTCGGCTCTCAGCTCTCCTGCTCCTTTTACATGGCCCTTTCAATTGTTTTTAAACTTAGTTAGGCAATTGGCATACGGTCTTCTCCTCTTCATTCAAAGTCACTTTGAAATGATTGGATAATTCCATTTTTTTTTTAAATTTAAAATTGCAAATAACTTTGAACTCTCAGGAGCAAATTGCAACTTGCACAATTTTGGGCACCCCATTATAGGAAAGGTATAAAAAGCAGTTGAAAAAGTGCAGCATAGATTCACTAGGATGTTAGATGGGATGAGGGGTTATAGTTGATTCTTCAGTGGAGAAGACTAAGGAGCAACCAGTGAGAGGTCGTCAAGATTATGAATGGTTATGATATGGTAAATACTGATTGATCATTGGAACTGGTCAACAAGTCATTGACCAGAGAGCATAAATTTAAGATAAATCATAATAAGAATTAAAGGCAAGGTTAGAATTTTAAAAAAATTCCATTAAAAGAGAATCAGATAATTGCTTTGAAAAATTAAAGGCTACAGGGAGCAAGTAGAAGAATGCGTTTAGACAGGTAGGCTGGTGTGGGGGGATAAAGTCGAAGCTTGATGGGCCAAATAGTTTACTTTCATGCTGTAACATTCTATGGTTCAAACCGAGCCCTGCAATTCATTGCATCCTTAAACTACATTCAAACCAGTATTAATGTACAATGAGAGTTTGTGGAAATGCTATTGTTTGGGGATTTTTTTTGGTCTGGCTACAGGTACCAAGACAGACACCAAAAAAATGGAAGGCTTCTACAATCTGAAGTGCACCATGTAATTTGGACAAAAGAGGCAAAAAAAAGTTGATGAGTGTTAAGGGATCGAAAGCAGGTGAGAAATCCACTTTATATCAAGCCCAAGTCTAAAAGCCTGCAGAACATTGCTGACAGTGGCAGTCTTCACAGAGGTCACAAACAACCTGATCGAGGTAAAACAATTACATTTCATTCTGAAATTTTCTCTCAAATTCACACATGCTTAGAGGCTAACTTATCTGTAGAATAGCCATTTTTCTTTTTTAATTCATTCTCTGGATATGAACGTTGGCCAGCATTTATTGCTCGTTCCTAGTTGCTCATGAGAAGGTGGTGGTGGGCCTTCTTCTCGAACCGCTGCAGTCCATGTGGTGATGATGCTCCCACAATGCTGTTAGGTAGGGAGTTACAGGATTTTGACCCAGTGACAATGTACATTCTATGTTTTGCTTAACCTAAACATAAGCAGTTCCTATTCGCCTTTGGGACCTCAGTTGATAGATGTTTAAATAGCCTAGAACTTCTTGATAAAAGACTGGTACAAGCTGGTGGAGTGTATAACGGTCATGGAATGCAAGTGAAGTAATATAGTTAGAAAAATATACAAGGGACGAGATTGTAACGCAAAGTTGGAAGATGAAACAGAAGGAAGAGATCTAGAATGTTGAGCTCAACGACTGTAAAGTGCGATCTTCTACAGCAAAACAACACCGGGTGTAAATGTTCGACTCCTGCGTCTCATTTCTGGTTCATAGACAAGGACTGCAGCCTCTGTCTTTACTTACAAGGAGGAAAAAAAGGAGAGGTTTACAATTTCTAAAGCATTACACAAGTCAGATCGCAGTTTCAGTTCATAGAATCATAGAATAGTACAGCACAGAAGGAAGTAATTCAGCCCATCGAGTCTATGCCGGCTCTTTCGAAGAGCAATCCAGTTAGTCCCACTCCTCCACTCTTTCCCCATATCCCTGCAATTTTTTCTCCTTCAAGTATTTATCCAAATCCCTTTTGAAAGCTACTATTGAATCCTTTTCCACCACCCTATCAGGCAGTGCATTCCTAATCCTAACCACTCGTTGCATAAAAATGTTTTTCCTCATGTCGCCTCTGGTTCTTTTGCCAATCATCTTAAATCTGTGCCCTTTGGTTATCGACCCTTCAACCATTGGAAACCATTTCTCATTATTTACTCTATCTAAACCCTTCATGATTTTAAACATCTCGATCAAATCTCCGCTTAGCCTTTTCTGTTCTAAGGAGAACAACCCCACCTTCTCCAGTCTATCCACGTACTCGTAATCCTTCATCCCTGGAACCATTCTAGTACATCATTGAGCTAGTTCCCAATACAATAAGGCAAATAAGGGTACAGTTATACTACCCTTATTTGCCCTATTGTATTGGGAACTAGCTCAATGATGTACTAGAATGGTACCAGGGTTGAGGGATTACGAGTACGTTAAAAGGTGTTGCTATGCAAACCTGCATGGGTCCTAGCTATGCCTGCCTTTTCGTGGGATATGTGGAACATTCTTTGTTCCAGTCCTACTCAGGTCCCCTCCCTCACCTCTATTTCCAGTATATTGATGGCTGTACCTCGCCCTCAACTAGAAAATTTCACTCACTTTGCTTCTAATTTCCACCCTTCCCTCACCTTCACATGGTCCATTTCCAATTCTTCCCTTCCCTTTCTCGACTTCTCTGTCTCCATCTCTGGCGATAGGCTATCGACAAACATCCACTATAAGCCCACTGACTCCCACAGCTACCTGGACTACACTTCCTCCCACCCTGCTTCCTGTAAGGACTCTTATTCCATTCTCCCAGTTTCTCCGTCTCATCTGCTCTGACAATGCCACCTTTCATACTAGTGCTTCCGATATGTCTTCCTTTTCCCTCAAGCAAGGATTCCCCTCTACCGAGGTTGACATGGCCCTCGACTGTGTCCGTTCTATTTCCTGCACTTCTGCTCTCACCCCTTCCCCTCCCTCCCAGAACTACAATAGGGTTCCACTTATCTTCATCTTTCACCCCACCAGCCTCCACATTCAACGTATCATTCTCCGCCATTTCCGCCACCTTCAGCATGATCCCACCACCAGACACATCTTCCCCTCACCTCCCCTTTCAGCATTCCAAAGGGACCACACCCTCCACAAAACCCTGGTCCACTCCTCAATCACCCCTCCCCTTCCCACGGCACCTTCCCGTGCAAGCACAGGAGATGCAACACCTGGCCTTTTACCTCCTCCCTTCCCACTGTCCAGGGCCCCAAACACTCCTTCCAGGTGAAACAGCGATTTACTTGTACTTCTTGCAATTTAGTATACTGTATTCGCTGCTCACAATGCGGTCTCCTCTACATTGGGTAGACCAAACGCAGATTGGGTGACTGCTTTGCGGAACATCTTCGTTCAGTCCGTAAGCGTGACCCCGAGCTTCCGGTCGCCTGTCACTTTAATTCTCCGCTCCACTCCCACTCAGACCTCACCGTCCTCGGCCTCTTACACTGTTCCAACGAAGCTCAACATAAGCTCGAGGAACAACACCTCATCTTTCGATTAGGCACTTTACAGCCTTCTGGCCTCAACATCGAGTTCAACAATTTCAGACCATAACATCTGCCCCTATTTTTTTCCACATGGCAGCTGTTGATGATTCTGCCATTCCCATCTAGACTCATCTTTTATTTCTTGACTTGTTCCATTACCATCTCCTTTTGCTGCATTACCATTACCATTTCCTTTTGTCTTTTAATCTCTCCTGCTTTCTATCCCATCACAGACCTTCCCTTTTGTTCTTTCCTCCACTCCCCTTTTCCCTACCCCTGCACTTCTTAGAATCTGTTACATTTCTAACTTTTTCCAGTTCTGACGAAAGGTCATCGACCCGAAATGTTAACTGTTTCTCTGTCCACCGATGCTGCCTGACCTGCTGAGTATTTCCAGCATTTTCTGTTTTTATTTCAGATTTCCAGCATCTGCAGTATTTTGCTTTTGTACAGTTAAACTACCCCTATCACATCGACAAAAAAGTTGCTTTGCATCAATCAGGTACTGTAGCAAATTAAGTCCCAAGCACTCTAAAACCAAGTTCAATAAGACTCCAGACCAGCACAGCCATACTTTAAAAAACTCTGTTTCATTGTTAACAGAAAACAAACACCCCCACTAGTTCTTTCCTAACATTAAACGTTAGTCACATTCAGAACAGATCTCTGCATGTGCACGGAGGCCCACATCAGAGTCCACAAATATTGGGCCACAAATACTGGTTGCTACAGTATACCTGTAGCCTTATTTGTCTACTTTAAAATAAGTAGCTACATTAGATTTCACTTCAGATCACAGGGGAATAGCACTCAAGGTTCATTCAAATGCCCTGTAATCCACTCGGGATTTACTCTGGTTGTTTAGGAGATCATCCAAACCCCCCCGAGTATTTTAATCTTCAAATAGTTTACTCCCCATATAATTATACCACATCCATCTCGTACTACAGTCTCACAAATTACACCTCACTTGTAAGTACTCAAGGTAAATACCTAAACTTAAATACTGTTTCACATTACAGGACCAAGCCAAATAAAATTAGATCCCCTCACGTGAAGTCTTTAAAAATATATAAATAAATACAAAATTACTCAACAAATCCTGAATGACCAAAAACATCAGATCCATACTAAGGACACAAGAACAATGCTAATTAATACTAGCAACCGTCCAGTCTCGCAAGTAAAGCGGGGCAGTTTTAAACAGCCGCTCGCATTAAAATTGGTCAATTGGAGCAACTAATTGAACGATTTTAACGTTGAAACACTCACCACCAGTCACTCAACACAAGCGCTCGAGCGGCACCGCACGCAGCAACGCCGCGTTACCCGGCGGGCACCGCGCGCCGCGGCGCCCTGCGTCACCCATAGCGTGACGTGCCGTAACGTAACGTGCCGTGGTTGAGAAGGGCCGAGCCTGTGAGCGGCCGTCAGCCGCTCCTGAAGGAAAGTTTGATCCGTTCACGTCCCTCAGCCCCCAACCGGGCGTTTGTTCAAAAGCTCCACCAGGCAACCCGACGTTGGGTTGCGAGAGAGCGAACGTGTTCGTGACATGGCGTCGTTGGACCGAGTGAAGGTGTTGGTGCTGGGGGATTCAGGTAAAGGACAGTGTGTGTCAGCTGTGGCTCAATGGGTAGCACACTCGCCTCTGAGTCAGAAGGTTGTGGGTTCAAGTCTCACTCCTGGGACTTTGAACACAAAGTTAGGTTGCTGCACTGTCGGAGCTGCCTTCTTTTTGGATGAGCGTTAAACCGAGGCCCCGTCTGCTCTCTCAGGTTAACGTAAAAGATCCCATGACACTATTTCAAAGAAGAGATGGGGAGTTATCCCTGGTGTCCTGGCCAATATTTATTTATCCCTCATCCCATAACAAAAACAGATTATCTGGTCATTACCACATTGCTGTTTGTGGGAGCTTGCTGTGAGCAGTTTTGGCTGCCGCGTTTCCCGCATTACAACGGTGACTCCACTTCAAAAGCACTTCATTGATTGTAAAGTGCTTTGAAAAGTCCAGTGGTCGTGAAAGTCGCTATATAAATGCAAGTCTTTTTTTATTATTGGCAGGCCTGCGCATCTTTATGGTATGTATATGCTTGGAGAGAGTACTAAATGTGTGAAGTTCTGAATTATTAAACGTTAATCATGTGCTGATGTCATCAATATATTGAAAATATAAAGTTTTATAAATTTCTTAAAATGGTGCTAGAGTGTTGACATTGTGAGTGAAACTTGCTATCCCATTTACAGACCTTTCAAATTTCACACATCTCGCTCACTTTGTTTTAAAAATGCAACCGATTCTGCTCAATAATAAATGCAACTTATTGGGCCAGAATTTGTGATGGGTGTGACATAGTATGCTGTCATACCGCCTTTGAAATGGATGGCAAGTTCTGGATTTGTGCATGCGCTAAATCCCGAACTTGCAATCTGTTAAATTCCGACTTGAGAGATGATCTACACGGACGGGGCAATCCTAATTGCTGGCGCTGAGTTGGGCTAATTGCCTGGCAATTATACCTGAATATTTTACGACTGATGCAAACAGGCGCAGGCCCTCTCTTGCTTGACCTGAAGCCATGAGACTTCATGGGGTCCGGAGACAATGTTGAGGACTCCCAGGGCCACTCCTTCCCGACTGTATACCACTGTGCCGCCACCCTTGGTGGGTCTGTCCTGCTGGTGGGACAGGACATACCCCAGGGATGGTGATGGAGGAGTTTGGGACATCGGCTGAAAGGATTCAAGTCCCATTTCAGGGACTTGAGTATTGGTGGAGGTAGAGTTTTTCAGATGTATCCTGTCTGCCCCTACAGTTGAACATAAAAATCCCATGGGACTATTCAGGGAAGAGTTTTCTTGATGTCCTGGCCAACATTTATCATTCAACCAACACCACCAAAAACATTATCTGGTCATTATTATGTTGCTGTTTGCGGGACCTTGCTGTGTGCAAATTGACTGCCATTTTCCCCTCGGTAACAACAGTGACTACACTTCAAACATGCTTAAATTGGCTGCGAAGCTCTTTTGGATGTGCTGAGGTGTGAAAGGTGCTGTATAAATGCAAGCTCTTCTACTATTTTCTTCATAACAATGGTGTTCTGAATATTGATATTTGAATTTCCCCTATAAAAAGACCTGTATTCATAGTTACTTTTGACGCAAACAAAGTGTCTGTTCTCCAGCTGGTTGCTAGTTAATCCTCGAATATCAGTTGAATGCTGCATGTGGCAGTGAGGTTTTTGCATGTAATGTGATTTTTATTTATTGGTGTGTGTATATAAAACATTGTGCTGTTAAGGTAACACTGACATCCATAGGTTTAATCATTTATTCCACTTCTGTTTTCAGTCTTGACTGTTTATTTTCCAGGAGTTGGGAAATCATCTCTTGTCCACTTGTTGTGCCACAACCAAGTGTTGGGAAATCCATCATGGACAGTTGGATGCTCAGTTGATGTGAGGGTAAGTACGAGAGGGGAAAGAGTTTGTTCATCAATGTGAAAGCTGAGGATTTGTTTTCAAGCTATTGATCAGTTCACTGGGTGCAGAGGATAAACAAACAGTCTTGATTCACATGTCCTGGATGTAATTGTGCATTCTTACTGGCTGATTCCAATGACTCAGTAACTGTCATGGGGATGTTTGTGGCTTGGGCTAGTTTGTTATCATGGAATTAAGAAGTGGATGAATGCTGGATATTTTCTCCAACACTACTACTATTCAATTTGCATTCATAAATTGGTTTAGGTTCAGAGGTCACTGAATGTAAAGTGGTGTAAGCGGTTTTGATCCTAGCCCAATTGCTAGACGGACGGTTCGAATCGCCCCCGCCTTACGAAAGTTCTATACCCGGGAATTATTATTCAGTGTGTAAATGGAATAAGTCACGGACAGGAATGCTTCGGTGAAAAATCATACTTATATTTATTTGGTCTAACATACACTGGCTAAAACATGCACTACTAAACGAAATCACTGTCTCTGTGGAGAATAAGATCCAGGTTACAAACAACATACATACAGTACACAACTGGGGACTGTAACATGCAGTAATTCCCTTGTTGCTATGGTGGACTCTAACTCCACCCCTACCAACGAATTACCCAGTCGCATAAGCCCCTTCGCCTGGCTGAACCAAATGAAGCTTCCACCCCGGAATAGCCCAAAAAACTTCACTTCTGAGAAAAACCCTGAGCCCTTACACCTCACCCAGCTCGCCTGGGATATTTGGTTACCGGCTTGGGACACTCGAGACCATGCTTACCACCACACACAGTCGGTCTCGATCGCTCCGCTCAGCTGTGGGAAGTCACTGCCTGGAGGCCGTTCCCTGTGAGGGGTATGTGGTTCTCAGTCTCAGCGGCTTCTTCCTCTGGTACTTCCTCTTGTTAGGTCGATCTTGGTGGAGCGAGAGAGAGAGAATGGTGGAAAAGGATCTATCTTTATAGGAGTCTTGCTACCCCTTTCTTTCCCGCCAATCTTTAAAATCCTTTTGTTTCTAAGCACTCCGGTGCTTAGTCAATGATGGGCCATCATCAGACCCATGAGTATTCCGTGATTGGACTAATGGCCCTAAGTCTGGGACATATTTCGGTCTTTGTGTTGGGAAAAACTGGCTCCTCTTCGGCTGGCTGGGCTAGTGGGTTCATTGTTCTGCTTCTCTTCTGAGATGGAGGTGAGAAGTGCTTTTGCATATTAGAGTGGCTTTCTAATAGGTTCAAGTTAATGGGTGCCTCAGGGTCCTCAGCCCCTTCGTCAATGCCCCCCCCCTTCCTTTTTCCAGGACTGTCGGGCGAACCCATACATTCTGGATGACTGACAGTTCTTTTGTCACAGCCAACTGCCATGCGTTCTCTGGAGTTTTAACAAACCAGTTTTTCACGTATCTGCACAGGGTGATCCCATCACAGGGAAAATACCCTCAGAAAAATCCCATAAAGTCCACAAAATATTCTCGACTGAGTCCATTCTTCAAACAGAGACTTTGCGATCTCTTCAGTGGTGGCAGGAAGGGGACCATTTGTTTTCTCCTTCAAGACCAGCAATCAGTTTCTGAATATTTTTTCCTTACCCAAATAATACTGATTGCATTTAATTTTCTAGAAGACAATGAGTGAAATGCTAAATTTCAGATATAAGACTATTTTATAAAGAAGCAGATTATTTAAAAATGTGTACCATGGTGAAAGCAATGAAATGTGTCAAGTGCAGTATGTATGCATACCTGAGCAGTGCACAGGATGCATACACTTGTACTAATTGTTATCAAGTTGTTGCACTCGAGCAGCAGATTGTTGAACTTGAGAAGCACCTTGATGCATCACACAGTCCATTTGGCTGGGAGAAGGTTTAAGGCTAGAAATTATTTAGCATGGTTGAGCCTTGATGAGGAAGGGAATGACTGGGAGAACGTGACTGGAAGAAGAGAGTGAGACTAGAGCTAAAACAAAATCAACTACTTCTCCAGCCCAAAATGAAAGGAGTTCATTGAGGGTGAGGCTGTATCTGAAGGAAGCAAGACTGTTGCTATGTCACTTCTACCCTGGATAACACCAGCCCTGTGGAGCATAGGAGGAGGTGGGTATTGGTAGCAGGAGGCTCAGTGACCAGGTGTACAGAGGTATATCTGTGGGTATGACTTGAAGTCCAGGATGGTATGTTGTCTCCTGTAAAGTTATGTGAAAACAGGATTTTGGCAGGGTGGGTGAGCGGTTATAGTCCAATAGAAAGCCCTACATTTATATAGCGCCTTTCACAAACACTGGACGTCCCAAAGCACTTTACAGCCAATGAAGTACTTTTTGAAGTGTAGTCACTTGTAATGAAGGAAACGTGGCAGCCAATTTGCGCACAGCAAGCTCCCACAAACAGCAATGTAATAATGACCAGATAATCTGTTTTAGATGTAGATTGAGGGATAAATAATGGCTAGGACACCAGGGATAACTCCCCTGCTCTTCTTCGAAATAGTGCCCAGTCAATGTGTAATTTAACAACACTGGTAGGATTGAGGAAAAGGTATTATGTAAGGGATATGAGGAACTAGGAAGGAAGCTAAAATGCAAAACATGAAAGCTAACATTCTCATGAATACTACCTGTGTCAACTGCTAAACCAGACAGGTAGAGAATGATTAAGCAGCTGAACCTGTGGTTTGAAGAAGGGGAGTTCAAGTTTGTGGAGCCTTCGGACCAGTTTTAGAACATGCTGTACTGGATGGATGAATTTCACCTAAACAGAACTAGCACTGAATAAATAAAGCTGAGAGTTTAAATGAATAAACTCAGTGGAATGGAGAGACCTGCAACAGGGCATATGGGGCTGGAGTTAATGAGTATGATTTTTAAGGAGTATAAAATAGAAGGTTCAATGAGGGGTATGGAGAGAGGACCTTCGAGCGAGATTAAGGAGAGGGATAATGAAGGAGTAAGAGGAAAAAGGCATACAGAGAAGTAAGAGTCGGTCAAGGTTGCAATGTTTATAGCAATTGTGTAAATCATTAGAAATTAAGTCAGAACTAGAGGCACTAATTAGATTAGAGGGACGTGATGTATCCTTGATCAAAACCAGGTTTAAGTTGGTTTAGGGAGGGAATTCCAGAACTTAGCGACACAGGTTAACAAGGCCATAAAAAAAGCAAACCAAGCACTAGGGTTTATTTCTAGAGGGATAGAATTGAAAAGTACTGAAGTTGTGCTAAACTTCTATTGAACCTTGGTTAGACCACACTTGGAGTACTGCGTACAATTTTGGTCACCATATTCTAAAAAGGATGTAGAGGCACTGGAGAGGGTGCAGAGAAGATTTACAAGGATGATACCAGAAATGCAAGGGTATACATAACAGGAAAGGATGAACAGGCTGGGTCTCTTTTCTCTTGAAAAGAGAAGGCTGAGGGGTGACCTAATAGAGGTCTTTAAAATTATGAAAGATTTTGATAGAGTAGATACAGAGAGAGTGTTTCCACTTGTGGGGAGGAGCATAACTAGAGGCCATCAATATAAGATAGTCACCAAGAAATCCAATCGGGAATTCAGAAGAAACTTCTTTACCCAAAGAGTGGTGAGAATGTGGAACTCGCTACCACAGGAACTGGTTGAAGCGAAAAGTATAGATGCGTTTAAGGGGAGGCTAGACAAGTATATGAGGGAGAAGGGAATAGAGGATTATGCTGATAGATTGAGATGAGGAAAGACAGGAGGAGGCTCGAGTGGCGCATAAATGCCGGCATGGACTGGTTGGGCCGAATGGCCTGTTTTGGTGCTGTATATCCTATGTAATCAGAGATTCAGCAGTTGAGTTGTACGGTGTAATCCAGTGTAGTCTAGTGCACTCCGGCATGGACTGGTTGGGCCGAATGGCCTGTTTCTGTGCCGTATATCCTATGTAAACTTGGGGCCTTGGCAGCTGAAGTCACGGCCACCAATGGTGGAGCGATTTTAAAATCGGGGATGCTTAAAAGGGCAGAATTGGAGGAGCGCAGATATCTTGGAGGGTTGTAGGGCTGGAGGAGAATACAGAAGTAGGGAGGGGCAAGGCCATGGAGGGATTTGAAAACAAGGATGTGAATTTTAAAATTAAGGCGTTGCTTAACCAGGAGCCAATGTATTGGCACAGGGGTGATGGGTGAACAGGACTTGGTGCGAGTTAGGACACGGGCAGCAGGGTTTTGGATGACCTTGGGTTTATGGAGGGTAGAACGTAGAAGTACATTGGAATAGTCAAGTCTAGAGGTAACAAAGGCATGGATAAGGGTTTCAGCAGCAGATAAGCTGAGGCAAGGGTGGAGTCAGATGATATGGAGGTGGAAATAGGTGGTCTTAGTGATGGCGCGGATATTTGGTTGGAAGCTCATCTCTGGATCAAAGATGACACAAGGTTGCGAACAATCTGGTTCAGCCTCAGATAGTTGGCAGGGAGAGGGATGGAGTTGTTGGTTAGGCAAGGGAGTTTGTGGCGGGACCGAAAGACAATGGCTTTGGTCTTTCCAATATTGGAGGAAATTTCTGCTCATCCCTGTAAATACGTATTACTCTGTAATCTCTAAGACTAGTAAACAAGGTAATTAAAATGAACCCATTGTACCATGCGCTCACAAATACGTCTTTTCTAACCTACAATATACTGAAATAAGCTCTTTCTATTTCAAATCTATTTCTATCATATGAGGAGCCTCCAAAAAGTGGAACAATAAGACTCCTCTGTTACAGCCACAGAAGAGGTCACTTAGCTTTGGTTCAAAAATGTCAGTCTCGCCACTTTATTGGAATGAAAAATAGTATGGGATACCGTGATGATGATTTGTATATTGGGGATAATTGTTATAATGCTTTTTAATAGGGAGGAAGAAAGTATAGAAAAGGAGGGAAAGACTCTAATTTCTACTACAGTATATGGAATTGTGAGTAAGTTGGTGTTTTGGGTTGGATAAAGACCTATTGGATTTTTTTTGTGACATCCCGATATTTTGCTAGACAAGAATTTGGAAGAACTTAAAGTGCGTCAATTTTCATCTCTACATAGGACTATTTGGTTATTAGAAAAGATTTCCAAATAAGGGTGCTACTGTAGCAATAATTTGCAGCAACAGTTTACATTTCTGTAATGCTATTAGTACAAAGAGAGGTCCAAGTGATTTACAAGGCAGTAGATAGCAAGTGGGGAGGGGAAGGGCAGAGGATTAGGAAGGGGCAAAGGCACAGTCAAAAAGGAACTTGTGGTTTTTGAAAGTAAGGAGGGAGATGACAAGGCAGAGATACTAACGAAGTGAAATGTCCCAAGGTGCTTCACAGGAGTATTCTAAGAAAAAATTTGACACCGAGCCATATAAGGAGAAATTAGGGCAGATAACCAAAAGCTTGGTCAAAGAGGTAGGTTTTAAGGAGCGTCGTAAAGGAGGAAAGAGAGATAGAGAGGCGGAGAGGTTTAGGCAGGAAATTCCAGAGCTTGGGGCCTAGGCAACAGAAGGCACAGCCACCAATGACTGAGCGATTATAATCAGGGATGCTCAAGAATTAGAGGAGCACAGATATCTCGGTGTGGGAGGTGGTTGTGGGGCTGGAGGAGATTACAGAGGTATGGAGGGGCGAAGCCATGGAAGGATTTGAAAAGAAGGATGAGAATTTTGAAATCGAGGCGTTGCTTAACCAGGAGCCAATGTAAGTCAGCGAGTACAGGGGTGATGGGTGAACGGGACTTGGTGCGAGTTAGGATATGGGCAGCCGAGTTTTGGATGACCTCAAGTTTACGTAGGGTAGAACGTGGGAGGCCAGCTAGGAATGTGTTGGAATAGTCAAGTCTAGATGTAACAAAGGCATGAATGAGGGTTTCACCGCCTCCAACGCAAGTATATCCTTAGATAAGGAGACCAAAACTGCACAGTACTCCAGGTGTGGTCTCACCAATGCCCTGTATAATTATAGCAAGACTTCCTTACTCTTATACTCCAACCCCCTTGCAATAAAGGCCAACAAGCCATTTGCCGTCCTTATTGCTTGCTGTACCTGCATGCTAGCTTTCTGTGTTTCTTGCATGAGGACACCCAACTCTCTCTGAACACCAACATTTAAAAGTTTCTCAGCATTTAAAAAATATTCTGTTTTTCTATTCTTCCTACCAAAGTGAATAACCTCACATTTCCCTACATTATACTCCATCTGCCACCTTACTGCCCACTCACTTAGTCTATTTATATCCTTTTGCAGACTCTTTGTGTTCTCCTCACAGCTTACTGTCCCACCTAGCTTTGAATCATCAGCAAACTTGGATACATTGTAAATAGCTGAGGCCCCAGCACTGATCCTTGCGGCACCTCACCAGTTACAGCCTGCCAACCTGAAAAAGACCCGTTTATTCCCTACTCTCTGTTTTCTGTCCGTTAACCAATCCTCTATCCATGCTGCTATATTACCCCAACCCTATGAGCCCTTATCTTGTGTAATAACCTTTTATGTGGCACCTTATCAAATGCCTTTTGGAAATCCAAATATACTACATCCACTGGTTCCCCTATATCTACCCTGCTAGTTACATCCTCAAAAAACTCTAATAAATTTGTCAAACACAATTTCCCTTTCATAAAACCATGTTGACTCTGATTGTAGTCTGTAACTACAGGAATTGGTGTCTTTTGTGGAGTTTATATAGATTTTGTTTCTCTCTTACTTAATTCAGGTTCATGACTACAAAGAAGGCACACCTGCTGAGAAAACCTACTACACTGAACTGTGGGATGTTGGTGGATCTGTGGGCAATGCCAGCAGTATTAAAAGCACTAGAGCTGTATTTTACAACTCTGTGAATGGTATGGAAGCTACTTTTGCTATTCAATATTTTTGTCCATAATTATTCTGTGTAAACTTAGTCCTTTTTTAATCTGCATTATCTCTTCCATCAGTTTTAAGTCTTAATTGTGGAATGTTACAGCACAGAAACAGATAATTCAGCCCATCAAGTTTGTGCTAGTGGTTTTTCTAAACTGAGCCTCTCTTGCTCCATACCGTTGAATATTCTTTCATAAGCAACTATCTACATCCCTTTTAAAAGACTTTATGGACTCTGCTTCACCAACCTGGAACTTGTACAGGTGTCAGCTGGACCAAAGCATTGCCTTCGATACCATACAGAAAATACCATTCGTTACATTTCAGTCCTATTTTTGAAATCAAATAGGTGATGCAACTATTTCATATATTATCTTAAAATTAATTATAAATGGCCCTTTATTATGTATTTTGGATTTTAATCTGACTTTAGATGTTAGTTCAAGTTAGCATTATTTTCTTTTGTCCTAAAATGCATCATGGACCATCCATATACATGTTTTGAGATGCCTCCATCACACTCCAATCCCACGCTTTGTTAGGCATAAAAATTTCCATCTGACACTTACATTTTTTTTTAATAGAGGTCATGATGTGGAGATGCCGGCGTTGGACTGGGGTGGACAAAAATGAGAAGTCGCACAACACCAGGTTATAGTCCAACAGATTTATTTAATTTTACAAGCTTTCGGAGCTATCGCTCCTTCGTCAGGTAAGTTAGCAATGAGAGAATCTCCCAGAATTCACAATTTAAACCCAGACAAAATCTATTCACATTATTCGCTACAACAAAGAGCACAGCCAAGACAATGAGATGTGTCCCAGGGGGTCCAGCGTGTCAAACCACCTGCTGGCTGCATATCCTGTCAATTTGTGTTCTTGTGTTTTTAAAAAAAAAAAAACACCTGGGAAGACCGACCATGATGTCAAGTCACGTTCTGTATCGTGACATGAACCCGATATCGCGATTGAGGCCATCCTCATGAGTGCGGAACTTGGCTATCAGTTTCTGCTCTATGATTTTGCGCTGTCGTGTATCTCGAAGGCCGCCTTGGAGAACGCTTACCCGCATATCCGAGGCTGAATGCCCCTGGCTGCTGAAGTGTTCCCCGACTGGGAGGCAACCCTCCTGCCTGGCGATTGTTGCGCGGTGTCCGTTCATACGTTGTCTCAGTGTCTGCATGGTCTCGCCGATGTACCATGCTCTGGAGCATCCTTTACTGCAACGTATCAGGTAGACAACGTTGGCCGAGTCACATGAGTATGTACCGTGTACCTGGTGGGTAGTGTCCTCACGTGTAATGATGGTATCTGTGTCCATGATTTGGCATGTCTTGCAGAGGTTGCCGTGGCAGGGTTGTGTGGTGTCTTGGTTGCTGTTCTCCTGAAAGATGGGTAATCTGCTGCGAACGATGGTACTTTTGAGGTTAGGCGGCTGCTTGAAGGCGAGTAGTGGAGGTGTGGGGATGGCCTTAGCAAGGTGTTCGTCGTCATCGATGACATGTTGAAGGCTGCGAAGAACATGGCATAGTTTTTCCGCTCCGGGGAAGTACTGGACGACGTAGGGTACTCTGTTGGTTGTGTCCCGTGTTCGTCTTCTGAGGAGGTCTATGCGGTTTTTCGCTGTGGCCCGTCGGAACTGTCGATCGACGAGTCGAGCGTCATATCCCGTTCTTACGAGAGCGTCTTTCAGTGTCCGTAGGTGTCCATCGCGTTCCTCCTCCTCCGACCAAAGAACACACCCGCCAACTCAATAGACTGATCAAGACCTTCGATCCAGACCTTCAAAACATCCTACGCGCTCTCATCCCACGTACTCCCGCGTAGGAGACTTTTACTGCCTCCCAAAGATACACAAAGCCAACACACCCGGACGTCCTATCGTATCAGGCAACGGAACCCTGTGTGAGAACCTCTCTGGGTACGTCGAGGGCATCCTGAAACCCATCGTACAGGGAACCCCCAGCTTCTGTCGCGACACTACAGACTTCTTGCAGAAACTCAGCACCCATGGACCAGTTGAACCAGGAACACTCCTCGTCACAATGGACGTATCGGCACTCTACACCAATATCCCCCACAATGACGGCATCGCTGCGACAGCCTCAGTACTCAACACCAACAACAGCCAATCTCCGGACGCCATCTTACAACTCATCCGCTTCATCCTTGACCACAATGTCTTCACCTTCGACAACCATTTTTTCACCCAAACACACGGAACAGCCATGGGGACCAAATTCGCACCCCAATACGCCAACATCTTCATGCACAAGTTCGAGCAAGACTTCTTCGCTGCACAGGACCTCCAACCAACGCTGTACACCAGATACATCGACGACATCTTCTTCCTTTGGACCCACGGCGAAGGATCACTGAAAGGACTACACGATAGCATCAACAGGTTCCATCCCACCATCAAACTCACCATGGACTACTCCTCAGAATCGGTTTCATTCTTGGACACACGAATCTCCATCAAAGACGGACGCCTCAGCACTTCACTCTACCGCAAGCCCACGGACAACCTCACGATGCTCCACTTCTCCAGCTTCCACCCTAACCACGTTAAAGAAGGCATCCCCTATGGACAAGCCCTGCGAATACACAGGATCTGCTCAGACGAGGAGGAACGCGATGGACACCTACGGACACTGAAAGACGCTCTCGTAAGAACGGGATATGACGCTCGACTCGTCGATCGACAGTTCCGACGGGCCACAGCGAAAAACCGCATAGACCTCCTCAGAAGACGAACACGGGACACAACCAACAGAGTACCCTACGTCGTCCAGTACTTCCCCGGAGCGGAAAAACTACGCCATGTTCTTCGCAGCCTTCAACATGTCATCGATGACGACGAACACCTTGCTAAGGCCATCCCCACACCTCCACTACTCGCCTTCAAGCAGCCGCCTAACCTCAAAAGTACCATCGTTCGCAGCAGATTACCCATCTTTCAGGAGAACAGCAACCAAGACACCACACAACCCTGCCACGGCAACCTCTGCAAGACATGCCAAATCATGGACACAGATACCATCATTACACGTGAGGACACTACCCACCAGGTACACGGTACATACTCATGTGACTCGGCCAACGTTGTCTACCTGATACGTTGCAGTAAAGGATGCTCCAGAGCATGGTACATCGGCGAGACCATGCAGACACTGAGACAACGTATGAACGGACACCGCGCAACAATCGCCAGGCAGGAGGGTTGCCTCCCAGTCGGGGAACACTTCAGCAGCCAGGGGCATTCAGCCTCGGATCTGCGGGTAAGCGTTCTCCAAGGCGGCCTTCGAGATACACGACAGCGCAAAATCATAGAGCAGAAACTGATAGCCAAGTTCCGCACTCATGAGGATGGCCTCAATCGCGATATCGGGTTCATGTCACGATACAGAACGTGACTTGACATCATGGCCGGTCTTCCCAGGTGTTTTTTTTTTTTAAAACACAAGAACACAAATTGACAGGATATGCAGCCAGCAGGTGGTTTGACACGCTGGACCCCCTGGGACACATCTCATTGTCTTGGCTGTGCTCTTTGTTGTAGCGAATAATGTGAATAGATTTTGTCTGGGTTTAAATTGTGAATTCTGGGAGATTCTCTCATTGCTAACTTACCTGACGAAGGAGCGATAGCTCCGAAAGCTTGTAAAATTAAATAAATCTGTTGGACTATAACCTGGTGTTGTGCGACTTCTCATTTTTTTTTAAGAGTAAGAATGAAAGCAATTTCCTGCTGGTTTCTTCTGAACTTTAACTGATTTAAGGATTTCCTTAAGTAAAAAAAAAGAGAATTTATATTTATTTAGCACATTATCAAGTCCTCAGGATGTTCCAAAGTGCTTCACATCCATAAATTACTTTTGAAGTAGCATTATAACTGTATGGTAGTACTAATCAATGGTTTTATTTCTATAATCTGGGTGGTATTTTTATAAATATAAAATTTATATATTCTGGTTTTTTTGTTTGCTTGTTCTTATAGGTATAATATTAGTGCATGACTGTACTAACAAAAAGTCATCCCAGAATCTGTATCGGTGGTCATTAGAAGCTTTAAATAAGGACTCCTCTCCTACTGGAGTCATAGTGACGAATGGGTAAGTTGTGTTTCTATTATATCTTTTTCATTCTGTGTGCAGTAGCAATACACCTACTGGAATACCCTTTTGAAAACTTAAATGGAGAGGTTTATATATGAACCGTACTGCATTCAACTAAAATTTGATACACAACACCGGCAATAACCTTTAATAACTTCTGTAGTGTTGCACATGGGTAGTCAGGACTAAATTACATTTTTCAGGTCAAGTAGAGTTAGAGGGGATATTGGAACCTGTATGAGGGAAGGGGGGCGGGAGGCAGATAGGAGTGGGAATGGAGTGGATTTGGGGGGGAAAGTGGGGAAAGGAGGGATGCAGGAGTAGAAGGAAGAGGTAGGGGTGGAGGTGGGAGAGGGAATTGGAAAGAAATAAGGAGGAGGGAAGGAGTGGAGAGAAGGAGACTGTAGAGGGTGATGTTCAGGGGACTGGATCCCTGCCTGGGAAATCCTCTCCGTGCAAGGGGTGGGGATTGCCAATGACCAGAAAATCCAGACAGCGGGGAAAATGGTAAAGAAGGTGAATTCAAATCAGTTGGGGTAGGGGGATTGAGGCATGGGAGCCATTCATTTCGGGGAGGAGAATACCAGCGAGTGTGTGGGGGGGGGTTACTGTTGAAAGGGTAAATGAAGTGGGGTAAGGATAACCTCTGAGGGGGGACTGCAGCCAGTGAGTGGTGTTGAAGGGAGGGATTTGCAGCTAGTGGGGGGGGGGGGGGTTGAAGGGAGGAATTTGCAGCCAGTGGGTGGGTTGAAATGGGTAATGCCGTGACCTGGTAGGGGTGAGGCATCCAGTGGTGAACTAATGCAAATTTGAGCCAGTGGTGGGGTGCAGGGAGGGTTGAGTGCAATCTACGACTTCTTTCACAATTCCTACTCTGCATCAAATCAGCATTTGATTTTTTAAATTGCAAGCGTGCATGGGTCATGCAGAAGTCAAAAGTCAACCTTTTTTTTTAAAGGGACTATGATCGTGAGCAGTTTATAGATAACCAGATACCATTGTTGGTCATTGGTACCAAGTTGGACCAAATTCATGAAACTAAAAGGAATGAGGTGTTGACGAGGACTGCATTCTTGGCGGAGGATTTCAATGCTGAGGAGATTAATCTGGTATGTGCTTTTTGTACCTCTGATTCAAGTTTATAAAAGGAAAATTTACTTCTGCTGGAGCAGGACCTCATGTAGGAGTGAAGATAGATTAAGAAAATTATTCTAGTATGTTAAGTTTATATTTGTTTAATAAAATCAGTGTAATTATTATACAAGGCAATTACTGCTCTTGGATAGACTGGGCCAGATTAGATCTCTAACATCGTGTCCAAGAAGACTGTAATGGGTTGGATTGGTCTCCAGTTAAGAAATTGGAATGGGTAGTGCTCAGACAGTTTAGTGTTAAGATTGGGTTAATTTTGGTTTCTTGATAACTGCTTCCGTTACATGAAAAAAAAATACTTAATGAGTTTAAAAATGAGTTACTATCACAAATAGATTTAAAAAGCATTTATTTACAATATCATGTTTTTATTCATATTTTTCATTCAGCCAAGACCGGTCTTGTCCACTGCAGGGTGGTCACTGGATAGTGTTCTGGACTAGGAACCCTGGTTGAATTTTACCCCTTTCCCAACTCTAGGACACTGAGGCCAACTTCAGAGCCTCCACTGTTGTCCCAGTCGAGTCACCCAGACCAGAGATTGAGTTTGGGTCATTCATGATCTGTATAACTTGGTACCACATCATGGAGTGCATCAGGGCAGCCTTAACTGCAAGCAATTTTATATAAAGATGGATTTATAAGTCTGTTGAATTAATAGTTATATTAGTAGTGCAGTTACAACTTTTTTTTTCAATGTCTCAAATAGTAAAGAACTATAACTAGTCCTCTAAGTGATCCCAAAGAAATTCAGTGTTATCAAAGTGAGAATTAGGAATATGATGTAAACCAATTATTTACATAAAGTTAAATAATTACTGTGGGATTGCTCTTTATTAATCCATTTTTCTACTACTTGTCCTAGGATTGTACCAATCCACGTTACTTGGCTGCAGGATCTTCCAATGCTGTGAAACTGAGCCGTTTTTTTGATAAAGTAGGTTTTTTTTAACTTACTGTAACTAATCTTAGAACACCCCTACTACTAGATAAAAGACCAATGAATTAGAATTCTAAATGAGCAGGTATCATTTGCCAGACGTCCCAATAAAATTATACGTACCACTTGGGAGGACTCCGCCTTGAGAATCTCATTTTATTGAAATGACATGATGGACATATTTCTGGTAATTTTTTAATGTTGATGTATGGACTATGTTACAACTGCATACAATCTTGTACACTGCTTGTACAAACTAGGTTCTGATGGCTTTTAGGGGCTGCTTAAATTTGCGCTTACAATTGGCATTGCAACTTGAATCTCTTGATCTACTCTGCTGGTAATGTAAAAAAAAAATAGAATATTGAAAAATCTCTACACGTAGAATTATATTGGATGACCAGGATCTAGTTGTCATTAACCAGTGCCATCTAGTGGCAACTCTTGCTTCTTCCATCTTTTAACAGCACTTGGAAGATTTTATTAAGAAATATTTTGAGGTTTGTTGACGACAAGTCTACAGAAGTTAAGAATTCCAAAACCTGTCAGAAGTGGAGTTGGCAAGGTTGCCACTTATCCATCACTGAAAGCCTTTTTTGAACTTGATTTGTTTTGGGGTGGGGTGGGGGTTGGATGGTGAAAATTTACTCCCTGATAGCCAGTCTTCTTGTATCTGTACTTGTTAATATTGAAATGTAAAACTGCACAGTGGGTCCTCGTATTTAGATTGAATCAGGTTCTGATTGGATCTGCTGCAAGTAACTAATATCATAGAAACATAGACATAGAAAAATAAGAGCAGGAGTAGGCCATTTGGCCCTTTGAGCCTGCTCTGCCATTCAATATGATCATGGCTGATCCTCTATCTCAATACCATATTCCAGCTCTCTCCCCATACCCCTTGATGCCTTTTGTGTCTAGAAATCTATCTATCTCCTTCTTAAATATATTCAGTGACTTGGCCTCCACAGCCTTCTGTGGTAGAGAATTCCACAGGTTCACCACCCTCAGAGAAGAAATTTCTCCTCATCTCAGTCCTACTCTGTATCCTGAGACTGTGACCCCTCGTTCTAGACTCCCCCAGCCAGGGGAAAATATCCTCCCTGCATCCAGTCTGTCTAGCCCTGTCAGAATTTTATACGTTTCAATGAGATCCCCTCTCATTCTTCTAAACTCTAGTGAATACAGGCCTAGTCGACCCAATCTCTCCTCATACGACAGTCCTGCCATCCCAGGAATCAGTCTGGTGAACCTTTGCTGCACTTCCTCTATGGCAAGTACAGTATATCCTTTCTTAGGTAAGGAGACCAAAACTGCACACAGTACGCCAGGTGTGGTCTCACCAAGGCCATGTATAACTGTAGTAAGACATCCTTGCTCCTGTACTCAAATCCTCTTGCAGTGAAGGCCAACATACCATTTGCCTTCCTAACTGCTTGCTGCACCTGCATGTTTGCTTTCAGTGACTGGTGTACAAGGACACCCAGGTCCCTTTGTACATCAACATTTCCCAATCTATCACCATTTAAATAATATCTGCCTTTCTGCTTTTCCTACTGAAGTAGATAACTTCACATTTATCCACGTTATACTGCATCTGCCATGTATTTGCCCAATCACTCAACCTGTCTAAATTGCCTTGAAGCCTCTTTTCATCCTCCCCACAACTCACAATTCCACCTAGTTTCGTGTCATCAGCAAACTTGGAAATATTACATTTGGTTCCCTCATCCAATTCATTGATATATATTGTGAATAGCTGGGCCCAAGCACTGATCCCTGCAGTACCCCACTAGTCACCGCCTGCCACCCCGAAAAAGACCCATTTATTCCTACTCTCTGTTTCCTGTCTGTTAACCAATTTTCAACCCATGCCAGTATATTACCCCCAATCCCATATCCATGTTATTGTCAGGGAATCTATTGTTAAGTGTTTAATCGAGTTCCTGCAAAAAGTGTAAATGAAATGTGCTCTTTTTTTATTGTAAGCTTTATGCATTTTTGTAATGTTATAGCGAATTCACTCTGTAATGGTATAATGCAACTTGCTCTTATTTGCAAAGCTGCTTTACCTCAGATCCTAATTCTTATCATCTTTTCCCTCCCCTCTTGACAACTGCTGGTGTAGGGTTCCATACGTAACAGAGGGCTGTAAAGTCTTGCCTAAGTGGCCATCCTTCAGGTGTGAGGCTGGACAGCGTGTTACTAGATCATGCAAACACAGCTGATTGCACTCAGTTATGTCAATTCCACTCAATTATGTCAATTATGCACTGGCATAATGTCCCAGCAGGAGTCCTAGGATAGCACTTGGGTGTGGGAATCTTGGCTAATTTTTCTCTTTTGAGCCCAGAGTGCTGAGGTCATTTGTAGCACTCCTACTGTCCTCCTGTCAGAAATTAGCTAATTTTAGAAAGAGGAGGAATTGAACTTGGGACCTTCTGGTCTGTAATGCTGTAGTTACATGCTGCCATTATCACTGAGTCCCTTGGGATCTTGATTCCTGGCTTTTCACGTGCTCCATTTTATACTAATATTCTGGGTATTGATCATTCCGACAAGTGATTTGTTATTCATGTCTGTTCAGAAACTACCATTTTCACTGCTTCTAAGACTTTGTTAAATTGCAATTGTAGAAATTTGTGGGATTTGTTGCAGCATGTTGCACTGCATCAAATCACTTGCTGTGTTCAACATACTGTACCATGCATCTTGCTAAAATGCAAAATATTTTTCTTCCTGGGAGCGACAGTACAATGAGGGTGAAGGTAGTAAATAACTTAATTACACACTACAAATAATCTGCTAAAACTCTGTCACATGATGCTGCATCTTTTTTTTTCCTTAAGTGCTTGCAGCACATTTGGTGCTATCCGTATCTATCTCACTTATAAATGTATTAATAATTGTTCTGTTTTGAGTTTTTAGGTAATAGAAAGGAAGGTATTTTTTACGTGATGGTAATCAGGTTTGTACATCTTTAAATTTATATTTTTCTACCAAACCAGACCCTACTTGCTTTGCTTCTCCCCAATCTAGTGGTTCAGATAAGTGAATAATTCAAGCAATTGAAATCCGTGCATTTGAAAATCAATGGGCACCAATCTCAGGATCAAACCAATCTCTGTTCAGACGCAGCATGGTTTGTTTCCGAGCGTAGCTCCAGCAATCTACCTCCGCTTCAGAATAGCATCCCCTGCTGGGTCACCTTGGCTCACTTGGTAGCACATTTGCCTGTGTGTCAGAAGATTGTTGGCTGAAGGTGCACTCCAGGACTTAAGCACATAATCTAGGCTGATACTTCAGTGTAGTACTCAATGAGAGCTGCATTGTTAGAGGTACCTTCTTTCAGATGAGACATGAATCCAAGCCTGCCTGTTCAGGTGGATTAAAAGATCCTTTTTTCATTTAGCAAGGAAGAGTGCCTGCTTGTTGATATTATATATGATCTTGCTAGTGTCCTACTTGGAGGGACAAATAATGGGATGTAGGGCATCCTCTCCCTGGGTAATCGCGGGCACCTAGCATGCCCCAATGCAGCCGGCCAGAGCTGAGGGTACTGGGAACCTGCGTAGAAGCTACAGGCATGGCTCATTAGGCCTCGGGAAAATAAATTGAGGGCTTCCTCATAATGTGATTGGAACACCTTGATATTTTCCTTGGGTTTAGTCACATTGACCACTGTGAACCGACCTCGATTCCCTATGAACCAGAATGTGCCTTCACCTGCCCAATATCTAGTTAAATGTAGCGAGTTCTGGGTGTTGACCAGAAAACCCTTGCTACATTGCTCTGTCTTACTGAATACAGCACTGCAGATTAATTAAAAACACTCAGACCAAAGCTCAAGTTTTAAACTACAAGACAAGTTTGTTGAGCATTAAACAATGAAAGAACAGCACTCAATAGTTTATTTACAGCGATTTCTGTATTTCCTTTATAATGCGACTGAAACACCTGAGCCTAAGAAAAATGCCTATTTCCTTCTCGCTCTGCTGCTCTCCACCTTCCTACCCCTCCCCCAGGAGACAAAACTGCCAACGCTCCACAGTCGGCCAGTAAACCTTTCCTGACATTTCAATGCCCATCCCGCTGGTGCTTCCGGTTCGTCGTCAACAATGCTCCTTGACTTATCGGGCAAGTTCAGCTTGTTCTTGCACAGATGCGCAAAGTGCCTGAACAGTGGCAGTGCTGCACCAGGGCTGAATTATTGGCCCCAGAGTTACTAACAGAGACAAATCTTTCTTTGCCAAAATATATGTGATTGCTTGAAGCAGGAGCTTCTGCATCTCTGTGAATGTTTCCACTTACAGCCCTAGCACATCTTTGTGATCATGTCAAAGTAAGGCAAGTTTTGATAATTGGAAACCGAATTCGGACTGCACAGATACAGGGAGAATGCGGCAACTGTAACTTGTTATTTAAAAAAATATACACATATATTTTTGCAGATTCCTGTTTTCGCTGACCGAAAACGATTTGGAGCAGCAGGCGCATTGAAGATTCTTCATTATGATTAAGCAGAATTGCCAGTGGCTCATGCATTGTGGAGGCAAAAGGCTTCTGCTCAATTCTCAACATCACACAGTGATTGCAGTTAAATATTTTGAGAGAATTTCTTTGAAGGAACGGTTTACTGCTTTTGTTTTGTTTTTAGTTGAGTAGTACGAGGATATTTGAAACATTTATCTTTTGAAAAGATCAATGAGCTATTTTGCATTATCAGGATTCTTGGTTTCCCTCCTCAAAAGGTGCATGTTTGAAATATCCTCTCCAATCTGTAAATTACACCTGTTCATGTGAAAAGTGTATATTCCAAATGGTGAGAACTTTTTAGCAACCAAATGAACAGCAATATGAAATGATATGCAGTATAGAACTTGTATTCAAATAAGATTGAGCTGTGGGAGCTTTTAGGCAGTTGTACAAATCTGAAGATGCACACAACTTTAACTTTTTCAGTAAATGTTCTAATCCCTTTCATATGTAACTGTCTTGTATTTCATTTGCAAACCTTTATTAATGTGTATCTGAAGTATCTGCCAGAGCCTGTTGCTATATTTATTCAGAATCGCCTAGAGACCTCTTCAGTCATTATTCCCAGGAACCAGTGACACTCAAAATATATGTTCCTCAGGTGTTTGTAGGCTGAGAAAGGGGATAAACATTTATTAGAGAAGTGCCAGAGGCATTTTAGATCTCTAATAAGCAACCAAAGCTTTTTAGAGTGCTGGATTCAACACTATTTGAAGCATGCTGTATGTAAACATGTGCACAAATATAGTTTTAAATCTTGCCTTGGGCAATAGACAATCTGCCTTCTTGGGAAGGCTTCCACCATAATACCAGAGCACAGCATCATCTGAAGTAATTGCTATTTCTGAGGAGCAGAGAGGCTTCAAAATTATGTTTGCCAGGTGCCAGTGTTTTAAACTGCCAGTAGATTAGCATCTGTTCCATAATTTTGAAAGTTTCAGAAGCAAAAAGACAAAACCACATATCTAATGAATTTCTTTTACCCTTGAGTTCCTTGTATTTGCAACTGTTTTACCCAACTGCCATACTTTCACTCTTGCCTGAAGGTGATATTGTTTGGACTGTGGGCATCACCACAATCACCATCAGAGCTGCATTTAAGAGCATGGTACTTTTGAAGGACAAGGCTGGTCCTTATAACATTATTTTATTTTGTTTGTTTCTTTCCTAACACCACCTCCAATTGATGTAAAGCACTCCGTCTATTCCTGTGACTAAAACTGGTGGATACGTAGGTTTGACCATTAGTTTTGTTTTACTTTGCTGATGTTTTATGTTAGACATTGGATAATTAAAGCTACCAGAACTCCATAACAGCTTGTAATGGTTCCTTGAATACAGAAGTAAGTAATATTTAGGCACCCATGTTTCGAAGGCTTATACCAGTATTTCTAATTGTAGGTTTAATGGGGAGCCTCGTGTCTGCTGTAGTTATATAAACTATTGTGCTGCTTTAGTTGTTGACTTCATACAATTTCTAAAGTTTCTCCTAATAGGTTTTTGTTGTAAAACCAGACATAAATGTATATTATGAATATGTTTACAATACCTCTAGAAATTACTTTGCATAAGGTGAAGAATTGGGACTTAATCCATTTCTAAAGCTGGAGTATGATTTGCATTCAGGATTTACAAAAATAAATTAATACAAGGAAGTTCAAAATTAAATCAACATTTTCATGTTTTTGTAACAGTCCATTGTAAGAAAATTATTTATTAAATATTGTTCAGTAATGCACATTCTGTAGTTCTATATTTAAACTTATTGAAAATCCTAGATGCTGACTCGAATTTATGTATATTTTGAAAGTTTTGAAACAAAGTAAATTTATTGGAGGAATTAATAGCGTGTGTGTGTGTCAGGATATTTAGATGCAGCCCCAACCTCCGAAGAGCACCCTTTACTGCGCCAGCATGATCTTTTTTCCATTTCCCACACCAGCTATCCTTAGGCCTTCTGAGTGACATTGCCAACTAGTGCCAAATTAGGGATCGTTTTGTGCTCACAAGGAACTGGATTGAGAGTGACCAAACTCATTTCACATAGGATCTTTACAACCAGCTGTGTCAAGTAGGCTGTGGACAATCTACCACTGAAAGGAAGATCCTCTTTTATACAAATATTGTAAGATACCCTATTATATACATATATATGTAGAATTTGGTTTAATCTCATGTCAATTTGATCATTCCCAGAATGCTTCAGGGTATGGATGACCTTTAGCAAGAGTTAGCAAGGAATGGTGAATAAGGGGTCAAAGGTCTTTCAGATAAGAGAGTAGCCTATATCACAAACAAACATGACTGATCAACAGATTAGTTACTTTTTTCCAGTTTTCCTAACTAAACTGAAAAACAACTCATCACACCATAATGAATCATCAAGGTTACAAGGATGGGTGTGAGTGACTAGAGTCTTATAAAGATCTTAAGCTCTCCTTCACAATTCGTAGAGACAGAGACAAGAATGAAAGAATCGACGATGGTTACGTCTCCACCTAGAGAGAAAGCAGGTAATATCGTTTATTTCTCTGTATGACTATTGCTTAGACATTGTGTCAAGACTTGGTCGATCTCAATAAAGATTACTTGCAACCAAAAAATGCTATGAAGTCTAAGAACCTTACAATGTGAAGCTTTTTTTAAAAAAAAATTGCTCAAATGTACTGTCAGTTTAAATTATTTATGCATTCCTACAGAAGAGCGTTAAATTAATCTGATACACCTTGTTTCTCCTCTCTCTCTCCCCCCAGCACAGCCTTATTTGTGAGCACCTGGGATGATGATTTTTAATCATGTTCACATTAACGGTTGAAAGAGCATTGTTAATAGAAGCATGAAATGACTGTTCAAACAGCATCATCCTATTTATTTTTGTTCAACTTGGTATTCTCAGAGGAATGAGAACAAAACAGCTGCAAAACACTGGTTCCCCTGTTTCTCAAACATAATAAAAGTCAAATTTATTAAACCAGACCATTAACTAGATAAATTACAGCAAAGTAATAATTTGTATTTTACTATCTATAATGCACTGTAGATGCAAACCAGTATTGAGAAATTGGTTAGCCACTTCTCTCAAACTGGTTTTAACCGAAATTAATAGAAAACCATGAATGAAGTTCTACTGATGACTGGGTTGGGCTATGTTAAATAGTCTGAACCAGTTCTTAGGAAATTAGAGTGCCAGGAATAGGTAGCTCTGATTTCCAAACCACAGGATAAGCAGCTCATAATTACAGATGGAAAGAGAGGCCAAGAATGTGTGAGGCAACTTTGGAATCACCTAAAGGATGATCATTGTTGAGATCTCATTTGGGATCAATCATGTTCCTCTATCCAAGGAAGAGTGCTATCTGCACATCTGGGAAAATTAAGTAAATAAATAAAGCTATTTAAAAGCCAGTAATGCAAAATAATGTCTGGGAATGGTCCTGGAACAAACCTTAGGAAATTAACATATGGTGTCTCCTTAAACCCCTCTCCTCTGCTCCCTCCAACCACACCAACGATGTGCAAGGAGACCATCTGTTCAGCTGCCTCTGCATCCTTCCCTTCCCCTTACTCACCAAGCCAAGGTTCCCCCCCTGTCCTACCCATGAACTCACATCTTTTTTTTAATTTCTCTTATCTTCCCCTCATGCCCTTTCTGAGCTCATCTTGTCCATGAGATGCACCTCCTGCTCTCTCGCCTCTATTACCACTAAACTGCTGACCATCCAACTTCCTTTCCTGGCCCTGATAGTAGCTTATATTGTAAATGGTTCCCTCTCCTCTATCCCCCTCCCTTTAAAATCTTCCATCATCACCCCCCCCCCTCAAAAATCCCACCCTTGACCCCTTTATCCTACCGTCTCATCTCCAACCTCCCTTTCCTCTCGTCCGTGTCGCTTCCCAAATCTATGAACCACAGTCGCAAATGCCATCCTCTATGTGACTGTGACCCTGGTGCACTATTCCTCTTCTTGACTTGTCTGCAACCTTTGACACAGTTGACCACACCATCCTCCAACACCTCTCCTCCGTTATCCAACTGAGTGAGTCTGCCCTCGCCTGGTTCTCTTAACTATCCAGTCGTAGCCAAAGAATCTCCTGCAATGTGTTCTTTTCCCGTCCCCACACCGTTGCTTCTAGAGTACCCCAAGTATCTATGCTTGGCCCTCTCCTATTGCTCATCTACATGCTGCTCCTCGCCGACATCGTCCAAAGACCACACTTTTAGTCACTGACCTAATATCTCTTTCTTTGGCTCGGTGTCAATCCTACTGGTAAAAATGCAGATGAAACTAGTTGGAATATGTAAAAAGAAATCAAAATTTCCAATAAACTCTGTAAACTCCAATATGCTTTTAAGATACCAACTTATGAAGGCCAAGCCAGCCAAACCAACATGCACTCATTTTATGTGGGTGTGCTGTATATGGGGGAGAAGGTTCACCAAAAGTAGTAAAATCTGACATGGGATCAGTTTGAATAAAATTCAAAAGTTTAATAAAGTCGTCACTAGTCAGCAGTCTGACCTCCAAAAAACATAAGCATCTATTTGCCACAAAATGTAGCATGCTGCAACTCCGGCACGCTGACTTTGGTGCCTGATTTTACAATATGCAATCCCTGTCAGAAAGGCTCCATTGCTGCAAGGGGAGTTTCACAAAATGTACCTCTTGTGTTTGGATGACCCCAAATGGGATTGAGTAGATCGGGCCTATGCTCTCTAGAGTTTAGAAGAATGAGAGGGATCTCATTGAAACATACAAGATTCTGAGAGGTTGTTTCCCCTGGCTGGAGAGTCTAGAACTAGGGGGCATAGTCTCAGGATAAGGGGTCGACCATTTAAGACTGAACTGAGGAGGAATTTCTTCATTCAGAGGTTTGTGAATCTTTGGAATTCTCTACCACGAAGGGCTGTTGAATGGATGAAGGAGCTAATGGATGCTGAATCGTTGAGTATATTCAAAGCTGAGATAGATTTTTGACTCTAGGGGAATCAAGGGATATGGAGATCGGGCGGGAAAGTGGAATTGAGTTGAGGCAGCCATGATCTTATTGAATGGCGGAGCAGGCTCGAGGGGGCGTATGGCCTACTCCTGCTCCTAGTTCTTATGGCAAAGAGGTAATTGGAATCCCCATTTAACAGGGTTCCAGTATCCTGCTATTAGGTGATTATTAAGTTTTTATTCTATTGCAAAAGGAATCATGGATTTCTTTATTTTACATTCTATTCTGGATAGGGGGGCAGAGAGCCAGGAGCAACTGCAAGGCTGAGCCAAGTAAGGTCAGGATCAAGGAGATCCGAGACCAACCACAGGAGGGTAGTTGTGGAAGAATGGCGAGTGTCCAAAGCAGCTACAGGAATGAAAGTGCTGCAGGAGTACCTGCTGTAGCTGCAGTGAGGAACACCATAGTTTCGGTAGACATCATTTTATCCCCTTCAGAGTAATAGATAGTATCCTGGAGCAGATTTAAATTTTATCCCCCTCTACTGTAGAGGTTATGTTTGATTTGCTCACAATCCATAAATAGGTCTGCATTTGATTTTCTGGCATTCTAGGAGAAAGGTTTGTGCATTACCTACACTTAGCACAAAGGGATTTTCACTTTATAATAACAACTGCCATTTATATAATGCCTTTAACATAGACAAAGATCCCAAAATGCTTCAGAGGTGTAATAAAAAAATGGATGCTGAGCCAAGAAGGAGATATAGTGACCAAAAGCTTGGCCAAAGAAGTAGGTTTTAAAGAGGGTCTTAAAGGGAGATGAAGGTGGAAGGATTTAGGGAGGGAATTCCAGAGTGTGGAGCCAAGGTGGATGAAGGCATATTGGATAATGGTGGGCAAGGTGGGGGGATGCACAAGAGCCCACATTTGGAGGAACAGAGAGTTTGATGAGAGGGCTTGTAAGGAGGAGGTTACAGAAATAGGGAGGGGCAAAGCCATGAAGGGATTTAAACACAAGGATGAGAATTTAAAATTTGAGGAGTTGGGGGACCAGAAGCCAATGTAGGTCAGCGAGCACAGGTGATGTGTGAGATAGGATATATGCAGCAGAGGCTTGGATGAGCCTGAAGTTTACAGAGGGTGAAGGATGGCAGTCCGGCCTCTAGAGCAATGAAATAGTCAAATCTGGATGTGACAACGGTATAGATAAAGGTTTCAGCAGCAGATAGGCTGAGGTAGGTGCCGGAGGAGAGTGATTTACAGAGGGTGAAGTAGGCGGTCTTTATGATGGAGAGCATATGGGTCAGAAGCTCAGCTCAGGGTCATACAGAATGCTGGGGTAGTGAACAGTCTGGTTTAGCCTGAGACCATGGCCAGGGAGAGGGATGGTATTAGTGGCAAGGAGTTTGTGGTGGGAGCCTAAGACAATGGCTTTGGTCTTCCCAAAGTTTAGCTGGAGGAAATTGTTGTACATTGCCCCACCCCTGCTCTCTGCTTCTCACTGAGCTGCTGAATACTCTTCTCAAATTTGGTTTCTGACTTCCTGGACTTCTCTGGACATCAAGGCTACATTTCTGCACTGGACTACACTGGATTACACCACTGCGCTTCTGCACTAGACTACACTGGATTACACCGTACGACTCAACTGCTGTATCTCTGATTACATAGGATAAACAGCACCAAAACAGGCCATTCGGCCCAACCAGTCCATGCTGGCATTTATGCTCCACTCGAGTCTCCTCCCTGTCTTTCCTCATCTCAATCTATCAGCATAACCCTCTATTCCCTTCTCCCTCATATGCTTGTCTAGCCTCCCCTTATACTTTTCGCTTCAACCACTCCCTGTGGTAGCGAGTTCCACATTCTCACCACTCTTTGGGTAAAGAAGTTTCTTCTGAATTCCCTATTGGATTTCTTGGTGACTATCTTATATTGATGGCCGTTAGTTATGCTCTTCCCCATAAGTGGAAAAATTCTCTCTCTATCCACTCCATCAAAACGTTTCATAATTTTAAAGACCTCTATTCGGTCACCCCTCAGCCTTCCTTTTTCAAGAGAATCTTCAACAGAATCTTTCAACAGATTCTGCTGCTAAAAATTTTAACTAACTTTTATCAATCTTCCCCCATTGCGGCTGTTTCTCTACTGAGCTGGGTCGTTCTACTGGTTTTTCAGCTTTGTTGGTTTTTGGCTAGCTGCTCTTGTTTCTCTGCTGAACTGGGTGACTCATTCTACTGATTTTTCAGGTTTGTTGGTCACTGGCTAGTGGTTTTACATTTTCTCCTCTGCTTCTGATCTATGGTGACCTCCAACTTCACGTCAACTTCGCCATCATCTTTCTGCACCGCAACCGATTCTCATTCCCACGACAATAACCCCCATCCTCCACTTCTCTACCCTTCAAATAGCCTCTGGATTTCACTCGCCCGCTACACCTGTCTCTGAACTTGGACAACAGTTCGTCGATGCTCGTGCCGACTCCATCCTACCTATATCAACTTTTTCCCTCTACGGGACCACTGACTTTATCTCTGGACTCCCTACTATTGTCTCCAACCTATTCCCTGCTACTACCAGGAAATATATATCCCAATAATTGCTGCATAACCAGGCCTATGTAACCTGAGTTTTTCCCTGTTTCCATTCGTGTGCATTTTGGCAGCTGCTCCGGACCCAAGCCATTCACTTCTACTTCCCCTTTTTTCTCCCCCTTTTTCTTTTCTCTCTCTCCCTCCCTGATTGCTCGCTCCTGTTGTCGTGCCTCCTTTCATCTCTCCTCTCTCGGATACTCCGACCTCCAAGTTCCTACCCCAATCCTTCATTACTCTTCAACCTTCCTACTCTCCTGCCGCCGTCCCAGGCTTGACTCCCTTTTAGATAAGCTTATAGCTTCCCTCTGTGCCTCTCCTGGCATTCTCCAAAAGGCCCACCGTGGTACTCGTCACTGCCTCCTCACGAGCAGCAACCCCAACTGTCTCACCCTACTCTCTCACCGACCTTCCCACCCAGCACGCGTGCTAGGGGCTAATCTTGCCAATCTCCTCCCTGTCCAACTCACCCCTCCCAGAACTGACCCTGTGGACGTTGGCAGTGGGTCAGCCATCACCGAACCTCTCCGCATCTCCCTCCAGAATGTCTGTTCACTTGTGAACAAGGCCCTTGCTATCCATGAGCTTGTCGTGGATGATTGCATCGACACCATGGCCCTGACGGAAACTTGGCTGAGGGGTGATGACACCTTACCCTTAAATGAAGCCTCCCGTCTGGCTATACCTTCCACCACTTGCCCAGACTGCCGTGGTGGGGGAGGGGAGGGGAGGGGGGGTGGTGGCTCTCATCACCAAATCACACCTTGGTCTTTCCCCCTACTCCTCTGGTACTTTCTCCTCCTTTGAGCATCTCACCTTGTTCCACCCCTCTCACCTCTCATTTAAAATTCTCGTTCTCTACCGCCCACCAAAGTACCATAAAAATTACCACCGAGATATCCTCACTGCTTTCCTCCCTCAGCCTCTGCACCGAGCGACTTTTCATCCTCAGTGATTTCAACCTCCATCTCAATTCATCATGCTCTCTCTCCTTTGAGTTCACTAGCCTCCTATCCTCCCTTAATCCCTCCCTCCATGTAAACTCTCCAACCCATATTCACGGCCACCTCCTCGACCTTGCCAACTCTCGTGGCCTCGCTACTCCTGTCGTGTCAATCGCAGGTAAGGCTATCTTTGGCCACTTCCTTTTATCGCTCTCCACACACATCCCCCTTCCCCCCCAACCCTATTTCCTTCTGTGTCCACCCCTGGAAAAAACTCTCTCCCAGCTCTCTTACAACTGCACTTACGAAATCACAACTGTCCCACCTTTGGCCCTCCATTCACCATGATATTTCTGCAGCTACCGATCTGCTCAACCACACCCTCACCACCACTTTTGATGCCCTAGTCCCTATTAAAGCCATTACTCTCCCTCACCCTGGCTGTTCACCTGGTACGGCCCTCATCTTCGCTCCCTTAAGTCCAAGGGACGCAGACTTGAATGGATATGGCGGACAACTGGTTTAGCCATTCACCGCCAGATCTGGCTGGACCACATAAAACATTATTGGGTCCTGCTCTCGTCTGCCAAACTGCTCACTATTCCAGGATCATTCTGGAATGCAAAGATAACCCCTGGCTTCTATTCTCTACTGCTAACGGTCTTCTTAAACCCCTCTCACCTGTGTCATCCATCCTCAGTGCCAACAACAAGTGCAAGGAGCTCATGGACTTTTCTGTCTCAAAGATTGAGACCATCCGATCAGCTGCCTCTGCCACTTCTCTTCCTTCCCCTAGCCCACTGGGGCAAACTTCCTCTAAGGTTCCCCCCTGCCCTAGCCCTGAACTCGCATCTTTCTCCAGTTTCTCTCCGATCTTCCCTTTTGACCTCTCCGCACACATCTCGCCCATGAGACCCACTTCCTGCTCCCTCGACCCTATTCCTACCAAACTGCTGACCGCCCAACTTCCTTTTCTGGCTCCCTTGTTAACTGACATTGTTAACAGTTCTCTCTCCTCAGGTACTGTCCCCCCTCCTTCAAATCTGCCGTCATCACCCCTCTCCTCAAAAAACGAACCTTTGATCCCTCCGCCCTTGCAAACTATTGCCCCATCTCCAACCTCCATTTCCTCTCCAAAGTCCTTGACTGTGTTATCACCTCCCAAATCCGTGCCCATCTTTCCCGCAACTCTATGTTTGAATCCCTCCAATCAGGTTTCTGCCCCTGCCACAATACCAAAACGGCTCTCATTAAAGTCACAAATGACATCCTTTGTGACTGTGACAAATGTAAACTATCCCTTTGCATCCTTCTCAACCTGTCTGCAGCCTTTAACACGGTTGAACACTCCATCCTCCTCCAACGCCTCTCCACCGTCATTCAGTTGGGTGGGACTGCACTCGCCTGTTTCCATTCTTATCTATCAAATCGTGGTTGAGAGTGGTACAGCTGAGTGTCCTCAACGTTCATGTGGAAGCTGGTTCCATGTCTGTGGATGATGTTCCCAAGGGGTGCATATAGATAGGAAGAGGAGGTGCCCAAAGATAGATTTAAGACTCTCGAGGTAATAGTGTGTGTGGGGGGCGATGGGGGGATGGGAGGGAACAGAAGCTGTGGCTCTGATTGGATAGATAAGAGTGGAACAAAGTGAGAGCAATCTCACTGAGCTGGACAACGGAGGAGAGGTGTTGGAGGAGAATGGTGTGGCTAACCATCTCAAAGGCTGTGGTGAGGTCGAGGAGGACAAGGAGAGACATTGCACAATGGTCAGAGGCAGAGAGAAGGTCATTTCAGACTTTGGCTAGGGCTATTTTAGTGCTGTGGTAGGGCGGAAACCTAATTGAAGAGATTCAAACATGGAGTTATGGGAAAGATGGCCACGGATTTGGGAAGTAACAACACATTTGGAGAGGAAAGGGAGGTTGGAGATGAGATGGTAGTTTGCAAGGACAGAGGGGTTGAGGGTGATTTTTTATGAGGAGGGGGTGATAATGGTAGTTTTGAATGGGAAGACAACAGTACCTGAGGAGAGGGAACCATTTATCATGCCAACTAGCATGGAGGCCAAAAAGGATGTTGAGTGGCCAGCAGTTTAGGTGGAATGGGGTCATGGTCGTGGGAAAAGAAGTCAGGAGTTATCTTTGCTCTCCAGCATGAACCTGGAGTACTGGTGGTCTTGGCAGAGGAGAAGGAAGTCCAGTAGTATTTGATGTGGTTTCAGAATAGTCTCTGAAATGGAAGCTGATACAAAAGGTGAAAGGGGTTAATAGAAGAATGACTATTTAATAATTAAACTCTCTCTGAATTGTAGTACCTTTCTCTTTCTCCACTCCTTTTACTTTTCCATTTTTAAATTATTTTTTCACTACTTAATTTTTCTTAGTTGTTTGATGTTTTTTACTTTTTATTCACATTTTTTAAGCCTCTTCCTTTTCTCTCTCTACTTCTCATTCTGTGACTTCTCTGATTCTCCACATATCTTTTTTGTCAGATGTGTTGCATCAGTTCTGGACATGCCTAATGCAATCCCTGTTTTATAAAGTTCCCTCCCCTGGTGCTACAAGGTTCTCTCTTCTCTGGGAACTACCTTTGGTTCAATCACTTCTGTCCAGTTGTAATTTGGACCTGCCGTGGATTATTTAAACAATAGAAAAGCAGAATAAAAATGGCATCGCTCAAGGTAAGAACTACAAATTTATCAATGTTAGACATAAATATGTTTCATTTATCACAGGAGCCAAATTTCATAAACATTATCCTTTATTGTTTTTCTTTCAACAATGTTGATATGATCCACTAATATTTATTGATATAATCCTTGGTTTCAAATTATTCAGGTTAAAATTCAAAATATATTCTATTTTCTATTTTCTCCCAATTAATTTTATATTCATTTATAACTTTTCTTGGGCAATTTATTTTGCTGTAATAGTACTATCTTTCCAACCACTGGTAGCATACAATGGATCTATTTAGTCTATAATTTACAGAAGTATAGGTAATCACTTTTTAGTTTTATTGCTGAAATTCTACTGCATCTTTATCGTTTTCTTTCAAATGCACAATTTTCTCCAATATCTCTCTCAGAACGTACTGTTTTCAGTAGCTGAAAGTTGGTATCTTTTGGAAATAAAATATAGCAGTGTTTTTTTTGGTTAAAAACCAGTAAAAAGCAGTCTGTGACTGTGCATTGCACAACTTTCAGACTTTGATCACAAACATGTATTTTGAAACTTGGGCGTTGCATGAGCAACAGCCAATGAGCAGGAGGCTGCAAGTATCCGCCTACCGACAAGAGGTTACAGTTATAGTTGGAACATCACCCTGTGCCTCCTCATTATTATGGGGTATATTGTAAACAAGCTAAACAATGTTGCTGCCTCTTTAAAATTCCATCATTTTAAACATATCCTTTGTGATGTTTCTGTGATAATCCAGTCTTAATTTCCTCAAAAATATTTGGGAAAGGAGGAGAATTCACCAAAAGAATTGAGGAGATGAATAAATGGCTGGCAGCATGGTGTGAGCACAACCTTCTTACCTTCATAAATAACTGGGAATCCTTCCAGAAAAAAAATCTACTGGTACAGGAGAGGTAGGCTGCACCTAAATCATGAAGGAACAAAAAGATTTGCAAGGAACATCAAGGCTGCAATCGCAAATCATTTAAACTAGAAGAGTGGGGTGAGGGGGTGAAAGGGCAGGGAGGAAACAGATCCCAGATTAAACAGATCATGGGATAGAAGGTAGTCGGCAGGCTGGTATCGACTCAGAAACTCAGAGAGACTCACCTGAACTGGAGTCCAGGAACAGGCAGACGCTGGTGGTTGTGGGAAGAGGGAGAACTATAAGAGGTATATACACAAATGTTAGAAGCATTAGAAATAAAATGCTGGAACTGGAGGCTGTTGTAGAAATATCAGAAACTAAATCCAGAGGATAGAAATGAATATGACATTCAGGAGTATAGAGTGTTTAGAAAAGAGAAAGTGGATAAAAAAGGATGTGGTGTAGTCCTGTAAGTCAGGGACACCTGGGAGGTAAAATAAGTTGATCCTGTGGGAAGTAGAAAGCTACAAAATGAACTACTCTAGTTCGATATCTCTTCAGTACAGTAGTGTCGTGGTTATGTTACTGGACTGATAATCCTGAGGCTTGGACTAATAATCAAAAGAACAAGAGTTCAAATCCCACCATGGCAGTTTTAGAATTTGAATTCAGTTTTAAAAAATATCTGCAAATTAAAAAAACTGGTATCAGTAAAAATGAGCATGAAGCTGTCAGATTGTCATAAAAACCCAATTGGTTCACTAATAATGTCCTTTAGGGAAGGAAACGTGCCATCCTTACCCGGCATGGACTCCAGTCCCACACTAACGTGGTTACTATTAACTGCCCTCTGAAGTGGGCCAGCAAGTTGTATTCTATAACTGCCATGGTGGGATTTTAACTCTTGTTCTTTTGATTATTAGTCCAAGCCTCAGGATTATCAGTCCAGTAACATAATCACTGCCCTACTGTACTGAAGAGAAATCTAACTAGAGTAGTACAAAGAAACAATGCAGCGATTCAAGAAGAAGGCCCACTGTTACCTTCTCAGGGCAACTACAGATGGGTAATAAATACCGGATTTGTCAGCGATGCCCAAATCCCAAGAATGAATAAAGCAAAATGCCAAATGATCCAATCTAAAACTAGAGATAAGCTATAGACTACAAAGTCAGCATAAGAAGGAGAACATTTGCTCTATGAAGGGATCAAAAGGTATATGAGGACAGGAAAATTTATAATGGAAGACTTCAGTCATCTTTAAATAAACTGAGAAAATCAAGTGATATATGGGAGATGTAGTGCACAACTACTTCTTCACCTAATGCACCAAGGAAGCCACGAGAACTGGTATTCGTTAATGACCCAGCAAATGTAAAAGAAATGGAACTCATAGCATCCCTGAGGGAACAGTGAGCTGAATACATAACTTTAAAAGGCTAAGTTCAATGAAATCAGGGAACAACTAAAACAAATACAACACTTCAGTAGAAGAAAAGTGGAACACCGTTAAAGGTACAATGCCAAGAATGCAAGTTAAATACATACCCAAAACCAACAAGCTCAGACTAACCAAGCATGACCCTAAATGGATTAACAAACAAAAGTGAAGGAGAGAGAGGGAAAATGGCTTGTATAAATCCAGCAGGGACAAAGAAGAAGGGCGCACTGGGAAGAATATAAGAAAGTACAGAAACACTTCAGAAGGATGATCAGAGAGGCAAAGACCGACCTGGAAAATGGTATAGCAGCTGAGGCTAAGCATAACAGTCAAAGTTCTTTCAGTACTACAACTGTAAGAGGCCAGTCAGGGAAGAGGTGAAAATCATAAAAGATGCAAATAGGGTTGAAATTGAGGATGGGCACAAAATAGTAAATATGATGACTTATCCCAAGTAGTCACAGGAAGACATGAGCAACGTGCCCTCTCCAAACAATAAATTACTTCACTATAAATCAGATGGAAGTGCTAAACAGGCTGAATGGCCTCAAAACAAATCAATCCCCAGAGATGGATGGTATTTATCCCACAGTGCTGAGAGAGACTAGGAAGGAGACTTGTAAGGCACTAACAATCATTATGAAGGAGTCAATGGACATGGCGGAGGTGCCAGTAGATTGGTAGCAGGCTAACGTGGTGCCCATATTCAAAAACAGACACAGGCAACTATCGACCCATTGGTCTTACTTCCATTCCGTGTAAAATAATGGAATTGATTAACAGGAGCAAGCTTGAGGATCACTGTACAACGATAGCGTAGTTAATTGCAGTCAGTGTGGATTCAGGAAGGGGAGATCCTCCTGACCAACCTCCTTGACTTTTTTGAGGAAGTGACAATCCAAGTAGACTGTGGTAAGCCCAATGATAGAATATACCTTGACTTCCAAAAGGCTTTTGATTAAATTCCACAAGAGGCTATTAATTAAATTCATGGTTGTGCAGATTCAGGGTAAATGCTAGGAATGGATAAGAAACTGGTTGAAGGGTAGGAGACCACAAGTACTCAGTAGAGGAGTTACATCAGAGTCAGGGTGGGGATACTGAGTGGGGTGCCTCATGGCTCAGTACTGGGACTACAACTGTTTCTAATTTACATAAATAACCTGGATTCAGACACCCAATGGAAAGTGATCAAATTTGCAGATAATACCAAACTAGGACGAGATATGGAATCCGAAAAGGTAGCTCAGAAATCACAGAATGCGTTGGACAAAATATGTAAATATACAGGACAATGGCAGATGAAATTTAATGCAAGCAAATGTACAGAGCTACACATAGGAAGTAAAATGGATGACAAGCGTGCTCCATGAAAGATGTTGAAATAGATAAGGATGAAACTGAAGAGACCAAGGAGTCCTAGTAGAGTCAACACAATGCATGTCCAACCAGGGTGGAGCAGTAATCAACAAAGCTAATAGGATGTTAAACTACACAGTCAAAACAATAGAATATAGGTTAGAGGAGAATAGGAGAATTGCACTAAGAAGTCCTCAAAATGGAGTCAGTAGTCAAACTGAATGCTAGGAAAGAAAAATACTAATAATTTAGTCATGAAGGCTTTTAGAAACAAAACATTCTTTGCCAGGAATAGAAAGCAAGCCATCAAAACCACAGATGACTCATTAAGGGAGACATAAAGATGTCCTGTCTTATCTGGAACCGTGAGCAACCTCTTTGTTAACAAAGACCTGTGAAACTAGGGAGTATGCGAGAAAATTGGCATTTAGAGGAGCTGGTGCTTTATTGATATGGAGGTCATCAGAGATACCAACAGGGCGATTGATGAGGTGATTGATACCAGAAGGGCTGAACTCTTCTAACACATGTGTCGTTGAGATTGGTCAATAGAATTGAAGAGGTTTCTTTGGAAATTAAGGATATACAAGATAGTGTTTTTGAACTAAAATTCAGTCTTCAGTTCTCAGTCTCAGTCCTTAGATTTTAGTTTAGTTCTAGTTTTTTTTACTAGTTCGAGCAGTAGTCTTTGTAGTACTCTTGCGCCATTCCCAGCTATTCATGAGAATGTGAAAAGACTTTCAAACAGCCCAACTCTGATACTTCTGCTCTGTTGCAGTATTATTTGGTGCTTATCTGCCACTTTCATGCTTTACAAGAATACCAACATGGTACGTTACTGATCGTTCACTGTCTGTTCTTTTCCAGTACATGTCAGGATTTGGCAATGAATTTGCTTCAGAAGATCCACGCTGTCCTGGGTCCTTACCAGAGGGTCAGGTACTGTACAATTCCCACCTGTTTTTCACCTGCAGTAAGATTAAATAACTAGCACTTTTTACTGGGTTCTGACAGTTACCTGCTGAAATCTGCACAACAACAACAACAACAACTTGTATTTATATAGTGCCTTTAACATAGTAAAACGTCCCAAGGCGCTGCACAGGAGTATTTTAAGACAAAAAATTTGACACCGATCCACATAAGGATAAATTAGGGCAGGTGACCAAAAGCTTGGTCAAAGAGGTAGGTTTTAAGGAGCGTTCTAAAGGAGGAAAGAGAAGTAGAGAGGCGGAGAGGTTCAGGCAGGGAATTCCAGAGCTTAGGGCTTAGGCAACAGAAGGCACGGCCACCAAATGTTGAGCGATTATAATCAGGGATGCTCAAGAGGGCAGAATTAGAGGAGCGCAGATATCTCGGGGTGGGGGGGGGGGTGGTTGTGGGGCTGAAGGAGATTACAGAGATAGGGAGGGGCGAAGCCATGGAGGGGTTTGAAAACAAGGATGAGAATTTTTAAATTGAGGCGCTGCTTAACCGGGAGCCAATGTACGTCAGCGAGCACAGGGGTGATGGACGAACGGGACAGCCAGCTTGACGATTCAAACCCTCTTCCTCAGAGGGCGGTGGAAGCAGAGTCTTTGAATATTTTTAAGGCAGAGGTAGATAGATTCTTGATAAGCAAGGCGGTGAAAGGTTATCGGGGGTAGGCGGGAATGTGGAGTAATCAGAACAGCCATGATCTTATTGAATGGCAGAGCAGGTTCGAGGGGCCGAGTGGCCTACTCCTGCTCCTAATTCGTATGTTCGTATGTACCTGTAAGCTTGATCTTGTTAAAAATGAACGCTTCAATGGATTTTTCAGGGCACTGCTAGGGCACCAATCTTTATGTGGGATGTCAGCAATTTCCCTCTCATTTTTTTTGGGTGCGCGGCCCCTTTAAGGTCTGTGCGGGAGCTTCAGGCAGCTGCGTGGCTGTGCAGCTAAACGGGAACGTTGGATGCCAGTGGTAGACATTATTTCCACAGTGCTACATGTATACACCTGAAACATCATAACCTGTCTTTTGTCTTTAAGATGCCACTGACCTACTGTGTATTTCAAGCATTTCCTGCTTTTATTTCAGATGTCTAACATTTGCAGTTTTTTCTTTTTATTTATGCTACAATACTCGTCAATACAAAAGACAGAGTACTGACACTGCAGTGCTGATGGTTAATCATGTTGCTCTGTAAGAATGCAGTATCCTCATTCTTTTTTGTTTTCCTACTATTGTGTGTCACTAGTCCGTAGTAATCACAGAAGTTTATAATGATGACTGCAATTGCTTCCCTCTATTGAACAATGTTTTCTCAACACTCTTTCCCACTCACTTGATCTGCAAATGCTAGGCAGCAAGTAAACAGGAGCGATTCAGACACTACACAATAGGGGCAAATCTTATATGTCCGCATCTCTGGCAGGAAGCCTTGCTCCCCTGCAATGTATATTTGAAACTGGGGTGGATGCTACTCATGTTTTTCTAATAAAATTAATGATCAGAAAATAGGGGGCAGTACATGCCTGAATTTTTGATATGCACCGCCAGTGGGCAAGGCTCCTCACCAGCAACATAGACTAATTAAAATCCCTTGGGGGGGGCGGGGGGGGGAAATTGGCTCGTGCCCCCTTTGGGGCGATAACTTCGTTTAGCGCCCTGAAAAAGTTAGCGCCCACGCGCCCGAAATTTAATGGTGGTGCCCCAAGCAGGAAGCGGGGCGCTACTGGAAGTGCTCCCCCTCCCTCTTGGGGCGCTCCCATTGAATATCGCGGCGCTACGTGCTGCTTCGCCATGTAGCGCCGCGGTACTGCAGGCCTCCCTCCCTGACTCAAGAGAAGTGCCGGACTGACCGATCGCGGCCAGCACCCCGCAGGAGGAGGCCAGAGGGGGCAGGTGCTGGCAGGCAGCCCAAAAATAATGGCTGCCCGGCACCTGCCCTTTAATTATTGCCGCCCTGGCCGCAAAAACGCCACCCTGATCCTGTCGGACATAGCGTCCAGCGGTAGGTCAGGGGGCGCGAGCGGGGTACTGCGCACGGTGATGGCGTCATCGCCGGAGGCGCAGCGCCGCGGGATGCTACCGGCTACTGCCGCCGCTAACCTCCCGCTGAATTTCGCGGGAGGCGTTAGTGGCGCCGCGCCCCAGCGCTAGTTGCTTTGCGCCCCGTTAGCACCTCCTCGGGGCGCTAAGGAGAGGCGCAAAACAACCAAATTTTTCCCCCCTTATATATAAATCTAAAGTAGATATAAAGGGTTAGATTTTAACTTGGGCCACCCAGCATAAATGGGGAAGTAGCATCCCAAAAATGGCTTAGTGCCCCATTTACGCCAACGCTAAAGCCTCTGCCACCTTCAAAGGGTCCTTCCGCTGGGCAGCCAAAATGCCCATCTGTTTCAGCTGCGCATGTTCAGCCCAGTTTCAACTGACAGTCCAGCCGAAGGGGAGCCCATAATTAAGTTGTTATTAATTTTTGTGGTGTCAAAATGAGCAGGAGTTCTCCTTCAGGATGCACAAAAGGCCGCTGCCACATTGGATTTCTCCCTTTTAATGGGTCCACTCCCCCGATCTACCCTTTTCTGGGTTGAGTCAGCCTCCCGGCCGCCCAATATTGAACCAGCCTGGTGCCACTGGGTTGCCTCGGGGTGCCTGTTTTCCACCCACAGCCTGCTGGGGGTATGGTAATATCTCACCCAATGTTTGTACATGGGTTTGTGTAACTCCCAGAGTGGTTAATTATTATTTCTTGTACAGTAAAAAAAATAAGTTTCAGGGTAAATGTTTTCCACTTACTGAAGCAGTAATTAATTGCTTTGAAGGTCCAAAGGCCTAGAAACTGGAACCTTAAGCATTAGCCGTTAAGGCCGGTTTTGAAGAAAAAATGGCAGCCGCCTCGCTTCCGCCCACTTCCGGCACAGAACGCAACGACCGCCATATTGGGCAGGTCGACAGCACTGCCGTTGCCTGCGCTTGCCTCAAATATTTTAATGATCAAGAGCATGAAGTCAATCTGCGTGCAACGCCAAATTGACGCACGCTGAGTGTTTTTGGACATCGCCGCTCCATTTACCGCCCTCTCCAAAGCACGCCTGTGCATGCAGCCATTGCCAGCGCGTATCTGACCCAGGAGAAAGCGATGGAGATCTATAGATCTCTGAGAAGTCTTCAATAACTATGCAGAGTATGTGCCGCGCCACCAAACCCAGGCTCTGTGACAGTTTTGCATTCTTCACTGATCACTGTTTCAAATAATTTTGACATTGTTTGCACGAGATGGTGTAATCAGAAATTTTATGACGCATGTTGCATGAATTTTGATAACTTCAAGTATTTGGAACCTCAAACTGCTAGAATGATTCCACCCAAATTACAGTCATTTAATCAGTTAATGATGACTTTTTTTGATTAATAATTGCACTTGACAAATTAGCCGGCTAAATAGTAGAGTGTCAGCAGTTGAATTAAAGATAGATTTCAGCGAAACTACAGGTTGCATTCTTTAAAATCTGACAGATTAGTGTATTTTTAGGCTTTGATTTATTTTGCATACCCTCTCTGTCAACCTACAAAACACCAGAAACATAACTGGAAACATTGCAGTTCACTTTCATAAATCGCGATTTCCTGAGAACAGATATTTCAAAAATCAGAAATATTTCCACAGATAGTTTAGACCCGACCTTCGACCTCCTGCTGATCTTACCGCCTGAAAGAGCGCATTGCACGGGAGGTTCTGTGCTGCCCTCATTTAAATCAGCAGACAGCACCAAAATAACAGTGCTGCCTGTGCTCCTTTTACGGGCGGGAGTTAACCTCGGCCCGTGGTGGCACCGCCCGTTTTCGGGCTTTATCGAATTTCTAGGCCAGTGTCTTTTATACCACCAGGTCCGATGTCGTATCACCGGTTTCTGCTGAAATGATTTGCAAAAGCAATTCTCTAATCTTTTAAACTTTTCTTTTCTTCTTTTGATGCCCATTAACACACAGAGGACGTGTCTCCTGTTCACTCCACGAGTAAAAATTGCTATTACAGAAGCTCCTAATAAAAAAGATCATTGATGTCACTGACATCTTGAGTTTAGCTATGTATTCCATCCAACAACAGCAAGAAGTGTTGCATCAACCAAGCGACAAAAGGCTTCTGATGATTAACTTGACAAAAATAATAATTGGCTGCTTTCGGTAAATGGAAGACGTTTAATTTGAAATGCAAATTTTACTGCGCAGGTGGAATGATAAGCTTTAATGTTAGGTTCTAGATATTGCAGAAGTATTTTACCAGAAATTTCCTGGATAATTTGAAATTTTCTTTTAAATAGGTAACCTGTTGGGCCGTGAAAAATGTTGGTGTTTTTCGTTATTTTTATTCCTACCCTATAGGAAAGAAAACATTGCAAACCAAGTGAACAACTGGAATAAATTATGCATATCTTTTCACTGCATAACATAGCCTTTCCAATCACGTGTTAGCCCAACCAGAAGTGGGGTAGTATGGGAATAGTACCCTCCCAACATATATGGTGCACTGACCTCATGCATGTTTCTGTGGTCAGCCTCATTTTAATATTGTGTATGATCTCCAGGCATGTTAACTGCTTGTGATTTCAAGCTCACCCTTTGGTGTGTAGGAAATCGCATGCTGCTGGAGGATTTATAGTCTTGTTGCAGCTTAAAGGTAATTCTAGACATGTCAATGTGATGTCATTAGAACACCATTTGAATATTCAAATGAAGCTCCTGCCTGTTTCATGAAACAGCTTCCTGCACCCAATAATTGCCCCATTGGAAATGTGTGTGATATGTATCATGAGTAGAGATAGATGTATGGCAATTTTCCGGTTGGTAATGTCCACAATGCCCTTATTTTTCAAAGGACAGTTTAATGCTGGCCTGTAAATGCCAGCAACATTTTAACTTGTTTAACATTTACTAAAGGAAGGAAGAAAGAAAGACTTACATTTCTATCGCGTCTTTCACGACCTCAGGACGTCCCAAAGCACTTTACAGCCAAGCTCCCACAAACAACAATGTGATAATGACCAGATAATATGTTTTTGTTATATTGATTAAGTGCTAAATATTGGCCAGGTCACCAGGGATAACTGCCCTGCTCTTCTTCGAAATAGTGCCATGGGATCTTTTACGTCCACCTGAGAGAGCAGACGGGCCTCGGTTTAATGTCTCATCTGAAAGACTAAAACACAACTTAAACTGTTACATCAAACTGGAATTCTTCATCATCTAACAGAAATATACACATTTAATGATATACATGAAAAAAAATTCTGAATATTCTGGAGTGTGCTGAGTTGGGGGGGGCAGGGGAGTTGGATGGGGGAGGGAGTTATGCGTCCATAGCAATTGTTTGACAATGAGTTGTTGTATATGAAAGGGTCACTCTTGATTGGTCAGGAATGCTGCAATGATTTCCAATTGTGAATGGCAGCAACAGAGGGAACAGTCCTGTCAAGTAAACAATGAAATAATACCTTTTCTGCATTTTTTTTACATTTCAGAATAATCCACAGGTTTGTCCATATGGGTTGTACGCCGAACAGCTCTCTGGTTCAGCCTTCACCTGCCCAAGATACAACAATAAGAGGAGGTAATATTGATTTTATGGTAAAATTAAGAATATTACTTACTCCATGTATTGTAACATGTAAAGGAATAAGATCATTTCTACATCTGTTCATTTTCCTATGTGATCATCATAAACCATGATATTCATAGAATCCACTTAATGGGTAGACTCCAATATCCCTATTATTCAAATGGTGAAAACACCGGTCCATCAATTTAGTGAGGCTTTCAAAGCAAGTACTAGATCCTCACAAGAAGTCTTTAAGAAGTGAATGACATTATTAAGTATTAATAATTCTGAACCACAGTAATTACAAAATCCCGGTATTGTGTTTGGCTCGGTTCAGAACACATCAGCTAAAAATTATTTAAATTATTTAAACACATAGGGCTGGATTTTGTTAATGGGAAGCTTTTGGAGGCGGGACTGATGCTTGCCGGCTTTCAATCCTGCCTCCTTCCGCTTCTGGCCAACCAGCGGGATTTTCCCCTGATTGACCTTGTTAAGCCCGCCCAGCAGGCTCAGCAGGCCAATTAGGGGGAAGTCAGTGACAGAGTTTGCCACCCGCCCCCAAATTCTGCAACTTTACCGGCAGTCCCGCCTCCATACCCGCCTCCTCGGGGCTGAGAAAATCCAGTCCATAATGTTTTAAAACCTTTTTTTGCTAACTTAATATTTAATTCATCAAAACCTATTGATGAATTTTATCCAGAGGTAATTAATCTTATAATGAAATAAAATAGAGTTTTGGCAAAAGGCTGGTGGCTGGGGTGGAGTAAAGCTCTTAAATGTGTTAATGCTTTTGTTAAAATAACAGATTTTCTACATTTCCTACATTTTTGAAAGGAGAAGGAACACTGGGGTGATGGCTCTTAGGAGACCAGGACTAACCTCTGCATCATTGGCTGATGACCCCACTGAAAAACCTCTCAATAGCAGAGAAGAGCCTCAGCCTTAGGCCTGAACAGCTGCTGTTGTTCCTTGTCCATCACCTCCAATGGGCATTTGAGCTGATGGCTTCCTGCCGGCTTGCGGGAAGGGGACAGCCCGCCGCCTTTCCACGGCCACCAGTAACTGGCACAGACACGATGGGCTGAATGGCCTCTTTCTGTGCTATAAATTTCTATGATTCTATACTATCCAGCTTAGGCACAATGAAAGATGTGTGTTGAGAAGGATAATGGTTGTATACGATACTTGCAACGGTACCTCCCAAAAAGTGCGGGAGCTTTCAACTTAGGTGTGTGTCAAGCTTGATGGGTTTGGCAAGAAATGTGTGTAAAGGTGAGTAGCACATTTACCTTCAACTGCTTCTTGATACCAGCAAACTTCTTATTCATTTGAAGCCAGGTGTAAGGAGCCCTGGTGACTGCATTGACTCAATCAATGACCTCCTCCTTTCAGCTTGCACTTGTGCTTTTACTGGAGGCAAACCTCCAACCCCAAATAGGGCTGCACTCCTTTGGTATACCTCCTGTGGGAGGACCTCCAATTTCTCAGCATTAAATAGAGCACTATTGCCCACATGTTACGAACAATTAATCCACTTTTCTTCCACCAGCGCAACTTGCTCTTTAATGGATCGTGCAGCCCTTTAAAGACTGCTGCCTCATTGGATTTTACACTCTCCAGCATATATGCTCTTGGCCAAGCTTTCTCGGCATGCTTTCACGTGCCAGTCATCTATTCAAATTTGAGGGAGAGAGTCCCATTGCAAAATTTGGCATGACCCACTCCCTCAGCTGCCAGTACAGGTGAACCTGCCCACAGGTCAGTCCAACCTCATTTTTGCCATTCTTGCAATATGGGCCTCATACGTCTACACGTTTTACTTCAATTTTAATTTGTTTCTGCCTTCCCTTTTCCTTCCAGTTGGCTCTATCGTATTTTACCTTCAGTTCGTCACATGCCCTTCACTTCCATATCCCAGGAAAACCTGTCCTACAATTGGGATGAAATCAGCCCTGACCCCAACCAGGTAACAATAAGTCTTCACAGAGTTGCAATTATCTACTCATAAAAATATTTGTGCGACATTTTAAAAAGATTTGTACTCTTTCAGCATGAGGCACTATCTATCTTATGAAACAAAATGTTTTGCATGTTGTACATTGTGCCAAAATGTTGTCAGTGATGTATGTTCAGTCTTTTCAATACAGTTCCCTTGGGATTAAAACCAGATTTGTTTAAACAAATTACCCAGTCTAGGAGCTGTGCATTTCATTATCCCAGTGTATCAATTCCAAGAAACAAATTGGCTGTGGAGACCAATTGGTTTTCATATGTTAATAATGGGTAATTGCAACACCCTTTGGGTTGATGTCACCAGAACCACTTCCTGTTGCTGCTTGCTTTGTTCCTTGAATGGTTCATTAAGACAATTGGAGGTGACCTATCGATTTGTGTCAGACATCTGTTAGATGGAAACAAAAGCAAAATACTGCGGATGCTGGAAATCTGAAATAAAAACAGAAAATGCTGGAAATATTCAGCAGGTCAGGCAGCCTCTGTGGAGAGAGAAACAGAGTTAACGTTTCAGGTCGATGACCCTTCGTCAGAACTGGAAAAAGCTGGAGATCGAACAGGTTTTTAAGCAAGTGTAGGGGCAGGGAGAGGGGGGAGGGGAGGAAAGAACAAAAGGGAAGGTCTGTGATAAGATGGAAGGCAGGAGACATTAAGAGATGGTGCAAAGCAAAAGGAGATGGTAATGGGACGAGTTAAGAAACAAAAGATGGCTCTAAATGAAGTGTAAAAATAAATAAATAAATAATTCAATAAAATGAATGGGAAAAAAAAGAATAGGGGCAGAGGTTATGATCTGAAATTGTTGAACTCTATGTTGAGTCCAGAAGGCTGTAAAGTGCCTAATCGAAAGATGAGATGCTGTTCCTCGAGCTTACGTTGAGCTTCAGTGGAACAGTGTAAGAGGCCGAGGACGGTGAAGTATGAGTGGGAGTGGAATGGAGAATTAAAGTGACAGGTGACCGGAGGCTCGGGGTCACCCTTACGGACTGAACGGAGGTGTTCCGCAAAGCGGTCACCCAATCTGCGTTTGGTCTCCCCAATGTAGAGGAGACCGCATCGTGAGCATACTAAATTGCAAGAAGTACAAGTAAGTCGCTGTTTCACCTGGAAGGAGTGTTTGGAGCCCTGGACAGTGGGAAGGGGGGAGGTATAAGGGCATGTGTTGCATCTCCTGCGCTTGCACGGGAAGGTGCCGGGCGAAGGGGAAGGGGTGTTGGAGGTGATAGAGGAGTGGACCAGGGTGTTGTTGGAAGCTGCTGACACTTCCTGAACTCTAGACATTTCTTGTGTCCTTAAGTAGCTGTAGAATTGGATCCCCATATCCCTTGATTCCCTTAGAGTCCAAAAATCTATCGATCTCAGCCTTGAATATACTCAACGACTGAGCATCCAAGGCCCTCTGGGGTATAGAATTCCAAAGGTTCACAACCTTCTGAGTGAAGAAATTTCTCCTCATCCCAGTCCTAAATGGCCAACCCCTTATCCTGAGACTATGTCCCTTAGTTCTAGACTCTCCAACCATAAAACTACATTGGCCCAGAAATTTGCCTCTCCGGCTTGCCGCGGGGGTAAGGATCGCGCGCGCTCTTACCTACCGCGCCTGCCGTTGTGTTTTGGGCCCACGGGAACTTCGGGTCCTGGGCCTCTCCCAACTGCCGGCGCGCAGTGCTTGCGTGTCCCAGGGGCGCAGTTAGTGCGATGCGTCCCCTGGGATCACATGGGCCATAGAGAGCCAATGGCAGCAGACCATCTTTCATTCATAGATTTGACAGGAGACCTGTCAAATCTGTGAATTGAAATCGGCCCCAAAAGAACAGCTAAACTTAAAATAAATTTTTTTTAAAAATCCATCACATTTATAAAATAACTATAGTTAAATAAATTAACCACTTTAAAGAAAAATTTAAAATACTTTTTAAAAGTGATAAAAATAAACTTACCTTTCTTTAAAGTATCTAAAAAGATAAACCTGTTGAAAAAAATTTAAAATTATACTTAATTAACTACTTACCTTGTTGAAAACGGGTCTTGCGCCTCCTTTTTAATAGCGTAGTATCTTCAATACTTACCCTCGCGTAGAAACCTGAAAAAAAATCTAAGTGTGCTGCGTGCGCGCAGCCTCTACCGCGCACGCGGTTCACCTAGGAACCGCCCCCTTCACCAGACCGGAAGTTCCGGTTTCCCGTGCATGCGCAGTGCATGCAGGAAACCGGCACTTCGGGACGTCTTACGGGTGAGTACAGACTGTGTACTCACGCGGGAAGGGCCGAATTTTTGGCCCATTGTATATCGTGACCATTTATCTGTTATTTTTTAATAAACCTGTTCCATAGTTAATAGTCTAAGCAACAGTCTTGTAAAATGTTCATTCTACCACCTTCCAAAATCTAGGATGTCACAAGAGGATGTATGACATATTCAGAAAGCTAAATACACTACAAAGATTTCTTATTAACCCCGGGCTTGCTACATTTTTGGATATTGGGCATTTCAAGGCACAGTTTGTTTCACAGGGAACAAGGTCTGGCCTACGTGAGTGGTCTTTGGTGTTCAGCCTGTCCGTTGTAGAACCTGCCTAATTTTCATTTTGTTGATGGGATGAAACTCTGGCAGGTTCTACAATGGGTGGACGATCCACTCCAACAGATTATCACCCAGATGGTGAGCGTGTAATTACTCTTGGAGTCAAGACCAATGTAGTCTTCAGGTGAAGCAGGGTTAGAGGGAAGGGGATAATTGGACCAGATATAATTCAGACCCCATTTTTAAAGTCATAGGGGTAGAAATTCATTATAGCCCCGTTTAGGGCGCTAACTTATAAAAGTTGAGAAAATTAGCGCCAGGCGCTAATGTTTCAAAAAAAAAATTAAATTCAGTTTTGGGCTCCAGGAAGGAAGTAGAGCACTAACTCAAGCCCTCCACTTCCTTTTTGGCAGCAGGCTGGGCAGAGACTTCAGCAGCGCTGCACACTGGGCCGTGCAGCACCTCCGCGTTCAAAGGCTCCTTCCTCCCTTAAAGGGAAGGGCCATCGCTGCAGGATCTGCAATATAAAAAGTACCTACCTGGACCACCAAGGCAGCCCCAAACGGGGCTATAATGAATTTCTCCCCCTATGACTTTAAAAATGGGGCCTGAATTATATCTGGTCCAATTATCCCCTGCCCTCTAACCCTGCTTCACCTGAAGACTACATTGGTCTTGACTCCAAGGGTAATTTTCAAGCAGAGTGCCGGGCTGATCGATCGCGGGCAGGAACCCGCACAAAAAACTGCAACAAGAAAGGTAAGTTCTTTTTATACTTACCTTGGCCACCTCGCCTTTAATCATCGCCCCCGAGGCGGCCGGCCGCCCGATGCACATCTCCTGCAGCTGTTGGTGTTTTCGACCGGCGCTGCTGCAGGGGGCGGAAGTCAATTTCGGGTCCGGGGCGATGCACACGGCGATGACGTCACGATCTCCTGGCGAAGGAGATCAGGGCACAACGCTGTAGCGCTGCCGCAAAACTCCTGCCAAATATGGCAGGAGTCGATGTTAGCGCCACGCCCAGTGCAAAGGCACCCAATTTCGCTCCCATATATTCTGTTGACAGGAAGTGCTCGCAGATACATGATTTTTAATATATTATGTAGATCGATTACTGCAAAATATTGTACATAAGTTGGACACTCATGTAGGTCTTTATATCTTCCAAACATGGAATTTCAACTCAGTGCCCAAAAAACAGCAGGAGTCTTGATTGATATCACTTGTAGTGCATATACACACCTTGAAATAAAACTTGTCTCACACAAATTCTTTCATTTTGCTTCTAGCTCAGATGGCTGCCATTTAAAATTCACAAAACATCGGAGAAGATGGTCGACTTTGTAACAGTAAGACTGGGTTTATTTTACTTTTGCCTGCCTCTCCATCTGTGAATTTACTTATATCGTACCTACAAAGTTTAGGATAGAGGGAGATACAATTAATAGGGGCAGAAATTGGATAGCGCTGGTCTGCCGATGCGAACTGGGCGCAGGGAACAATCCCTGCACTGGAACAGGTAGACTGGAGTGCCGATCGGTATTGGATCTCAGGCCTCATTTAAACTAGACTGACGAGCTGCAGACGCCTGCAGGGGAGGCGATCAGGAGGGGGACGAGCAGATATAATATTTTTAATATATTATGTAGATAGATTACTGCAAAATATTGTACATAAGTTGCATTCATGCACTCCTTCTCTCTCACTTTATTAAAACCAATACACTTTTTTTTACAGGAGATATATGATAATAGTTCCTGTTTTTATTTTTTGAAGCAGAATAAACTGAAAGCGTAATGGGGAATTATCAGTTGTCGAGTTTATTTCAGCATGAATAAGGCCTCCATAACGTACTTATCATTTTGTCACTTATGGGTCTTTTCTTAGCCTCTGGAACAGACTGCCTATCCCAGTGTAACTTCTTTATCTTTTTGGCAGCACAGCAATTGAATGGCACTCTTTTTCAACAGGGCTTACATACATTATGTGGAGCTGGAGACATCAGGTCCCGCAGTGGCTTGGCTATTCACATCTTTGCGTGCAACACATCAATGGTGAATAAGTATGTGACTACCTTTAAGAAAATTAGTGTTGTAAACTGTTTTGCATTTCTGCCTTTTTCTGTGGTATGAAGATAGATATGTCCTCGTTTCTGTTATTTTTCTCTTGAATTTTTTTTGTTGCTACTCATGTTTTCTTTGTTGCACTGAAGACTGAAGCCCCAGAAATGTGTGGGCAGACACATCCTGGCATAAGTACCGGGATGTGCCTGCACACAGCTGCCACTGCTGTCCTTACCGAAGTTTGCAGGGCCAGAGGTCGAAGTCACACAGAGTATGTATCGGCCACATCCCACCGCCTGAAGATTACAGCATAGGTGGACAGTCAGGGCAGGGGTTCTGACCCCAAAATAAAATGAAGGAGCCCAGTGCAACCAGGTCTCTGCTATTTTTTGGCAGATTTATGGACGAAGACCCACAGAATTCCAAAGAATTTGGGCCCCTGAATGTTTGAGTGTTTATCATCTCTGGGACATGGGTGCCAATCTTTTTTTAAAATTCGTTCATGGGATGTGGGCTTCGCTGGCAAGGCCAGCATTTGTTGCCCATCCCTAATTGCCCTTGAGAAGGTGGCGGTGAGCCTCCTTCTTGAACCGCTGCAGTCTGTGAAGTGAAGGTACTCCCACAGTGCTGTTAGGGAGGGAGTTCCAGGATTTTTGACCCAGCGACGATGAAGGAACGGCAATATATTTCCAAGTCAGGGTGGTGTGTGACTTGGAGAGGAACGTGGAGGCAGTGGTGTTCCCATGCGCCTGCTGTCCTTGTCCTTCTAGGTGGTAAAGGTTGTGGATTTGAGAGATGCTGTCGAAGAAGTCTTGGCAAGTTGCTGCATCTTGCACTGCAGCCACGGTGCACTGGTGATGGAGGGAGTGAACGTTTAAGGTGGTGGATGGGGTACCAATCAATTCATCAGATGAGGGAGGGCGGTAAGTGGTAAACAGCAGGAGGTTTCCTTGCCCAAGTTTGACCTGACACCATGAGGTCATGGGGTCCGGAGTCAATGTTGAGGACTCCTAGCAGTACCTCCCGACTGTATACCACTGTGCCGCCAGCTCTGAGAGGTTGATGGAGTCTGGGACTTTGGCTGAAAGGTATAATACTGTGAGTATGACTATGTCAGGCTGTTGCTTGACTAGTCTGTGGGACGGCTCTCCCAATTTTGTTATTGAGGAGGACTTTGCAGGGTCGACTGGGTGTGCCTTTGTCGTGTCCGGTGCCTATGTTGTTGCTGGGTAGTCCGTCTGGTAGCAGAGTGGTTTCAAATATAAGATCTGGATCAGTTGCGCCTAAAACAGGTGAAGGAACTTGTGTTTTACAGCTGCAAAGATTTTTTATTAAATTAGTCGCAGCAATCTCAACCAAGTCGGTGTGTTTGAGTCAATAGCACAAATATGCCCCATTGGCAACACTGATTGGTATTAGAAAACAAGTTACAATTATGTAATTATTTTAAAGAGTATTTGACATCTCCATTAGTCTCAAGTTACCTGGCACTAGTTTGTGTTGACCCAGGATTTGTCACCAGAATACCAGTCTGAAGAATATTGTTTCATTGGTCCAATAGCTAATACAATTCTTTTGTTCTAACCTCATTTTAAATGATCATGGACCAGTACTTCAATATAATTTCCTACTCATAATAGTAAAATCCTAGGGTACTATAGTACAGTGAACTCTTTCTTATCCGGCACCTACGGGACCAGGATGGTGCCGGTTGATGAAAAATTCTGGATAACAGAGAGGTAGGCAATTTTTAACACAAACAAAAATAAAAACCACTGACTAACTCAGCCACCGCGGGAGACTCGGCAAAACGAGTGCTGGATGGATTCGGCAAGATTACCGGTTATCTATTTTGCCGGTTATTAAAGAATTCCGGATGATTAAGTGCCGTTTAAACAAGAGTTTACTGTACTTATGTTTTGTATTTCAGGAGTTTTTATAATTCAGATGGGGATTTCCTTCTAGGTAAGTAAAACCTTTTGAAAAGTCTGTTCACACACTCTACCATATTATCATAACTTGAATGAAACGAGTCTCCCATGTAATCCAGCAATTAAATTGACATAATATTAGCCGTGGCATAGAATACAAGAGCAGGGGGGTTATGCTTCAACTGTATAAAACACTAGTTAGGCCTCAGCTAGAGTACTGCGTGCAATTCTGGTCACCACAGGAAAGACACTACAGGAAAGATGTGATTGCACTAGAGAGGGTACAGAGGAAATTTACAAGGATGTTGCCGGGAGTAGAGAATCTTAGCTATGAGGTAAGACTGGATAGGCTGGGTTTGTTTTCCTTGGAACAGAGGAGGCTGAGGGGAGACCTTATTGAGGTGTATAAAATGATGAGGGGCCTAGATGAAGTGGATAGAAAGGATCTATTTCCCTTAGCAGAGGGGTCAAAAACCAAGGGGCACAGATTTAAAGTAATTGGTGGAAGGTTTAGAGGGGATTTGAGGAAAAATTTCTTCACCCAGAGGGTTGTGGGGGTCTGGAACTCAATGCCTGAAAGGGTGGTAGAGGCAGAAACCCTAACCACATTTAAAAAGTACTTGGATGTGCACTTGGGATGCTGTAACCTGCAGGGCTACGGACCAAGAGCTGGGAAGTGGGATTAGGCTGGATAGCTCTTTGTTGGCCGGCGCGGACACGATGGGCCGAAATGGCCTCCTTCCGTGCTGTAACTTTCTATGATTCTATCTCCCTAGAAACTTAATATCAAAGCAACTACAAAAAAATAGTGCCAGTCCTGTATTCCATGAATTTGAACCTTCTGCTGGTGGAACCATGGAACGAGATTGAAGTTAGAAGGCAGTGTTGCTCGTGACTGCAGGAGTTAAATGGCTGTTTTCCAGTTTATGTGTAGCAGAACATAAATCTAAGAAATAAGCCAGACAAGGAATGCACATCCCATTTTGTTGAGAACTGTGTAACTAATTTCAGACTCCAACATCAATCCTAGATTCACTCTGGAAGCAAACTTCAGAGGACATTCCTTGGCACTTTCACCATTTGGGCTTGGATTCATGTTTAGCCAACAAGGGAAAGGCACTTTATTGATAATGATAAAAGGGGCTGCAATGTTTTAGAACATTGTCCCTTCAATTTTGAAATCTGACCTTAAATCTAATCTGTTGGGTGGATTAAAATCTCTGCTCTGCCAAAAATTTATACTAAGAATACTTTGCCAAATAAAATGGAGTAGTGAACAGTATAAATGGATAATAAGGTGACCTCTGCTCTCATTCTTTTGAACTGCATTACCTGAATAGAACACTACAAACATAACTAAGAGTATTGATCCTCAAAATGTAATTATTGTCATTGCATTATTTTGGTTTAGATAATGGTATGACACGAATGTCAATTACAGGGAAATATGCAGGCCAAACCATTCCACCTTGCTGACTTAAGAAAAAGTGCAGTGGTGACTAACCCACAAGAGAAAGAAAATGGGAAAAGATGGGGAGGAAGTAAAATAATAGTTCTCCAAAACTGACAATAGGAAACACCATATACAATTTTTTTTTAAGATTTTGGATTGTTATTGTATACCTGTTTGCTTGCAGTGCCCCAAAAAGGGAACCTGTTGATTACAACAGAATTTGGCAAGATGCTGGTTGAACCCTATGAGATTTGTGTCATTCAGGTAAGCTGGAGGAAAGGCCTGTTTTTGAAATATCATTAATTATTAATTCTGTTTTGTTAATCATCCAATTTGATATTAATGACTACATTTTCCCTCTTCACTTTGCTTAGTGGAGTTGAGGTCGAAGATCAGCCATGATCTCATTAAATGGCGGAGCAGGCTCGAAGGGCCATATGACCTACTCCTGCTCCTAATTCTTATGTTCTTATGTTTGCCAGTTTAACTACACAACACAATGCAAATGTCTTTGATTGTTTTACAAGGCAGAGAAGAATAGAAAAGATTAACAGAAAAAAAAATGTTTGAAAAGTTATCTTTTAGAAAGTTTTGAAGGCAAAGAAAGAGGTTGCAAGGCAAAGTGGTTCAGGGAGAGTACCAAAGAGTAGGGATATTGCAATTGAAGGATGTAGTGATTGAGGTTCCATCTCTAATGGTAGAGCAGAGGGAATAGAGAACAAGCAGAAAACTATAGTCAGAGGAGTAGAGTTGGATCCAACAGGCCTGTGACTATCATAAAGAAGATCCATCATATAAAGTGGGGCAAAACCATGGAAGGATTTGATCTTGAAATTAATGCAATAATGAGCAAGGAGCCTGTGGCGCTTGACAAGGACATGGGCAATGGGAGCGTAGCCTAATGTTTGAGTTAATAGACAGAGCCAGTTTATTGATATTAAAGTTAGACGGATATGTGAAATATATCCTTTTTCTTTTAAACATTTCTACTGGAGTATACTAGATTCTCAAGCAAGTCCAGTAACAACGTATTGACCGGAAAAAAGCAGCACAGTTTATTCAGAAATATACTTCAAGACCCACCTCCCCCCCACTCCCCCCCGCCGCCACCTCCCCCCCGCCCCGCCCACCACCACCTGCCCCCCGCCCACCACCTTCTTTAATGCTGCAGTCCAGCACATCGTTGGCCAAAATGTGGAACAGGATGAGTGACGATGGACAATTGTTTGAATAGACCGCAAGGCATTGCCACAAACCTACCTGCACCACATGATTCCTAATTTAATTTTCTATGTATTTGTATAAAATAATTCTCTAAAAACATGATTGACAGCACATTACTGCACTTAAATCCAATATAATTGATATAATCCATCAAGGAGCAGTTTCGCAGTGTGTATCATCATTCAAAAGGACTAGCAGGAAAATTGGTATCTGTCATGCATGTAGTACTATTAAGAACATAAGAACATAAGAAATAGGAGCAGGAGTAGGCCATTCGGCCCTTCAAGCCTGTTCCGCCATTCAATGAGATCATGGCTGATCTTCTGCCTCAAGCGAGAGTCTAACCACCTCCCCTTGACATTCAACGGCATTACCATCGCCGAATCCCCCACTATCAACATCCTGGGGGTCACCATTAACCAGAAACTTAACTGGACCAGCCACATAAATACTGTGGCAACAAGAGCAGGTCAGAGGCTGGGTATTCTGCGGCGAGTGTCTCACCTTCTGACTCCCCAAAGCCTTTCCACCATCTACAAGGCACAAGTAAGGAGTGTGATGGAATATTCTGCACTTGCCTGGATGAGTGCAGCTCCAACAACACTCAAGAAGCTTGACACAATCCAGGACAAAGCAGCCCGCTTGATTGGCACCCCGTCCACCACCTGAAACATTCACTCCCTCCACCACCGGCGTATCGTGGCTGCAGTGTGTACCATCAATAAGATGCACTGCATCAACTCGCCAAGGCTTCTTTGGCAGCACCTCCCAAACCCGTGACCTCTTCCACCTAGAAGGACAAGAACAGCAGGCGCATGGGAACACCACCACCTCCAAGTTCCCCTCCAAGTCACACACCATCCTGACTTGGAAGTATATCGCCGATCCTTCATCGTCGCTGGGTCAAAATCCTGGAACTCCCTACCTAACAGCACTGTGGGAGTACCATCACCACACGGACTGCAGCGGCTCAAGAAGGCGGCTCACCACCACCTTCTCAAGGGCAACTAGGGATGGGCAATAAATGCTGGCCTTGCCAGCGACGCCCAGATCCCATAAACAAATTTAAAAAAAAACTCCATTCAGCGGCCCTATCGCCATATCCCTTGATGCCCTTACTAGTCAGAAATCTATCGACTTCTGTTTTGAATATACCCAATGACTGAGCCTCTACGACCCTCTGGGGTAGAGAATTCCAAAGATTCACCACCCTCTGTGTGAAGAAATTTCTTCTCATCTCAGTCTTGAATGGCCTTCCCTTTATCCTGAGGCTGTGGCCCCTGGTTCTAGACTCCCCAGCCAAGGGAAACATTCTCCCAGCATCCATCCTATCAAGCCCTGTAATAATTTTGTATGCTTCAATGAGATCCCCTCTCATTCTTCTGAATTCAAGAGAATACAGGCCTAGTTTACTCAATCTCTTCTCATACGACAGTCCCGCCATCCCAGGAATCAATCTCGTGAACCTTCGTTGCACTCCCTCTATGGCAAGTATATCCTTCCTTAGGTAAGGAGACCAAAATTGTACACAGTACTCCAGGTGTGGTCTCACCAAGGCCCTATATAATTGGAGTAAGACTTCTTTACTCCTGTACTCAAATCCTCTTGTAATGAAGGCCAGCATACCATTTGCCTTCCTAATGGCTTGCTGCACCTGCACATTCACTTTCAGTGACTCATGTACAAGGACACCCAGGTCCCTTTGAGCATCTGCATTCCCCAATCTTTCACCATTTAGGAAATACTCTGCCTTTCTGTTTTTTCTACCAAAGTGGATAACTTCACATTTATCCACATTATATTCCATCTGCCATGTTCTCGCCCACTCACTGAGCCTGTTGAGATCCCCTTGAAGCCTCTTCACATCCTCTTCACAACTGACACTGCCACCTAGCTTTGTATCATCAGCAAATTTGGAAATGTTACATAGATACATAGATACATAGAAGATAGGAGCAGGAGTAGGCCATCCGGCCCTTCGAGCCTGCTCCGCCATTTAATGAGATCATGGCTGATCCTCCAATTCAGTATCCCGTCCCCGCCTTCTCTCCGTAACCCTTAACCCCTTTTGCCTGTAGAAATATATCTAATTCCCTCTTAAATATATTTAATGAGCTGGCGTACACTGCCCTCTGTGGCAATGAGTTCCACAGGTTCACCACCCTCTGAGTGAAGAAATTCCCCCTCATTTCTGTCCTAAATGGTTTAGCCCTTATCCTTAAATTATGTCCTCTAGTTCTGTTCTCACCCGCCAAGGGAAACATTCCTTCTGCATCTAGTCTGTCTAGACCTGTCAGAATTTTATACACTTCTATGAGGTCCCCTCTCAATCTTCTAAACTCCAGTGTGTACATCCCTAAACTACATAGTCTCTCCTCATAGGTCAATCCCGCCATTCCTGGTATCAGCCTGGTGAATCGCCGCTGCACCCCCTCCATGGCAAGAACATCTTTCCTCAGATGAGGCGACCAAAACTGTACACAGTACTCGAGGTGTGGTCTCACCAGTGCCCTGTACAGCTGCAGCAAGGTATCCCTGTTCCTGTATTCCAACCCTTTTGCTATGAAGGCCAGCATACCGTTTGCCTTCTTGACCGCCTGTTGCACCTGCATGCTCACCTTCAGTGACTGGTGTACAAGAACACCCAGGTCTCTCTGTACTTCCCCCTCTCCCAATTTATTGCCATTTAAATAATAATTTGCCCTCCCGTTCCTGCACCCAAGGTGGATAACTTCGCACTTGTCCACATTATAGTGCATCTGCCATTTATCCGCCCAATCACCCAGTCTGTCCAAATCGCTCTGGAGCTTCCTGGTCTCCTCCTCTGAGCCCACCCACCCTCCTAGTTTAGTGTCGTCTGCAAATTTGGAAATGCTGCATCCGACTCCCTGATCCAGGTCATTAATGTAAATTGTGAACAGCTGGGGACCCAGGACAGATCCCTGTGGTACCCCACTTGTTACTGCCTGCCATTCAGAAAATGAGCCATTTATTCCAACTCTCTGTTTTCTATCTGACAGCCAGTTCTCTATCCACGTCAATACTTTCCCCTTTATCCCATGAGCTTCAATTTTCCATGCTAATCTTTTATGTGGGACCTTGTCGAAGGCCTTTTGGAAGTCCAGGTACACCACATCTACTGGCTCTCCCCCAACTATTTTACCAGTTACTCCCTCAAAAAATTCAATGGATTAGTCAAGCACGATTTACCCTTTGTAAATCCATGTTGACTCTGTCCTATCCTGTCCCCATTTGCTAAGTGCTCCGCTATTTCATCCTTAATGATGGACTCCAGCATTTTGCCCACAACTGATGTAAGGCTTACAGGTCTGTAATTACCTGCTTTTTCCCTACCCCCCTTTTTGAATAGTGGGGTAACGTTAGCTACCCTCCAATCCATGGGCACTGTTCCCGAGTCTAATGAATTCTGAAAAATCATACTTAGTGCATCCGCTATCTCTAGGGCCACCTCCTTCAGTACCCTAGGATGCATGTTATCAGGCCCTAGGGATTTGTCCGCCTTCAATCCCTTTAGCTTCCTTAACACCATATCCTTAGAGATATTGATTTGCGTCAGTTCCTCCTTTGCCAATGTCCCTATTTTTCCCGATATCCCAGGGAGGTTTTTTGTGTCTTCCTTCGTAAAGACTGACCCAAAGTATGCATTTAGTTGGTCTGCCATTTCCTTATTTCCCGTTATATATTCCCCCGTATCTGACTGCAATGGGCCAACTTTGGTTTTCACCAGTCTTTTCCTCTTGATATACTTATAAAAGCTTTTGGAGTTAGTTTTTATATTTTCCGCCAGCTTGCTTTCGTAAGCTATTTTGCCCCTCTTGATTAAGCCCTTTGTCCTCCTTTGCTCTATCTTAAACTGTTGCCAATCTTCCGCTCTGGCGCTTTTTTTGGCTATTTTATACGCCCTATCTTTGGATTTTATGCTGTCTCTAATTTCCCCTGTTATCCACGGTTGAGTCACCTTTTTAGATTTCCTTTTATGCCAGATTGGTATAAACAATTTTTGCAATTTTGTCATTCTATCTTTAAATGCTTGCCATTGTTTATCTACCTCCAGTCCTCCCAGGAACGTTGTCCAATCAGACCTACTCAGTTCCCGTCTAATGGCATCATAATTCCCCTTGTTTAAATTCAGGACCTTAGTCTCTGAGTCAATTTCTTCGCTCTCCATTTCGAGTGAGAAATCGATCATGTTATGATCGCTCTGACCCAAGGGTCCCCGTACAACAAGATTACTAATTAGTCCCTTCTCATTGCACAGTACCCAGTCCAATATAGCCTGTTCCCGAGTTGGTTCCTCGACATATTGATCCAGATAACCATCCCTTAAACACTCAAGGAATTCCTCCTCCTCATTATTTTTACTGATTAGGCTAGTCCAATCTATATGTAAGTTAAAGTCACCTATGATGACAGCTGTGCTCTTATTGCACGCTTCTCTAATTTCCCTCGTGATGCCCTCCCCAACCTCTATTTTACTATTTGGAGGCCTATATACCACTCCTATTAATGTTTTTCGCCCCTCGCTATTTCTTAGCTCCACCCATATAGATTCTGTATTAACTGAGTTAATATCCTTCCTTTCAATTGCATTTATCCCCTCTTTTACCAGCAATGCTACCCCTCCTCCCTTTCTTTTTTGTCGATCCTTCCTAAATACTGAATACCCCTGTATGTTAAGCTCCCAGCCCTGCTCACCCTGCAACCATGTTTCCGTAATCCCAATTAGATCATAATTATTAACCTCTATTTCCACAGCTAATTCATCTACCTTGTTCCTGATGCTTCTCGCATTAAGGTATAAAACCCTCAGGCTTTTTTTATGCTCACATTTTTTATGAATTAGTTTGGCCCTTTGTTTTTTGTTCCTCACCCTTTTACCATTTATTTCTGTCTGCCTTTCACTTTCCTCTATTTCACTACATAGGTTTCTAGCCCCCTGCCATACTAGTTTAAATGCTCCCGAACTGCTTTATCAAAAATTACCCCGAGAACATCAGTTCCATCTTTGCACAGGTGTAGACCGTCCCTTTTGTATAGGTCACACCTACCACAAAACTGGTTCCAATGCCTCAAAAATTTAAAACCCTCCCTCTTACACCACTGCTCAAGCCACGTATTTAGCCTAACTATCCTGTTCTCTGTACTCTTACTAGCACGTGGCACTGGTAGTAATCCAGAGATTACTACCTTCGAGGTCTTACTTTTTAGCTTGGCTCCTAACTCCCTAAATTCTACTTGTAGGACCTCTTCCCTTTTTTTAGCTACATCGTTGGTACCAACATGTATCACGACAACTGGCTGTTCCCCCTCCCCCTCCAGAATGTTCTGCACCCGCGCTGAGACATCCTTGACCCTTGCACCAGGGAGGCAACATACCATCCTGGAGTCTCGGTCGCGACCACAGAAACCCCTATCTATTCCCCTTACAATCGAATCCCCTATTACTATAGCCCTGCCACTCTTTTTCCCTCCCTTCTTTGCAACAGAGCCAGTCATGGTGCCATGAGCCTGGCTGCTGGTGCCTTCCCCCGATGAGTCATCCCCCCCGACAACAGCACCTAAGGCGGTGAACCTGTTGCTAAGGGAGACAACCCCAGGGGATTTCTGCACTACCTTCCTGCCCTTGCTCTGCCTTTTGGTCACCCATGTACTATCTACGCTGGCCTTAACCTGCGGTGTGACCAACTCACTAAATGTGCTATCCACAACCCTCTCAGAATCGTGGATGCTCCAAAGTGAGTCCATCCGCAGCTCAAGGGCCGTCATGCGGTCCCACATGAGCTGCAGCTGGACACACTTCCCGCACACATGGTTGTCAGGGACACAGGAAGCGTCCCTGATTTCCCACATGTTACAGGAGGAGCATGACACAGGTCCGAGCTCTACTGCCATGACTTAACCCTTATATTACTTTTTAATTTTCTAGTTTTAGTTTATTTATTGACTTTTGTTTTCCCGAAGCTTACTTAGACCAATGTATACTGTACTCCTCTTATTCCTTTTTAAACTAACCAAATCCCACTAGTTTTAGTTTTACTTTCTAGGAAGGTTTGAGGAAAGTACTTACCAGTTAGTCTTACCTCCCTGGTCTTTCGCTGACTTCCCGGTCTTGTGTCCCCTTGGTCCTACGCCGACTTCCCGCTCCTCCCGGTAACCGTCCTGCCCTGCTGAAAAGAAACTGAGACCAAAAAATTTGTGACCTCTGTTTTTAGACTGCTAAAAGACTAGTAGGTTAGAGGAGGAGGGCGGGTGGGGGTTCCTACTCTGTAGGAACTCGGGTTTAAGCCACCACCTCCTTAAATGCCGTTCACCTGGGTGCTTCCCACCTGGTCTGCTTCCGGTCTCGTCGCTCCCGACAACAGCCTGTGAAGAAAAGCCCGCGAAAGTGAGTTCTATTACTCACAGCACCTCACAGCACCTCCGGTCTCGTCGCTCCCGACAACAGCCTGTGAAGAAAAGCCCGCGAAAGTGAGTTCAAATACTCACAGCACCTCACAGCACCTCCGGTAACAGCCTGTGAAGAAAAGCCCGCGAAAGTGAGTTCAAATACTCACAGCACCTCACAGCACCTCCGGTCTCGTCGCTCCCGACAACAGCCTGTGAAGAAAAGCCCGCGAAAGTGAGTTCAAATACTCACAGCACCTCACAGCACCTCCGGTCTCGTCGCTCCCGACAACAGCCTGTGAAGAAAAGCCCGCGAAAGTGAGTTCAAATACTCACAGCACCTCACAGCACCTCCGGTCTCGTCGCTACCGACAACAGCCTGTGAAGAAAAGCCCGCAAAAGTGAGTTCAAATACTCACAGCACCTCACAGCACCTCCGGTCTCGTCGCTCCCGACAACAGCCTGTTACATTTAGTCCCCTCATCCAAATCATTGATATAGATTGTGAATAGCTGGGGCCCAAGCACCGATCCTTGCGGTACCCCACTAGTCACAGCCTGCCTTCCTGAAAAAGACCCGTTTATCCCTACTCTTTGTTTTCTGTCTGTTAACCAATTCTCAATCCATGCTAGTATATTACCCCCAATTCCATGTGCCCTAATTTTGTTCACCAACCTCTTGTGTGGGACCTTATTGAAGGCCTTCTGAAAATCCAGATACACCACATCTACCGGTTCCCCTTTGTCTACTCCACTAGTTACATCCTCAAAGAACTCCAATAGGTTTGTCAAACAGGATTTCCCTTTCATAAATCCATGTTGACTCTGCCCAATCTTACTATTAGTTTCTAAGTGCCCAATTATTGCATCCTTTATAATAGATTCCAGCATTTTCCCAACTACTGATGTGAGGCTAACAGGTCCATAGTTCCCCGTTTTCTCTCTCCCTCCTTTCTTAAATAGCGGGGTTACATTTGCTATCCTCCAATCTGCAGGAACCGTTCCAAAATCTATAGAATTTTGGAAGATGACAACCAATGCATCTACTATTCCAATGCCCACCTCTTTCAAAACCCTAGGATGTAGATCATCCGGTCCTTGGGATTTATCGACTTTTAGTCCCATTAATTTTGCTAGTACTGTTTTTTACTAATAATAATTTCTTTAAGTTCCTCATTCTCACCACACCCTTGGTTTTCTTGTATTTCTGGGAGGTTTTTCGTGTCTTCCTCCGTGAAGACAGAAACAAAGTATTTATTTAATTTCTCTGCCATTTCCTCATTCTCCATTATAAATTCTCCCGTCTCTGACTGTAAAGGATCTACATTTACCTTCACTAGTCTTTTCCTTTTCACATACCTATAGAAGCTTTTACAATCCGTTTTTATATTTTTCGCTAGTTTGTGCTCATATTCCATTTTCCCTTTCTTTATCAATTTCTTGGTCCCCCTTTACTGATTTCTAAAAAGATCCCAATCCTCAGGCTGACTGATTTTTTTGGCAACTTTATAAGCTTCCTCCTTTGACTTAATACTAGCTTTAATTTCTTTTGTTAGCCATGGTTGGATCACTTTTCCTTTTGGGTTTTTATGCCCTAGAGGAATATATGTTTGTTGCAAATTATGCATTATTTCCTTGAATGTTAGCCATTGTATGTCCACCTTCATACCTTTTAGTGTAGTCTCCCAATCTACCATGGCCAACTTGTCCCTCATACCCTTGTAGTTTCCTCTGTTTAGATTGAAGACCTTTGTTTCAGATTGGATTACATCACTCTCAAACTTAATGTAAAATTCAATCATATTATGGTCACTTGTCCCTAAAGGCCCCTTTACCACAAGATTATTGATTAGCCCTTTCTCATTACACAGTACCAGATCCAGAATAGCCTGTTCCCTGGTTGGTTCCTCCACATGCTGATCCAGGAAACCATCTCGCATGCATTCCAAGAATTCGTCCTCCACACCATTAGTGGTAATTTGATTTGTCCAGTCAATATGTAGATTAAAGTCCCCCATGATTACCATATTGTCCTTGTTACATGCACTTCTAATTTCTTGTGCCCTACATTACCACTACTGTTCGGTGGCCTATACACAACTCCCACCAATGTTTTCCACCCTTTGCTGTTTCTTAGCTGCACCCAAACTGATTCCCGTTCTACATCACGATCTGCTGAGCCAAGATCTTTTATCTCTACCGTACTGATCTCATCCCTTATTAACAGCGCTACGCCACCTCCTTTTCCTTTTTGTCTGTCCTTCCTAAATGTTGAGTACCCTGGAACATTCAGTTCCCAGCTTTGGTTACCCTGCAACCATGTATCTGTCATGGCAATTACATCATACCCATTTACTTCTATTTGTGCCATTAATTCATCCACCTTGTTGCGAATGCTACGTGCATTTAGATAACGTGCCTTCAACTTTGCCTGTTCAATATTTTTCTGCACTTTGACCCTCTTTACTGTTGGCCTTTGTTTCTGCTCCCTACTAGTTTTGCTGACTACTTTTCTAACTTCCACTTCCAGCTTTGTTTCTCCCCATTCTGGGCCCACATTTAGGTTCCCAGCCCCCTGACAAACTAGTTTAAATCGTTCCCAACAACACTAGTAAACCCCCCTGCGAGGATATTGGTCCCGGTTCTGCTGAGATGTAACCCGTCCAGCTTGTACAGGTCCCACCTTCCCCAGAATTGGTCCCAATGCCTCAGGAATTTAAATCCCTCCCTCCTACACCATCTCTCCAGCCACGCATTCATCTGGTCTATTCTCCTATTTCTGCTCTCGCTCGCACGTGGCACTGGGAGTAATCTTGAGATCACTACCTTTGAGGTTCTGCTTTTTAATTTATTTCCTAGCGCCCTATATTCTGCTTGCAGGACCTCATCCCTCTTTCTACCTATGTCATTGGTACCGATATGGACCATGACCTCTGGCTGTTCACCCTCCCCCTTCAGAATGTCCTGCAGCCGCTCAGTGACATCCTTGACCCTGGCACCAGGGAGGCAACATACCATCCTGGAGTCATGTCTGTGGCCACAGAAGCGTCTATCTGTTCCCCTTACGATAGAATCCCCTATCACTATTGCTCTCCCACTCTTTTTCCTCCCCTCCTGTGCAGCTCAGCCACTCGTAGTGCCACGGTCTTGGTTCTTGCTGCATTCCCCTGAGAAACCATCTCCCCCAGCAGTATCCAGAACGGAAAATCTGTTGGAGAGGGAGATGGACCCAGGGGACTCCTGCACTACCTTCCTACTTCTTTTACTCTGTCTGGCGGTCACCCATTCCCTTTCTGCCTGTGTAGTCTTTACCTGCAGTGTGACCACCTCATTAAACGTGCTATCCACATAGATCTCAGCCTCGCGGATGCTCCACAGTGACTCCAGCCGCTGCTCCAGATCCGAAATGCGGATTTCGAGTAGCTGCAGCTGGAGACATTTCCTGCACACGTGTTCGCCCTGGACACCGAATATGTCCCTGACTTCCCACATAGCACAGGAGGAGCACTCCATGCTGCCGAGCTGCCCTGCCATGTCCTACCCTTAATTTACTCCCTTCCTCTAAATTAAAGAATATTAAAAACACTAGGGGGGAAAAATTCAGCTGCTTGCGCCTCCCGTTAGCGCCTTAAATGGGCGCTATTGGGGCGTAAAGCAGCTAACGCCCGGGCGCAGCGCCGCCCACGCCTCCCGAAAAATTTAGTGGGAGGTTAGCGGCGGCGGCAGCCGGTAGCGCCCTGTGGCGCTGCGCCGCCGGCGATGACGTCATCGCCGTGCGCAGCGCCCCGCTCGCGCCCCGGCCGTGATCTTCAGTCGCGCCCCCTGATTTACCGCCAGACGCTATGTCCGACGGGTTCAGGGGGGCGTACGTGCGGCCGGGGCGGCGATATTTAAAGGGGAGGTGGCAGGCGGCCATTTTTGTTGCTGGCCGCCTGCCAGCACCTGCCCCCGTTGCTGTCCCCGGCCCCCGTGAAGCCCCCCCACCGTGAAGTGCCGGCTGCGCTCCAAGAGCCCGGCACTTCTCTTGAGTGCCGGGCTCTTTTGCCGGCACTCCCGATCCCTGGGAGCCCAGCTGGGCCCCGGTTCGCGCTGCGCAAGGCCCCTCCCCTTTAAGAAGGGGAGGAAGGCCTGCAATACCGCGGCGCGACGTGCCGCAGCGCGTGGCGCTGCGGCACGTAGCGCCAGGATATTCACTCGCAGCGCCCCAAGAGGGATGCGGGGTGCTTCCAGTTGCGCCCCGCTTCCCTCTTGGGGCGCAACCACTGAAGTTCCGGCGCGGGGCCGCTAATTTTTTCGGGGCGCTAAAAGTCGCGCCCCGGCGAGGTTAGCGCCCCAAATGGGGCGCGACTCAATTTTTACCCCTAGGGACCTTACTTCACTTTAAACACTACTTACTCTAAACTAGAGACCTTACTTTTACTTTAACGACTGGACTGTAGAAATACTCACCAGGTCCTACTTACCAATCAGCTCCTTCCCTGGTTTTGAAGTCACTTTAGCGGTTTTGCAGTTGTTGTTGTTGTTTGACTGCTCCCGCTCTCGGACTCTTTCCTGGGTGTAAAGTAAGAACCAATTCCTACAGAATGAAAAGTTAGAGAAAGCATAGGCGAAGCAAGGGAGCTCCTCCTTCCACTCCTCACCCACCTAATTCCCTCACTCACCCAACTCTCAGCACTCTGTTCAAACCGCACTCAGTGCAGATCGCACTGCGAAGCCTGTTTTTATAAGCCTTGTTTCCCTGATTAACTGTCTTCAGCTGCTCTGAATTATCCTCTGCCTTCTCCGGGGCTGCCGACTCCTTTCAGGTCCGCTGTCCTCGGCCTCCCGCGCTCCTTATCCTCTACCTTCTCCGGGGCTGCCAACTCCTTTCAGGTTATCTCATGAGGGGAAGCCTTATTGTACTGCTCACATTACATATGGCAACTATACTAATAATCTATAAAAGGAGAAAGCTATATTTCACACACAGTTCTAATTTTAATACTATTAACCTGGCTGTACCCCATTGGCTCAAGAAGCATATGATGCAGTCTCCTTTTGCAGCCTTTTCCGTTTACACAAGGGTTACCTATGAATTTTAAGAAAATTAGAACTAGTTGTTTTTCTGCATGAAATTCATAGCTATTGCTTGAATGAAAAATAACCAATGAAATACATAGAACTTATAGCAATATCATTTTGATTTTTCTTCCAGCAAGGGATGCATTTCAGTGTGCAGGTTTTCGAAGAGACCAGAGGTTACATCCTGGAGATCTTTGAAGGCCATTTTGAGTTGCCTGATCTTGGGCCTATTGGTAAAGATTTTACATTGCATAATATTTAGTCCTAGGCTTTAACAAAACCTGTTGTCAGCGACATTGAGGTGCATAGATATGGGGTGGGAGAGAACTACTTTTAACACACCAGCACAGCAGGGTTTTAGATCTTCCTCATTTGTTTAATTGACTGATTTTAGAATTCTTTAAATTGGTTTTTACAGATTTCTGCCGATATATTCCTGGATTTTCTATGTTGGTGGATTGGTTAAAATCAATTTCTGACCATTTCTTATCTTTCAAACGCTAGATTTTTCTCTGCTCTTAGTGAAACCCAAGATGAACAAGCGTTGCGCTGATGACAACATCACAACAAAAGCAACATTTCTGAATTTAATCTGCTAAAAGGACATCCTCCACCAATTACTGTGGGTGGTCACAGAGAGCTTGCCCCCTTCGTTTGTTAAGCTGAATTAAACAAAACATGAAATATTTGAGAAAATAGAATGTTTTAAAAAGTAGAATAAATTTAATACTCCATAGCAAATAAGTATTCTCTCTTATATTCTCAAAGATCCATGATGTTAACCCTAGAATTTTATTTGAATTGCTTCACTAGGAGCCAATGGCCTTGCCAATCCCAGGGATTTCAAGGTTCCAGTTGCATGGTATGAGAACCGACAGGTTCCAGCTGGGTTCACTGTCATCAGCAAGTTCCAGGGCAAGCTATTTGCTGCTCAGCAGGTAAATCAGTATCTTATTCTCGGTGTCAAATACTGAATGTGTCATGAGGGTACAAAGACACAGATCAGACTAAACTTTTAGTGCGCAGGTCCATTAATAAGTTACTCAGAAAGCGCTCTGCCCAGTGTAGTGCTGAACCATATGGACCAGGAAAGGCCTATGTTCAATCCCCGGTCTGTGCTGAACTAACTAATCTCTGCTGGGACAGCAATAAGAGGTGCTACAATTGGTCACAGCACTCCTGAACTGGGATGGGGAAAGTTCAGCCAGGTTTCCTGCTTCTGATCACTATCCAGTGACTTGAGCTGAAGAACTAGACTTGGTGTAATGTGTCCCCACCCCCCCCCACCCCAACCACTTCTTCGCATGGTTTGCAGACACTCGTCATCAAGGTTCATATAAGGTTCACAAAATTAACGTAAGTAAAATAACAGTAATGAGGAAAATAATGGCACTAAAGAGTGACAAATCCCCAGGACCAGATGGTTTCCATCCCAGGGTTTTAAAGGAAATAGGTGAGCACATTGCAGATGCCCTAACTATAATCTTCCAAAGTTCTCTCAATTCAAGTATCGTTCCTTTAGATTGGAAAATTGCGCATGTCACTCCGCTATTTAAGAATGGCAAGAGAGGGAAACCAGGGAATTATAGACCAGTTAGCCTAACATCTGTTGTCAGGAAATTACTAGAGTCTATAATTAAGGATACGGTGACTGAACATCTTGCAAATTTTCGGTTGATCAGAGAGAGCCAGCATGGATTTGTGAAAGGTAGGTCATGCCTGACAAACCTGATTGAATTTTTTGAGGAGGTGACTAAAGTAGTGGACAGGGGAATGTCTATGGATATTATTTATATGGACTTCCAGAAGGTATTTCATAAAGTCCCACATAAGAGACTGTTAATTAAGGTAGGAGCCCATGGAATTGAAGGCAAATTATTGACCTGGTTAGGAAATTGGCTGAGCGGCAGGAGACAGAGTGTAGGGATAATGGGTAGGTACTCAAATTGGCAGGATGTGACTAGTGGTGTCCCGCAGGGATCTATGTTGGGGCCTCAACTATTCACAGTATTTATTAATGACTTAGCTGATGGCATAGAAATTCATATATCCAAATTTGACACAAAGGGGATGATTTTGCCAATGGGGAGCTTTTGGAGGAGGGACTCCCACTTGTCAGGTTTTAGTCCCGCCTCCATCGACTTCTGGCCAACCCACGCTATTTTCTCTTGATTGACCTTGTTAAGCCCACCCAGCGGGCTTAGCAGGCCAATTAAGGGGAAGCCAGTTGCAGAGAACGTCAACGTATGACGTTTCATCTGTCAAAAATTTTTGACAGATGAATTGTCATCGTTTGACCGATTTGTGAAGCTGTCAAACAGTGACATTCTCTGTAGTTTGATGAGGTCTTGAATTCAAGACCTCATCAAACCTCTTTCTTTTGCAGAAATTAGATGGCTGTTGCATTGGAGAATGCAACGGCCATCTGTCATCTCTACCGTGGAGGTGCGAGACTCTCCTCATACCCACCGACTGAAGCCTGCAGGAAGAAACAAAGGTAAGTAAATTTTTTCTAACACTTTCCACTTACCTCAGATACTCACCTCTCCACACTTGCGCCCATCACTTACCTTCACAGCACACTTTTGCACCCCTCCAACCCCTGCAGACCCACTACTCGCCTCGGTGACCCTGGCGGGGTTCGGAGCCTTCGGGAAGCCCGCACTTGTGTGAGCAAAATGGTGATAAGCCTATTTTCTGCCTGTTAACTACCTGTTAACAGGCATTTAAGCGGCTGTAATCCTTCCTGCCTCCAAGGAGACGGGACCCGGCGTGGGACAGCTACCCATCTCCTGGCAAGATAGCACGGAGGCGGGTTGGGGGCGGGTTGGGCACCCGCCCCCAAATTCTGCCATTTTCCCGGCAGTCCTGCCTCCATACCCGCCTCCCCAGGGCTGGCAAGATCGCGCCCATAGATAGGCTGCATTGTAGGCAGTGTAGATGAAAGCATAAAATTACATAGATTAAGTGAATGGGCAAAACTGTGGCAAATGGATTTCAATGTAGGCAAATGCGAGGTCATCCACTTTGGACCTAAAAAGGATAGAACAGGGTACATTCTAAATAGTGAAAAACTAAAAACAGTGGAGGTCCAAAGAGACTTGGGGGTCCATGTACATAGATCATTAAAATGTCAGGAACAGGTACAGAAAATAATCAAAAAGGCTAATGGAATGCTGGCCTTTATATCTAGAGGATTAGAATACAAGGGGGTAGAAGTTATGCTGCAGCTGTACAAAACCCTGATTAGACCACACCTGGAGTACTGTGAGCAGTTCTGGGCACCACACCTTAGGAAGGATATTTTGGCCTTGGAGGGAGTGCAGCGTAGGTTTACCAGAATGATACCCGGACTTCAAGGGTTAAGTTACGAGGAGAGATTACATAAATTAGGGTTGTATTCCCTAGAATTTAGAAGGTTAAAGGGTGATCTGATCGAAGTTTTCAAGATATTAAGGGGAACAGATAGGGTAGATAAAGAGAGACTATTTCCACTGGTTGGGGATTCTGGACTAGGGGGCATAGTCTGAAAATTAGAGCCAGACCTGTCAGGAGTGAAATTAGGAAACACTTCTACACACAAAAGGGTGGAATAAGGTGAGATGCTCAGAGGAGGCGGAACGGGCTCAAGGGGCTGAATGGCCTATTCCTGTTCCTATGGCAATTTGGGAAAGGTACTGGAGGTCTGCACGTGTCTATGGAACAATATTCCAGCAAGAGTCAGCACATTCAGGGTGGAGGGGAGAAAACTGGGTTGTCAGTTTCTGCCCGTGTTCAACATTCCCTCAGTTTGTACTAAGAATGTGTGTAGACCTCCTTACCTCCCTAATATCAGTCATTCTTAATTAAATAGGTCCCATGACAAACTCACGACCTCTGCCCTCAGGGACCCCCTGCCACTCACTCCACTTCTGAAACCCTCTTGCATGCCTGCACAGATGATGGAGCTGCACTTTTGCAAAGTTTCTGGCATAATGCGGGGGGCTCTGAAGATTCTCAAAGGATTGCATGGGCAGTTCCTCTCTGTTTAAGTTCCCCTTTGTAAGCAGCCCATGAGGTACGGGTACAGGGACCCTGTAGCAGTGAAACATCTAGCTCGAGCCCCACCTTTACCCTGTGGCTGTTCCTCTGCTGCCCCCTCCATGTGCTCCCCCTCTAGTGCTGTGCACTTCACCAGGTACATCCCCCTGCCTTTCTTGACTTGATGCGCGTTAGGTGGATATTTTTGTGTTGGTACCTGTGCACTGAGGAGTGCTTCGTGTCATGGGAACTCAGTACTCCAGATGGGGTCTGGCCAAGGTTCTGTACAACTGAAGCATCACTTTCTCACTTTTATATTCTAACCCCCTCGAAATAAAGGAAAACATACTTTAATAATTTTAATTACTTTACACTCCCAAGTGCAGCGATACTGAGGCCAATTTGCCCAGAATCATGGAACCGGCCTTTTGATCTCAAATATAATCCTTCAGTCTGTAATATTCAAACAGATTAAACAATTCAATCTCATTCTTTTCAGGGCCTCTCTCCATTTAATGTTGTGGCCTGGCATGGAAACTATACACCCTACAAGTACAACCTGGATAACTTCATGGTCATTAATTCTGTTGCGTTTGATCATGCAGTAAGTCATTTTCTTCATGTGTCTCCTTGCTTTTCTTGGAAGTCAAATATTTTGCAATGACAACGCACTAAGCTGGTAGTTTTTCTGTTTTATTCCTACTTGTGGTGAACTGCAGGCACTTTGATTTCTAACCAAACTAAAATCAGTTTCAAAAGTGGGGGCTTCCACTGGATGGCGTGTTTTGCCATCTGATGTTTTGTCTCTGGGAGAGAGCCAGGAGGAACAACTGACAAGAGGTTCTGCTCCACACCACAATGTGCACCCTTAGTGTATCCATCAATTGATGGCATCTATGGAGATGTCCACAGCTGATTTATACAGACCAGATGAAGGATAAGAAGACTATAAAAGGGGAGAAAATATTCAAAAAAATAGAAAATATTACAAAATGATAGATTCACATCACCTTGACCTTTACGAAGCTACAGAAGCCATTTGTGGAACTGTTTCAAGCATTTTCACATTCTGCCTTTTGACACAGGTGGACTGAACCACAATAAAGCCCATTTCTTGGGAGAAGCAAGAAATTTTTTTTTTTTAAATGACTCCTCTTCAGGGGACCTTGTATTATAGTCTAATTTTAAATATGTAAATTCACAAAACATAGGTATTATATGACCAACAAAATATCAAGGAATTAGAGATGAATTTTAAAAATCCTGCTTTTTCACTCTCTGTTTTCCTTAAATATCCAAACAGCCCAGTTAAACTTTAAAGCTTCATACAGTAGATTCCTGTGCAAGGAAAAAATAGAGTACAGGAAACCAAATGCAGACAACACAGATTTGCAATGTGTTACCACATTTGAGAGATAGAAGACCAGCCTAACAATAACCATGTGTCTTTTCAGGATCCTTCGATTTTCACAGTGCTGACTGCTAAGTCGACTCGTCCAGGTGTGGCTATCGCAGACTTTGTGATCTTTCCACCACGCTGGGGAGTAGCTGATCACACATTCAGACCCCCCTACTACCATCGTAAGACATGGCAAATCCCAATTGCAAATTTATTGTGATTTTTTACTAACACGATACAGTAATAGAAACTGATATTATGTACAAGAGGGCAAGTAAGCCAGTTCAGTGAGTCCTGTCTAGTCATAGAATCATAGAATGGTTACAGCACAGAAGGAGGCCATTTGGCCCGTCGAGCCCATGCCGGCTCTTTGCAAGAGCACTTCAGCTAGTCCCACTCCCCCTGCCCTTTCCCTGTAGCCCTGCAATTTTTTTTCCTTCAGGTACTTATCCAATTCCCTTTTGAAAGCCACTGATTTTAAAAGAGTTTAGACAGGTGGTCTAAGACAGATTCAAAATTTAATCTGTAATTAACTTCCAGCTGAAAGGTGGGAGGTATACTGTAATGTTACATGATTATTTTTTAAATTGGACCGAGTATTTAAGTTTCATCTTATTTCTGTAGTGCAATATTTAAGAATGTAGGAGGCCATGCAGTTGCATATGCATGAACATGCAATTGTATGACCTACAACAATGTTATAGCCATTTGTAGTAAAGCATTCCATACCCTAATAATCCTCTGTGTGAAAAAAATACTTCTAACTTCTCCCTTTGTTCTTCTAGCGCTAATTCTCAATCTATGTCCTTTGTTACCATTTCAACAACCAGCAGAAACAATCATTCTTTACCCTCTTAAAACCTTTCACAATTTTGAAAAGCCTTTCTTTATAACTATAACCTCTAACTCCCAGCATCACGATGTGGAGATGCCGGTGTTGGACTGGGGTGGACAAATGTGAGAAGTCGCACAACACCAGGTTATAGTCCAACAGCTTTATTTGAAATCACAAGCTTTCGGAGCGCTGCTCCTTCGTCAGGTCACCTGACTACTGGCGTATATTAATCCCACTTGAGGGTCCAGGCCTAGATCACAGTCTAGTCCCCTGAAGATTGAAAGAATTTTCCCAATATTATTCAGCCCCCAATAGGATACTGAAGACAACTTTTAGGTGGGGGAGGGGGCGGATTATGTAAATAGGGTGATCTCCCCAGACCCTGCATACTTTGACAGGGTTAGCGCTGGAGGCCACCTGCTTTCATGCTGGGGTGGCTGGCGCGGGGATTTTTGGGCCTGCCATTTTTAAGACAGGTTTCACTCCACCACAGGAGTAAATCATTCATGTGCATTTCCCAAGTCCTCAACAGTTGAGTTTTGAATTTTACCTAAAAGGAAGGCGAGTAATAAACTGCTATGAAAAGAGACTTAATTATACTTCTTTAAGAATTGAGCATTATTGTTTTTAAATCCCAGCACGACACTGCTCAAACAGAAAATTGATCGGTGTAGAAAGTAGGATCAGTAGTTTGCAAATGAAAGGGTTTTAATGCTTTGTTTCTTTGTTCACCAGGCAACTGTATGAGTGAATTTATGGGGCTGATCAAAGGTCATTATGAGGCAAAAGAGGAGGGCTTTCTGCCTGGCGGAGGCAGTCTGCATAGTATTATGACTCCACATGGGCCAGATGCAGAATGCTTTGAGAAAGCAAGCAAGGCAGAACTCAAACCAGAACGAGTAGCTGACAGAACTATGGTAAGTGACAGAGGAACTCAAAGACTGTGGGCTGTACCTTCTAAACAATGGAACAAGTTTTCTCGATCATCAGCTCGTATCTTAAGCAACCCCTTTATTCTCAAAAGCAGTTTCCCATTGGAACTAGAACTATTTGTTAATAATGTGACAGGATAATAATAAGAAAGTGGAATCTGGGTTATGCAGGCAATCATAATCACAGTCTTGATCACACCCTATACTTAATTTGTGTTGCAGTTATAAACTGCCTCATTTATACTTTTGGAATGGAGAAAAATATGGCCACTGCCAGCCCCTTCCTGTGCTCAGATAGTTTGATGGCTAATTCTGGCAAATAAGGAGCTTAAAAAAATGCTACTGCATTTTTGGTGTTAATATTTTGTCCTGCTTCCATTAAAATTATATTCGGTGCAGCTCAAATAGCAGCCAGTAGGTGGAAGACAGGAGTGCTGGCCATGACCTTGTTAATTGAAAGACTTGGAAGAAAGAAAGAACTTGCATTTATACAGCGCTTTTCATAAGCTCAGGATGTCCCAAAGCACTTTACAGCCTCTGAAGTGCTTTTGAAATGCAGTCACTGTTGTAATGTAGGGAAGCCAATTTGTGTACAGCAAGGTCCCACAAATAGCAATGAGATAATGTGTCTTTTAGTAATGTTGGTTGAGGGATAAATATTGGTCAGGCAGAGCTTCTCTGCTCTTCATCGAATAATGCCGTGGGATCTTTTACGTCCACCTGAGAGGGCAAACAGGGCCTCAGTTTAACGCCTCATCCAAAAGATGGCAGCTCCGATAATGCAGCACTCCCTCAGTACTGCACCGAAGTGACAGCATTGACTATGTGCTCAAGTCTTTGGAGTGAGGCTTGAACCCACAACCTTCTGACTCAGAGACGAGAGTACGACTACCAAGCCGAGGCCAAAAGGTAACTCACCAACATGACCAAGTCTCTGAAAATTCAGAATAAAAAATGCCGACCAAAAAGTTGTATAAGTCACACTGTACAAAACATTTTCATCCCTGGCAAGTTTGGAGTAGCAGCTTATACATCTGACATCATCATTTCATTTGGCAGGTTCAGTAAGATCAGTTTAATTCATTTGAATTCAGTGGCTGTACTTGTCTGTATTGAACAGATCTTTCTCAAAATATTATAAAGTTAACTTGCATGAAGAAACATAAAAAATACAAAAATACTAGAGCAGAACTAGGCTAACAAAAACAGCACTTCTCATTAAAAGGATCAATGGTTACCAAGTGGGAAGGATAAGTAAACCTGAGGTAACCCTGCTTAAAATTTAAAAAAACAAGCAGTGTTCTGATGAGAGACAATTATAAGTGCCTTGCTGGACCACAACTAAAGAGAATCCTGCCGATGTACAGAAAGAATGAGCAGGAAACCAAATCTGAACAAGCCCTATACATTCACATTTATATTGAGCTGATATTAATAATCACATTAAGCGGATAAGTGCTGTGACCAACAATAAATGAAAGTACTAAATTACAGAGGACATTAAGTGACCAATCATGTAATGGTCAACATGTGCCGTGTATTATTGGGCATGGCTGATCCTGAATATGGTATTGAGATAGAGGATCAGCCATGATCATATTGAATGGCAGAGGAGGCTCGAAGGGCCAAATGGCCTACTCCTGCTCCTATTTTTCTATGTTTCTATGGAGGCCTGAGATCTACCATGCACCTGATGTGCTCATTGAATCCCAGTGCAGGTGGTCAGTGTGTACTGAGAGGCTCATTGAGGCCACACATTTTATTTAAATTAGGGGCCCATCAATAATGTGAGTGGAGTATCTGAATGGCACTCCAGACACTAAGCACCCACTTGGGTAAGTATTCCAAGGACAGCCCATAAGTGGAATAAATGTTGCTATTGGGTGTCTCTCTCCCTGTTATAGGGCCAACTTTCTTTGCTACCATTGTTGTTTTCAACCTTCAACAGCCAAATTGCACAAGAGGACAAGTCCCCAGCGGCAAACCAATACAAAGAAATGGCAGCACTGTATGGGTAGCCTTCAGCCCTTCACTGGCTCTTAGCTCACCACATTCTGGCCCCCAACTCCTGTGGTGCTCCAAATGTGCTCTGTGCTTTGCGCCAGGATCACTGCTAAAATATTCAAATGAGTTGACTTTGCATTATGCAATGAGGTCTGCTCATTTGGGCACAGGCACAGCCAATACCTCAGAAGTAGAGATGATGGCAAAGCAGTCGGGATCAGATTATCATTGTCTTATTTTTTTTCTCGTTTTGTGACTATTGTGCACACAATTTTTTTAAGATTCTAAACATCCCATTGACTCGTTAAATTAACTCAAATAGCTTTTCACATGATGAATGTTTGCACAAAAAAATTACAAATCATTGATGGGCATTTATTGTATTGGTAATCAGAGGCGTGTGTATTAAAGAGATGATGATTCAAAGTCTCATGTGAGATCAGTGTGTTAGTGTCAGAGACTGTTCCTGTTTCTGGAAGGTCTGCAAAATCTTTTGCATAACCTTATTCAGTAGAACTGCCATATTAAATCTTACTCAGCCACGACTACTGGAAATCAAACATCTCCCAAACATAAACTCCCTCAACCACCACTAACGGGGCTAAATTAAAATGGATGAAAATAATTACTTTTCAAAAGCTTGATCATGAGAACTAGGGATTGTGATATTGCAGCAATACTTCTAATTTGTTACTTATACGTGAACAGGCCGTGTCACAAACAAAAACTTCAACACTGCAGACTGCTTCCTAAGACATGATTGCTCATGGCCCAGGATGCTGCTGGAGAACATGCATCATCCAATTGAGTGGCACTGCTAAGTTTGTACATACTGGGAAATCTGCCATTCCTAGAGGAACACATACTCATTTTATGATAATTATCCCAGTTTGATTCGAAGTACATTGGTCCCTGTCCAATATGGCATAATACTCCATTCACTGTTAAGCTAATCCACACATTAAGTTGTTTCATTTTCTATTTCATTTGACAGGCGTTTATGTTCGAGTCCTCATTCAACATGACTGTCACCAAATGGGGCCTGGAGACCTGCAATCGCTTGGACAAAAGCTACTCAAACTGTTGGCAGCCACTGAAAAGTAATTTCAATCCCAACTGGAAGCCAAGTAACAAGTGAACCTGGGATGCAAGATGCCTATAACTACAGGGTGAGATGGTCCAGTAAACCCAACTCATGCAGAATCAATTGCGGTGTTAAAAGGGAAATAGATACTTGGAAAGTAAGGATATTAAGGGATATGGAAAGTCAGGAAATTCAGATTAAAGACATAAGAGCTGCCATTGGTAACAAAAGGCATAAAGGGCCTCCTTCTGTTCCTTTGATTGACCTTTTTCTGTATGTTATACAATTTGTGGCTGCACCCTACATTTCCTCTGATTATCCAGTACACGTATAAGTGAATCACAGTACAGAAACACTTCCACTGGGGTGGCGGGGGGGGGTCCTAATAATGTTTACATTACTACATCCTTGGCACTTTCCCCTCAACCTCTAGCGATATAGGTTTCTATAATGGCCGGCCCCTGGAATCAGCTGAAACATTTCGGCCAGGATCTTCCATTGTCTGATGGCCACTCCTTGGAGAGGATGGTGTTAGGTGTGAGTCTACAATGTAATCAGTTCTCAGAACCTCAGCTTGCATACATTTAGGAATGCACTGATAGAGTGGAAACAACGGGCTAGATTTTCTCAATGGAGACGAGTTGGAGGCGGGACTGCTGCTTGTGTCAATGTCCCGCCTCCATCCTCGTCTGACCAACCAGAGGGATTTCCCCTGATTGACCTTGTTAAGCCCGCCCTGCGGGCTCAGCAGGCCAATTAGGGAGGAAGTCACTGACACAGCACGTCAACGTATGACGTGCCATCTGTCAAGACTTCTTGGAAGAAGAAATGTCAGCGTTTGACAGCTCTGCAAAGCTGTCAAACACTGACATTCTCTGTAGTTTGATGAGTCCTTGTGTTCAGGACTCATCAAACCTTTCAACTTTGTCGATTTCAGATGGCTGTTGGTTCGGAGGATCCAACAGCCAGTCTGTGAAATCAACAACGAGGATGTCGGGTCTGCCGATCCAGAGAGGATGAAGGCTGTAGGAAGAAAACAAGGTAAGTGAACATTTTTTTACACTTATCACTCACCTTACATACTTACCACTCCACACTTGCACCCATCACTCACCTCTACATCTTACTTCCAGGTGCCTCTGACCGCCGCAGACCTCCTTCACGTCTCCTCCAACCCGGCGGGGTTCTTCAAGGTCGGGAAGCCTTCACCTGTGAAGGTAAAATGGCACTAATCCTTTTTTCTGCCTGTTAACTACCTGTTAACAGGCAGTTAAAAGTATTTAATGCCTTTCCCGCCTCCAGGAGATGGGACCCGAAGCAACACATCTTCCCACCTCCTGGCAAAAGGGCACGGAGGCGGGATGGGGCGGGTTTGCCATCCTCCCCCACTTTCTTCTACTTTACCAGCAGTCCCGCCTCCTCGGGGCTTGGATAATCCAGCCCAACATGTATGTTGCAAGCTGTACTCTTATTGTGTAAAAGTATCTTAACATTCCACTGAGATGTTCAGTATTGGCTATGAACTCCAGTTCTAAGTGATGCTTGAGCTCACAATGTGGTTTAAAGAACCATCACTTGATGATCTTTAAAATTCCACATTGGTTCATGAGGCACTCTCGACACCTTTGCCCAGTTAATGAGTGTGAGCATGTTCTCTGTTTACAGTGGCAATTTCATGCCAGTGTGAATCTTAAATGAAGGCCCAGAAATTGGGCTACTTACCACCACGAGTTAGTGCCGCAATCCTGGCGAAAAATGGTGGCCGCCACTCTGACGCCCTTCTCTGGCACAGGACTCGGCTGCCGCCATTTTGGTGAGGGCCTTAGCGCTGCCGTTAGCAACGCTGGCCCTAGAGATGCAAATATGGAGAGCGTAATGTCACGCTGACTTAATGTCATGCTCTGCGAACTTGGACCTTAGCGCTGAGTTTAGCCCAGGGTCCTAAGTTTGCTCTAAAAAGCAAGCATGCAGCAGACTTACTGAGACGGTCAGCACTTCTTAAAGGGACACACACATCTTTTAGGTAAGTTTGCATTTAAGTTTTTGGACTGGAATTTTTATATTTTATTGAAGTTGCTTGGTGCAATACATGTTAAAAGTTTTTTAAGTGTGCAGGGAGTGCAGCTGGATGCTTCCAAGGCCTTGGATGGTAAAGGAAGGCCTCTGAGAAGACAGAAAATGCTGGAAATAATCAGCAGGTCCATAGGGAGAGAAACAGAACAGATTTCACTTCTCAGGTTGAGATGCTGCCTGGCCTGCTGAGTATTTCCAGCATTTTATGTTTTATTATTACAGCATCCACTCTCAGAGGGAAGAGGAAGACACAGAAGAGGAAGAAGCAGAAGGAAGGATGCAACCCAGACAGCCCCTTTCTGGTGGGATATCCAGGATGGAATGATCCGCCTGCGGTACCAGCGCCCATAACACCTATTCCCCTTTCAACATTAGTCCCAGACCTTACCTTCCCTCTGTTACTGACCATCATAGCGTCCTCTTGGCCACAATGCTAAAATAAAAGCCACCAGAAATCAAACTTTCCAATCCAACATTATATGTCTATCAATCCAATATGACATCAAGCAATCAACTAATCATCCTTATGCATTCCCTTAGTGACTGTCATGTGTGTGCCTTTGCCTATCCTACTGATGTCACACAGTGCTACCCCAGTGGCTGCAGCATAGCTGTTGGAAGGCTGCTGACTTTCAGTGGGGAACACTGCAAATGACCTTGCTGGTTGACCTTGAGGAGCTGGTGGCTGGGAGTGTGAAATTGAGTGACAGTGTTTCTTCTTCACTCTCCTCTCCCTCTTCTTCGTCAACCACTGCCTGGGCAGGCTGCATTTCTTGGGTCTGTGAAATGAGGAAGGCACAAGGGTGGAGTTGTAGTGAGGGGAGGGCGGGAAAGCAAGCACTGCATGCCAGAAGGAGGATAACATATAAGGATACCAGCATCATGTATCCTTTCAGCCCCACTGCTGGCCAAGGGCTCAGCTATGCCCCTGCCAAGAATGGCCAGCACCGTCTCCTCTGAAGCTAGGAATGGGAGGAAACCTCGTGTTTGGTACAGATTGTTGGTGAGTGAGTGATTGGGGGGAGGGTTAATGAGTCTTGCATTGAGCAGTGTGCGAGGCTAGTGGTGCAGTTGGTAGGAAATGGCTTTTGAAGATGCATTCACTGACCTTGACCACTGGTCTGAGGTCATGAAGCTTCTTCGGGCACTGAAGCCAGGTCGTAGGGCATTACTGGCAGTGGCGGCCTCCTGACCCCTGTGGGTAGAGGACCTCTCTTGCAGTGTTGATCCCCTGCACAAAGCTGGAGTGCTGCGTGTGAGACCCTGGATGCCCCTTCTCTGGCATGCTGAAACATTTGTGTTAGTGCTGAAGCACCTTTTCCATTTCCCACCCCCCCCCCCAATCAGATTTTGCATGACCTGTTTAAGACATTATGAAGCGCTACTCCTGTCACATGGTTACCGTATTCATAAACTAAATTATTTTTTCTTATTTGTTCCAGATTGTTTGGATTTATATTTCCAATGTGTTTTTAGTCAACTTATATTCATCTTTATATTTTCAGATCAGCCCATGACCACTGGAAAGAAGTCATAACATTTCCACTTTATTTTCTATATACACCAGACAGACAGATCATCAAGTCACCACTGAAATGTAATTTTCACTTGACGTAAAATTGCTTACAGGAATTTAAGTGTAATTTTCCATTTACTTAACTATGATTACATTTAACCATTAATTTAGTCAGGTAAAAGAAAGTTAAATGACTGATGTGCAGACTTACTGTGCTGTTTATCTGAAACAATAAAGAACATGATGGTGCACAAAGTGGTCATCAAAACTATGTTTATACACATTTGCTACCCCCTTGTGCATTCTGTCCCATCTGGAAAGCTAAAACAAGATTTATGTAACTATTTTAGTACTACAAATCTTTGTAATACAGTATATCCTGTTACCCGTCACTCTAGAGACTTGGGCATTTTGGTTTACTGGACACCATTTTGTCAGTCTCTGTAGGGAAGGTGCATCCAAGAACAAACATTGTGGACAAGAATAAATTATTGAGCCAGAATTTGCTGGGAAAGTAACGGAGAGTTGAATGCACCCGCCGCTATTAGTGTGTAAATAATCCAGCAATTTGTGGCGAGAAAAGGATATCCCATGAGTTGCAAATCATAGGAACAGGAGGCGGCCATTCAGCCCCTCCAGCCTGTTCTGCCATTCAGCCCTTCGAACCTGTTCCCCCATTCAATAAGATCATGGCTGATCTACGACCTAACTCCAATAACCCACCTTTGGCCCAGATCCTAGGCTGGACAATTTGCGCCGCTCCGACGTTATCCTAGCAAAAACAGCAGCTCACAGTCAACCTCCCCATGAGTTTCAAGATATTGCTGCATTTGCGCTGTTAAAACAAATTAAACTCGCCACAGAAAGTTAGGGCTGGTATTTAATGACGTAAGGACCCTTTTAATGATGAGATTAACGTTCTTGCAATGCCACTCAACCTCAGAGGCCCAGAAAGGGAACAATTGAAACTGTGGCGTCTCACTCCTACAGGTAGTAAATTGTTCCTAGATGTGTTTAAAACTAAATTTTTGAAAAAATTCTTACTTTTCAGTTATCATTTTTCTCTCAATCCAATCTTTATTTCCCTTTCTGTATCTAATTTGATTCTAGTTCACCCTATTTACTTCTCCATTACTGTTTATTTATCCTTAAATCTCACTGGTTAAGAAAATAAATTGTTGGTCCCGTCGTTCACAAAGGTTGACTGTTTTCAACTTGAACTTCCAGCAATTTGCGATGCAAACATTTTTCAAGCTGAAGTGTGAAGGAAAAAACCCAACTAACAGGGCATGCCGCGAGATATCTGGCCCATTCTTCTAACCTAGCTATGTGGACCCTGCAGTTTTGATCTAAAAGATTCAGAAACAGAAGTTCCAAAATATTACAATGTGATGTATATGATTCTGATGCGGAGATGCCGGTGTTGGACTGGGGTGGACAAAATTGAGAGGTCGCACAACACCAGGTTATAGTCCAACAGTTTTATTTGAAATCACAAGCTTTCGGAGCTATCGATCGCCCCTTCCTCAGGTGAAGTCACCTGAGGAAGGGGCGATCGATAGCTCCGAAAGCTTGTGATTTCAAATAAAACTGTTGGACTATAACCTGGTGTTGTGCGACCTCTCAATGTATATGATTATCATGGCTGACTTCAATTATGCCAACATAAGCTAGCAACACCCAAATATTTGTGGGGAAATCAAACAATGTAGTCCGCAATTGCTTTTTGACCCAATGCATGAAGAACCTGACTAGTTGCACATGGTTCCAGGAAGCAATTATTACAACAGTTTTAATTTAGAAGTATTGCAATTATTGGGAACTACTACAGAAGCACTTCATTCAGGAAAAATGGAACACTAACTCAATGTTGAACATACAGGCTAAGCATATGCCTTAGAGAAATAAATGTAAGCCAAACAAGCAATGCCCAAAATGGATAAATAGAGCAATTAAAATTAAAATGATGGCGGATGGCTGTATAGAAATTACCTTACAAGAGTAAACAAGTTTAGAAGAACATGCTAGGTAAACCTCCTTGACTTCTTTCAGAGCATTTTTGGTAAAGCAGACAATAACATTCCCTATGATATTGTTTACTTGGATTTTCAGAGACTTCTAGTAAGGTTCTGGCATGAAAGATTGAGAAAAACATGGAAATCTAAGGGACATTACAGAACTAGATAAAGTTGGCTAAAGGACAAGATGGTGGTTGAGGAGTATTATTGCTCCACATGGATCATACTTGGACCTCTGCTGTTTCTTATTTATGCCAATATTTGAATCTCTCCAACTGAGTTCTGACGAAGGGTCACAGACCTGAAACTTTAACTGTTTCTCTCTCCACGGACGCTGCCTGACCTGCTGAGTCTTTCCAGCATTTTCTGTTATTTTTGAATCTCTCCGAAAAGGTTTCCATACCTCCCACAGCACTGAAATGGCACTAACCAGTCACAACATTCTCTGTGATCATGATGCATTATTCCCCCTCGTCTTCTCTGCAGGTATTGACCTGGTTGATCACACAAATCCCCATTCAACACTTCTGCTCCGTTGTCAGCACTGCACTCGCTTGGTTCCACTCACAATTATCCAATCTCCAGCAATGGCTGCCCATCCAGTCCTCACCTGGTTACCTCCATAGGCTCCCTCCTGTACATTCTGACCCTTGGCAACATCATCTGCAGACATATGTATGCTGACAACACCCAGCTCTACCAGTTCACCACCTCTGGACTCTGCACTGCCTCTGCAGCCAGACTGTTTGTCTGACATTCAGTCTTGGACAAACCACAGTATTGTGGGCCTACAATGTCATAAGCTCCTGAAACCTGAGCTCATTTGCATTTAGTAATGCCACTGATGGAGCAAGAACTACATGTCTGTTGCCAGCTGCTCTCCTATTGTGAGTCTTAACATTTCACTGGGATGTTTAGTATTGGGTATTAACTCCAGTTTTAAGTGATGCCTGAACCCACAATGCCCTGGTCTACAGATGCATCAATTAATCATCTTCCAGCAGTGCATGTAGGTCCTTTTGCAGTTAATTGAGTCGGAGAACTTTCTCTGGAGAATGCATTGAGGGGACCCTAACCAACTTTCTCTGGGTGGCCGTGGTACATTCTTCCTCCTCGTTTTTTCTGCAGCCTTTGACCCGGCTGATCACACCCTCCGCCTCCAAAACCTCTTCTGTTATCAGCTTGTTGGAATTGTAATGGGTAGGTCATGGCTGACTAATCTTGCTGAATTTTGAGGTCACTAACATGGTGAATAGGCGAGTGTCTATGGATATTGTTGATACGGACTTCCAGAAAGCATTTGATAAGGTTCTGCACAAGAGATTAGCAAAAATTAAAGTGCACAAAATTGGAGATAACCTTGTGACATGGGTTGGGAGGTAGGTGAGTCGGCATAAAGGGAACATTCACTGATTGGCGGGACGTGGCAAGTGGATGCATAGTCAACTCACAGTTCAACCCACTTTCGCTACTTTCATCAAGTGTACTCATGGTATGATCTGAACCAGAAACAGAAACATGTAGACCCAACACTCTCGCCTTGGTTACGTAATGGAATTTTGCAAAGACCAAGGAAACTGGAATAAGTTGATCAATATTTATTAAAGCATAAAGACATTTTATAACTTCTGCATAATATACTGTACAATTACTAGTCATGTCTGCTGTCTCTGCTTCAAGTACTCATGATGATAGACTAAATGGTCGCTCCATTCCCTCCTTGATAAGCTTTTCTTTATGATCCTTGAAAGAAAATAAAAGCCACAACTTAGGTAAGATTTCAAATACACATGAAATATAATGAACTGTATCGCAAAATGATTACCTACATAATTTACAGAGTTACACAGAGTCTACAGTACAGAAAGAGGCCATTCGGCCCAACTTTATGCTGCACACGAGCCTCTTCCCACCCCTTAAATTCATCTTGTAGTAGTGTGCTCCACATTCTTACCACTCTTTGGATAAGAAGTTTCTCCTGAATTTCCTATTGGATTTATTAGTGACTAGTTTTGGACAGGCCCACAAGTGGAAACATTTTCTCTATGTCTATCCTATCAAACCCTATTATCTTAAAGACCATTATCAGGTCACCCCTAAGCCTTCTCTGAGAGGAAAGAGTCCCAAACTGTTCAGCCTTTCCTGATAAGTATATCCTCTCAGTTCTGGTATCATCCTTGTGAATCATTTTTTGTACCTTAAGAACATAAGAAATAGGAGCTGGAGTAGGCAATACAGCCCCTCGAGCCTGCTCCGCCATTCAATAAGATCATGGCTGATCATCGACCTCAACTCCACTTTCCCGCCCGATCTCCATATCCTTTGATTCCCCTAGAGTCCAAAAATCTATCCATCTCAGCCATGAATATACTCAAAGACTCAGCATTCACAGCCCTCTGGGGCAGAGAATTTCAAAGATTCACAACCCTCTGAGTGAAGAAATTCCTCATCTGTCTTATCTTGGAGCTTGTTATTTGATACGTACCCCTTGTTTTCTTCTGTTCTTTTCTCCAAATTCTACTTTTTATACATATATATTTTTCTTGATTGACAGGGTAGATGCTGAGAGGTTGTTTCCCCTGGCTGGAGTGTCTAGAACTAGGGGGCATAGTCTCAGGATAAGGGGTAGACCATTTATGACCGAGATGAGGAGGAATTTCTTCACTTGTTCTATCTCCCTTTTTAAATATATGCAATATCTTCCCTAACTTCTTTTAATATGAACGGATGCAATCCATCTGGGCCAGGGGTTTTATACTCTCCAAGTTTGATTAATTTATTATTTTTACCATTTCTATCTTAAATATCTTTATATCTTTTTTGATCTCTTCTAATGTCATGCCCACCTTGTTGGTTTCCCTGGTAATACTGAGACAAAGTAACTATTCAATATTTCTTCCATTTCACACTCATTGCCTGCGAGTTTATCTTGTGCATCGCTTTGTGGCCCTATCCCTAACCTGATTTTTCTTTTGTTATTAAGTGTCTAGAATACTTTACTTTTTTTATATATATTCCTCGATAATTTAATTTCGTAGCTCCTCTTTGCTTTCCCAATTTTTTGACTTCTTTCCTAACCTTTTCAAATTCCCTTTTGTCATCCTCTCCTTAGTGTACGCCTTTTTCTTTAGTTTCAATTATACCCATATCTCTTTATTCATCCATGGTGTTTCATTATTGGCTAGTTTGTTCTTGGTTTTTTAGCAGAATACATTTCTCCTGAACTCTATTGCTCATAGGTTTTAAATATTTCCCACTGCTGTTCTATCCTTTGTCTGTCAATTTTGTTTCCAGTTTATCTTCCTTAGTTCCATTCTCATCCCCTCAAAATTAGCTTTTTTCCAATCTATTACTTTGGTCTTTTTCTTACTTATGTCTCTCTCAATCATTATTTTAAACCTTATTATGTTATGATTGCTATTCCCTAGATGTTCCCCCTACGCTTACTTCTCTTATCTGCTGTGGTTCATTTCCCATTACTAGATCCAGTAGTGATTCCTCTCTTGTTGGGCTTCTTACATACTGGGTAAGAAAGGAGTCCTGAACACATTGTAAAAACTCCATTCCTTTTTCCACTTTCCCTACCTCCTCTTGCCAGTTTATCATAGAATGATTACAGCATGGAAGGCGGCCATTCGGCCTGTCGAGCCTATGCCGACTCTCAGCTAGTCCCCTGCCCTTTCCCTGTAGCTCTGCAATTTTTTTTCCTTCAGATACTTATCCAACTCCCTTTTGAAAGATAAGTTTGAGTCTGCCTCCACCACCCTTTCAGGAAGTGCTTTCAGATCTTAACCACTCGTTGCGTAAAAAAGTGTTTTCTTACGTCACATTTGGTTTTTTGCCAATCACCTTAAATCTGTGTCCTCTGGTTCTTGACCCTTCTGCCAATGGGAACAGTTTCTCTCTATCTACTCTGTCCAGACCCATGATTTTGAACACCTCTATCAAATCTCCTCTCAATCTTCTCTACTCCAAGGAGAACAACCCCAGCTTCTCCGGTCTATCAACGTAACTGAAGTCTCTCATTCCTGGAATCATTCTCGTAAATCTTTTCTGCACCCTCGCTAAGACCTGCACATCCTTCCTAAAGTGTGGTGCCCAGAATTGGACACAGTACTCCAGTTGGGTCCGAACCAGTGTTTTATACAGGTTCATCATAATTTCCACGCTTTTGTACTTATACCTCTATTTATGAAGCCCAGGATCCCGTAAGCCTTTTTAACTGCTTTCTCAACCTGCCCCGCCACCTTCAACAATTTGTGCACACATACCCCCAGGTCTCTCTGTTCATGCACCCCCTTCAGGATTGTACCATTTAGTTTATATGTCCTCTCCCCATTCTTTCTACCAAAATTTACCACTTCACACTTTTCTGCGTTAAATTTCATCTGCCACGTATCCGCCCATTTCACCAGCCTGTCTATGTCCTCTTCAAGTCTATCACTCTCCTCCTCACTGTTCACTATACTTCCAAGTTTTGGGTCATCTGCAAATTTTGAAATTGTGCCCTGTACACCCACAACCAAGTCATTAATATATATCAAGAAAAGCAGTGGTCCTAGAACCGACCCCTGGGGAACACCACTGTATACCTTCCTCCAGTCCGAAAAACCGTTCACCACTACTCTGTTTCCCATCACTTAGCCAATGTCGTATCCATGCTGCCACTGTCCCTTTTATTCCATGGGCTTCAACTTTGTTGGCAAGCCTATTATGTGGCACTTTGTCGAACGCCTTTTGGAAATCCATGTACATTACATCAACTGCATTACCCTCATCAACCCTCTCTGTTACCTCATCAAAAAACTTGATCAAGTTGGTTAAACACGATTTGCCTTTAACAAATCCGTACTGGCTTTCCTTAATTAATCCACACCTATCCAAGTGACTTAATTTTGTTCCTGATTACGGTTTCTAAAAGCTTCCCCACTACCGAGGTTAAACTGACTGGTCTGTAGTTGCTGGGTTTATCTTTACACCCTTTTTTGAACAATGGTGTAATATTTGCAATTCTCCAGTCCTCTGGTACCACTCCCGTATTTATGGAGGATTGGAATATTATGGCCAGTACCTCCGCGATTTCTGCCCTCAATTCCCTCAGCATCCTAGGATTCATCCCATCCGCTCCTGGTGACTTATCTACTTTAAGTACAGCCAGCCTTTCTAATACTTCTTCTATCAATTTTTATCCTATCAAGTGTCTCCACTACCTCCTCCTTCACTATGTCTATGGCAGCATCCTCTTCCTTGATGAAGACAGATGCAAAGTACGCGTTTAGCACCTCAGCCATACCCTCTGCCTCCATGCATAGGTCTCCTTTTTGGTCCCTAATCGGCCCCACTCCTCCTCTTGCTACCCTTTTACTATTTATATGCCTATAGAAGACTTTTGGATTAGCTTTTATGTTGGCCGCCATTCTATTCTCACACCCTCTCTTTGCCCCTTATTTTCTTTTTCACTTCTCCTCTGACCTTTCTATATATAGCCTGATTCTCAGATGCATTTGCAACCTGACATCTGTCATACGCGCTCTTTTTCTGCTTCATCATATTCTCTATCTGTTTAGTCATCCAGGGAGCCCTGACTTTAGTTTCCCTGCCTTCCCCCTAGTGGGAATATACCTCGACTGTACCTGAACTATTTCCTCTTTAAAGGCAGCCCATTGTTCCATACAGTTTTGCCTACCAATCTTTGATTCCAGTTTACCCGGGCCAGATCTGTTCTTATCCCACTGAAATTAGCCTGCCCCCAGTGAAACATTTTTACTCTAGATTGCTCCCTGTCCTTTTCCATAGCTAATCTAAACCTTATGATACTATGATCACTGTTCCCTAAATGTTCACCTACTGACAGTTGCTCCACTTGACCTACCCTCATTCCCAGAATCAGATCCAACAATGCCTCCTCCCTCATCAGGCCAGAAACATACTGATCAAGAAAGTTCTCCTGAACACACACTTCAGAAATTCTTCCCCTTCTCTGCCCTTTACATTATTACGATCCCAGTCTATATTAGGATAGTTGAAGTCCCCCATTATTACTACTCTATAGTTCTTGCACCTCTCTAATTTCTCTGCAAATTTGCTCCTCTATATCTTTCCCACTGGTCTGTAGAATACACCTAGTGTAATGGCTTCTCTATTATTTCTTAACTCTAGCCATATAGATTCTGTCCTCGACCCCTCCAAGATATCCTCCCTCTCCAGCACTGTAACATTCTCCTTAACCAATACTGCCACACCACCTCCTATCTTTCCTTCCCTATCTTTCCTGAACACTTTATAACCAGGAATATTTAATACACAAACCTGCCCTTTTTTAAGCCAGGTCTCAGTTATTGCCACAGCATCATATTCCCATCTGGCTATTTGTGCCTGTAGCTCACTTACCTTGTTTACTATGCTTTGTGTGTTCACATACATACACTGTAAACCCATCTTAGACCATCCTGCATTCTCTCTTAGTTTGACCCCACCTAATACCTTACCATTTCTTACTTTAGGACTCTCTGCCTCTCCCAATCCTTTGAGCACTTTATTTCCCCTTTCTAATGTTACATCCTGGTGCCCATCCCCCCGCCAAATTAGTTTAAACCCTTCCCAACAGCACTAGCAAACCTCCCCATGAGGATATTGGTTTCGGCCCTGTTAAGGTGCAACCCGTCCGGCCTGTACAGTCCCACCTCCCCCAGAACCGACCCCAATGCCTCAGGAATCTGAAGCCCTCCCTCCTGCATCATCTCACCAGCCACGCATTCATCTGCTCTATCCTCCTAATTCCATACTCACTCACACGTGGCACCGGGAGTAATCCAGAGATTACTACTTTTGAGATCCTGCTTTTTAATCTCTTTCCTAGCTCCCTAAATTCTGCCTGCAGGACCTCATCCCTCTTTCTACTTATGTCGTTGGCACCAATATGGACCACGACCTCTGGCTGTTCACCCTCCAAATGTTCTGCAGCCGCTCAGAGACATCTTTAACCCTGACACCAGGGAGGTAATATACCATCCTGGAGTCACGTCTGCGGCCACAGAAACACCTGTCTGCTCCCCTATCGAATCCCCTAGCATTATTGCTCTCCCACTCTTCTTCCTCTTCCTCCCCCCCACCGTACAACTGAGCCAAACGTGGTGCCAGTCTTGGCTCTAGCTGTACTCCCCAGAGGAACCATCGCCCTCACCAGTACTCAGTACTGAAAACTGGTTGGAGAGCGAGATGCACTCAGGGGACTCCTGCGCTACCTGACTGGTCCTCCTCTTCTGTCTAGTGGTCACCCATTCCCTCTCTACCTGCACACTCCTTAGCTGTGGGGTGACCACCTCCTGAAACATGCTATCCACGTAGCTCTCAGCCTCGCGGATGCACCTTAGTGACACCAGCTGCCGCTCAAGCTCCTCCAGCCGACGACACCTCCTCCACACGTGGTTATCCAGGACATGGGAAGCGTCCTGGATTTCCCACATGGCACAGGATGTGCATTCCGTGGGTCTGAGGTGCCCTGCCATGCCTCTATTTAATAGACTATTAACTGACTTACAGAAATAGGGGTAGTTGAGAAATCTCATGATTATTCTATTTCTTTTATTCATTTCATAGATTTGCCTATATATTTCTTCCTCTCCAATATTAAGTGGTCTGTAGAATACCCCTATTTACGTGCTCTATCGCTTCTTATCCTTTGTCTCAATCCATATGGATTCTGTTTCTATCTTAATGTTATGTCCCTTTTTTCTACTGCCACTATGTTTTTCCTTCCCTATCCTTTCTAAATACACTACATCCTGCAATATATAACTGCCAGTCCTGTTCTTTATTAAGCCTTGTTTCAGTTATCCTTCTACATCCGGCTCCTCACTATGAATCATTGCTTCCAGTTTCCCCGCTTTGTTTCGGATGTGGTGAACAATGCTGTACAGGTAAATTAATTTGTTTTTATTAATTGTTCCAATCACTTTATTTTTAAACAATAATTTTATACTTGTATACTATAACTATCTGTTTTCTGGCCGTTTAAGTTACGCTTATTCTTTACCTTCGTCTGACTTTTCTCATCTCTCATTTCTTTTATAGTTTGCTAAATGTTCTGGGTAGCTTTCACTACAATTAATTAAGCCCTTTCCTCCTCCACCCGCACGCCCCCCATCCCAGAAACATACCCGAAAGAGTTTTCTCCACCTCTAATCGCTACAGGCAGGGTTGAATATCAGGCATTGTGGTCTGCTTTAGTGGACCAGATGTACTCCACTGTTACAGGAAAAATCGGCAGGCAAGTCTTCAACTATTTATTTATTTTGGGAAAAAGCTATAAGTATATTTAAAGTATTTTAATATATTCTCTGAAGTATTTTTCAAAGATAAATCTTGCAGACTGGGCTTGGGGAACCTATGGGGTCTCTCTTAAGGCTCCTCCATACCTCTGCTTTGAAGATCAGAAAGACTACCACAGATATCAAGCTGAACAAGCACTGTAGGCAGCCTCTGGTACCCTATCCGATGGTACCCATACCGTGACATCTGTAGATCCAGGTTTTGCTACTTCACCGTCTCCCCTCAGAAATGCTTTAGATTGCTGCAGCTCCTTCACAAAGCAGTAACTTACAGATAGCTTTGTGCACAGCTCACACTCCCCCTTTGCAAAAAACAGTCACCTCCTCTCCTCAACTACTAAGGTTCCTATTTGGAGATCATTCTGCTACCCCATCACACAGGCATTCCCTCCATCTTGTACCAAATCATTCTGCACATATCGCATCAGTGACAAAAACATCTCACTGAAAACAAATCCGACAACCCTCCGACTATTTGAAGTCACCATGCCTCTCCTTGGTGCCTAGTGTACTTTTCAGTCACAGCCACCGACTTCTCCTACAGTGGCAGGAGGTTCTGAGGGTGCTGGCTGATGATTTTCAGCAACAGCTTTGGGGACTGAAGTGATACTTCCATGTCTTTAGTTGTGGGCCATTTTCCCTTCAAGTAGCAAGTAGAGAGGGTAAAAGCACATTGCATGCCATCCATATGCCATTAAGATTTCAGAAAGCATTCCTTGACAAGGGTGAGGTGCCACCTCCTGCCACAGGCCCAGATCACACCCTTCAAGGGCCTCCTTCCTTAGGACCTCCTTTGCCATATTACAGACCTCAACAGAAGAATCTTTAAATTTGTGGGCTCTGTTCACTGATGTACCAGCCTCAAAATACTTCACTGAGCCGCATTGTTACGCACACAAAATTACTGCATTGACCCTTTCAGCTTCTTCTGCAGCACTGGATATTACTTTTCTATTCCCTCCCTCCAAGGCAGACTACCTACAGAGATCTCCAACACTACCTGGAACCTGCCACATATAATGAAGCTACACGGAGGAATATTGGGCCAGGTATCAGCAGTATAACACTGGCAGGTGAAAGCATAGTTCTAGTGCACTTCCGGTGACAAATTTGTCAATTAGGAAATCCAGCCCTGAATAGTCCCAAGTTCCCCACTTTTTCATCAAATTCCATCTAACTATTGCCCAATTCAGCTTCTTTCATTTATTCTCATTATTCTTACCCGATCAGTTTTGAAGACGTAGTACCAGAAAAATAGAGGCACTACACCAAAGACAAACCCCATCAGTGACGTCTTAGGAGTTGGACGAAAGTTCGGATAGATGTGGTTCAGATTGCGAGCATATACCCAGCGAGTGAGGGCTGGGTCTTCCTGTAAAATGCAAAGAAATTGCAGCAAATTATTTGTTGGAAAAGACCAGAAGCATTAAAAATTAGTGTCAAAATATGAAATAGATTATGGTGATTTTTGAGCAACCAATTTGCACAGAATGTAAACAAGCTTCAAATAAGTTTCCTATTAAACATTGAAGAACATTCATCAAATTATCAATAACATTCATAAGTTTCCAATGTTACCCTGAAGAAGCATGATCAGATGCAGTTTTGCTGCCTTTCTCCTGCTCCAATTCTCTAATGCAGTGTAACATTTCTATTTCTCACAATAACCAGCCTTGTGACTTGAGATTACCAACTTGAAGCAAATTGTGAGCAGTTTTGTGAGCCATACACATTAGGAATTAGGTTAAACTGCCAAAATTCATTTCATGTAGAATGCCGAAACATTTAAGCAACTGTATAGCTTCTAACTTTTACAACCACGTGTTAAGGAGTTCAGCTCATCATTTTAGGAAGATTGTGGGGTTTTTTAATTACTGGTTCTCAGTACGTAGGTGACTATATAAATGCAAGTTGTTGTTGGTGACATTGGCATGGCCACATTTACTGCCCACCCATAATTCCCTTTGATGATGGTGGGCTTTTGCCTTGAACTGCAGCAGTCTTTCTGGTGATGTTGCTCCCACAGTGGTGTAAGGTAGGGAATTCCAGAATATTGATCCAGCAACAATGAAGAAACAGTGATATATATCCAAATTAGCATGGTGTGTGACTGAGAATTTCACTCCATTGTCCCACTCTGTTCTGCAATGTGACTGGCATGAAGTACAGCTAGAGCAAATAGGGTGTTGGGATGTATCCATAGGACAATTGATTATAAGACGAGGCATACTATTTTGTCCTTGTACAAGACCTTGGTCAGGCCTCACTTGGAATACTGTGTCCAGTTTTGGTCTCCTCACATGGTGGGTGATATTAAGGCTTTGGAAAGGGTGCAAAGGAGGGTCACTAGACTAATTCCCAGTTTAAAGCATCTCAGTTATCAAGCTAGGCTAAAAGAGTTGGAGCTCTACACTTTAGAGAAGCGTAGACTTAGGGAGGATCTGATTGAGGTTTAAAAGATAATGAAGGGATTAGATTGTGTTACAGTTGACAGTTTGTTTAAATTAAATAGGTTAGGGAGGACCAGGGGTCACAAATTTAAGTTGTATAAGGCCAGATCTAGGTTAGATGTCAGGAGGTGGTTCTTTTCCCAGAGAATAGTGGACCTCTGGAACAGGCTAACGTCTCATGCGGTGGATGCTGATTCGCTGAATTTCTTCAAGCGAGAGCTGGATTTGTTTCTGGCTGGGGCGGAGATCACCTCTAACAGAGGTAGGTACTGCAGGGAATTCAGGGCCAGAGTGATCTCCTGGACTAGTTTCGATCGCCTAGATGGGTCGGAGAGGAATTTCCCAGATTTCCCCCCCCCCCCAAATTGGCCTGGGTTTTTTGCCTCTCCCAGATCATCACATAGTTTAAGGTGGGGTGGAGCGTATATGTTGATACACACAAGGTATCACAATTGAGACACAGAGGCTGGATGGACCAGAGGGTCTTTACCTGTCCGTCATTGTTCGTATGCAAGTACTTAGTGTCTAGAAAAATCTAATTTCTTGCATTAACATCTAAATGACATGAACCAGACTAACAGTGGACTGTAATTGTTTTTTTTAAAAACTTGCAGCATACAATTGTTTTACTGTACTTTCACCAACTTAATAATGTAAATAACATTCCTGTAACACATTGCGAGACATTCATTTGAATCCATGAAGTGTTGTTCAGAGAGGGAATCACTGAATTTGGTTTAGAAGTGTAATCCATCTTCAACAATAACAATTTGCATTTATATAGCTCCTTTAACATAGAAAAATATCCCAAGGCACTTCAGAGGTGTAATTAGAAAAAAGTGGAGGTCAAGCCAAAGGAGGAGATTTTAGAAGGGGTGACAAAAAAGCTTGGTCAATTGAACAGGTGGGTTTTCAGGAATGTCTTCAAAGAGGAAACTCAGACTTCCAGAGCATGGCACTTGGTCAGCTGAAGGCTGGGTCAACAATGAGACAAACAAAACAGGGATGAACAAGAGGAACAAAGAGTTTTTTTTGGGGGGGGGGGGGGGGGGGAGAAAGAGTTACAGAGATGGGGAGGGGCAAGTCCATGAAGGGATCTAAATACAAGGATGGGAACATTACACTGGAGGCAACACTCAAAACAAAAACAGATTTGAATGGGTCTGGACCAGGTCTGACTTTGCCCTGAAGGGTCTACAGTCCCCGGACAGAGATGCCGTGCTCTTATTTCAGGTTGGTGGCTGTTAGTTATGAGAGAGAGAGAGAGAGACACACAGACAAAGAAAGGCTTGCATTTATACAGCATCTTTCACGACCACCAGCCATCCCATAGCACTTTATAGCCAATTAAGTACTTTTTGAAGTGTAGTCACTATTATATCCGAAAAGCGGCAGCCAATTTGCACACAGCAAGCTCCCACAAACAGCAATGTGATAATGACCAGATAATCTGTTTTAGTGATGTTGATTGAGGGATAAAGATTGTCCAGGACACCGGGGAGAACTCCCCTGCTCTTCAAAATAATGATGCGGAGATGCCGGTGTTGGACTGGGGTGGACAAAATTGAGAGGTCGCACAACACCAGGTTATAGTCCAACAGTTTTATTTGAAATCACAAGCTTTCGGAGCTATTGATCGCCCCTTCCTCAGGATCGATAGCTCCGAAAGCTTGTGATTTCAAATAAAACTGTTGGACTATAACCTGGTGTTGTGCGACTTCAAAATAATGCCATGGGATCTTTTACGTCGACCTGAGAGAGCAGACAGTATAACGTCTCATCCAAGAGACGGCACCTCTGACAGTGCAGCACTCCCTCAGCACTACACTGGCGTGTCAGCCTAGATTTTTTTTGCGCTCAAGTTTCTGCCGTGGGACTCGAACCCACAACCTTGTGACTCAGAGGCAAGGTGCTACCCACTGAGCCACTGGCTGACACATCGCGGACTCACTGTGAAGTGCCGCACCCTCACCCACACCAATATATCCCCAGCCTGCGCTGGGTGCCCTTCACCGTTAGAAGGACCCAGAGCGCCTCTCCCTCTGCCCGCTCGCCCTCACTCACAATCAGCTCCGTCCGCCTCGGGTTGTTGAGTTGGCGGAGGTACTGCAGCTTGAGGCGGGAGCGGATAGCGAACCTCTCCTGCTGGGCCAGGCGCTCCTCGGGGCTGAGTTGCAGGTACTCACTGGGCTCGAGTGTGCGAGGCAGGGAAGCGAGCGGCGCCTCGCGATACTGCGCCATTGCTACAACAAGAACTTTATCGACAGCGGCCCGAACGACAAGCGTCCTTCACACCCAACTTTATTAACACGGGTTTGTGTTGGCCGACCGCCCTGCTGAGCATGCGCACACTGCCCGCCTCTCTGTGTCACGGGGTTTGTCGCCGCTCTTCCCACAGTCCCCTCCTGCGGCAGGATGTGGAGAACTCGGAATGTTTAACCTTGCAACAGAAATACAACAACAAACGTTTTTTAAAAAACGAAAAAAAAGTTTGAAATCGACAGGAATAAAATTCTTCATAAACTAACATCAGAAAATTCAGAGCCAGAAAGGCCATTTAGCCCGTCAAGCCCATGTAAGATCATCACCACTACTATTTTTTCAGACAGCAGGTGCTAGTAATGATTCTGCTGTTGCCATTTACAGCTCCTCTAGACCCATCTTTTGTTTCTTTACTTGTCCTATTACCGCCCCCCTTTTGCCCTGCATCATCATTCCTTTTGTCATTTAATCACTCATGCTTTCCACCCTATCACAGATCTTCCCTTTTGTTCTTTCCTCCCCTCCATGAGTGGCACAGATCAGCCATGATCTCATTGAATGATGGAACAGGCTCGAGGGGGGGCTGAATGGCCTACTCCTGTTCCTATGTTCCCACCTCCTCCCTTTCCCAGCTTCTGTACTTGCTTAAAAACTGTTACATCTCTAATTTCTTCTAGTTCTGACGAAAGGTCATTGAACTGAAACGTTAACTCTGTTTCTATCTCCACAGATGCTGCCTGACCTGAGTATTTCCAGCATTTTCTGTTTTTAATTTAAGATTATTGGACCCCACGCTACCTGTTCATCTCTTAGAGAACAGTAAATTGAAAAGCCCCAAGTAAAAATCTTCTGGAAATTTACAAAATCACTGAACTAATTTTACGAATGATTTATATTAAAATTCCGAGGGAAAAACCATAATATATATATATTTAGAAAACCGAAATGTCCCAGAAAACCAACACTGTAACAGAAAACTTAAGTGTGGTTGAACAAGCTCCCCTAATTTTTATTTTTAGTTGTTCACTCATTTCCTTCAATATAGTCCATTTAAAATTATATACTTGGCTTCTAGTCTAAGGTAGATGAAATCTACACGTTCAATAATGAAGTTTTGTATTGTTATCAAGGGGCATGGGGAGAGAGCGGGAATATGGTATTGAGATGGAGGATCAACCATGATCATATTGAATGGCGGAGCAGGCTCGAAGGGCCGAATGGCCTACTCCTGCTCCTATTTTTCTATGTTCTATGTTACTAAATTTACACATATAGAAAATGCCGACTGAAGAACTGCTAACGTTGTACCGTTGTTTAAAAAGGGAGAAAGGGATAGACCGAGTAATTACAGGCCAGACAGCCTAACCTCGGTGGTGGGCAAATTATTGGAAAAATTTCTGAAGGACAGTATTAATCGTCATTTAGAAAGGCATGGATTAATCAAGGACAGTCGGCATGCATTTGTAAAGAGAAGGTCATGCCTGACTAACTTGATTGAATTTGAGGAGGTAACAAGTGGGGTCGATGAGGGTAGCGCGTTTGATGTAGTCTACATGGATTTTAGCAAGGCTTTTGACAAGGTCCCACATGGCAGACTGGTCAGAAAAGTAAAAGCCCATGGGATCCAAGGGAAAATGGCAAGTTGGATCCAAAATTGTCTCAGTGGCAGGAAGCAAAGAGTAATGGTCGACGGGTGTTTTTGTGACTGGAAGGCTGTTTCCAGTGGGGTTCCGCAGGGCTCAGTACTAGGTCCCTTGCTTTTTGTGGTATATATCAATGATTTAGATTTCAATGTAGGGGGCATGATTAAGAAGTTTGCAGATGATACAAAAATTGGCCGTGTGGAAGAAAGCTGTAGACTGCAGGAAGATATCAATGACTGGTCAGGTGGGCAGAAAAGTGGGAAATGGAATTCAATCCAGAGAAGTGTGAGGTAATGCATTTGGGGAGGGCTAACAAAGCAAGGGAATACCCAATAAATGGTAGGATACCAAGAAGTGTAGAGGAACAGAGGGACCTTGGAGCGCATGTCCTCAGATCCCTGAAGGAAGCAGGACAGGTAGATAAGGTGGTTAAGAAGGCATTAAAAATTGAAATCTTGCTGCATTAAATGCAGCTTAGGAGGGACCTCATATTTCCCCGAGGTGACCATTAGGTCAGTAATACTGTGTGGTGACAAGCATGGCAAGGTCTGCTCACCCACAGATCAGCATGCATAATGACATGGAGCCCAGGACAAGGGGCAGGTATGGACTGGCAATGGGTAATGTTGCTATCTCGTCCGATGATAACTCATCTGTACCAATCCATCAACTCCCCCTCCGCCCCCGCTTTTCTGACCTTCCTCCTCTCCCTCACCCCCACCCCCGTACAGCTGAGTCACCCACGGTGCCGTGGACTTGGCTCTGGCTGTACTTCCCAGAGGAACCATCGCCCTCACCAATATTCAGACCAGAATACCAGTTGGAGAACGAGATGCACTCAGGGGACTTCTGCACTACCTGCCTGGTCCTCCTTGTCTGTCTGGCAGTCACCCATTCCCTCTCTGCCTGCAAACTCTTAAGCTGCGGGGTGACCACCTCCTGAAAAGTGCTATCCATGAAGCTCTCAGCCTCGCGGATGCACTGTAGTGACACCAGCTGCTGCTCAAGCTCCAAAACCCGGAGCTTGAGCTCCTCCAGTTGACAACACTTCTTGCACATGTGGTTGTCCAGGACACGAGAAGTATCTTGGACTTCCCACATGGTGCAGGATGTGCATTCGACTGGACTTAGGTGCCCTGCCATGCCTCTATTTATTAGACTACTAACTAAACTTTAGTTTAACCCACTGACCTAACAGAGAGAAAGAAGACACAAATTTGCTCAAGTTTAACAAGAACCACAGAGATACAAAACACAAAGAAACTATGTATTAACTATCTAGATACTTAACTTAGAGTCCTCCTTTTGAGTTAGACGTGAGAAACTGCCTTCCTCCTCTCCACCAATTCCTACTATCACCAAATTCTTCCTCTCTGCTTGCGATCCACTCCGATTGCGATATTACCCAGCTCTGTCTCCAAGCTCTTACTAAGAAGAACTGAAATAGGTAAAGAACAATGCATACCCGCTGATAGGAAGGAGTGTGGTACTCTTGTAGCAGGCTCTAATTTTAGTGAAACTTCTCATTTGGATAATAAATTATGGTGGTACTGTATTTAAAGAGTTTCATTTGTGAGGCTGTGGTAACAAATGTACAGTAAAGAGATGTGCTTTGGCTGACTGATGAATAGGGTTTGCATGTAAAATTTAGGGAATTTAATTTATTGCAGGAGACAGAAAAGATACAGAGGTAATTGGTAATGAAAAGGGCTCTTGGGGACTTTGGTAGAAAGTGTCCTGTATTAAAGTATTTCGAATGGCTCTTGCAGCTGCCAAAGATGCTTGGGTTGCTGCCTCCTGTGGTTCCTCAGGATGCTGGTTTTCACAGGTTTCTTGTTGCTACTGCTCCATGTGGATGCCTTTGTATTGGAATGTTATGGAGAACACAGAAGACCATAATGATGTGAGAAGCTTTGGCTGGGTTATACCGATAGATGTTCTCAAACCTGTCAGAGCAACAGAACGATGGCTTCAGCATGCCCATGTTGTGCTCAATTATGGATCTGGTAGAGACACGCACCTCATTGTATCTGCGCTTACCTGGTGTACGGAGATGCCACCAAGACAGCAGTGGTCTTCCAGGATCCAATCTTTGACTTGCTGGGTATCTGTAAATAATGATGGCATGATGGACTGTTATAAAAATTAATGCATCATGACTGCTCGCTGGGAATCAGGCATTGATGATGCAGATGGTCACACAGAAGCGGTATTGCAGGCCTCTCCCCTTCTTAAAGGGGAGGGACCCTGCGCAGCGCGAACCGGGGCCCAGCTGGGCCCCCAGGGATCGGGAGTGCCGGCAAAAGAGCCCGGCACTCAAGAGAAGTGCCGGGCTCTTGGAGCGCAGCCGGCACTTCACGGTGGGGGGGCTTCACGGGGGCCGGGGACAGCAACGGGGGCAGGTGCTGGCAGGCGGCCAGCAACAAAAATGGCCGCCTGCCACCTCCCCTTTAAATATCGCCGCCCCGGCCGCACGTACGCCTCCCTGAACCCGTCGGACATAGCATCTGGCGGTAAATCAGGGGGCGCGACTGAAGATCGCGGCTGGAGCGCGAGCGGGGTGCTGCGCACGGCGATGACGTCATCGCCGGCGGCGCAGCGCCACAGGGCGCTACCGGCTGGCGCCGCCGCTAACCTCCCGCTGAATTTTGTGGGCGGCGCTGCGCCCGGGCGTTAGCTGCTTTACGCCCCATTAGCGCCCAATAAAGGCGCTAACGGGAGGCGCAAGCAGCTGAATTTTCCCCCCCCTGTGTCCCATGTACAGTAGTACAAAGGGCTGCATTGGTGCCATCAATGACACCCTGAACTTTAGGGAATCCTGCTATTCTTTAAAAACTTAGGACTCTCTCCTATTTCTTTGTGTTGTTCGTGTGGAAAGTGATGTTATTGCTAGGTCTAGCAACCAAATTGGCATGCAGGCCCCAAATGACCACTTGCAGATCATTTTAAGCTAATTTGAATTGAAACACGTTTCAGGCACACCGACTCAGTCCCCATTCGATCCACAATCAGAAGTCCTGAGAAACACCAATGGGACAGAGACCAGGTACAGAAAGTCTCCACTCCTTTTCCCTCTGCATTACACCCTGGAAATAGGCACACAATGCAGAAGGAAATCAGCTCACTGGAGTCTGGACTACAGGGTGAAATTAGTGAGCAATTAGAAAGGCATGGGCTAATCAAGGATGCTCAGCATGGACTTGTAAACAACAGATTTTGCTCGAGTTATTTCACTGAATTTTTGAAGAAATTACAAGGAATAAAATAAATGTTGAATATATGGATTTTCAGAAGGAATTTTATACGGTCCACATAAAAGACTTATGAAAATTAAGGCACATGATATTAAAGGGAATATAGGCACACTGATAGAGGATGGTTAAGGGCAGAAAGTAAAGAGCAGGAGTAAATCAAAATGTTCATGATTGGTGGGATGTAGGCAGTGATATGCCCCAGAGATCTCTTCTTTTTCCATTTATCTGAAAGATTTGGATATAGGCACAAGAGGAATGACAATGTTTGCTGATGATAGCAAATGCCAAGCTGTGACGTTGTAACTTCCAGTCCCACTCCAGGACTTGTCACATAATCTTGGGCACACAATCATCACAGCCCCAGGACATCGCTGCAGGAATTCCTCAGGGCAGTATCCTAGGCCCAACCATTTTCAGCTGCTTCATCAATGATCTTCCCTCCAACATAAGGTAAGAAATGGGGATGTTCGCTGATGACTAGACAGTGTTCAGTGCCATTCACAACTCCTCAGATAATGAAGCAGTCCATGCCTGCATGCAACAAGACCTGGACGACATTCAGGCTTGGGCTGATAAGTGGCAGGTAACATTCGCGCCACACAAGTGCCAGGCAATGACTATCTCCAACAAGCGAGAGTCTAACCACCGCCCCTTGACATTCAACGGCATTACCATCGCCGAATCCCCCACCATCAACATCCTGGGGGTCACCATTGACCACAAACTTAACTGGACCAGCCACATAAATACAGTGGCAACAAGAGCAGGTCAGAGGCTAGGCATTCTGCGGCGAGTGTCTCACCTCCTGACTCCCCAAAGCCTTTCCACCATCTACAAGGCACAAATCAGGAGTGTGATGGAATATTCTCCACTTGCCTGGATGAGTGCACCTCCAACAACACAAGAAGCTCGACACCATCCAGGACAAAGCAGCCTGCTTGATTTGCACCCCATCCACCACCTCAAACATTCACTCCCTCCACCACTGGCATACCGTGGCTGCAATGTGGACCATCTACAAGATGCACTGCAGCAACTCGCCAAGGCTTCTTCGGCAGCACCTCCCAAACCCATGACCTCTTCCACCTAGAAGGACAAGGGCAGCAGGTGCATGGGAACACCACCACCTCCAAGCTCCCCTCCGTCACACACCATCGTGACTTAGAAGTATATCGCTGATCCTTCATCGTCGGTGGGTCAAAATCCTGGAACTCCCTCCCTAACAGCACTGTGGGAGTACCTTCACCACAAGGACTGCAGCGGTTCAAGAAGGTGGCTCACCACCACCTTCTCGAGGGCAATTAGGGATGGGCAATAAATGCTGGCCTTGCCAACGACGCCCACATCCCATAAAAAATGAATAAAAATCAATCTATGCTAACATGTCAGTGAAGTACAGAGGGAGCCTTACATTGTTGGAGGGGCTGTTTTTCAGTTGGCATGTTAAACAGAGACCTTCTTTTGTCCCATGGCACTTTTTATCTTTTTTTTTATAAAAAGGGCAAGGAGTTTTCCTGGTGTCCAGGTCAACATTTATCCCTCCCACCAACCCCACCAAAACAGATTCATCTCACTTCTGTCTGTGTTGAAATTGGCTGCCATGTTTGCCTACAAAGTGGTGACTACACTTCGAAAATAATGCATTGGCTGTGACACACTTTCAGACATCCTAAGGTCATGAAACATCCTGGGGATAAAATTCAACTTTGATGGAAGTTCCATTGAAGTCAATGGAAAGGCAAATTGTGTGACGTGTATAACGGTCGGGTGACCCTGGAGGAACAGAGAGATCTAGAGGCACAAATACAATGGTTGTTAAAAAAAGTGAGAGTGCCAGCAGATGGTGGATAGGCAATGGCTAACATTTAAGGAACAAATGCATGAATTGCAACAGTTATACATTCCTTTCTGGCGCAAAAACACAAAAGGAAAAGCGGCCCAACCATGGCTAACAAAAGAAATTAAAGATGGTATTAGATCCAAAGAGGAGTCATATAAAGTTGCCAGAAAAAGTAGCAAGCCTGAGGATTGGGAGCAGTTTAGAGTTCAGCAAAAAAGGACCAAGTGATTGATTAAGAGGGGAAAAATGGAGTATGAGAGTAAACTTGCAAGGAACATAAAAGCGGACTGTAAAAGCTTCTACAAGTATGTAAAAAGAAAAAGATTAGTGAAGACAAATGTAGGTCCCTTACAGTCAGAAACAGGAGAATTTATAATGGGGAACAAGGAAATGGCTGAGCAATTAAACAAATACTTTGGTTCTGTCTTCACGGAAGAGGACACAAATAACTTCCCAGAAATGCTAGGGAACCAAGGGTCTAGTGAGAAGGAGGAATTAAAGGAAATTAGTAAAAAAAAATAGTGCTGGAGAAATTAATGGGACTGAAAGCCGATAAATCCCCAGGGCCTGATAATCTGCATCCCAGAGTACTAAAAGAGGTAGACATGGAAATAGGGGTCACAGTCTCAGGATACAGGGTAGGACATTTAGGACTGAGATGAGGAGACATTTCTTCACTCAGAGGGTGGTGAACCTGTGGAATTCTCTACCACAGAAGGCTGTGGAGGCCAAGCCACTGAATATATTTAAGAAGGAGATAGATAGATTTCTAGACACAATTAATTAAGAGGGGGAAAATAGAGTATGAGAGTAAGCTTGCAGGGAACATAAAAACTGACTGTAAAAGCTTCTATAGATATGTGCAGAGAAAAGGAGGACACAAATAACCTCCCAGAGATGTCGGGGAACATAGGGTCTAATGAGAGGGAGGAACTGAATGAAATCAGTATTTGTAGGGAAATGGTGTTAGGGAAATTGACGGGATTGAAGGCCGATAAATCCCCAGGGCCTGATAATCTACATCCTAGGGTACTTAAGGAAGTGGCCCTAGAAATAGTAGATGCATTGCTGGTCATCTTTCAAAATTCTATAGACTCTGGAACAGTTCCCATGGATTGGAGGGTAGCTAATGTAATCCCACTATTTAAAAAAGGTGGTAGAGAAAAAACGGGGAATTATAGACCGGTAAGCCTGACATCGGTAGTGGGGAAAATGCTAGAGTCCATTATAAAAGATGTAATAGCAGAGCACTTGGAAAACAGTGACAGGATCGGACAAAGTCAACATGGATTTACAAAAGGTAAATCATGCTTGACTAATCTACTGGAATTTTTTGAGGATGTAACTGGTAGAATAGATAAGGGAGAACCAGTGGATGTGGTGTATTTGGACTTTCAGAAGGCTTTCGATAAGGTCCTGCATAAGAGATTAGCGTGCAAAGTTAAAGCACATAGGATTGGGGGTAAGGTACTGACTTGGATAGAAAACTGATTGGCAGACAGGAAGCAAAGAGTTGGAATAAACGAGTCTTTTTCCGAGTGGCAGGCAGTGACTAGTGGGGTACCGCAGGGATCGGTGCTAGGACCCCAGCTATTCACAATATATAGTAATGATCTAGACGAGGGAACTAGATGTAATATCTCCAAGTTTGCAAACGACACAAAGCTGGGTGGGCGTGTGTGCTGTGAGGAGGATGCAGAGAAACTCCAGTATGATTTGGACAGGTTGGGTGATTATACTGCATCTGCCATGCATCTGCCCAATGTGGATAAATGCGAGGTTATCCACTTTGGTGGCAAAAACAGGAATGCAGATTATTATCTGAACGGCAATAGATTGGGAAAAGGGGAACTGCAACGAGACCTGGGTGTCCTTGTGCACCAGTCGCTGAAGGTAAGCATGCAGGTGCAGCAGGCGGTTAAGAAGGCAAATGGTATGTTGGCCTTCATAGCGAGAGGATTCGAGTACAGGAGCAAGGAGGTCTTGCTACAGTTGTACAGGGCTTTGGTGAGACCACACCTTGAGTATTGTGTGCAGTTTTGGTCGCCTTATCTGAGGAAGAATGTTCTTGCCATGGAGGGAGTGCAGCAAAGATTCACCAGACTGATACATGGGATGGCAGGAATGACGTATGAAGAGAGATTGGGTCGATTGGGCTTGTATTCGCTAGAGTTTAGAAGAATGAGAGGGGATCTCATTGAAACTTATAAAATTCTAACAGGACTAGACAGACTAGATGCAGGAAGGATGTTCCCGATGGCGGGGGAGTCCAGAACCAGGGGTCACAGTCTAAGGATAAGGGGTAAGCCATTTAGGACTGAGATGAGGAGGAATTTCTTCACCCAGAGAGTGGTGAACCTGTGGAATTCTCTACCACAGAAGACAGTTGAGTCCAATTCATTAAATATATTCAAGAAGGAGTTAGATATATTTCTTAAGGCTAAGGGGATCAAAGGATATGGGGAGAAACCAGGGACAGGGTACTGAATTTGGATGATCAGCCATGATCGCATTGAATGGCAGAGCAGGCTCGAGGGGCCGAATGGCCTACTCCTGCTCCTATCTTCTATGTTTCTACAAAAGGCATCAAGGGGTATGGGGAGAGAGCGGGAATATGGTATTGAGATAGAGAATCAGCCATGATCATATTGAATGGCGGAGCAGGCTCGAAGGGCCGAATGGCCTACTCCTGCTCCTATTTTTCTATGTTACTAGTGGATGCATTGGTTGTCATCTTCCAAAATTCTATAGATTATGGAACAGTTCCTGCAGATTGGAGGGTGGCAAATGTAACCCCACTATTTAAAAAAGGAGGGAAGAGAGAAAACCGGGAACTACAGATCGGTTAGCCTAACATCTGTAGTAGGGAAAATGCTAGAATCTATTATAAAGAATGTGATATTGGGCACTTAGAAAATATCAACGGGATTAGACAAAGTCAACATGGATTTATGAAAGGGAAATCATGTTTGACAAACCTACTAAGAGTTTTTTGAGGATGTAACTGGTAGAATAGATAAGGGAGAACCAGTGGATGTGGTGTATTTGGATTTTCAGATGGCCTTTGATAAAGTCCCACAGAAGAGGTTAGTGTGCAAAATTAAAGTACATGGGATTGGAGGTAATATACTAGCATGGATTGAAAATTGGTTAACAGACAGAATAGGAATAAATGGGTCTTTTTCGGGGTGGCAGGCGGTGACTAGTGGGGTACCGCAGGGATCAGTGCTTGGGCCCCAGTTATTCGCAATATATATCAATGATTTGGATGAGGGAACCAAACGTAATATTTCTAAGTTTGCTGGCGACACAAAACTAGGTGGGATTGTGAGTTGTGAGGAGGATGCAAAGAGGCTTCAAGGCGATTTAGACAAGTTGATTGAGTGGGCAAATGGTATGTTGGCCTTCATTGCAAGAGGATTTGAGTGCAGAAGCAAGGATATCTTACTACAGTTATACAGGGCCTTGGTAAGACCACACCTGGAGTAGTGTGTGCAGTTTTGATCTCCTTACCTAAGAAAGGATATACTTGCCATAGAGGGAGTGCAGCAAAGGTACACCAGATGGATTCCTGGGATGGTAGGACTGTCGTATGAGAAGCGATTGGGTCAACTAGGCCTGTATTCACTACAGTTTAGAGGAATGAGAGGGGATCTCATTGAAATGTATAACATTTTGACAGGGCTAGACAGACTGGATGCAGGGAGAATGTTTCCCCTGGCTGGGGGTTCTAGAACGAGGGGTCACAGTCTCAAGATACGGGGTAGGACATTTGGGACTGAGATGAGGAGAAATTTCTTCACTCAGAGGGTGGTGAACCTGTGGAATTCTCTACCCCAGAAGGCTGTGGAGGCCAAGTCACTGAATATATTTAAGACGGCGATAGATAGATTTCTAGACACAAAAGGCATCAAGGGGTATGGGGAGAGAGCGGGAATATGGTATTGAGATGGAGGATCAGCCATGATCGTGTTGAATGGCGGAGCAGGCTCGAAGGGCCGAATGGCCTACTCCTGCTCCTATTTTTCTATGTTTCTGGGCCATAAAATTATTGTATACATGGGGACATCAAATATGAAAGCAAGGAAATTATGTTGAATTTGTAGCAGACACAAGTTAAATCACAGCTGGTATACGGACTATGGACAAATCCAAAATGTCACTTCTTTTACCTTAAAATGATCATTTGTGAAGTAAAATAAATGTTTAATATGAACTAGAATGCACCACTTTTAATATATAAATTAAAAATCATCTGGGGAATAGTGTACAGATTCTCCTAGAAATATACTACCTGTGGGCCATGATGGGTGCGAGGGCACGCAGGACAGCATTTAGATGTAGTGATTACAATTCTAAATTTATTATGTACAGTGTACGGGGGTGGAATATGTAAATAATGTACAATAATCTGTCAGTGGCTCAGTGGGTAGCACACTCGCCTCTGAGTCAGAAGGTTGTGGGTTCAAGTCCCACTCCAGAGACTTGAGCACAAAAAACTAGGCTGACACTCCACTGCAGTACTGAGAGAGTGCTGCACTGTCTGAGGTGCCATCTTTCGGATGGGACGTTAAACTGAGGCCCTGTCTACTCTTTCAGGTGGATGTAAAAGATCCCATGCCACTATTTCGAAGAAGAGCAGGGGAGTTATCCCCAGTGTCCTGGCTAATATTTATCCCTCAAATCATGATCACTAAAACAGATTATCTGGTCATTATCACATTGCTGTTTGTGGGAGCTTGCTGTGCACAAATTGGCTGTCACATTTCTACATTACAACAGTGACTACACTTCAAAAAGTACTTAATTGGCTGTAAAGTGCTTTGGGACACCAGTGGTCATGAAATGTGCTATATAAATGTAAGTCTTTCTTTCAATTTAAAGCTACAGGAAGCTTAGTAAAAATCGACAAATGCTTAATATAATTTTGTATATGTTTTTCTTCAATAAAGGAACAAATCTCCAGCTCAAAGACAAAGCTTTGCAATTTTGGTAGACATTAGTTAGGTAACCATCTATTGCTACAGTAATTTAGTGAAGCTCTATCATGATCATTGTGGTTAAATTGTATGCTTTTATTTTACTTCTCAATCGAACCCTAATCTTTTAATGCTAAAATTTTTTTAAATAGGTCTTTAATAAACTGTTTTGCCAAGGGATGCGACAAAAGCCTTCTTTAATTTGGATAGTGAACAGGCTTTTTATTAAAATGAAAATATTTCAAAGATACAGATGCTGAATATATACCCAAAAAGTGGATAGGCTCCATCACACTCATCTGAATTACTCCATTACATGGTTTATTCAGTTGAACAGATTCATGTGAGCAGCATAGTTAAAAGGTTGGTCAGTCATACCACAATAGTACAATAGCAATAGTTAAAAACACAAAACATCAACAAATGTTGCAGGTGCAATATAGAAGGATTTTTTTATTTAATCAAATATGTAATGAATGTGTGCTTATCTTCATTGTTCAGTAACATTCACTGGAACTTCAACTTCGGCGCGAGTGTGGAACGGGTGATATTGGATCAACCGCCCGTTATATGCCTCACCAGATTTTCCTTTCTGTTGAAGTCAATGAAATTCGGGCAGGTTGAATAACAGGCGGTTGATCAGATATCGCCCATTTTACACCCCCGAAGTTGAAAGTTCCGCCCATTGTCTCTGTCATTTTAGTAATGTTCCTAAAATCATCATCTCATCTTCCAGCTGAGCAATTCGAATGAAAGAATGTGAGTTATACAACATAAAATGCAATACAATTTAAGGAAGGCATATGCAGTTTCTATTCATAATGTTTTAGCAATTGTGCTGAAATTGCACTGCATAGCTTGCCAGAAAGCTTTGATGTTGGGGCATAATTAATTTCAAGTTGTCGTGTCTGTAGAATCATAGAAATTTACAGCACAGGAGGCCGCCATTTGGCCCATTGTGTCTGTGCCGGCCGAAAAAGAACTATCCAGCCTAATTCCACTTTCCAGCTCTTGGTCCGTAGCCTTGTAGGTTACAGCACTTCAAGTGCATATCCAAGTACTTTTTAAATGTGATGAGGGTTTCTGCCTCTACCACCCTTTCAGGCAGTGAGTTCCAGACCCCCACCACCCTCTGGGTGAAAAAAGTTCTCCTCAACTCCTCTCTAATCCTTCTACCAATTACCTTAAATCCATGCCCCCTGGTTATTGACCTCTCTGCTAAGGGAAATAGGTCCTTCCTATCCACTCTATCTGGGCCCCTCATAATTTTATACACCTCAATCAAGTCTCCCCTCAGCCTCCTCTATTCCAAAGAAAACAACCCCAGCCTATCCAATCTTTCCTCATAGCTAAAATTCTCCAGTCCTGGCAACATCCTTGTAAATCTCCTCTGCACCCTCTCTAGTGCAATCACATCTTTCCTGTAATGTGGTGACCAGAACTGTACACAGTACTCTAGCTGTGGCCTAACTAGTGTTTTATACAGTTCAAGCATAACCTCCCTGCTCTTATATTCGATGCCTCAGCTAATAAAGGAAAGTATCCCGTATGCCTTCTTAACCACTTTATCTACCTGCCCTGCTACTTTCCGGAATCTGCGGACATGCATTCCAAGGTCCCTCTGTTCCTCAACACTGCTCCATATCCTACCATTTATTGTGTATTCCCTTGCCTTGTTGGCCCTCACCAAATGCATTACCTCACACTTCTCCGGATTGAATTCCATTTGCCACTTTCTTGCCCACCTGGCCAGTCCATTGATATCTTCCTGCAATCTGCAGCTTTCTTACTCACCATCAACCACATGGCCTGCAATGCTTATTTAACTCACTATTTGCTTAAAACTCCATAGAGAGAACTTCTTGGGGGATGGGACATGCTGATGGTCTCTCCTGACTGGCAGGCAACAGTCAAACTCTCAGTAGGATCATGCTAACAAAACTATTAGACAAGTTAGTGCGTTTCAATATTAGAAGCAGAGTTACTCAAGATTATTACATAATGCAAACAACAAATGTCATTCCAGTCTCTCTACATGATGGCAATGATCTACATTACATTCATTTTGACACAGCATTAACAATTTGAACAAAAATCATTTTTGTAATTTATTGCACGGTCCTAAAAATGCCGTCATTTCCAGGCTATCTTCATCTGGTAGAGAGAGTTAAGTTTCAGGTTTAAGGTGCAGACCTTTTCCACCCAGAACATAAACTTGTGTGTTCTCTCAGATGCTGACTGGCCTGCTTTGTGTTTGTAGCATTTTCTGTTTTTGTTTCAGCATTTCGCTTTTTATACTAAGTTTCATCTTTGGGATAACTCATAACTTAAGACAGTACAATTTATGCATCATCAGAATCTAGAATTATGGATTTCAATGTGTTCGGAATCTAAGAAACGCACATTTAGGTCAGGCCTGAAAAGGAAAACCAGGGAATGCTGCAAGAATGAAGACAGTTGCTTAAGATGATGTTACAAGCCACAAGTGTTTCTGTGTGACTCCCAGATTTAATGATTAAGCTGCTCAATGACTAGCACCAAAAATGGCATTATCAGGAACAGAAAGTTCACTGTCTTTCAATTAGGTAGATTCGGAGAGGAGTTTTGATAAGTGCCTTCTCATTTAGAATTAGCTTCCTCCTTGAAATCATTTGTTTGATTTTGTTTATTTAAACTCCGCACTTGCTGCCAGCTCGTGTAATATAGTACTACACTCCATGAATTGCACGAGATAATTTATTGTACGTACATAAAGAACCATTTTAATCTAACATCCTTCTCAATAGCAGCCTACAGGTAATCTGTAAAAGGAAAGAGAAACAGATCAGCTGTGTCTACAACCAACCAATTTGGTCTCCAGCAGGAGGGCTGACAAGCAGTACAACAAAGAGAAATGTACAGGGATGGCTAAGCAGGAGACACAGCTGAAGATAACTTAATAAAATCTTTTGAAAAAAAAGAGGCAGCTTCAGATTTCAGGTCATTATGCACAAGTGTTGAATATTTCTTCCAAGTACATGAGCAATAAAGAATATTGGCTCCAGTTTGTAAAGCACAACAAATCACCTTGTGAGGTCCTGAATGCTTCATTACAGAAGATCATAATAAATCTGAGGTTTCTTAGTTTCAGCACGGAACTGTTCCACCTTCATTCCAACTCGGAAAAGAATTGCTTCATCCCACCATTTACCCATAATCTGGGAGGAAGAATCAGAATTATTAATGTAATTGCACATGATATTTTTCTTTTAAATACAAGGGCAGACTATATGATCCCAGTGCAATGGTATAACAGAAGGTCAGCTGACTTAAAGTACCCACAGAACTTGGCGCACAACATGCTGGGAACACAACGATGCAGGGCTGGGCACTCTAGTGCAGTCTGGCAGCTCAAGGCTACTGGTAACAATTAAAGAGGTGCAACCACATGGGGGGGGGGGGGGGGGGGAAATCTTACAGTAGAAAGATCCCGATAGTTTGCGCTGATTTCCGCATTGTTTTAGGTTTAGTTTTTAACGTTTCGGCACATGCAGAGTATGGTTATGGTTATGTTACTGGATTAGTAACCCAGAGGCCTGGACTAATGATCCGGAGACCAGAGTTAAAATCCCACCACGGCAGCTGTGGAATTTAAATCCAGTTAATTAAATAAATCTGGAATAAGCACCAGTAATGGTGACCATGAAACTACCGGATTGTTGTAAAAACCCATCTGGTTCACTAATGTCCTTTAGGGAAGGAAATCTGCTGTCTTTACCTGGCCTATATGTGACTCCAGACCCACAGCAATGTGGTTCACTCTTAACTGCCCTCTGAAATGGCCTAGCAATCCACTCAGATGTATAAGGCGGCTCACCACCACCTTCTCAAGGGCAGTTAGGGATGGCCAATCAATGCTGGCCTCGTCAATGACACCCGCATTCCGTGAGTGAATTAAAAAAATGCAAATCTATCCCAATTCAAGCTGATTGATCCCAATTACAACAGACTCATCTACATAGATGCCTGAATCTTTCCTGTATGCTGCATTTCACATTTTATAGACTGTGGTTTCATTTTCTCATATGGAGTCTTCCACAAAATAAAATGAATAACTAGCTTTTCCTCAACCATTTGTCAGAACCTCATCTTTCTTGAAGGAGTTCTGATGAAGGGTCAGTGACCTGAAACGTTAATTCTGTTTCTCTCTGCACAGATGCTGCCTGACCTGCTGAGTATTTCCAGCATTTACTACCTAGCTTATCTAGCTAAGCCATTAGGGGAGTCTCAAGGTTACATTTAATTCAGGGTGGTTCAGACTTTGCAGCTGGCCTTCCAGGGCAGTGCGTTCCACATTCGCATTACATTTCGTGTGAAATTATTCCTGGATTCCCTTTTACCCGGCTTAGCTTGAATACTAATACTATGTTCTTTGTTCTGGATTCCCCTACTGGAGGGAAGAGTCTGTGTCATTAACATAAAATTTGATAATGTTATAAAACTTACATCAGTTGCTATAATCCTAGCAATCCACCAGAAATTCCTAGTGAATATTACTCCAAGAATAACCAAAACCAGATCTTTTCCTTGCGGACAGACATTGTGGATATCTTGAATGCACCATAGTTCTCATGGAACCATAGTTCCAAAAAATCTCTGCCCATTTTGAATTATGAAAGTTTGATTGGATGGGAATAAATAGATGTCTACCTCCTGCCCCCCTGTCCCCAATCTTTAAAGCCTATCAGAATTCTTACAATCAGTTTTACATTTACATTTTACAATTGCTAATTTTCTTCTCTCCCCTTATCTTTCTTGAAGGCACTGACTATTAGATAGAGTATGGTTCTATTGGCAACAGGCATTCTCCAGGACGTTGCCTAAATGGCCTTTCCTCATTTGAGCATCGGGAGAATAGGCTTGCTGTTCAACCTCATGGAGCATCACAGGCAAACCCAATTCTGTCCTTACCCAACATCCACACACGTGCATTTCCAACACAGATTACCGAGCAGCAGTCAGGAGCAGGAGCCTGATGGACTTTTTACTCCCTTACCCAAGGGCACTTAAAGCAATTGTAGAGCCACATCAGCAGAGAACAAACGGTGGCTCGTACCTGGAATCTTCAGCTACTCATTGCTAAAGAAGAATTTTTGCTTTGTTCGCTCAGGATGACTTTTGTGGGGCATTTGCATTGAGTATTGAGAGAATGTGAAATTACCTGAAGGTTTATGGGTAGACTGGAGGAGCTGTACCCGACAGGAACCACGAGAGAGGGAATTCCTGTCAAATTCGCAAGCTGCATATATCTGAAGAAAAAAATGTATTAGCCAGTTAAAAGTAAGAATTCCCACAGCTAAGTAATGCTAATTTGATGATTTTTTTTTTTGGATATTTGTTCATGGTGTGTACGGTGGACTCTTACTTATTTTTCTTCTTGGTTGAATAACAACTTCAAGGCCCGGTATAGGTGAAATGCAATGTATAAATCACCATACACCATCAGAATAATGCACATTTCCTACTGCAGTGTACAATGTCTGATTTGCACTCATGACATTCTGACTAATTACCACTGCAAGCTGACCAGGGATAAGTAAAAGAAGGAAGATAAACATTTAGAATAAATTATCCACAGGGTACCATAACCAAATGAGATACATGCTATAATTTTGAATGAAATAAGTGAATAGGTGAGACTCTGGTTAATATTTTGGTGTACCCAACGACTGCGTTTTTCCATTTATCATCCCCTTTAATATGATCAAACAATGTGTGTGAGAGACAATTAAGGTTCTGCTGATAACAAGGGCGTCAAAGGTGGAGGAATTGTTGAACAAATCAACAGATGCAGAGGTACCATGGTGAATGGCGCTCCAAAGGCTAGGGAGTAGGAGCTTGTTACTGACTTGAAGGAAGAGTTTTTATTTCCAGGGGCAGATGCAGAAGGGTTGAAAGAGGATAGAGGGATGTGGGTAATGAGGGATACAAGGAAGTCAGAGATGGTCTGGGGGGTTTGCCATGGGTAGGAGAGTTTATATGGAGGGAGAGGTTTAGGGAGAGCAATAAATTCAGAGGACAGAGTGCAAGGAGAATCGAGTTGGAGATTGAAATCACTGTGGATGAGGAGTTGCTCAATGCAGAGGCTGAGGGAGCAAATCTTAGTGAGAAAGTCCAAGAGGGGCGGTAGATATTGAAGATTTTAAAAGGAGAGGATGGAACAAGGTGAAGTACAAAAGGAGGAAATGGTGTCAGAGGAGTAGGGGAGAGACAAGATGTGACCACACCACCACAGAATTTAGTAAGGTGGAGAAAAACTCCATATTTTCAGCTTTCATTTAAATACAGCCAATTACTTAATTACTTAATTGTAGAATCTGTAGAAGTATTGGCAGATCAGGTCATGTTCCTATCTATATTACGGTTTTCATTTTGGTATCCTTTATCCAGAAGCCTAATCCATTAATCCCTTATTCTTACCTTATTATGCAGAACAAAGAACAAAGATCACTGCAACCTGTTCCGAAGTCGGAGGGTTCAGAAGGTGGAGCAGTACAGGGTATAGCTAGGGACAGACATAAAAATATAAATATAAAAAAATTAACAAAACTGCCTATAGGTTAACCAAATGAAGACTTTATGGCATAAAATCAGTGGCAAACTTGCTAAAACCACTTACTAAGTACCCATTTTTAACAAATCCATACCAATGACAAACAGATTTAAATGTCCCAAATTGCATGCAATGTTATTCTATGGTAATATCACGCACATAAACAAATTAGCTCCTTACCTGTGTGAGTGGCATTACCAAGCAATTCAGGACACTGTCAAAATGAAATCCCGTACTTTAGATGTAATGCTGAAGCTCAGCAGCCATTTTATACCTCAAACAACCCTCACAGTAAACATTAAATACTATAGCTGTGATTGATTCCTGTGGCGTCTTTCTCATCGGACACATCACCCCCTCATTCCCTCTAATATGAGCATAATATATGTCAAGAGATCAGTCTCGAGTTCCAGCATTCTCGCACACTTTGAGGTTGCAGCAATCACAGCCTTCTCTCTACTGAACACAATGACAGCTTCGGGAATATAAAAGAAAGTTTATTTTGTAATACAGGAGAAAACCATATTATGAAATACAAGGGTAATTTTGTAATTGACAGATTGCTTTGCGCTGACAGAATTTGGGTGAGTGGGGACCAAGAAATTAGGTGGCCAATACTTCGGGTTATATTTGGTCCTTTTATTCTTTCTTACTCAAGATTATTTCAGCTCTCATCTTGGATCAGTTTCATGGGCAAGTCCCCGTGCTCCATTACTTTGAAAGTGTCTATCCCAAACTTAAGATCTAGGTAAGATTGCAGAAATAGCTACAAAATAATAAACAGCCAAATCCTGCCTGGTAATTATTTTTAAGTTCCTTGAATTTATTTTATGCCTCCATAGGATCTCACTCCAGTCATTGAAAGTGGCCAGACATCACATCAGACCTCATTTTAGATTTAAATATTATATGAATTTATTAAAAATAAGTTATATAACAAGCATATATTTGCAGTAGAATTCCTTTCACCTAACAGAGGGAAATAATAAAAGGATTTCAACTCTAAGTAATAAGCTAAGCCTTTGTAAATAACTTTTAAATACACAGGCCAAAATTTTCTGTACCTGGGCGGGTCGGATGCGGGTGGTCAGCGTGGTGGGTCGTGACCCTGTTGTTGCTTCCATCCCGCTGCAGAAAACAACTTTGCGATAATGGGGCCTGTTAAGCCAGTCCTGCGTGTTACCCGGCCCTATTAAATGGTGCGGGTCCGATGACGTCATCCATGACGCGTTTTCAGCCGGTATATTTAAAGGAGCCATGGCTACATTGCATTTGAAGGTTCATCTAGGAGTGTGCAGGCAGCACAGTGGAGGTTTTCATTGCTCCAAACAGTTGGAGATGACTGCACAGAGGCAGAGGGCTGCACCCAGGTTCTCCGATGACACCCTCCATATCCTTGTGGAGGGAGTCACAGCACACAGGGAGGTCCGCTTCTCTACCAAAGGGCGGAAGAGACCTCCCCAGGGGACAAAACTGGCCTGGCTCCAAAATGCAGAGGAGGTTAACAGCAGGGATGTGTTCAGGAGGAGCTGGGTGCAGTGCTGCAAACGTTTCAATGATCTCATGAGATCTGGAAAGGTGAGTGCAAAGCCACACACAACTTCATCCTGCTGTGCTGCTCATCACATCCCCATTACTCTGCCTTCCCAACCCTACTGCTGCACATCCTTACTCACACCAACATACCTTGCACGTCCACCCATCCCGCTCTCTCTCTCTCTCTCTCTCTCTATCTATCTACATTATCACTACCCTATCTTACTAACCACCCCTCACACTTGGCCTCATCCTAATGCAATTATACCAACTAACAACACGCAACAGCCCACTTGGCATTGCCACCCCAATCCATCATAGTCTCCCTCTAAAGATCTAACCCATCCATTCCTTACACTCATTCCATCACTCTCACTCAACCTTCTCTTCTTTCCCTCCTTGCAGAAGAGAGTGCACAATAAGAGGAAGAGGGAGAGAACTGGAGGTGGGCCTCCATCATTTGCGACCCTCACAACAGCAGAGGAGGCTGCGTGGGAGATCTCTGGAGTGGCCAAGCAGCTGGAGGTGGGAGACGGAGAGAGGGGGACATCCCAGCAACCTGGTGTGACAGAATTACATATCATACAGCTACATGGCATACATCAGTCACTCATATGGGGACTGATGTCATCAGCCACTGAATGGTCTTCATGTGTATAATGGTATGTGCACCCATTCTTCATATGACATATCTAACTCATCTCTTTACAGCGCAGATGTGCCCACTGTGCAGCAAGGTGCTCTCCAGCAGGGAAGTGTGGGTGGCCCACAAGAGGGATGATGGTGAGAGGGGAGAGGGAAGTGGGTGCTCCTCTCAAAGCGCTTATACTTCTCCTCCATTGCCACCCCCTCAGTAAGAGCCCTAGATGGCCGAGTCTGCCCCTGCACAGTCGCAGAAGGAGCAGACTTTGCCGGGGCCATCACAGGCTCCAAAACCCAGAGGACGTCCGCCAAGAGTGTCTAAGCAGTCGCAGCAGGGAAGTGAGTAGGCTGCCTCTACCTCTGCTGAAGCCACAGGGGTAGCACCTCGTAGAAGCACGCGGAAGAGAAAGATGACACACAAGTAGATTCACCAGGGTAGCCACTTGGGTGTTTTAGTCAATGTTAATGGCAAGATTCCGTTAATGTATTGTCAACCATTAAAATCTTTATTTTCCTCACTTTCCTGTCTTGGACACATTTGTGTGCACCTTTGGAAGTGGCTTAGTGAGTTGCAGTGAATGGTGAGACATAACGGTACCTCCACCAATGGTGAATGGATTGGTCATTGTGGGGATGGTTTATGGTGTTGCTGTGGGATGGTTTATGGTGTTGCTGTGGGGTGGTGCCAACCTGGTGCAGCATGTGGCAGCAATATGGGTGTACAACATAAAGTTAACTAAATCTGGCCATGATGACGCTGTCCCTGGCAGCAATGTGCTCGGGTGCTGATGCCCTCTGTCCTGCGCAGCATCAGGTGGTTGCGGAGAAGGTTGGTGGTGTTGTTGTTGGTGCTGCTGGTGTTGGGGCTCATCGTGGTCAGATTCGGAGGACCAAGGTGAGACAGTATAAATGGCACCCATGCTGATGGAATAGATGGCAGGTCAAGTAGAGTTGACAGAAGCAATCTGTCAATGGTGAGAGAGGTTCTTCTAATGAGGGGGACACTGGATGGAGACATTGCTGGAAACACTGGCAGCCTGCAGAAAGTTAAATCTGTGCTGGCAATGTCAGCAACAGCTTCTGCCTGAAGAAAGTGATCAGCTGTGAGGTCGGAGCTTTTATAGTACATTTGATGCGGTCAAGTAATCAGCTGGATCAATGGCCACTCAACTCCCGCCACAGGTTGACAGATGTGGTTCCCGAACTGCGTGAATCCCGTGGCCATGCAGGGAAATTTGAAATGTAGTGGGGGGGGGGGGGGGGGGGGGGGGGAAGTGTCTGACAACATGCTTATAATGATTTCAATTAGGTCGCCCGCCTCTGCCGGTCAGGTCGCAGCCGCACGGACACCAGAAAATTCCGGCCACAGTGTTTCTTGTCTTATATTTCTTACTGCTGGGAGAGTCTGCTCTAACCTGAGCCATCTCCTGGAAGCTTCAAACCAATTTTATCTCTTACGAGTTTCAAATTGAATGGTTCCTTTTCTCAAGCTGTCTCTTGAAGCCAATAATGTAACATTTGCCTCTTTTTCGTCATTGTAGATAGAACAGTTGCCTTCCAGACCTTTTCAAATTGACTCTTGGATTCAAGCAGAATAGCTTCTTAAATATCCCAGGCAAGGTTACCATAGAAAAATCTGGACCCAACATGTTTAAATTCTGCTTATTGGCATTATCTGAATTCAGTGAAGAACATGGTAAAGGCTGTGAGAATCGTCCCAAACATTTCAACCTTGTTTGAGTCTCTATCAGGATAGAAATCCTCCATTAAGCCCTTTATATCTAACTCGATAGACAATGTGCAATAGCAATGCAAATTAGCACTTATAAATTGGCAAGATTGGTTAAAGTTTATTTCAGGGAACTGAATCCATAGCATGTCAGACCCTAGGCTAAGAGACAGATATGGTAAAATTCTTAACAATGTGATATAATATTGGATATTACAGGATCTGTTCAATTAATAACTTGTGAGCATAGCTTATATAATATACTTTACAGGAACTGGACCACTGAAGGAGGTGTCATTATGGCAGATCCACGGCCCAGGGAGAGAGCTCGCAGATTCTGCGACCATGCATTGGAGGTGTTGGTCTTCGCTGTGGAGAGACGGAGGGCGGTGCTCTACCCGGAAAGTGGCAAGAGGCCCTCGCTGCAAGTCTTCCGCGCTTATGGAGGGAGGTAGTCCAGTGGATCTTGGGCACCGCTGTGGTCCGCAGGACCCACACACAGTGCAGGAAGAAATTTAACAACCTCACTCGGGTGGTCAGGCTGAATTAATGCCTCAACAAATGTTACATACCATCGTCTGCACACACTGTCCGAAGCACCACACCCCCAGCACTCACCCACCAACAATCTCCACCTACCAACACTTACACCCACATCTCACCCCTTGCACACAATGACAGCTATTCAACTACGGCAGGCACATCTCCCAAACACATTGCTCCACACTCACTCACACACATTCCTCTCTCTTGCAGGCCAAGGTCGCTCACAACAGGAGGGAGCAGGAGCACAGAGGCGGGGGACAAGCCGACACCCAACCACTTTCTGCGTTGGAGAATCGAGTGCTGCAAATCATTGGGCATCAGGTGCTGGGCACCGTGGCCACCGGTGACGTTGACCCCTTTGGGGACAACAACGGTATGTTCATTCTGACTCCTTCTTCTCACATCCCACTTCCCCCTCACCCCACAAGCCTTTCTCACTTTCCAGCTAATCATGCTGTATTCATGCCTTTCTCTCTTCCTGCCCCCTCCCCTCACCATAACCCGACTCTTGTGCCTTTATGCTTTCAGATAATGAGCAAGCAGCGGAGCAGCCTGTCCAAGGGTACCATAGAGAGCGAGGTGAAGAAGAGGACGACGAAGAACACACCGCGTCACTGCATGTCTCACCCACAGACACCAGCTCAGATACTGGCACTACGCGTTCTTTAGAGGCTAATATAGTAGTGGGATCTGCACAGGGTGAGGCACCGGGGATGAGCGGGCTGCAGCAAGGCCAGGGGGAAAGGGTAGCTTGGGAGTCAGCTGCCCGGAGGGCAAATTCGCGCGCGAGTTCTGCTGCACAAGACTCAGATGAGGACCTCGATGGGGAGGCCTTTAGAAGAAGGGTGATGGGCATGCACACCGAGATGATCGGTGCAATGGCAAGGGTGCCTGAGAGCCTCTCGGCAATGATAAGGAGCGTGAAGGAGTCCACCTCCAACATTGCACAAGGCTCTGTGCACACCATGGAGCTCATCATTTGCAGTCAGAGACCGTGGCTACCCAGATCTCATGCCGCGTGTGATGGGCGATCTGGCAGCTTCCATTGCAGCACAGGCAGAAGCCACGCAATGTCTTAGTGCTGTAATGCAGTCTATGCTTGCTGCCATTGATTCTCATGCTGCTCTCATGCACTCTCAGCGTGATGCCACACAAGCTCTGCCATCGTGGCTGGGTCGACTGCCGTTCACTTGGGCTTTCACGGTGTAGCAGCAGGCCAGCAATCTGTGCTCCAGCTGATTGATAGTGATGCTGAGGTGGGTCAGTGGAGCAGGAAGCTGCTGTCCTCTCTCAGGATGACAGCATTCCTGTTCCCACCACTGCCACTCCACCATTGCCTTTGTTGCTGCCGGTCATCCAGCCATCCCAGACTGCTGCCGCCCATGCTGAGGTGTTGCAGGCCCAGAGCTGGTTGAGGGCATCCTGCAAGGCCATCTGAAGCCTCTTGCACGGACACTCAGCAGCCTTCCACCCGCCGTGCTGCAGACACTGGGCCAACACTTCGTAGGAGCACTAGAGTCATAGAGTCATAACGGCACAGAAGGAGGCCATTCGGCCCATCGAGTCTGTGCCGGCTCTCTGGGGAGCAATCCAGCCAATCCTATTCCCCCATTCTATCCCCGTAGCCCTGCAAGTTTATTTCCCTCAAGTGCTTATCCAGTCTCCCCTTGAAAACATTGAGTGTCTCCGGTTCCACCACTTCCGTCGGCAGCGAATTCCAGGTCCTCACCACTCGCTGCGTAAAAAAGTTTTTCCTCAAATCCCCCCTGAATCTCTTGCCCAAAACCTTAAATCTGTGTCCCCTAGTCCTTGTACCAGGGGACAAAGTAGGCAAAGGCACTGTAACGAGGGTCACTAAGGGACTGCACAAAAGTGAACAGCTAATATTGTTGTTGTAAATATGTGTTCACTGATTACTGATAAATTTATTAATTGGCTTTGGATGATTTTTGTGGTGTCTCTCATTTCAGCTTTGCGCTGTGATATGGCCTGCGACATGGCCTGCGACATGCAATGATGGGATGTGGTGAGCAAAGGGGATCTGGGGTTTAATTTATTGGAACCTCAGTCTGATGAGACGGTCACGGACCGCCCTTCCAGAAGGCCGATTGAGTGGCTGCCTCCTCCCTTGCTCCTGTTCTTCCTCCTTCTCGTCCTCCTCTTCCTCCTGAGGTGGTCCCGCAATCCCTGGTGGCAAGGGCTGGGCCCTCATGATGGCAAAGTTGTGGAGCATGCAGCTGACCACGATGAAATGGGACACCCGCTCAGCCGAGTACTGGAGGGCTCCTCCAGAGCGGTCAAGGCAGTAGAACCGTTGCTTGAGCACCCCGATGGTCTGCTCGATGATGTTCCTGGTGGCAGCATGGCTCTCATTATATGAGTGCTGAGCAGGAGTGTTGGGGTTGCAGAAAGGAGTCATGAGCCAGGTGGAGAGCGGATAGCCCTTGTCTCCGAGATGTTCGCTATATCTCCTGCTGCAGACTGGAAGGAACCGCTGGCGAAGAAATTGAGGGCAACGGTGACCTTGACTGCCACTGAGAGGGCCGTGGTCGACCTGATCTGAGGCTTGAGGTCTGGTTGCAGGAGGTGGCAGAGTTCGGTAACCACATCCTTGCTGAGGCAGAGCCTTCTAATGCACTGCTCCTCGCTTAATTGGAGGTAGGAGAAGTGCTCTTGGAATACACTCGGAGGGCAAGGCCTTCTGTTGATGGCCCTCCTCCTCCCTCTGGCCACATCTTGCAATCTTTCTCGCTGCCTCCGCAGTAGATCCTGGAGGGCGAGGTTAACTGCTAGTACAGCCCCCATTAATGCAACGATGGTTAGCACTTTGATATTTTCTCAAAATAAATGCAACAAATTTCTAGTAGCCACAACACTCCTGATACTAAAGAACCTTTAAATGACTGTGCAAGAGTTTAATTCAATCAATGACTGACAAGGAAGCAGTGAAACAGCACTAACCTGACAGCTGCGACTGATCCCTTTAAATAGTGCCCCTGGAGCCACCATCCGCCTGCTTCATGCCTCCTCTTCCCGTTGTTGTCGGGGCGAGGCGCTAAAGCAGGATCAATTTGGCAGATCGGGCACTTAGTGAGTGTTGCACACTCACTGACATTACGATCTGCCTGGCGCTAAAGCCCCAGGCGCTAACGGTTAGCGGCGGCGCTAAGGGGCGACCGAATTTGGCGTGCGCCGCTGGATTCGCCTTGCCCCGGCGCTACTTCATTAGCGCCCCTGCCAGGAGCTAACGGGAGGTGCTAAGCAACTGAATTTCTCCCCCTAAGATCTGTTAGCATCCACACTTTAAGATATATGCAAATTAACAAGAACATTTATTTAAACTTTACTTGTGGTCTCCGCGGCTTCAATGCTATGTACCTAAGTTGCCCATGAAGGCAAAAAGCTTGGACATTCTTGGATTAGAGAATCTATATTAAAATGATCTGTGCATACCTCATTTAATCTATTGTTTAGTTTGACACTGTGTTGGACAAAAGTATAGCCTTACCTGGTGTGATGATGCATTGCACATCATTGAAGATTTCTTTCAGGAACTGCATAGTCCGTGATCGCTGACGATTAGCCTGTGAGGAAGTGCAAGATACAAGAAGAAAATGGCAGTTTAAGAGTCTGTCTTTTACTGAAGGGAAAGATGCACATTTGGGCTCATCAGAAAGCTGCAGAGCAAGACAATTGGAATAGGCGTGGAGAGATGTAAACAGAGAACACACCCGATTATCCATATACCAAATCTCAAATACACCCTGAAATATTATTCTCTGGTGTTATAGCTGCACTGTGAGATTCCCAAATGGATGTCAGGTTGTGAGCATTTTTAAATATGAAGTTACATCTCCTGGGAGCTGTCCAGAGATTGGTTAAGCGCTTTTCACTTCATTGCCAGTAAAGAGAATAATGGACTTTCTTTGCTGTAGTACATGTACCTCCAAGTCAGCCAATCAAGGACCAGCACTGACAGCAGAAATGAGACAGTGAACACTCAACTACCTAGGTAAGGGAAACTGCTTGGCTGTGAGCAGCTCCTAGGAGAAATATGGGGGATGGGGGTGGGGGTGGGGGTGGGGGCGGTGAAGAGGCACAATTAGGGATTTCAAGACAAACTACTTTTTTTTTTGCAAGAGAGACTGATATTTATGAATGGTTACATACCTGTATGTAATCAAGGCTTGTGAATGCAGAAGCAAGAGCTAAAGTTGCACGAGTATCTAGATTCTGTAAGAAAAAAAATATTGACGGTATAGTTGAAGATAAAACGTGCTTTGCAGTCAGCTCCAAAGTAAGGTAAAATGGGTATTGCAGCTATGACAGGCACATGCGGGTAAGAAACTAATAAAGAGTTGTAATGCCTTCCAAGTGTTAACAACAGAGAGACAGATATGGGGCAAGAGATATCGTACCATGTTGGTGTTCCGATATGTAGTGACAAGATCTAAATTTGTACATGCAACTTCCCATTAGACAAGCACCAAAGCTACCAGGAGGAAAAACAAGAAAAACTCTCAGGCAGAGAATAAAGTTACAAAAAAATACAATTATCATTCGTCTTTTTGCCTGTCAGCTATCCTACTTCGAACAGTTTTATTATGTTTAGTTTTGTAACCAGTAGAAACATTGTTAAAGGCAACCAGATGATCGTAATCTCATATTGACAACACATACTCGGGATTCTCTGCCTTGCTTTAGGACTGGGAAGCGTTAGGCAATTAATTCTATGATACAAAACACAGAGTGTCAAGATGTACTATAAAAATAATCAGACTATCTATCCTGCTCACAGTTGTTCAATTTTTAAAGGAAAACATTAAAGATAAAATATATTATAATTGCTTACAATTTATGCCTGTAACACATTTCAGTGACAATTGAGATACAGGATCTATTCGTGTCTACTTTTCTTAGAAACCCAAATTGATCACATTTGCAGATGTTACAAAACCAAGAGGGGCAGTGGAATCGGCAGAAGTAAAAATTAGAGAATGAGTTGGACAAAATAGGAGCAGAACAATCCCAGATGAAATACAGACAAGTGTAAAGTATTACACGTAGGAAGGGAAAATGGGCAACTTGCATACTCCATAAATGATGCTGAACTGGCCAAGATAAAGTTGAAAAGCAGGAAGGAGCCTTGGTAGACTCAATACTCAACATGTCCAACCATTGCAGAGGAGCAATCAACAAAGGCAACAGAATGCTGAACCACATAACCAAATCAGTAGAATAAAGTCAGAGGAAGTCATGATCAAACTGTACAGAGCTCTGATCAGACCAAAACCTTGAGCACTGTGTCCAGTTCTGTTCACTGTTACTCAAGAGATTCATTCAAGCATTGGAAGCAGCTCAAAGAGTCACAAAACTGTTCCCTAATTTTACAGCTCTAATCTACGAGGAAAGACTGGAGAAACTCGGGCTTCTCATTCTTGACAGCAGCTGCACTGAGCTGATCAAATAGACGTACAAGATTGTAAGTAGTATGGAAAAGGTAAATCCAGAAAATTACTTTCAATTGAGAGTGTAAGATAAGGGGCCACAAGTTCAAACTAGTAAATGACAAAATTTAGGACTGGTATTAGGACATTTTTCTACACTCAAAAAAAAAATTAACAAATGGAATGAACTCCTGGATAGAGCAGTGGATGTTACAAACACTGCTTTGAATTTAACTGCCTGTGGACAGCCACTGGAGGATTGTGGCCAGCCTCAGCATCATCGGCCTCATGGTGGGGATCGGAGGCCTGGCGGGTGATCGGAGGCCTGGTGAGGGGTTCTCCGATCGCGGGGGGTGGGTTAGGCAGGGACCCTGGATCCAGGAGGTAGGTATAAAGCCATTTACCTCCTGGATGCAGCAGCCCCCGCCTCGGTTTAACAAACACTGGCACCATTAAAAAACAATTTGGCTGGAATTTTCTCCAGGGAGGCAGGGGGCCTCCAAGGCGGGCGAGAAACCCGGGAGGCTGGGTTTCACGCTGGCCCTACCGACTTTAATGGCAGGGCCTGATTTGCACGTCAGGCCTCTGATTCCTGCCCGCAGCCAGCCAGCTTGAGAGGCCGGCTGGCTGCGGGTGGGTAGGCCTCAGATGTGAGGGGTTGGTCCGGGGATGGGGGGTTCAGCATTGGGCATCGCAGGGTGGAGGGGTCAGCATCTGAGAATGGGCGGGGGGGGGAAACAAAGAGAGCGGATCGGGGCCGGCCACCGGAGGATTGCGGCTGGCCTCAACATCATCAGTTGGGGGGTGGGTGGTGAGGCCTCATGTTGGGGATTGGAGGCCTGTGGGGGGGGGCGTGGGGGGAGGTATCGTCCGGGGGGGGGGGGGGGGTCTCTCTAATCGTGGGGGGTGGGTTAGGCAGGGACTCTGGATCCAGGAGGTAGGTATAAAGCCACTTACCTCCTGGATGCAGCGGTCCCCACCTTGGTCGCCCGCCAACCATCCTGCCCCCGGTGAAACCGGAATTGGGTGGGTTGGAGGAGGGATCAGGTCGGGAATCCCATTTTTAACAAATTAACTGCCCCCACGCTCCGAAACCCATCCATTTTTTTTTTAAGGGGAAAATTCCGGCCTTTGATGCTGTAATGTGAGCCTTTGGGGTCATTCTGGATGCAGGAACTAAGATGGGCCAAATAGCCTTCATCATCTGTAATTATCTTGCGATCTCCTGATGCCGATTTACTAAGCTACATAACTAATATAAAAGCAAAATCTGATATAAAAACAGAAATTGTTGGAAATACTCAGCAGTCAGGTGGCATCTGTGGGGAGAGAAACAGAGTTGGCGTTTTAGGTCGATGACCCTTCAATCAGAACTCTCTTATAATATCTTGTTTTAATTGTAAGCATCTTTCCATCTCTGCAAAACAATTAATAGATGATACTGGATAAATGAAAAATCTCTTTTACCATGTAGATGAAATGATTAAAAATATTAATCAGCAGGTAAACGACTCCTAGTTGGGAATGATAAAATGAATTCTGATAAAATGTTTACCATCATTAAGTAACCATTGCAAGAAAATATTTTTTTTAAATCCTGAGGGGGTCACGATTACAATCCTACAGATATAGCAAGACTAAAAGGTTAAAAACTGGCACTAGTAATCAATGACGAATTATTGATAGAGGTGAACAGACTCCAAACTGAGATAAATACGGTTTTATTTTAAAAGCTTTAATAAAAAAAAAAAATGCACAAAAAATATCTTGTTAAAGTTTGGGATGGACATCAAAACACAGGAAGTCCCCTTTTGGTTTAAAGCAACAACAGTAACAACTTGCATGTTTAAAATTTCCTTGCTACAGGATTACAGCCAGCAGCAACAGGCACCTTCGTATAACACCTGCTGACAGAAGGCAGTACCCTATCTCCCCAGAGGGATTAAAGACGTCTCGGGAGTGTAAAAAATATTTACTTTGAAATGTACTTTTTACTGTGTAGGTGAATTAATCAGTCGCAAGAATTAAGTAATGAAGGGTATTCTTTCCATTAAACACAAGCATTCAGCTTGGTGTTTTCAACCAAATCCAATTATTTCCTTACCATCTTGTTGTATTGATTATTAAAATCCATCTGTAAGGACTGTCGTATCTCACTCAGAATACAGATAAGATGAGAAACTTGGGTCTCCTCCAACTCTGGGATGTGCAGGTCTACCAGTGTTGCGCCAAAACCCGTTAGGTACTGCACCGCTACATAAAAGAGTGACAAAATTAACAAATTGATTGTGAAAGCACTGAAATAATTCATTTGCATTTTCTACCTTTAACTCCTTTTTTAAATACCGATTTTAATTTCTGTGCAAGACAATGGGATATTGCAGGCTGCGAGTCCTCTTGTGCTGACCATCCTCAAAGTTAAGAGGGTGCGTTAGTGATACAAGGACCCTGCCCCTCACTCTCCGCTCTTACATGGATGCAGCATTGCTGGAAGGCACGCAAATAGCAGCCCAGCTGACATGTTAAAAATCATAGTTTAGGTTGGTACATCTGACTGAGTTACTGATCTTTTATTAATAAAGAAAAAGTAATATATTGTTATTTGGTGTAATAAACTATTTATTCAAACAGGCAATTTTCACCACTCTCCTAATTTAACCTCTAATTTTTTTTAAATTTTCTCTCAAGTCTCCGAAGGCCCTGCATCAATCTCTGCAGAGGGCAGGTGACTTGCTTTTACCATCTCTCAACAGCATTCGAATGAGCTGTTAGGAGGTATGTTGGAGAAATGCGGTTTCCTCCCTTTCGCTAGGTGGTCAATGGCTGAGATTGAGAATTTACCATGTAGGAAGTCATTGGTGCAAGACTGTTTATTACTAACACCGATATTGGACTGGCGTTTACAATTCCACGGCTATCAAACTCAGTTGAAGCTATCTTACTCTTGACCAAAATCAGACTCTGAAGTGGTTCCTATATTAGCGGGTAAATTCTCCACTAATGTGCTCCTCACGCACAGCCTTACCTTCCAGGAATATACATCAGGAAATGACACAGGTGCAGGTTGTGATTTTCTGTCTATTATTATAGATAGGATAGGCGCACCAACGTCAGTGTTCTCGCTCAGGCCAACATCCCCAGCATCGAAGCTTTGACCACGCTCGATCAGCTCCAATGGACGGGTCACATCGTCCGCATGCCCGATACGAGACTCCCAAAACAAGCGCTCTACTCGGAGCTCCGACATGGCAAGAGAGCCCCAGGTGGGCCGAGGAAACGCTTGAAGGACACCCTCAAAGCCTCTTTGAAAAAGTGCAACATCCCCACCGACACCTGGGAATCCCTGGCCCAAGACTGCACAAAGTGGAGGAGAAGCATCCAGGAAGGCGCCGAACACCTCGAGTCTCTTCGCCGGGAGCAAGCGGAAGCCAAGCGCAGGCAGCGCATGTCAACCCAAGCACCTCACCCACCCGCCCCTTCAACCACCGTCTGCCCCACCTGTGACAGAGACTGTAGGTCCCGCATTGGACTCATCAGTCACCTGAGAACTCATTTTTAATGTGGAAGCAAGTCATCCTCGGTTCCGAGGGACTGCTTAAGAGAAGAGAAGATTATTGAATGAATGGAAAACTATGGGCTGTGCCGATAATTCCCCGATATCCACTTGCAGAGCTGAGGCTCTGCGCTGGGAGCACAAACAGAAAATGTATTCTCCAATCTAGCTTTTCTCCTGCTGAATTTCAGATCCTTATTTTACTTTTGCCAAGATTTGAGCCACACTTCAACTGAAGATTCGTTGAATCCAGGCTCAATTGCCTAAATCAACCCCCTTACCAGCTCTTCTATCCTTACACATTTCCACATTTTACTTCAGATTAAAAAAGTGTCCTAGATCACAAAAAGGCATTGATCTAAAAACTGTGTGGAGCACAAGTGTCAGGATGAGTCTGTTTATGGCTCACCCTGTTGAAGTTTGCAGGATTGGGTAATGAGAAGTGAGCCTTTTGTGGATTGGGGCATGTCTACAGTGCCCCCATGCCAAAGAGGCCAGAAGTGATAGTTGAAGCTTGCCAGCCTGTGTGTGTGGGGGGACAGGGGGCGTGGGGAGGGAGGTAGGATGCAGTGCTAGCTTCTCTTCTTCCCCCTACCCCCGCCTCCCCCCCCACCCTCATAAGGTGGGAGATCAGCTTGTAACATTATAAAATAAAATTCTCCCATTCTACAGGGGTGCAGGATGGCCTGATAGCTACAGGTAGAGGCTCCACTGCAGATTTTCAGTCACATTGTATAGAATAATAAATTTAGAAAGGAAACTTTCCAGGTCTTCATACCTTTCTGACAAATATCCAAAATTTCAGTATCACAGTCCTGTTAAAATTCAAGACAAAGACGAAATTCAGAACAGAATAGAATTTCAGGATACAAAACCACAAATAACAGAAAATCATAGGAAAACAGGAATCAGGACACAGAGATACTGCAAACATTTAGACCCCACAGTTCCGGGGACCGGAACGAGAGCAATTGCAGCTTGATCCAGTCGGGGTGGCAGAGCTGCAAATTGTGGCAGAAACCGGACCAACTTTGTGCCCCCGTGTCTTCCCTTGATATTGATTTCTGAGGGAGGAGGGAGACATTTCTTGGGCCCACCCAAGATGTGCCACTTAGGAGGCGTGTCTGGACATTCCTGGGAATTCCACCCAGACTACCAGACAACCATCCCAGAGGGCCCCAGCAGTACCTAAACTGGCTGAAAGTAGGCACAGGTTCCATTCTGCGCCTTCAAGACCCAGAAATGCAGCAATGAAAGCTAACTGATCCCAGAGGAATTGAACACCTGTAAAATGATTACAAAAGCAAAATACGGAGGATGCTGGAAATCTGAAATAAAAACAGAAAATGCTGAAAATACTCAGCAGGTTCAAACAATTGCCCCCCTTGAGAATTGTAAAAATTACAAGGACATTTTTCTTCAGGTACTTCAAGGGAACTGCTCCGATCTCCAACACTTTATCAGGTTGCGTGCCTCTGTTGCACTTCCACATGCATGGCAAACCTTTAGATATTTACATGGCCCCATCCTCCAGATTTGGTTGGGGTGGGGGGGGGGGGAGAAATCACCAGCAGGGTAAAGGGGTAGGTGGAAGTTCTGCCCTGCCACACACATTCTTGTACCCAAACATACATTTCCATAGAACGTTATTTCACCACAGCAGAATAATCTGGACTTTACCATAAAGAACTTCCAATCTATCCCAATTTTTATATTCTTCAGGTCAGGATTTCCAATATTGTCAAAGTTCAACGAAGGCTGTTGCAGACCTGAAAGAAGAACAGCAACATGACACCAACCTAAATTAGATCTACCCCAAGAAGGCTTGGCCATGAAGTAGATTAAAACACAGTTGTTACGGATTTGAAAGTTGCATTTTCACCAGGAAGGTGAAACAAAGGACTACGAGAACACTGGATAAGACTAGACCTTATTTTTTAAAATGGTTGCTTTCCTGCAAATAGAATTAGGCAACTTTTACAATGCTTCTAGTTGTAAGTTTGTAATTTTTGGGGGAAACTTGACAATGCCACTCTCATTTTTACATGTGGGAAGTCAGCTACAAGACTTTTCCCACAGATCTTTCCCACAGATCTGTGCATTCTTTTGCACTGCCAGAGACTTTCAAAACATTAAACTTCCAAATCTTGTAAACTTCCAAATCTTGTAAACTTGTAGTAACATTATTTATACAGTTTTAAAACTAAATTCACATGCTGGATAAAATGCAATAACATCTCAAACAAACATTCAGTTAAATTAACTGGGAAAATACACTGAGGCACAAAGGTGACTCCACTCAAGAGAGCGTTGATTGAGGCTGGGAAGGGGACAAGACGGACATCGATTTCATTCATAATTTTCTTGAGGGTAAGAATTCCTTTATTTTGTCAACTGTCACCCTAGACCTTGCACCACCTGCAGCCAAGAAAACAAATGTATAAGCTGTTCCCAGACCACTGGCAATGCTGCCTAGTGCAGGTAACAGCCCGAGGATGATTGCCACATTGAATTTCCCACTCTGTAGCAGAACACATTATTGTGGGGAAAATGACCCTTCATGAGTTCCTCTGGCTCCCAAACATACATGCAAAATGTCTTCATGTCACCCTACCAGAAAGATGGCAACACAAGAGGGATAAACATGTTTTACAAAATGCCCATTAAATTGCAGGTTTGAATTTTCGTCATGTTATTCAAAAACCATCAAAACAAAAATCACAGAATTTTGCAAAGATTGCACTTAAATTATGAACATACAAAAACAAAACAGGAAAAGACCATTGAGTCTGTCCTATAATGTAATGATGTGACTTCTACACACCCATCTACGCCCCACCTACCAGTTACACAATCTCTCCTGAACAGGCAAAAAAGAAAAAACCGTTGGCCAATTTGAGAAAAGCTTCTAGGAAATTCCTCTTTAAGCACTGAAGGCAATCAAACAGGTTCCAGGAAACCATGCTAACAGAGACACACCCCATTAATACCCACCTACCTTCTTTATGCAGTTATGTTGGCTACAAAAACTCATCGAGTTCCCTTTTGAATGTTTACAGCAAATCCGCACTCTCTACATATGCTGGCAACTTATTCCAGAGGTCGGCAACTCTTTACGAAAAGAAAGCACCTCCTAACATCTAACCTAGTTCTTTGCTTACCCAAGTTATAACTGTGTTCCCTGGTCCTCCCAAATTTGTTTAGCTTGAATAGCCCATCCAGATGCAGTTTAATCCTTGCATTATTTTAAAAACTTCAATCAAATCTCCTCAAAGTTTACTCTTTTCTAAAGTTAAAAAGCCCCAGGTCTCGAAGCCTATCATGTTAACTAATGTCTTTTTCAACTACATGTCAATCTAGTGGGTCTCCTCTGGACCTTTCCTAGGGCTTTTATCAGCCACCAAAATCAGGGAGTTGGTGTCAGAGCCGGTCAGGACACCACTTAAATGAACTCCGGCATATAGGCTCAAATCCAGGCAGATATAATGATTATCTCCTCTGTTACAAGCTAGATTTCTGCACAATACAGAGGAAAACAATGCTGTTACACTTCCCACTTTTAAATGTGCGGGTTAGGTTGATTTGGCTATGATAAATTGACCCTTAGTGTTAGGGGGGGATTAAATATGTGGGGTTATGGGTATAGGATGGGATATGTTAGGGGGAATTAAATACGTGGGGTTACGGGGGTCGGGTGGGATATGTGTACTGTGGGGATTAAAGCAGGGACAGGGTACTGGATTTGAATGATCAGCCATGATCGTATTGAATGGTGGTGCAGGCTCGACGGGCCGAATGGCCTACTCCTGCTCCTAGATTCTATGTTTCTATGTAAAATAGTGGGTGTTTTCCCTTTTATTAGGACTGCAACAGCTACATTTTTCTTTTAGATGTTTTTTCTGCTGATCTAATCACAATTATTGATGCTGAGAATTATTCAGCACCCAAATATAATTCCAGTAAATTACAAAAAACTTACTAGATGGGCAATTGGGATCTGGGCCTGCCAGAATTGCATAGGCTATAGCAGCATCTTTCACAGAGGTACACATTGGACCTGTAATTACAAACAAATTATTCAGAGTTTTCAGCCTTGTCCAACGCAGCAGATAATCAAACAGTTCTTTTCTTACCACTTTGGAGAAAAAGGAGCAACTTAGATTAAGGAGAGAGTGGAGGATGCAGCTAGACTTTGTAACTTCCTTTCTGCATCATTACAACACGTCCAGGAGCAGAAAATATCACAACATTCTTTTTGGAAAACCAAGTTAAATAAACTGAAAAACAATTCAATTAAATGCTGAAGTTCTACACAGCAATTGTTTCCGATCCTTAGAGTAGTGTATTAGACAAGATATGTCATAGACAAGATACAGCTGCAACATCACTTTTGTATAGTGTTGCAATGGGAATTTGGATTAATTCATCCATTATAAATGTGTGAAGAGGCACAGTGTCACTCAGTTTTCTTTAAAAGATTATTTAGAATTTAAATAGCACTTAAGAGTATTAAAACTCTTCCCAAGCTATAATTCAATATTTGTAAAATGTAATTAAATATTTTTTAATAAACTCAGCCTGTTACACATATCATGTATATTCCTTGCAGGTTCATAAAATTGGACAGAGAATTGTGTATGTAACTTAATGGAGTGCAGCAAAGTCTTCTCTTACCCAAACTGACAGTGGAGTAGGAAAGAGGATGGGACCCGAAGGTACTGATTCGACCAAAAGTAACTAAAAGAAAACCACAAAAATAAAAATGTTAACAGATTTCCTCTTTAACAATCAAATTAACAATTAAACAAGTATTCCGACTGCATATGTCAGCAGAAGTTCTTGAGACCAAACCAAAGTCTAAATAGAATCATAGAATGGTTACAGCACAGAAGGAGGCCATTCAGCCCATCGAGCCCATGCCGGCTCTCTGCAAGAGCACTTCAGCTAGTCCCACTCCCCCGCCCTTTCCCCGTAGCCCTGCAAATTTTTTTCCTTCAGTTACTTATCCAATTCCCTTTTGAAAGGCGTGATTGACTCTGCCTCCACCACCCTTTCAGGCAGCGCATTCCAGATCCTAAACACTCGCTGCGTAAAAAAGTTATTCCTCATGTTGCCTTTGGTTCTTCTGCCAATATTGCAGGATGTCACAAAAAAGTGTAAACTTAACTACATAAACAGAAAATCTTGAAACTGAACAATACTATACATTTGTCAGTTTAAGAGACAGCTTTAGTGCTCACAAAAAGAGAAGTGTACCAGATGTTCTGTCCCCAGCAGATTCCTTTTCAAATAAAAGGCCCAGAGTCTGACAAGTACTTACTTCTAAAATAAAGTTTTGTAATGATCAGATAACAGGTTGCATAGGTTTTTAGAAATGGTTTCTCTACACTTGCAGTCTGCTCACTAGTATGCTTCATTCTCCAGCTGAAATGGTCTATTCTGTAGAACTCTGTGCAATTAACTTCAATATTATTTTGTAAACTGCATATTTCCAGCAGAATTCTTTTGATGATGTTTTTTGTCTCCAAGCTGTGTTTTTTATTTTCTTTTTCTATATGTTTTTATCTTACTGGTGCACTCTGTTGTTACAGCCTGGTGGATACAGAAATAACAGTTTGTTTACACTAAATACATTTCTGTTAGTACTCCATCCGATGGCCTCGCTAAGAACTCATGAAGTCATCTAAATGAGGTAATTGGCATTTAAAAAGGGGTAATTTCCAGATTTCATCCTCCCAGCAGGAAGACTCCCCCACAGCAGTGCATATTAGAAATACCTGCGCGTGCGATTTTCTGACTATTGATACATGCAGCACGTGCCCAAATTTACATTATGCAAGGGTCCTCACTGGAAGGGCAACGTCAGAAAATCATCCCTTTGGAGTCCATTTACACAGCTGTAGAGTCAGTGTGAGGTGGTTTCACCTGACCTGATTCTAGGGCAAAGTAGACAGAGTTTCCCTATGCACCGATGCCACACTTGTCGGGTAACTGCAGCCTTACCGACATGCAACTACTGGACCCTAACTTGCAATTTTGTGTTTGGAAGTCAATTACCCGAGTCACCTCAATAAAGGATTTCTGATTTAAAGTAGCAAGTGTAAGGACAAAGACCTACAAATGGGCAGATATTAGGCTGGACATAAAGGGCTGGATTTTGTCAGCCCCGAGGAGGCGAGTATGGAGGCGGGACTGCCGGTAAAGTTGCAGAATGTGGGGGTGGCTGGCAACCCCGCCCCCATCCCGCCTCCGTGCCCTTTTGCCAGGAGGCGGGAAGCCGTCCTGCCCCGGGTCCTGTCTCCTCGAGGCGGGAAAGGGATTAAATCCTATTAACTGCCTGTTAACAGGTAGCTAACAGGCAGAAAATAGGATTAGTCCCATTTTACCTTTCCAAGTGCAGGCTTCCCGACCTCGGAGAACCCCGTCAGGGTGTAGGAGGTGAGTAGGAGGTCGGAGGGGTCTGAAAGAGCAATGTAGAAGTGAGTGATGGGTGCAAGTGTGGAGTGCCAAGTATGTAAGGTGAGTGTGAAGTGTTATAAAATGTTCACTTACCTTTGTTTCTGCCTACAGCCTTCAGCCGCTGTGGATCCGGAGTCCCAACATCTTCATTGTAGATTTCACAGACTGGCTGTTGGATCCTCCAAACCAACAGCCAGGTGATTTATGCAAAGTTGAAAGGTTTGATGAGTCCTGAACACAAGGACTCATCAAACTACACAGAATGTCAGTGTTTGACAGCTTCACAGAGCTGTCAAACGCTGACATTTCTTCTTTCAAGAAATCTTGACAGATGGCACGTCAGACGTTGACGTGCTCTGTCACTGACTTCCCCCTAATTGGCCTGCTGAGCCCGTTGGGTGGGCTTAACAAGGTCAATCAGGGGAAAATCCCACTGGTTGGCCAGAAGCTGATGGAGGCGGGACTGAAAGCAGCAGTCTCGCCTCCAAAAGCTTCCCATTGACAAAATCCAGCCCAACGTTCTTGAATATTATAGAGTTCCTCTTTGCAAGTGCATCTTACAATCATACCAAAACAAAAATACCTTTCAGTCCTACCACACCACAAAACGATGCTGGAATTCTTATCGAACCTCCTCCATCACTCCCAATAGCCAATGGGCAAAGACCTTTAAGAAAACAAAAAAAAGTGACTACAGGTTAAATCCACAGTGAGAGACTGCAACTTCTAGGCTTAGGTCTGTGAACTATATTCTACATCTTAATGTAACAAAATCAGTGCAACAAAGCAAGCCACATGAATAACAATTATTTAATTGACAGATGCCAACAAAAGTTACTCAAAGATACAGAAAGTGACAGGGCAATATCACAGATGAAATAGGGAACTATCTAACTCTAAATAAGATAACTGTGGCTAAGTGTTTTATAAGTAAAAACAAATACAAATATGAACTTTCAAAAAAATCCTCCAATTCAAGGAAAATTAAAGTGCAAACTATGTAGACTTTGTTGCTGGTGCAGTTCCATTATAACTAAGCATTTAAAAAAATAGCAGATTTAACACATTCTCTTCCTTGTAATGTATTTTTAATTGAGGATATGTTGATATATAAGAATAGCAGATTCTTCTGATGGCTCAGCAAATTTATATGGTCAGTAGCTAAGCCATACAGACCAGCAAAGTCCCAGGTTCGTCCCGTCTGTGGTGAATTAGCTGATCTGAACTGGATGGTGACGGAACGCTACAATTGATTTTAGTACCTGTTAATTAGAGAGGTGAAGATTCAGCCTAGGTTCCTGCTCCTAATCACCGTCAAGCAACACATGCTGGAAGTGTATCCGGGATATCAGACGAGTGCGGGATTGGGCTTGGCTATGCCATCTACACATTCTGTCAAAGTTCAAACATGAATAGTGGCCAATTGGAAAGGTACTGGGGAGCAACCAGCACTCGTGGGACCATGTTCTAGTAGCAGTCAAAGACTTCATGAAAACAGGCGAAGAGGAGAAAACTGGCAAGGAACAAAAATATTTTGCTTTCTAGTAATCAGAAAATGAGTTCCTTTACTGCAGGCCAAACGAAACTAAAGTGGCGAGAGTGCCTACATCGTATTTTCTTGGTTTCTAGAAATACTCATCTTCTAGAAACTGTGAAATACAGAGCACCCTTATTATGACTTATTCTGATATGCACTAGCCAAGGTTACTTAAGCAATCCACAAAAGTCCCAGGAGCTACACATTTGTTATAGGAAATCACATTGTATCTCACCAGTTCAGTTCAGATGGAGATTTAATCAGCTCCTTGTACATCCTACTAGATATGCACGCTCTGCCTTCAATATGCACAACAGATGATGCTACCAGAAAACTGAATACATTATTTCTACATTCTTCACTAAAACAGGTGGCTTAAGAAAGTCCATTTTAAAAATTGGTGACAGACACTGCCATATTCTTTGAACAATTAAACTCTTACCGGCTGCTACGGAGGCCCCCGAGCCGCTGGAGCTTCCTCCAGTAAAATGGCGAGGGTTGTAAGGGTTCCTGGAAACACCATGATAGCTGGAATGACAGGACAGTTTGTAAAATATACTTCACACCAGCAGAATTTTTAAAAATGTATATTTCCACTGCCTCATGCATGCATACTGTTTCCTCTTTGTTAGGTCTCTTGCTGCGGTCTTCCACTACAACTCCTCCTAACTCACCTCTATCAGTCAGTCAATCTGCAGACACAGATTTACTGGAGTGTGCGGGGAGGGGGGAGGGGGGAGGGGAAGGGGCGGAACCAGTTACATCAGCCACATACACCCAAGACCTGCCAAAAGCACAGACATGTGATGTCACCCTTCAGGAGTGAGGACAGTTCATTTCAATTCATAAACATGATCAATTTTGATGTACCTCACTCTTTAAAAACAAACATAGTTCTATAGCCCTTCATAACTATGAGAAGAGCCATGACAGTTGTTGTTATCAGTAAATCAGCATGCAGCAGATGGCATACTTCTGGAGTGAAGTGCAGGCGCTGGAGATGGGTGTCCTTTGACATACCCAGGTTGGAGTGGTGCACTCTAAGTACGGGAGCTTGGGTCTTCGCAGAAGCGAGCCTGAAGTATCATTGGATCTGGAGATGTTGTGTCTTCATGAAATGCTCCCCTCATACAATTTACAAACCACTATCGCAACACCCAAAAAGTTTTCCATCATCCTTACTTTGTTGTTGCAACTGCAGCAGTTCTCACTTAGACTGCAGGGAAACGTGCCTTTGCCAATTGTAGCCTTCCAGCAATACTATAGAGGGGAAATTGATCTCTGCCAAATGTTTAATGCACAAGCAAAGATATAATGAAGGTCAAGAAATTAGACTTCAAAAAGTCTCCAAATAACATTACCTTGCAGCCAGGAAGCAATTTGTGTTTGATAAATTTAAAAGAATTTTCAGACGAAATAAAGGATTGATAAAGGAACTGCTGATAATATTGTGTATATGGATTTTCAAAAGACATTCGATAAGATGCCACAGAGAAGGATTGTTGTTAAAATGAAGGCACTGCATATTGAAAGGAGTGTGGCAGCATGGATAGGAAGTTGGCTAAAGGGCAGAAAACAGAGAGTAGTGGTTGAAGAGGCTTTTTGGACTGGAGGGATGAACACAGTAGCATCTCCAGGGGCTAGTTTAGGACCGTTTAGTAGGGTCTTGATCCTTGTCCACCCAATTTGTAGTGCACTGAATGATTTTGGGATTAGCAAAACATGTTATGCTGTGCTTGAGCCTCATTTAAATCTAAAACCAAAAAAAGAACGAAGGGAAAGATCAAGAGAATTTATTGATGCAGAGGGTTGTTGGGACAGAAACAGTGGTGGAAATATAATCCACAATAGCTTTTAAATGGAAAGTGGATAAATATTTGAAAAAAAAATAAAAATTCAAAAGGTTATGGGGACAGGACAGGGGAATGCCACCAACTCCAAACAGAAGCAAGAGAAGCAGAAAGATCATTTGATGGGTAAATGCACAGGCGTTGAGGCATCAGCACAACATTGATCTACAGCACAACAAGGGACAAGACAACACTTGGAGCACCTCACAAGAATGCTGAAGAAGGTGGCGTGTGCGCGTTTGAAAATGCTGTAACCTCTACTAAGATACTCCAAATATTATACATTATATATAGGACTCTCCTTCATCGATCATGTACTAACGTAATTCAAAAAATCCACATTGCTTACAGCAATGTTAATTTCCAGCAAGAATGTAGAAATTCAGCAGACACCATCTTAGAACACTGGCACACTCCACATCCTCCATTTACCATAGTCAGTACACAACATTGTTATGATTGTCTCGCGAATGTAAAAACCAGAAAAAATTATGCATTATACTTTTTGGCTGCTTATACTATAGTATAAAACATTAGCGAGTAAATTACAATCATTGGCGGCCGTGTCTTCAGCTACCTAGGCCCCAAGCTCCAAAATTCCCTCCCTAAACCTCTCCGCCTCTCTACCTCACTCTCCTCCTTTAAGACGCTCCTTAAAACCTACCTCTTTGACGAAGTTTTTGGTCATCTGTTCTAATATCTCATGTCGCTCGGTGTCAAATTTTGTTTGAGAACGCTCCTGTGAAGCGCCTTGGGATGTTTTACTACTTTACTTTAAAAATGCTATACAAATGCAAATTGTTGTTGTTGATCCCCCAGATATTAAAATACTTGCGCCATGGGAACCAGAATTGTAAAATAAACTGTCTTTAGGTTATGGAGTTAAACTGCAAAAGCCAAAGTTGCAAGTTAGGGATAATCGCAGCTTCACCTGTTGACGTTGCAGCCAGTTACACCTAACCCAAGCTCATGCATGTTGGATACACCAATGATAACTGCTCCAGCCTCTCGTAATTTTCTTGTGATTGTGGCATCCTCAGTTTCTCGCTCCTCGCCAAGATAAAGAGTCCCCACTCGGTGATAGTATGGAACCTATTCAAAAGTAAATGAAGTTAGCAAAGAAATCTCTTTTAAGCAGTAAGTGCAACATATGTTATCCAACAGTGATAGATTTCCTAATGCGATGATTGTACTGGGGCTTTAAGTACGACAGTCAACAGGTAGGGATGAGCATCTGAAATTTCACTTGAAATTTAAGAGCAAAATGATGATCTTAACTTCAGTAATTCTCAACTGGTTCCATTTTTCAAAAAAAAGTGAAACATTTGAATGTGATCACTTGAACTGAATCTATAATCAAAGTCCTGAAGCTCCACCCTACTCACAAAGCCTTGTTGTACATCAACTGAACTGATTTCTAAGCAAAAACACCCATTGCACAATTGGGTTTTGTTTAATCACTACATTCATTAAACGTCTCAGCCTCTATCAGGTATAACATTTTACTCATTCAAACGGGCCCTAATCAGTCAGCCAGCCCACAGGCAATAAGACTTGAGGACAGTGTTATAGCCTGCTAACTCTGATTTATAATAACTTAAATAACCTTGGATTGTTACTGAATGGGTAGAGTCAGAATAATAACTACTTGCATTTATATAGCACCTTTAATATAGGAAAATGTCCCAAGGCACTTCACAGAAGCAAAATGTGACAAAAATTGACACTGAGCCAAAGAAGGAGATATTAGGAGTGGTGACTAAAAGCTTGGTCAAAGAGGTACGCTTTAAATAGGGTCTTAAAGAAGGAGGGAGATGGAGAGGTGGACAGGTTTAGAGAGGGAATGCTAAAGCTCAGGGCTTAGATGGCTGAAGCAATAACATAAGAATTAGGAGCAGCAGTAGGCCATACGGCCCCTTGAGCCTGCTCCAACCATTCAATATGATCATGGCTGATCTTTGACCTCAACTCAACTTTCCTGCCCTATCCCCATATCCCTTGATTCCACTGGAGTCCAAAAATCTATCTATCTCAGCCTTGAATATACTGAACGGCTGAGCATCCACAGCACTTTGGGGCAGAGAATTCCAAAGATTCACAGCCCTCCGAGTGAAGAAATTCCTCCTTATCTCAGTCTTAAAAAGCCAGCCCCTTATCCTGAGACTATGCCCCCTAGTTCTAGACTCTCCAGCCAGGGGAAACAATCTCTCAGCATCCAACCTGTCAATCCCCCTCAGAATCTTATATGTTTCAATGAGATCCCCTCTCATTCTTCTAAACTCCAGAGTCTAGGCCCAATCTACTCAATCTCTCCTCATAGGACAACCCTCTCATCCCAAGCAATGGTGGAGCAAAGAGAGTGGGGGGATGTGAAAAAGAGGCCAGAGTTGGAGGAACGTAGAGTTGTCGAATGGTTGCAGAGCTGCAGGAGATTATAGAGCGGGACTTGGTGTGGGTTAGGACACAGGCAGCAGAGTTTTGGATGATGGAGGGTAGAGAATGGGAGGCTGGTCAGGAATAGTGAAGCCTGGAAGTGACAAAAGCACAGATGAGGGTTTCAGCAGCAAATGGACTTGATTATTAAGTTTGCACTACAATATACATCCAGCCCTTTTTTGGTGACTTACAGTTTAACATTCCTGTAAAGAGCAATTTTATTAGCAGAGGAAAGGAGAGGGTCACCATCCCTACACATTGTATACAACTTGGTGCGTTTTTCCAGGCAAGTATCCTCTTCAATCTGATACATTCTCCACCAATCAAAATCTTGCTAAAATTCTGAATTAAAAAAGGAAAAAGCCAACATTTTTGGATGGATGGTGATGAGCTCTAATGTTATCAAATAGGTTCGCTTTCATATCTGGGAATCTCTGGTTTCCGTGGTAAAAGCTTTACATAGCGACATCACTTTAATGAAGGAATGCAGCCTGGTACAGTGGTCATACGAGACAACTGACATTCAGGTTTCTCTTCTCTTGTTACTGTTATTTTTAAAGATAAGACTTACAAATGCAAACACTAAGAGAAGAGTAATTATTTATGGTTATTGATTTGAAGTTTTGCAATAACACGTGAAGTTCCTGCTATTTTCATCAACTCTCAAGGCCGAGCTCAGAGACCTCAACATTTCTGCATTAAAGCTCCCATCTAATTTACTTTTAGTTGCAAGAAATAAAATAGGTTTTGGAAAACACTGTTGCATGCAGCAGTCCGCCCCCCCCCACCTTTAAATAGCAGGATGTATTGTCCCATGAGAAGTCTAACTCATTTTGAGTGAGAGGTTAACATTTCCATTAAACATAAATTGATTTCTAGATGCCCCATTCTTTCGCAAAAACCTTCCACCGCCCATGAACTGAAAATGCTATAATTGTGCTTTCCTCCCTCCCTGCCCACCTGGATGCACATCGATTTCCTTGTGGGATGGGAAGATTGAGTCACGGAAATCTCTACCTAGGCACCATGGAAGCAACATTAGCACAAGGACTGCTGAAGTTTAAAGGAGAATAACTGCCACCATCATTTTAGGGCAACTAGGGATGGGCAATTATTGCGGTATTGACAGCATCGCCCACATCCCAAGAGCAACTAATAAAAACAAAATCCTGATCTCTTAAAGTGGCAGAAGAACAGCACGTTGCCAAAATTCATAACTCAGGCTGAAACTAAAAAAATCAATTTTATTGTACAATTTAAAGTTATCCAGATGCAAAAATAAATCAGCAGATAGATTAAGAACACGATTACTTAATTGTCTCAAGAGTCAAAAACAACAAATTGTCTCGAAATTGTGTGTGAAGGTGACAACTTTGAACTGGGAGCCTCAGACGGAGCCAATATGTGCTTGGACTTTACACGTCAAAAATCAGCCGGCAGAGATTAACCTGAACCAAACAGAGATCGCACAAAGGGCAGTGGGCTCAGTGTTTGGGACACATCAAAGCTAAGCACCAACATTTCAAAACCACTCCCTGGGCTCAAACACAATAAAAGGAGAGTTTTCATAGAATGACAGAAATTAAAGCCCATTCAGCCGCCGGTACCTGTGCCGGTGCCGGTGCCTGTGCCTGTGCCTGTGCCTGTGCCTGTGCCTGTGCCTGTGCCTGTGCCTGTGCCTGTGACCCCCATTCATAGTCCTAATTTTCAAATACCCCATTCACTTTAAAATAGTGTTCTAGTCTCTGCCTCAATAACCACTTATGGTACAGCATCCGATGATCTAACAGCACTCAGTTCTAAAACCTTCCTTCTCCCGACCCTCTTGATTCTTCCAGCAAGAATCATCAGTTTCCGTCCCCTTGTTCCCCATTCACCCACCAGTGGAAATGATCTTTCGCTGTTTACCCACTGTAATGTCTGCAGGTTTCACCCACTCTTTTACTCGCTGCTCCTCTTGATGCTGGTCTCACTCAACACGTTGCTGCTGCTCCCAGCTCTGCAGGGAATTCTGGACTCCACGGCCACCCATTTCCCCAGGCAACCCCCTCTTCCACCAATCCCCCAGTCTCCCCCCTTCTTGCCCCACTCCCCTTCTTTCTCCCCCAAATCCCCCAGTCTCCCTCCTCTTGCTCCCCAGTTGTTGGTATTCATCACAAACAGCACCTTATCCCAACATATCCTCATTCTAGTCAATCCCTACTCAAACAGTATTATACTTACAACTTTAATTTCCTCCTTCAGGCAGACAGGAATTCCATCCAGTGGAGAAAGAGGTGCATTGGCTTTATATCGAGCAGTGGAGGCTTCTGCCATCTACACATCAGAACAGAATGTCAGAGTGTTAAAAAGTAGCAGAATAATAGTGCTAACACATAGGCCGGGATTTTGCGGTCGGCGGCGTAATTAAGGATTACGCCACCGGCATCCGAACCGAACGCGCACTCCACTGTTGCGAGGCCCCAAACAAAAGGTTGCTGTCAGACGCTGCAGAGTTGAGCGCAGCGTAGTGGCCCACGGATCCCGGGGCGCACTGTGTGCGCAAGCGTACCTGGGATCACGTGGGCCGGCGCTCCAATCAGGCAACAGAAGCAACATGTTATTTGGAGAAATGAAATTGATCTTTTATCAGAACTACAGTTCTTTGCAGTAGTTTAATGGCACTCAGGAGAATCGGGGTGAAATTCAGTTAAATTAGCATCTGCTACATTCCCATTTCTTTTAAAGAAACACAAATTGGAGACAAAACAACAACATCCACTATAAGTTATTAGATGATTCTGTGCGTATGCCTGTCAATTAATATTTGTGCTAATATTCCACATGTTCACTGGGTGCCATCCCAAATGAGACACTCAGGTTTTACAACTTCATATGTTCCTGGATGTCATCTAATTTTTAAAAAAGCAACCTATTACAGCAAATGAATCAGAAGAGAGCATGACTATAGATATGGACTATAAATTTGTATCTATCAGAGTATTTCAGATGACAATAGTATTCAATATTAATTGCTGTTCCACTTGGGGCTGTGCTTCAGAACACCTTGTGCTGTGGAAATAGGCGCTGTGCCCGTTTGCATCAGCTGTAAAATTTTCATACGTAATTGCCAGGTAGTTGGTGGGCAATTAGCCCAACTCTGCGCCGGCAATTAGGGTTTCCATGTCGGTGCGGATCATCTGTCACGTCGGAACTTGACAGATCGCAAGTTCGGGATTTAGCGCATGTGCTGAAATCCAGAACTTGCTGTCCATTTCAAAGGCGGTCCGACGGCATACTCTGCGAGTACGCCATCATACCGACCGCAAAATCCGGGCCATAATTTTATCTCATCCCCTTTCGATTTTTCTGGAGCTGCCAGACATTTCAGTCATGCATCAGTACAAAGATTGCTGAAAAACATTAGCAACTTCTCCACTTGTATATCTGTCTCTAGCATTCTCTACAGCAAAACATTATACTTCACTGAGGCACATAGATAAAAGACCAACATGAAGGACAGAGTGGAAATCAACTGGGATAGGACCCATGGAGGAGGATGGTGTTGCACAAAGGTGGAGAAGCACAGAGCTAACAGATTACAGGGAGTGAGCCAGCTGGTTGTGAAGGTGAACAGCCAAATGGAAACAGCTATGACATTAAGTTGCAAGGAGAGTAAAACAGAAATAAATTCAAATAGCGAGACCAGAACGCTGTTGATGCCACTCAGAAGTAACTGCATGTGGATATTTTACAAAGTTTCCTCACTTTGACTGCTTGATTGGCTTCAATATTTCTCCTCACATCCATTTGCTGAAGCTGTAGTACATCAGCAGAGGAGGGGAAATTGACTTGCTGCACATTTTGCATATGCTTTTAAACAGCGTCTCAGATGATCATTGCTTTCAATACTGCCACAGCAGGTATTCATTCTCAGGAATGTGAAATAGAACAGTGTGTAATATGTGGAATTTACCACCAGTATTTATCATTGCAGAGAAGTTTGGATTATCTTTACAGTATGTGAGGAGAATCTTGCTTTCTCTAGGAGTTACGGGAGTCCAGGGCCTATGATGGAATGCCATCATTCCACAATTTTTGGCTGGTTTACAAATGCCATGTTGGAAGAAGGGTCAATAGTATTAAGCAATATGCTGACAAATTAGAATTGCTGCCAAGTTGTTACTAGTCTTGTTCCTTTCATAGTCAATAAACAGCACAGTCTTGTTAGATGGAACTCTTTTGTTTGCCTGAGCTACGACTGATCACAGGGTTCCAAAGTAACTGTTAGTGAAGGTCACATTAAATGAACATAGAAAAAGCTCAATTTTCTCCCCACCCACCCATTTACTGCAAAGGAGCTTGTTCTGCCAAGTACACAACATGGTAAATTTTAGCTTTGCAGTCCACAAGTCGAATGCAGATCTAAAGTGCAGATCTTTGCTTTGCCACCTCTTCTCAAATAGAAAGTGTCAATCTGCATACAATGGCAATTCCGCGACTCAGTGGAGAGTGACAACTGCAGCGAGCATATGATCGCAAAACCTTGGGCACGCAGCCTATGATTATCCAACCATTCATTTTAATGGTTGGAAAAACAAAAGCTGCAATTTCCGGAGCTATATTTCCTGTTTGGAGCACCAGATCACAGAATTAACCCCCACGCTCTTTTGCCCTTCATCTTCTAAAAGCAGATTAGGAAAATAAAAATAGGGTATTTGACACAGTGTGTAGTAAAAGAATAAAGCAGCAGGAAAGTGGGTGTATGTATGTGGTGGGGGGGGGTGGGAGAAAGTGAATATAATTAAATATGCAGTTCCTCCAAATGCTCAGTTGCTTAAAGCAGAATATAACTAAACCATATATATCCTGGAAGTCCCAGGTTCAATCGATAATCTGTGTTATACTCGTGGATCTGCATGGGGTGCTACAATCAGCACTCCTGCGCTAGGGAGAGGAAAATCAAACATGATTCCTGTTCCTGATAACGATCATGCTGGAAAGTGCAGATGTGTAGACATCATCAGGCTTGGCTGTGTTATCCCACCAGAGAGTCAAATATCCTGCCAACAACCACGGTCTGGGCTCGTATGTAAAAAGAACCACTTAAAATGAGGTATTGGGAGGCGCCCAGCACCTATGGAAACTTTCCCAGCAGGGTGGCATAGTGGTTAGCACTGTTACCTCACAGCGCCAGGGACCCGGGTTCGAATCCGGCCTCGGGTGACTGTCTGTGTGGAGTTTGCACATTCTCCCCGTGTCTGCATGGGTTTCCTCCGGGTGCTCCGGTTTCCTCCCACAGTCCAAAGATGTGCGGGTTAGGTTGATTTGGCTATGATAAATTGACCCTTAGTGTTAGGGGGATTAAATACGTGGGGTTACGGGGATAGGGTGGGATATGTGTCGGTGCAGGCTCGATGGGCCGAAATGGCCTCTATCTGCACTGTGGGGATTCTGTGTGATTCTGTGAACCAAGTGAGAGGAGAGGTGAAAACCAGAGAGTTATGGGAAGAGAAGTTTAGGACACAGAGAAAGAATGGTACAGAGAGTGAGCAATAGAGAGAAATCCAGATATGCAGTGATAGAGTGTGAGAAAACCACAGATACACACAGGGACCGAGATTAATTTTGATCCTTTATTTGTGGCGAGTGAGCCGCCACAAAGTCTTGCTTAGAAAACATGAAAATAAAATAATTTTGCTCCAGATCTACAGGATCTTTCTTCAACAACATTAGTTGTGTGCACCCAGTGATACAATCATTGAATGTAATGTTAAGCCAATATATGGTCTTGTCATCCAACTGGATTGATAAAAATTTCATCAAACTAAAACTATAAAACATGAGGGCTCTTTTGCCATCAAAATCTCCCTATTGAACATCACAGGCACCGCAGTCCAAGTAAGAAAGATTACTATTGTCTTTGATAAATTAAAAATATTACCAACCTTCATTATTAGGTCACCCTCATACTGAACAATAGCGCGCAGTGGAATAACTGCTTGATCGGCATCTTCTAGAGCTCTGATCACATTCTTAGCAACCTGGGTTGGAGTAATCTTACCTGACCTGTACAAGAACAAAATTGGATGGGTTAGAATGTTTTTTTTAATATATTGGTAATGATTAGATCAACTGATTAGCCAAGAAGAACATACTAAGCATTAGGGACAAGTTATTCATCATTCCACTTCTTCACTGATACAGGTACCTAGAGAAGACAAACACCCGGGGGCAGATTTTAACCTATTGATATCAATGGAGAGTAAAATTGAGTGGGGTGTAAAACGGGCACCCATTTTATTTTTAAAAAAGCACTTCAGCAAGGCAAGACATGGTTTTTAGGAGTCAAACTAACAGTGTTAAGACAGGAGAGGGTGGGGGAAGATACATTTTCATCTTCACTGCATGAAAATTGGGCTACCTGCTCTGCCAGTTTACTACCCATGTGATAAAGATGAAAATTTACCAGAATGTTTAATGTGGTTTATCCATTAGCTGTTAAACTAGAAACGAAGCATCCAAATATCCATATTATGTAAACGTCCATAAAATGCAAGTTTCATCTCAAGAATATAACAAAATCCAGAGTATGAAAAGGCTGCTCAGCCCACTGAGCCTGCTTCATGCAATGTTCTATACTGGACGTCTCACCCACACCATCTGTTAATCCCATACTTTAAGGAACACCAATCTCCCGTGAAAGAAAAACCAAAAAGAGTATTAAATATCGCTTTAATCCTCAATCCTGCTTTAATCCTCAATCCTGCTTCTTAACAGCTATCAATTGAGTTCCTTTTCAAACTGACCCTGAATCAACTCTCTTTTCTAAGAATTTGTTCCAGAAATCCACTAGCCTGTGGGAGCAAAAAAGATTTTTCTGAACTATAAACCTTGTTCCAGACTTGTAGATCTTCTCCATTATTGCCTGATGTAACACAAATTTCAAACCTACATCAGCAACTTATGGTTATTTTAATATAGTAGCTGGTAGTCTTAAAACATTTGTCAATAGCTGACAGCAGTTCATAATAACTACATAGTTATTTATATATAACCAAATAGCACAAGCGCCTGCATGCATTACTCTTCAATGTAGCCAGTAAATGAAAAGTCTCACTTATCCCACGCTGGTGCTTATTCGAACCAAAAATTTGGGTCGGAGCATTCAAACTACACCAACTACTTGTTCATGAAACTGTTCCATTCACTCCATGAATAGTTTAACAAATAAGGAGGCAAAAATCATATGGCCAAAGATACCCTGGATACACTCATTACCATGGCTTTTCTCAGCATTCACCTGGGCCACTATTTTGCTCCTAGTGACATCAATATTGAAATAAACACTGGTGGAAAATGAGACAGTCATTGTAGGATGATGAGTGCTTGGGTGGCGGCAATTAGGGTAGCTTTTTAAGCAATGGAGCCTGCACAGCATTTAAATGTCAGAAAGCCACATTTATTACATTTCGTACTTTAGGTCAATTATATTGTCACTTAATTTGTGTTATCTATATTTGCAAATCGAAGCCAATGTATTTTTGTTCCTCAGATTCTGTTCCTGAGGTACTGGACATGCTGCTCTCATCTGCGGTTGCCAAATTCTTTCTGAAGCAAGGCATTTATGTTTAGACTCCGGTCTATGATGGGTTAGCATCTATAGCTTCTAATAATGATCAAAAATAATACTTTGTGATAAGCACATAATATAATTCTCTATCTTTTCTTTCAATAGGATTTTAATTCTATATGTGTAAAACCTTTTTGGATCGGGTGGGGATGGTGGTTGAAATGGCACTAGTATAGCATTCTAAGCTATCACTGATCTTTTCAGAACCATTGAACTTTTTTTGGGGGGGGGGGGGGGGCATTAAGAAAATAATGAAATCACATTTTACATTTATATACATACTTGTATCCTTCAAGGAAATCAGAGATGCTTTTGAAGTTAAATCCAGGCCTCTCTTCAGTAACACTGCAAATTATATATGAAATTGTCACTCTTAGCAAATTAGAAGCATTTATACTAAAAAAAAATGGACCAAAGGTTAGACTAAGCAACATGTCAATGTGCCATTTCTTACATGGGAGATTGAACAACATAAATATCTATAAACAAAGATTCCTCTTGTTTTTCCGCACGTCATACCTCCAACCATTTTCTTCTAAAAAAGTGTTATCAGTGTTCCCTTAGTGATTGCAGGGTCCATAAGGAATATAGAAGGTCACAAGATAATTATTGATGAGGAAGGCCATTCAACCCATCTAAATTTGTCATCCAGAAAAATCCTTCCATTTCCCCACTGCAGCATTCAACTGTTTCTTAAATACTTCCAGGTTTTTCCACTTCCACTACTCTATCTGGAGGTTTATTCCATATATTGAACAATACATTGAAGAATTTTTTAAATCAGTTCCAGATTTACCTTTCACTAATTTGAACCAATGTGTCCTTGGTCTATTCTTACAATTTAATTTTAAGTGATATTCTAGATTTACTTTTTTCCATTTCCTTAACTATGTTTTTCCATGCCCCTATACCTCTAGAAGGTCACCGCACAAACATCTCATTTCCGGGCTGAAAAGCCCAAGTCTGCAGTATTTATCATGACATCGAAGGCTGGAGATCAGCCTTGTGGATCTTCTCTCCACTGCTTGAATGCAGCCTTTGTATCTCAGAAAGGATTGTAGTATTGAAGGCGTGTTTTATATTTAAAAAATCATTTTCAAGATGTGGAGTCACTGGCAACACCAGTATTTATGTTCCATTCCTAGTTGCCCTGAGAAGGTGGCGGTGGGTCTGACCAGAGATACTGTACAGTTTTATCATAGCTTCCTCGGACTTGTATTCTACTGTTCTGGCTCTGTAGTTCAACTTTCTGTTGGCTCTGTTGATTGCTGTGCTGCATTGGTTGGACATGTTTAGAAGGAAAGTTAGGCCTCAGAAGTCTATAGGAACCCATAGCAGCTAACTAAATTGATAGATGACAGTAATGGATATAGTTCGCTTTGATTTTCATAAAGATTTATATAGAGTTTTAAATACAAGTCTTTTAGAGAAGATCAATGTTCATGAAATTAAGAGAAAATTAGCTACCTTGTTTGAGAGCTGCTTGGCAATGCAGAGCAGAAAGTGAGAAATGAAAAAGGCTATGTCTGGATGAGGAAGAAATCTGTTCTGTGTTCCCTGCTGTTTACACCAGACATGTTACAGATGCTGAAATTTGCAATTACATGACTTTATGCATAAGGGAAATCAACAACATTCAAAAGAATCCAGAGAAAATAAGCCAATGGATATAGAACATGAAGAAATGTTAAGGTATTGTACATGGGAACGTAAAACATGGGTACACAATGAATGGGTCCTATTTTGACACATTCAGTCTGTTTTTGGTGCACCTCTAATCACTGCCGAACAGCAAAGGACTGTCCTGAGACTGATAGTGCAACAGTATGGAAAGCAGTCTCCTGCTGTCTTCTCAGATCCTAAGATGCTGAATGCACACTACCAGGATTTTTTAATATCAGTTCCAGATTTACCTTTTACTAGTTTGAACCGTTGTGTCCTTGGTTTATTCTTACAATTTCATTTTATGTAATATTCTAGATTTACTTTTTCCCAACTTTGAGAACCTTTGACCAACTGGCTGTGCTACCCAACATTAGTTTTGCGATAAGGTAGTTTGTGAGTTTTCCATATGGAGTGGATTATCTTAGTAACAACTTTTACTTCATCCAGTGGGAGGCTAAGGCAAAGCAATTTGCAAAAGAACTACAGGAGAGACTTGGGTTTTCTTAAAGTTTGATTTACAAAGTTCTCATTTTACTAGGTTTATGAACCAAGCATTAAATTCTATCAAACTAACTTACTATGAAACAAGTTACATTTGGGAGAAATTCCAATTTAAAGTATGCAGGAGATTGCACATGTTTGTGCATTCCCGTTAAGTGAATAATCCTGATCGGAAGCTTAATTTGCAATTTTGTGGATTATTCACTTCATTAGCATCAATTATTCTGGCGGCTGTCTCAGAATCAAAGAGATCGACATAAATGATTCATCCATTAGTATTAGCCTTGTAAATACATTCATAACCTCTGGAAACAAAAACACCTTTCGAAAACATCTCTGATAAAACCTTATCCAACACTTATTACCCACCTCAGCTGTAGAACTTCATTCAGAATGCTGTCACTGGTACTATCTCTTGGTGCCTCAATGCTGCTCTCAGGGTTAACAATAGGAATGAATATAGGGTCATCTGGAATAACTAGGTATCGCAGCAAGGTAAGATTGGTCATCCTAGAAACAGGAGCACATTTTTTTTAAAATTGTTCAATTATTTTTTTTATTTTTCCCTCCTCTCTTTCTGCTGCTATCCAACAAAGATCATTCCCAACCAAGATACTGAGCAAGTGATTGCTTCCAATCACGGTGAAGTGACAGCGCTCGCTGCTGACATCGAAGAAAGCGGTCCACAAAGTTTTAGCAGGCTATTTGGCATCGATTTCCCCTTTTCCGACGCGACTTTCCATCTGGCACCATCGATAGGGGATCTGTGGCATCCAGCAATAGTGATGTCATCAAGCATGCTGAGCAGCCAATCACATTGAAGAATTCTCAGACAGCAAACCAGGAAATGCAAACCAGGAAATACAAAGCAAGTTTTATCATTCACTTTTTAATAATTTTACAGAAAGCAAAATAAAGATTGGGACATACATATGGGATTAAGGTAGAAGCTGAAATATAAACTTAAAATTTTTTTTTTTTTAAATCTATGGAATTTTTAAATCATGGAATAGAGAAAATAACATTCCACAATATAAAATTAGCTTTTCAGGGCCAGAGAGGTTGTTCAACAGTAATTATGAGCTAGTACGCCATTAAAAAAACTCAGTTAAACCTCATTCAACAAGGCTTAACTTTTTCAAAGGTTTTTACAGCAAGAATAATCCGTAAAAAGTTGAGGTTCATGTCAAATCGGTGACTTCTAATTGATTCCATCTGCGAGGACTGCAACAACGCACCCTGTGGAGGAGCAGGGCATCATTGACACTGTCTTCCGGATTTTCGCGTTTAACTGCGCATGCGCGGATGCCAGAAGTTGCTATCAGTTTCACAGAACAATAATGGCTAACGCCGACAGTTTCGCCGTCATCACAACTGCAAATTCCGGGCTATTATCATTCTTGAGTTTCTTCCTCAGATTTAGGTGTTCCTCCTAGTTTGGCATTATCTAAAGTGTAACTAATTTGCATTAAGTTTCTGAATCTAGGTTGCTAATGTAAATTAGGATGTTTAAAGTTGGTGCAAAGTGTAAATTGAGTGCCAAGGCCTGAACGGGGATTCCCAACTCCAGGCAGTTTCACTCAACTTTTTTTTTAATGTCAGGTCAAGCCAAGGTACGGGAATCAGGCTGCATCTACATTATGACTGCAGCCTCAATGTGAACCCCAAACCAGTTCACAACAACACTAAAGTTGGGAGGTGAATACACTAGTAAAAACAGTAGGGGTGCCCAATACTGATCCCTGCGAAACCTCCACTCAGGACAGCGGAACAGACAGTCTCAATCTTAATACCAAAGTAGGCCATGAGGTCCTCGCACTTGTTGGAGGAGAGGGTGGAGGAGGCAGGGAAGGCAGTGGGTGCAGTACTTACTAGGCTAGCATAAGTGAGATTAATTAATCTCTCACGTGTGCTGGCCAGGTTACACTAACCATGCACAATGGCTGTTACATGTTTTGGAAGAAACTGAAGGGTCACTATACACACATACGTCATGTAAGCAGTGGTACCCTCAGTTGCAGAGGAAGTGGGAGTACCCAGCATGTACATGTATAATATAGCCATGCATGCTATATTTATTTACCAGGGTTAGACTACTGGCTCAAAAGCAATTCTGATGCATACAATGGCATGATGGCACAAATTAGATTCTGGAGCACTGTGTTGTTCTACCAGCTGCTGCTGATTACTACCACACTTCAACCACCTCAGTTTCAGTTTGAATGGGTCGCGTAGGAGGTGGGCTAAACAAATTAAACATCCCCATTATGATTTTCATGGCACATTTAAGCGAGAATATGCCTGGAAGATGGTGATCTCATATTAACTGAACATATTTTGCATCTAAACGGGTTTTCCTTTACAAGGGAAACAGAATAGAAGGAACCAATTAACTTATTAGTGGCGCTCCAGGATAACCCTACTGATGCACGGATCATAGTTACAGGCGACCTGAACAGAAATAGGAAAAGAAGTTTGAACTAGAGTTACTGGACACAATACTGGATGGTCACCTAGAATAATTGCTCAAGAACCCTACATTTGCAGACACTATACTGGGATGTGGGGGTGAATTCAAACAATAGGGAAAAAGCAAACCAAGTAATCTAGGTGGGCTGATGAATGGCAAATGGTATTTAATATGAACAAATGCAGATAGCTTAGGAAGTGGGTGATTGAGATATATTAATTTTTGGAATCAGCCAAATGGACTGCATTGTTTCTTATGGTCCTCTTGTCTCCTATGGTTCTATCACAATTTTAGAGAGAAACTGGAAAAAACTGCATTACCAACTCATTATCCCATTAGAAATCACCTCCCTTACAATTTGTTTTAAGAACATAAGAGCATAAGAAATAGGAGCAGGAATAGGCCACTTGGCCCCTCGAGCCTGCTCCGCCATTCAATAAGATCATGGCTGATCTTGGGCTCAAAGCCACTTCCCTGCCCGCTCCCCATGACCCTTCACTCCCTTATCTTGTAAAAATCTGTCTATCTCCACCTTAAATGTATTTAATGACCCAGCCTCCACGGCTCCCTGCGGCAGAGAATTCCACAGATGGTAGAATGCTCAATGGCCTGCAGGAGTGCTTCAGCAGAGGGTGGGATTAGGGGAAAACACCACCACCGCCAAGTTCCTCTCCAAGTCACACACCATCCTGACTTGGAAGTATATCGCCGTTACTTCATTGTCGCTGGGTCAAAATCCTGGAACTCCCTCCCTAACAGCACTGTGGGAGTACCCTCACCACAGGGACTGCAGCAGTTCAAGAAGGCGGCTCACCACCACCTTCTCAAGGGCAACTAGGGATGGGCAATAAATGCTGGCCTTGCCAGCGACGCCCACATCCTGTGAACAAATTAAAAAAAATTGGTTTCCCTGCAGCAGAATAATTATTTGGCTCAGGTTTACATAGAATTATATAGAGCCTACAGCACAGAAAGAAGCCATTCGGCCCAACTGGTCCACGCCGGTGTTTATACTCCACACGAGCCTCCGCCCACCTACTTCATTAGAAACATAGAAGATAGGAGCAGGAGTAGGCCATTCGACCCTTCAAGCCTGCTCTGCCATTCAATGAGATCATGGCTGATCATCCAAATTCAGTAACCTGTCCCTGCTTTCTCCCCATATCCCTTGATCCCTTTAGCCTTAAGAACTATATCTAACTCCTTCTTGAATATATTTAATGATTTGGCCTCAACTGCCTTCTGTGGTAGAGAATTCCACAGGTTCACCACTCTCTGGGTGAAGAAATTCCTCCTCATCTCAGTCCTAAATGGCTTACCCCTTATCCTTAGACTGTGACCCCTGGTTCTGGACTCACCTGCCATCAGGAACATCCTTCCTGCATCTAGTCTGTCTAGTCCTGTTAGAATTTTATAAGTTTCAATGAGATCCCCTCTCATTCTTCTAAACTCTAGCGAATATAAGCCTAATTGACCCAATCTCTCTTCATACGTCATCCCTGCCATCCCAGGTATCAGTCTGGTGAATCTTCGCTGTACTCCCTCCATGGCAAGAACATCCTTCCTCGGATAAGGCGACCAAAACTGCACACAATACTCAAGGTGTGGTGTCACCAAGGCCCTGTACAACTGCAGCAAGACATCCTTGCTCCTGTACTCGAATCCTCTCGCTATGAAGGCCAACATACCATTTGCCTTCTTAACCGCCTGCTGCACCTGCATGCTTACCTTCAGTGACTGGTGCACAAGGACACCCAGGTCTCGTTGCACCTCCCCTTTTCCCAATCTATTGCCATTCATATAATAATCTGCCTTCCTGTTTTTGCCACCAAAGTGGATAACCTCACATTTATCCACATTATACTGCATCTGCCATGCATTTGCCCACTCACCCAACCTGTCCAAATCATACTGGAGTTTCTCTGCATCCTCCTCACAGCACACTCGCCCACCCAGCTTTGTGTCGTCTGCAAACTTGGAGATGTTACATCTAGTTCCCTCGTCTAAATCATTACTATATATTGTGAATAGCTGGGGTCCTAGCACCGATCCCTGCGGTACCCCACTAGTCACTGCCTGCCACTCAGAAAAAGACCCGTTTATTCCAACTCTTTGCTTCCTGTCTGCCAACCAATTCTCTATCCAAGTCAGTAGCTTACCCCCAATCCCATGGGGGAAAAATTCAGTATCACCCCGTTTGGGGCGCAATTATCGGCCGGGCGCAAAGATTAGCGCCTGGCGCTAATTATCGCCTCCGACTGCAAACTTGACTTTTATCGCTGATTTCATTCAATTCCTCCCTCTCATTAGACCCTATGTTCCCCGCCCGCTCTGGGAGGTTATTTGTGTCCTCCTTTGTGAAGGCAGAACCAAAGTATGTATTTAATTGGTCAGCTATTTCTTTGTTCCCCATTATAAATTCCCCTGATTCTGACTGCAAGGGACCTACACTTGACTTCACTAATCTTTTTCTCTTCACATATCTATAGAAGCTTTTACAGTCAGTTTTTATGTTCCCTGCAAGCTTACTCTCATACTCTATTTTCCCCCTCTTAATTAATCCCTTTGTCCTCCTTTGCTGAATCCTAAACTGCTCCCAATCCTCAGGTTTGCTGCTTTTTCTGGGCAATTCATCTAACACTATCAGCATAAGCTGCTATTCCTTTCACCCTCATGTGCTTATCTAGCTTCACCTTAAATGCATCTATGCTATTCCACATTCTAACGATTCTCTGGGTAAAGAAGTTTCTTCTGAATTCCTTATTGGATTTATTAGTGACTATCTTATATTTATGGCTTCTAGTTTTAGACTCCCCCATAAGTGGAAACATCTTCTCTACGTCTAGCCTATCAAACCCCTCAATTTTAAAGACCTCTATTAGGTCACCCCTCAGCCTTTTCTTTTCCTCAAGAAAAGAGCCCCAGCCTCTTCAATCTTTCCTGATAGTTATATCCTCTCAGTTCTGGTATCATCATTGTAAATCTTTTAACTGATAAAGAGGAAAAGATCCATATTTTGACATTAGCCTGATGAAACTGTCCTTACCCAGGTAGGACAATAAGCAGAATCCGCTGCAAAATAGGTTTAAATGCCTTGAAAGGCGGGAGGTTCCTGTACTTGCATGGTAGATACGAAACTAACCTTGCCACAGAAAGTTAGGACTTGTCCATTTCAGTCTAAATAGCCTTTTTAACGGTGTGATAAGTCTTAATTACTGCCAAACAACCTCTTGGCACTGAAAATTAACTTCCAAAAGTGTGGAGTTGCAATCCTTCAGCTTTTAATTACTGTTGGAGATTTTTTTTTTAAATAAAAAATATTTTTTTAAACTTTCACTTTCTATTCTTTTTTCTCTCTTACTCTTAATCCAATCCAATCTTTCTTTCCCTCTCTTTATTTTGCTTTATGTACCTGATTTGACATTAAATTCACTATTCTAACTTACACTTCCTGGTTCAGACTCTGCGCTGTTCATTAACAATTCTTCAATCTGGATTGGTTAAGGAAAAACGCAGTTCACAGGTCCTAGATGCCCTGTAGAGGGCGCTGCGCCATTTTGATCTCCCACTTACAGCAACTTGATGTTGAAAAGCTCATGGAAATTAAAAAGGGCAAGGGCAAGTCTAATGAACGGCAGGTGCCATTCGTTTGCCGGCTACAGTAAATTCTGGCCCATTGTCATAGTGACCTCAGTGGCCACATAGTCCATATAATTGACATGGCGATGTCATCCATACTGAAGGATTACAACATGTGCAAATACTGTACCTCATGATCAGTGGAATTAAAATCAGCTGCCCAAAGATCTGAAAAATAACCGCACACAATGACATATTAAATTATAGAACTGATAAAGAAAAACATTAAAATAAGACTGACGGTTTTTAAGAAACAGAACATTTTTATTCACTGATAAAACAAGCACTCTTGGGTTAGGCACCCCATGGATTAGATGTAATTCAGAAAAATACAGTAGTAGCTTCATTTAAGAAAAAGTAGCAATTTGAATCCTAAGCTGCTGGTCATTCACATTCCAACAAATCCTCACCTGAAAGTCAGTCATTCAACATTTAGCAAATGTGGAAAATAAATGTTTATTACCTGGTAGTGCCCCCAAGGCTATGTGAATAACTTGGAAAATGTTGCCCAATGCAAACAGGACAGGGTTGAAGGTAAAATTACCAGATATCTACTAACAATAGTTACAGGCTTTTTTTCTTAAATGTTATTTAAAAATGTTCTAAAATAGAAAATGAGAAGTCACACTGCAGATTTCCTAGGTTGCAGCTACTTCTACTATTGTTAGTGAGAAAGACTGTAACTGGTATGCTGTTATTGTTGTTGCAGTCCTCAATAGATTCACCCTAAAAATAGACTAGAAAGAACAAGAATGGATTTAACCAGCTGGGCAGTCTGGGGATAGTTATAGCAGGATAATACAAACCTATATATTGATCCTGGTCTCTCAAATAGGTGCGTTGAACATAATAGCTTAAGATATATTGCAGAAAGTAGTCAAAACCAAACTAGTCACGTGAGAAAGCCAGATAATCCACCGAGATGTGGGAGTGTCTGGAATCATTTCTGTTGTATGCAAGACAGGCAGAACTCAATTGTGGCATTTAATTGCTTTCTGGCTGTCAGAGCAAGAGCAGGTAACAAGGTTCTAGGACATGGACTTGCTTCTTTGTCCCTAGACCATTCAGTTGGGATGACAAATACAAAAATATTACATTCATTTTAAGCAACAATTGTGTCTGCAACAGCTGCTCAATCCAGGTGCTCGTTCTATTTAATTAAAACTGGAAATTGCTCTTTGAGGAAGACCAGCTGCTTATCCCAGGTCATAAAAGTAAAGATAGCACAATATTTTTGAACACAGTCCTTTCATCTCTCAATCTGGCTTCAAATGTACTCCAGACAGGAGGGATGAAGATCATTTCTTTTTGGTTGAGATTGTGCATTTAAAGTGTCCACAGTCCAAAATCGGTTCTTAAACAGAGGCACTGATTCAATGATTATGCACTATGCAACCTATAAAAGGATTAAAATAAGGAAAGTTATGTTGTTTGCAAGTGTCAGCTGCGGCTCAGTTGGTAGCATCCTTGCCTCAGAGTCAGAAGGTTGTGGGTTCAAGTCTTACTCCAAAGACTTGAGCACAAAAATCTAGGCTGACACTCCAGTGCAGTACTGAGGGAGTGCGGCAGTGTCAGAGGTGCCGTCTTTCGGATGAGACGGTAAACTGAGGCCCCGTCTGCTCCCTCAGGTGGACGCAAAAGATCCTATGGCACTATTTTGAAGAAGAGCAGGGGAGTTATCCCCGGTGTCTGGCCAATATTTATCCCTCAATCAAAAAACAAATCACTAAAAAAAATTATCTGGTCATTATCACATTGCTGTTTATGGGAGCTTGCTGTGCGCAAATTGGCTGCTGCCTTTCCTACATTACGACAGTGACTACACTTCAAAAAGTACTGCATTGGCTGTAAAGCGCTTTGGGACGTTCGGTGGTCATGAAAGGCACTATATAAGCTCTTCTTTGCATTTACGGACATATGATTTTCTTACTGGCTACAAAGTGGGAAACGTTCTCTCACCTTGTCCCCATTCCCACTTCAAAACAGAAAGAGACAGGAGTCATTTTATGATTTCAAACTCCAGCAGGGAGTCTCAGCCACCAAGAGCAGAGATCAGAAATTCAGGCACATACTGCTCATATTTTCCAATCATTAATTTAAACAAATTTCCAACATGCACTTCCAGTGGATATGGCTCCCTGCCAGGAGTCTGGTCAGAATGGAAAGTTATCCCTAGTTACAGTTCACAAAACTCCATCTGTTGAGTAGATTTAGCTTTTTTAGATTTGAGAGATACAGTCTACATTAATAGGTTTGTCAAAATACTGTATTATTTTACTACTAATAGGCAATGTCAAGGAGTTTCACACCTGTTAAATCTGCGCCACATATAGGTGTATGGAAAATAATTTATATAATTCACTACTGTAAGAGAATAAGGTAGGGAAATCTAAATTACAACTGTGAGAGCACAAATGAAAAATAGGATAGAGTTCAGGAAGGCCTTGCACATAACAAAATGCTCCAAAGTGCTTTAAACTCGAAGCAGTAAGTAGGGTAAAAACTGGGGTGGTGAACAAAAGCATGGACAAAGAGGGGACTTCTGAAGATGCACAGAGAGGTATCAAAGCAAAACGGATTCCACTTTCTGTAGTAAAGTGGGGGTTTTGTTACAACCATTTCAATCAGCATTTTTTTGCCATTACAGCTGGGTTGATTTTGAAGCCTTATAGAAGACACTGATAAATTTTCATATTCACCAAAATGAGGAATGTTAATGAAGTAGAACAATTTTCTACTTCTGGCACTCAATGTCACAGTCAAGCATCCCCAGGTCAGGTATAGTCCAGCCAGATGCAGAGTAACACTGCCTCTATTATAACCTAACAATGTGCTTTACTGCAACCTCAGAAGACCACCTCCTATTAATGTTTTCCTTTTTCCACACAAGCTTCTTGTGACCTCGCTAATCGAGATTGCCATTTTGTAAGTTTTGTGCTGTGAGCATACCCCTTTAAGAAATGGGATAAGACTGCCCAAACTCATTATAAACTGAAGACAAGAAAGAGACTTCAACTCACCAGTCTGGGTTGGTAGCAAACCTGTACTTACAAATGATAGGGGTAATGGACTGCACCATCCAGTCACAAACCAAGATAAACTTTAACATTTCAAACCCTTAAATGCCCCACAGACCATGCCAGCTTTGAGTCATTACAATCTCTACAATGGGCATACTGAATGTGTTTGGTATTCTTAAAAACGGAAACCTGATACAATAGGGCAATTTAGAGTTGCAGTGCTACTATTATTTTTTAGTGTGTTAAATAAGAAAACTTTAGAACCTTATTTTTACACCATCTCTGTAGCATCATTTGCAAAAATTACTAATGATTCATTCACAAGATACTTGTTAAACTCTATGGGAAGAGGGAGGATTAAACAAATGCTTTCAACATGATGTTTTTATTTAAACAATACCTTTTAAGGCACCTAATTTTTATAAGTTCAAATTTGTTACAAGCTCCATCAATTTCTTCTTGTTTTTAGGTCTAACTGCATCATGCCAGTCCCTGATGCAATGTGTTGAGAAGTGACCTGTTCCAAAGACCTCTGTCAAAGCATTTTCATAACAAGCTATAGGAGGTGGGCAAAGGCAGTGCAGAGTGATGTTTTTCCTACCTGCTTCTTAGGGAAATATATTGCTGCTGTGTTTTATTTTATTCGTTCATGGGATGTGGGCGTCGCTGGCAAGGCCAGCATTTATTGCCCATCCTAATTGCCCTTGAGAAGGTGGTGGTGAGCTGCCTTCTTGAACCGCTGCAGTCCATGGGGTGAAGGTACTCCTGCAGTGCTGTTAGGGAGGGAGTTCTAGGATTTTGACCCAGCGACGATGGATGAACTTGTAGGTGGTGGTGTTCCCATGCGCCTGCTGCCCTTGTCCTTCTAGGTGGTAGAGGTCGCGGGTTTGGGAGGTGCTGCCAAAGGGTTGGGATCAAGAACTCTCTGGGTGGACAATGGGAAGACTGCTCTGTGACAATGTGTACTAGAACTATTATAGACTCACGCCCCGGCCCCTTGTTTGAGTTACCCACAACTGAACAATGCAAGCTCGTCTGCTACTGTATTGAAGACATGGGGCCAGAAATTCGGCTCTTGTCGGGTGAGTTCATGCTGTGTACTCACCCGTAAGGCCACCTGAAGTGCCGGTTTCACGCATGCACTGCGCATGCGCAGGAAACCGGAACTTCCATTCCCTTGAAGGAAGAGGTTCAGAAGTCGAACGCGTGCGCGGGAGAGGCAGCGTGCACACAGCGAACTTCATTTTTTTTTTCAGGTTTCTCCGTGAGGGTAAGTATGGAGAAGCTGCACATTTAAAAAGGAGGCGCAAGGCCTGTTTAACAAGGTAAGTGGTTAATTCATTACAATTTAAACATTTTTTCAACAGGTTTATCTTTTTTACATACTTTAAAGAAAGGTAAGTTTATTTTTAGCACCATTAAAAAGTTTAATTAATTTTTTCAAAAATTTAAATTTTTGTTTGAAGTAGTTAATTTATGTAATTTATAGTTATTTTAAAAATGTGATGTTTTTAAAAAAAATTATTTGAAGTTTTAGTGTGGTTTTGGGGCCGATCTCTATTCATAGATTTGACAGGTCTTCCTGTCAAATCTATGAATGAAAATGCCCTGCTAGGATTGGCTCTCCATGGCCCACGTGATCCCAGGGAATGCTTTGAACTAACTGCGCCCCTGGGATACACAAGCACTGCGCGCCGGCAGCTGCAGGAGGCCCAGGACCCGAATTCCTCGTGGGCCTGAAGCACAACGGCAGGCGCGGTAGGTAAGTACGCGCGCGATGCTTGCACCCGCAGGAAGCCAGAGAGCCGAATTTCTGGAATTATTCTTGTGGATTTCCACAGCAATCATTATTGCAAAATAGGGTTCAGGAATTAAATTCAAAAGAAACACAAAAGTTTTCATTTCTCCTACACAAATGAAAGGATAAAGATTAAATCAATAATTCTTTCAGCAGCATATATTATTGGTTTCATAATGATCACACTGCCAGAAAAAAAGCTACAAGATCCATCTTGAATAATCACTTCCTTCAGGTCAATTTCAATATATTCACTTACTGTGTTTGATAGATGTGCTGTTATTTTTAGTGCAAGACCAGACAGACGCATCACTGGCTGAAACAAAAAAAAAAAGTAGGAAAACAAGCAGTTAAGAGTCTCTCAAGTTTATTGTTTTCTCCCATTTAATTCTCAAGATATGATCAAGTAATCCTGATAGTAATAATCAATGAGTGACAGTTGGATCACAACCAGTATTATTTAGTAAAAATCAAATCAATTCTATCCTATCCATGAGAAAATTGGTTTAATGGATCTCTTTATATTTGGGATTTTGAGTTAGTCCTATGGATTTGTATTCGAGTGAACATCGCCCCTGACTGAACTGTTTGATCACTTATTTTGTTCTGTTTTCTTCTTTCTGGCACATTGCCATTTGGCAATCAGTCAGAGCAAGTTGGTTTCCATCACAGAATTAATCACACAGCTTGACAACTTGCATGTAACTTGTTTTGCACCTCATCTCCAGTCTGCACCTGCCTTTCCTGCTTTTTAAAGAAAAATCATTCCTGGGATGTGAGCATCACTGGCAAAGCCAGCATTTATTGCCCATTCCTAACCCTGGAGAAGGTGGTGTGAGCATCTGTTGCATCTAATTCTATGTAAAGAAACACAGAAAGGAAATATACCTTAAAAGGTAAGATTTTAAATAAAGTAAAAAAAAAAGAGTAGCAGGCCCTTGGTGTGCAGACTGAGGTTATTAAAAGTTGGCAGCAGAAATAGTTAAAGCCATAAACAAGGCAAACAGAATCCTGGGTTTTGTATTTAGAAGCATTCGAATACAACAGCAGGACTTGTATGAACCTGTACACGACCTTAGCTTGCAGTTGGAGTAATTTTGGGCACCCCATCACAGGAGAGGTAGAAAAGCAATGGAAAAGTTGCAGCATAGATTCACCAGGATGACACTAGTGATGAGGGGTTAGTTATGAAGAGAGATGTGATAAGTTAGGACTGGAGCAGAGAAGGTTAATGGGTGATTGGAGAGGTCCTCAAGACTACGAAAGGTTACAATAAGTGCAGACCTTTTTTTGGTTTTCCATTGATAAATTCCTGGATTTTTCTGGGTTGGTAAAATCCGATTTCTACCAGATTCTGACCTATGGAAAAAGAGGATTTTTCCTTGCTGTTCTTGGATCCAGCAAAAGCAGGCAGGCTGCACTAGAGGCATCATCACATGTGGTGTGATAACGTTTCATTCAATACATGTGAAGATGTCACTGGTGTGATGTGGGAGTATTCCAGGGCCAGACTTTCCGAACCAAATTCGGGAAGAGAAGCAACTTGAGCCAAGTTTACTAATATGGAGGGCGCTAGGAATGGGTGTGAAGCCTTAATTGTCAACCCAAAAAGTGGGTCACATTGAGCCAGGTGATAGGGTACAGTAGTTCAGTGGCTATGGTACTGGGCTAGCAACCCAGAGGTCTTAGTTCAAATCCTAGCATGGCAAGTTGTGAAAATAAACTCAATAAATCTCAATTTATGGCCCAGTAACAGGAAATGAAAATCTTATATCCTGCTATTGGATTATTTCCCTTTATCTACTGGGTTGACACTTGAGTAAATCCTATAAAAGGAACGGAACCTAGAAAAAGTTATTCGATTGAAGGGTCGTCGACCTGAAACGTTAACTCTGTTTCTCTCTCCACAGATGCTGCCTGACCTGCTGAGTATCTCCAGCATTTTCTGCTTTTATAAAAGATATTTGGAGGTGGTGCTGAATAAAAGGTGGACAAAATAATTAAAATGATGAAAGGAGGAGAAGTAGAAAAGTCTAAACGGGGAAAAATGCAAACCTACAAAAAGTTGAAAAGGAGCTGGAAGGAGAGAGATTGCCCAGCCGCTCTTGGTTGTTGTGGCTCTGATCCCGGGCCTGGCTCACTTACCATGTCCTTCAGACCATAACGGAGCGACCCATCCGCTTTGCCCTTCTCTCGGATCACCGGCCTCGTCCAACAGCCCGAACAGCGGTAAAAGAAGCCGAAATAAGAGACAATCGCCAGGAGCGCCAACCAAATCAACTCCATGACTGCAGAAGAGAAACAAAAGAAAGCGGGTCGCGGAACGCTGTCCAAGCCCAGCCAGGAAGTTCAAGTTCTGATGGGTCCAGCAGCTCAATAATGAACGTACCCTTGGGCTCCACGGACACTCACTGATCCGCCCCGGGTTTTCCGCGTTTGCAGATTTCCAGCACCTGCACTTACTGGTGTCATTAAAGGGGCAGGGCACACATGCACATTTAGCCGACTAAAAATCAACACAGCCAGCGAGGGAGCGAGAAATGCATACACAGAAAGTGCAACATAAGTTTCCTTTTTAAATGATTTGGGTTTTATTAGTTGTGACCCTCTAAAAACGGCGCACTTTTGTTAGGTTTTTTGGTTGATGACACTGGGGCAACCCTGTGTCTTCTTAAGGGTTTCAATGAAAAAAGTAGAAAGTACAAGAAGGAAACAGGCCGTTCGGCCCAACCAGACTGTGTTGGTATTTACCTTCCACAAGAGCAAATAGTCCTAATCACATTTACCCACCCCGTTCCCATATCTCTCCATCTCCCTTTTCTTCATCCAGCTATCTAATCTAATCATGACATAATAGTTTCTGCCTAAACCACTAACCTTGGAAGTGAATTCACCTCACAACTCTGTGCAAAGAAGGATCTATCCTTGGCCTCCTCCTATTTCTCAACTACAGTCTGCCCCTCAGTGACAACATCCAAAATCATGCAAAAACACATCAGGTTCCACGTGTACGCAGACGACACCCAGCTCTACCTTACCACCACCTCTCTGAACCCCTCCAGTGTCTCTAATTTGCCACATTGCTTGTCTGACATCCAATATTGGATGAGCAGAAATTTTCTCCAACTAAATATTGGGAAGACCAAAGCCATTGTCTTCGGTCCCCACCACAAACTCCATTCCCTGGCTACCAACTCCATCTCGCTCCCTTGTCTGGGGCAACTGTCTGAGGCTGAACCAGACCATTCGCAACCTTAGTATTGTACTTGACCCCGAGATGAGCTTCCAACCACATATCTGCTCCATCACAAAGACCACCTACTTCCACCTCCGTAACATCACCCGACTCCAACCCTGCCTCAGCTCATCTGCTGCTGAAACCCTCATCCATGCCTTTGTTACCTCCAGACTTGACTATTCCAACGCACTCCTGGCAGTGGCAGGCCTCCTATCTTTCACCCTCCATAAACTTAAACTCATCTAAAACTCTGCTGCCCGTATCCTAACTCACGACAACCCCGTTCACCCATCATCCCTGTGCTCGCTGACTTACATTGGCTCCCGGTTGAGTAACACCTCGATTTTAAAATTCTCATTCTTGTTGTCAAATCCCTCCATAGCCTCGCCCCTCCCTATCTCTGTAATCTCCTCCAGCCCTACAACCCTCCAAGATATCTGCACTACTCCAATTCTGGGCTCTTCCGCATCCCCGATTTTAATCGTTCAACTATTGGCAGCCGTGCCTTCAGCTTTCTAGGACCTAAGCTCTGGAATTCCCTCCCTAAACCTCTCTGCCTCTCTACCTCTCTTTCCTCTAATAAGACGCTCCTTAAAACCTACCTCTTTGACCAAGCTTTTGGTCATCTGCCCTAATATCTCCTTATGTCGCTCAGTCAAATTTTGTCTTGTAACACTCCTGTGAAGCGCCTTGGGACATTTTACTATGTTAAAGGAGCTATATAAATGCAAGTTGTTGTTGTTGTTATTGTTGCTGTTCTAAAGCTTTTCGCCTCAATTTTTATAGGGGGCCGATCCTACCCATGCCTTTTATCTCCCCCACCACGACCTCCTATCTCCCAACCTCCGGCTTCACTTACCTAAGGGCCACTGTGACGTGAACAATGGCCTGGTTTTTGTTTCCTCTTCACCATCTGGCTGTTTGCACCATAACGGCTCTGTTGAAATGAGGACCGAGGCCTAATATCGAGGGGCGCTTCGAGCCTCACCATTTAGGCACAGGGAATGTTCCTTACACCCCCTGCGCGCACAGAAACCTTAATTTCTACCCCAAAGATTGGCCACAACATCAGGGAGAACTCGCCTGCTCTTCTTCAAATAGTGCCAGGGATTCTTTAATGTGCACCGAGGTGGGAAAGGGAGGGCCTCGGTTTAATGTCTCATCTGAAAGAAGGCACCTCCAACAGCGCAGCACTTAGTACTGCACTGATGTGTCAGCCTAGATTATGTGCTCAACTCTCCGGAGTGGGGCTCGAATGCACAACCTTTGGACACAGAGGCAAGAGTGCTACCAAGGAGCCAAGGCTTCATAAAATGGGGTACTTAAGTAATCTTTTAACTCAAGGTGACTTAAATACTCCAGGGATGAAATTCTGCAGGGGTTCTCCCAAAAACACCACAGAAACCTTGGAAAATAATGCAATTTTACCCCCACCCCCACCCCGCATTGTTTGAAGCTTTCCAGTTTAAAGCTACGGCTGCGTTGGGTTTTAATTTAATGAGCATAAATGAACCAGCTCTTCTGATGACTCTGTTAGTAAAAAGCAATATGAAACTTAGCAATAATGACCAAAAGGCCACAAGTATGCTAAGTTAGCTGATCTCAGGGAGTCAGTAGGGGCACCACAACTGGCCTCAGCAACATTGTGCTTGGGAGGGGAAAAAAATCTGTCAGTGTTGCTGTTCCCATTTGCTATGCAGAGGACTAAAAGCCAACAAATCCTCTGGACCTGATGGCCTACATCCTAGTGGATGCATTGGTTGTGATCTTCCAAAATTCCCTAGATTCAGGAAAGGTCCCAGCAGATTGGAAGGTAGCAAACGTAACCCCACTATTCAAGAAAGGAGGGAGAGAGAAAACAGAGAACTACAGGCCAGTTCGCCTGACAACAGGCGTCAGGAAAATGCTGGAATCCATTATTAAGGATGTGGTAACAGGGCACTTAGAATATCATAATATGATTAGGCAGAGTCAGCATGGTTTTATGAAAGGGAAATCATGTTTAACAAATTTATTAGAGTTTTTTGAGGATATAACTAGCAGGGTAGATAAAGGGGAACCAGTGGATGTAATATATTTGGATTTTCAAAAGGCATTCGATAAGGTGCCACATAAAAGGTTACTATGCAAGATAAGGGCTCATGGGGTTGGGGGTAATATATTAGCATGGATAGA